>OY728161.1:1557664137-1558293234 GCA_963277665.1 Viscum album
TTCCTTTCCACACACCATGTTTTTTCGGAACACGCCGTGTAGTCTTAACCAGGTACCTAGCCATGTCACGAACAACACGGGACGGTGTCACCTTCGCCTATGCACACCGTGCTTGTTCAGAGCACGCCGTGTAAGGCCCAGCCGTGTAGACGGACGTGTAAACAAAAACACGGACCGCCGAAGCCACGTCTAGTGCACGCCGTGTTTGATTCAAACACGCCGTGTAGTCTCGGGTTGAGTCGGACCGTGTGGGTTAGCCGTGTAAGGAGACTCAGGTAGGGGAATAGTTTTCAAGTACACGTCGTGTGTGGGGGTCAACACGCCATGTAGTTTGAAGTGTACACGACTTGTAGGGCAGGGGTACACGCCCATGTCAGTGGTTTAAGAAGACACGCTGTGTAGTTTTATACATGCCGTGTAGTCGTGTTTTGCAATCTTGTGTGTTTTTCTTCCCATGTTCCCGTTTTGTACTCTTGTGTTCCTTGTCCTTGTTTTCCTGATCTAAGGTGTGATTTTGATCTTTCAGAGCTATGCCTCCGAGGCATCCTTCGGTCGTACGTCTGTCGTCAGGCAGTGATCAGACGCCAGATAGGGCTGATCAGGGACTTCCTATCGATCCCCCAGCCGAGCCAACCTTAGCACCGGTTGTTGTACCAGTCGCGGGCGCTGATGCATAGTTCAGGGAAGGTTTCATGAGGATGATGCAGGACTTCCAGGGAGCACCGCCTCCTGCCTCATCTATGGCAGACTTGACGCGGGTCTTTCAGCAACAACATCCTCCCACGTTCTCGGGGGAGGGAGGACCTCAGGCTGCAGAGTCATGGCTGGAAGCCATGCTGACTATCTTTGAGCATCTGGAGAAGCCTCTAGAGAGGCGGGTCAAGCTCGCCACCTACATGCTCTGAGACTCTGCCAAGAGGTGGTGGGATGTGATCTTATAGGCGGGTCAGCAACAGGCTATGCCTTGGGAGGAGTTCCAGCGCGTTTTCTATGACTACTTCTACCCAGAGACCCTGAGGGCCGATCGAGACCGGGAGTTCATGAGCTTAGAGTAGGGTACTCTATCTATCATGGAGTATTCCTCCCGTTTCACTAAGCTGCAGCATTTTACACCCCTTCGGGATGGGAGTGGGGTGTTCTTGGAAAGGAAGTTTGAGGATGGACTTAGGAGGGAGATCTGCTCGCAGGTGAACATCTTCCAGCTGACTTCCATTACTTCCATCATCAACCAGGCACTGATTGCAGAGCGCAATCTAAGAGACTCCGGAGCTGCGAGATAGGGTGGTTCTACTTCCAGAGTCAGCTTTCCTCCAGATGACAGCAAGAAGCGCCGTGGGGAGCCTACGCGCGGTGATGCGAGGAAGCGAGACACATCATCAGACAGTCAGGTGACATGCTACCAGTGTGGCCGGATAGGGAACATGAGGCCGTAGTGCTAGAGAGACCCCATGGAGTGCTGATCATGTAGCAAGATGGGTCCCCTTCAGCATTTCTGCCAAGTTTTCTCACCAACAGCAGGTGATCGGGGTTCTTCCATGGCTCCTCATTCAGGAGCAGCCATACCAGTCTCTCACCAGTCAGGGAACTGGAGTTCTTCCAGCCTTTCGGGCCGAGGTGGAGGTTGAGGCCGTGGTGGTTAGCCACCAGTCCCTCAGAACCAGTAGGGAGGTTCAGCTCAGAGTGGTCATCCAGGGGTGCAGGGCCGCGGAACGAGCTAGTCTTTCACCGTGGAGAAGACTTATCATGAGAAGTATCCCGACCCTTCTACTGTTCGAGGTACTATTTTAGTAGCCTCAGTTTTATCTTCATCCGATACTGGTTCTACACATAGCTTTATCTCTGTTGCTGTTGTGGAGAGCCTTGGACTCTGCATCTTTTCTTCTGCCGACTCGTTGACACTAGACATACCCTTGGGAACGAGGACATCTAGTGTACGCCAGTGTAGAGAGTGCCCTCTCGAGGTTGCAGGGTATCACTTTTTATGGGATCTCTATGTCCTAGAGATAACAGGTTATGATGTCATTCTCAGCATGGACTGGTTGATTCCCTTCCAGGAAGTCGTTGACTGTTATCGCCGCAGAGTCAGTTTCATTTCACCAGAAGGTGAATCTTTCCTTCATAGAGGCGAATGGGATGTTCGGGCGAGTCGGGCGGGACTCGAGCATCTTGGGCTAGGAGGAGTGATGGCCTAGATTACTAGTCTTTATCTGGATGATTAGGGGACTCCACAGTTGGACTTTCCTCTAGTGGTGGATCGCTTCAGGGATGTATTTCCAGAGGACTTTTCGGGTTTGCCTCTGGAGCGTGAGGTAGACTTCTCTATTGAGCTCGTGCTAGGAGCGGGAACGGTGTCCATTCCTCCATATAGGATGGCGACACCTGAGTTTCAGGAGCTCAAGAAGCAGTTGGAGGAGCTACAGGCTAAGGGTTTCATCCGACCCAGTACTTCTCCTTGGGGTTCGCCTGTCCTATTTGCAAAGAAGGCAGACGGTACCCTTCGGCTTTGTGTGGATTATCAGAAGCTGAACCAGTTGACGGTCAAGAACCGATATCCTTTTCCACGGATTGATGACCTTTTCAATCAGCTTCGAGGATCCCGTGTGTTCTCGAAGATCGACTTAAGGTCCGGTTATCATCAATTGCGTGTTAGACCATCAGATATACCTCTGACAGCCTTCAGGAGTAGGTACGGTCTTTACGAGTATACAATCATGCCTTTCGGACTCATGAATGCACCTGCAGTTTTCATGGCACTAATGAACCGAGTGTTCCATCCTTACTTGGATTCCTTCGTCGTGGTCTTCGTGGAAGATATCTTGGTTTACTCTCACACTAGACATGACCATGCCACACATCTTGAGATCGTTCTGAGTACACTGAGAGAGAAACGACTTTATGCTAAACTCTCGAAGTGCCACTTCTGGATGGATCAGATTCACTTCTTGGGTCACGTCATCTTAGAGGCAGGAGTATCTATGGACCCAGAGAAATTGAGAGCTGTAGTTTCCTGGGAGCAGCCAAAGAACGTATTTGAGGTACGAAGCTTCCTAGGGATGGCTAGATACTACAGAAGCTTCATTCAGGACCTTTCTCGTCTAGCAGAACCTTTGACAGGTCTGACCAAGAAGGGGGTGAAGTTCTTATGGTCAGATTATTGTGAGTCAGCCTTTCAAGAGCTGAAAGGGAGGTTAACGTCAGTACCGATACTAGTCTTGCCAGAGCCAGGCAAGAGCTACATTGTTTACTGTGATGCTTCAGGTATCGGGCTGGGAGATGTGCTTATGCAGGGAGATGGAGTCGTTGCGTATGGGTCTCAGCAGTTGAGGCCACATGAGAGGAACTACCCTACACACGATCTAGAGTTGGCAACTGTTGTTCATGCCTTGAGCTGTTGGAGACACTATCTTCTGGGAGAGCAGTTTGTGGTCTTCACTGACCACAAGAGTCTCAAGTATATCTTCACTTAGCGTGATCTGAATCTGTGGTAGCGTAGGTGGGTCGAGTATCTTCAGTCTTTTGATTTCGATCTTGCCTATATGCCGGGAAAGGGAAACACCGTGGAAGACGCGTTGAGCAGGAGAACTCAGATTCATGCAGTTCAGGAGGTCAGTAGTGAGTGGCAGCTGATGGCTCTGTTCTCTGAGATGCATCTGGAGGTGCATGACAGACGGGGACAGACCTTTCTATCTTTTGTAGCTGTTACCTCCACGCTACTTGATCAGGTACGGATGAGGCAGCTATCAGACTCGGAAGTCTTAGTACTACGGGAGAGTGTGTCAGGAGGGGACCCTCTTCCTGGATGGACAATGGGCGAAGATGAGATCTAGCATTTCCAAGGATGCGTATGGGTGTCGGCAGACATACGCGAGGAGATGATGTGGGATTTCTATTCCTCAGTTTGGGCAGTTCATCCTAGCATCACCAAGATGTATCGGGATATTCATCGCCAGTACTGGTGGCTAGGTATGAAGAAGGATGTTGCTGGTTTTGTCATGAGATGTTCTACTTGTCAGAAGGTGAAAGCAGAGCATCAACGACCAGCAGACCTTTTACAGTAGTTACCCATTCCGAAGTGGAAGTGGAATGATGTTGCGATGGACTTCGTGACTGGGTTGCCGAGGTCACCTCGAGGGAACGATGCTGTTTGGGTTGTCGTCGACAGGCTTACAAAGGTAACTCACTTCTTGCTGATCAAGGAGACCTTCAATGTCGATGATCTGGGATGACTTTACATCAGAGATATCATTCGTCTGCATGGAGTTCCACGCTCTATTGTTTTAGACAGAGATGCATGCTTTACCTCTCGGTTCTGGCAGGGACTTCAGAAGGCCTTGGGTACACAGGTACTTTTGAGTACAACATACCATCCCCAGACTGATGGCCAGTCCGAGCGCACGATCCGGGTGCTTGAGGATATGATCCAAGCTTGCATCCTTGACTTTGGTGGTTCTTGGGAGAAGCATATTCCTCTGGTGGAGTTTTCCTACAACAATAGTTTCCAAGAAACCATTCAGATGGCACCATACGAGGCTTTGTACGGTAGGCCATGCCGATCACCCTTATGATGGCTAGAGGCAGGAGAGGCAGCTTTGCTGGGACCTCGTCTTGTACAGGAGATTTCAGAGCAGATAGAGCTGATTCGGAAGAGGATGGCTATAGCACAGTCTCGACAGAAGTCTTATGCTGATCAGTGGAGACGACCTCTGGATTTCGAGGTTGGTGATCAGGTTTTCCTACGTGTCACACTGAGGTTGGGACACAAAAGGATTCAGAGACAGGGTAAGCTTTCACCACGGTACGTTGGGCCGTTTGAGGTCTTGGAGAGAGTGGGGCCGATCGCCTATCGGTTGCAGCTACCTCAGAGGTATCGGGCCATGCACGACGTCTTCCACGTCTCTCAGCTCCGACGTTACTTTTTAAAACCATCTCACGTATTTCAGCCTGAGGAAGTCGAGCTTGAAGCGGATGCATCGTTAGAGGAGAATCCTATCCGGATTGTCGATCGTAGTACGAAGGTTCTCCGCAGGCGGTCTGTTCCTCTGGTAATAGTGCTATGGTAGCACGGGCGAGTACAGGAAGAGACCTAGGAGAGGGAGGCCGATGTACGATTGCAGTGGCCGGAGCTGTTCGGGGATTCTTCTTCTCCACCTCGTTAGGGAAATTCAGGGACAAATTTCTTTAAGGGGGGAAGTTTGTAAGAACCTGGATCTTCGTTTAGGTACGTTTTCCCTTTTTCTGGAGTTTTTAAGGAAAATAAACTTTCTGGAAATTTCAGAAGTACACGCCGTGTACTTTTTGAGTACACGCCATGTACTCTGTTCTGGCTCAAAGCCATGTGATGGCCATGTCCGGGCCACACACACGGTGTGTACGGCTGAGGTGGAGGCCAGTTAATTCGGCGTATGGAAAAATTGAAGTACACACCGTGTACTCAAGAAGTACACGCCGTGTGCTTTCTTTTTTTTCATTAAACGGACCGGGGTCGTGCCTAACCCCTATTTCCATCTTCTTCTCCTGTTTTCGATCGTCCGGGAGTGACCGTACAGACGAAACTTCGACGAACTCCTGCCTCACCGCCCGTTCTCCGATTTGAGCACGATCAGTTGCATTGGAATCACAGCGGTGAGTTCTTCCTTTTGCATTAGCATTGTTTCTTGATTCCTCCTCGTTTCCAAGTTATCGTGGGATGAACGTTTTGTGCTTTTTCTCAGATTTACATTGTTCTAAGAGGAATCTATCATCGAGGTTCACGTATATCGATCTCTTCGGATCGAGGTAGGTGGTTTGTGCCTTTCCGTAGAAAGTTGATGGATATATTGTGCAATTTCCACCAATACCATTGAATGGGGTATTGCGTGTTTCCTGTTTCTCCCTTGTTGCTTGCCTGATTTTATTGATTGCTTTAGTAGAGGTTATTGCCTATAATTAGAGTATTTTGTTTGTGCTCAGTTTGCTTTCCATGCTTGTTCTACCTGTTTGGCGTTTTGCCAGTGCCATGCCTAGTTGTAGGATTGTGGACTATTGCCTTGTTTTTCTGTTTAGCCTTAGTTGATAGCCAAGTAATTCTCGAGGTTTACTTGGACGATATACATGCGCTGAGCATGTTTAGTTATACTCAGGACTGTGAGAATCTAGAGTAGTAGACCAAAGGGGGAATTGACGAAAGGGCTTCTCCAGAGTGTATTTTAATCACGATGCGAGACCAAGGGGAGAATTGACGGAAGGGATTCTCCAGAGTGTCTTTTAATTACGACGTGGGCTATAGGGGGAATTGACGTTGAGTGCTTCCCCAGAGAGCCTTTAGCATGATACGAGACTATAGGGGGAATTGACAGTGAGTGCTTCCCTAGAGAGTCTGCTTAATTGCATAGCTCTACCAGAGGGGTGAGACTGTGTGTGCTTCCCAGAGGGTTGCTAGTACTTATAGGTTGAACCATAGGGGTTAGACTGTGAGAGCTACCTAGAGGGTTACCTGTTTCTTCTTTTGTTGCTTGCTGCTTACTTGTGTGCTATACTTGTTAGAACTGTGGTTTGTAGCTGCTTTTGTTTTTCTGTTTACTGCTTCTTGTTTATTTACTGCCATGTATTCATTAACTGTTAGGCACAAATATTTGGGTGATTTCCTACTGGGATTGTATCTCACACCCTATTTGGGCCATGCTTTTGGGCCCAAGCAGACTATATTGCTACAGGTATAGATAAGGGCAATTTCCCTTCTACTTCAGGATCTTGACTGCATCAGGAGTTGGGGAGCATGGGACCGAGCCGTGGCTCGCGATGCTTAGGAGATTACTTTGTTTTTCCTTTTCACTTGGTTTCAGTTGTATTTCAGCACGTTGTTGTGTTTGATGTTTTCCTTAGATACTTTTACCTGCTGCATCATTGTCATCATGGTTATATATCTACATTGCTTCCACTGTTTTGTTTATGTTGATATGCATGTTGGTTGCTGCTTCCGCTGTTTATTGTGGTTTTCTTACCTTGTATACCTTACCGAATGAGGGAATAGTTTCCCCACTGACTCACCAAGGCCCTCGCTGCTAGTCGGCAGCCTTTGGCATTTGAGGAAACGCGCTTGAGTTCATGTGGCGAACCGGGTACGGGGCACCAGTGGAGGGGCTCCGGACTCGGGACGTTACACTTGTGCTAAATAACATTTCACAATAGAGCCATCGGGGTGATTTTTATTTATCACATAAGATTTCAATGTAAACATCATTATTTTTTTAGGATACATCCACCGAATCGAAACAAGACCACCAAAAATAACTTATGTGGGAAGATGCACAGTCAGATGTAACATACATGTGAAAAATGACTGTGGGAAAATTTTCTCTAAGTCACAAAGAATAATCGGTGCATCTCTCTGCAATTTCTGAACAACACCTCTGCTCAGTCTTTTGGCAAAAAGGTCTCAATAAAAATGACATAACTTAATCACAACAACTCTAACATTATGTGAAAGTAAATGTATAATGGAAATAAGAATCAACTCATGTAACAAGACATGGTAATCATGGGTTTTAAGATATTTTAGTTTCACATTTTGTGTATTCACCTTTTTCGAAATATTACTTGAATAACCATATGGAACCTTCAAACTTTCCAAGACCTGAAGAAATTATTTCTTCTCCACATTTTTCATCGAATAAAAAATAATAGGGACTTTCCACTTATTTTGACCAATTAACTCAGGATGAAGTTTTCTATTATACCCTAATCCATCAAATCACGAAGAGACCACAAATCATCTTTTGTTTTGCCTTTGACATTTAAAATAGTAGCAAGTAACATCTCACAAATGTTTTTCTTGATATGCATTACATCCAAACAATGACACAATAAATTCAATGACCAATACGACAACTCAAATAATATTCTTTTCTTTCTCTAATTGTTATTGGAATTCGAATTAACATATTTTCACTTTTTGATATTTGATTGAATTTTTCCAAGAACATAATTCAAATCATCATGTTCTTTAACAATGTAATTCCCTGAAATTCGTTGAGGTGTATCATCTATCTTGATGACATTATCAAACTGTCTTTGATTTTTCCTGTATGGATGATCCATCGGTAGAAATCACCGATGCCCTATGAAGCTGAAATTTTGTTGAAACTTTAATCTTCAGAAACATTTATTTTTCATAAAAATAGGGTAGGATAATTTCCCTTTAGTACTCCAACCAGACATCATTCCACAGGCAGGGAAATCATTTATCCATCCCTAATAAAGCTGCACAAATCATAAGTACTCCTTCCTGAATGCATCATACACTTATGCACCAACAATCTAAAGCTCTTTTAACTCCTCTGTTAATGGCTGCAAGTATATATCAATATCATTTTCAGGATCACTGGGTATAGATATCAATATACTCATGATAGTAAATGATTTCTACATACACATCCATAAAGGAAAGTTATAAATGTGAATGAAAATATGCCAAGTACTGTGTGTAGTATGCATTTGGAGAAATGGGTTGAAACCATCACAAGGTAATCCCAATCTAACATTTCATGGGTCAACTGAAAAATCAGGATGTAACCTATCAAATTTCTTCCAAGCCAACCTATTTGTAGGATGCACTATTTCATCATTATCTTTATTTCTTTCATCTTCATTCCATCTCATATTCTTTTCCATTTGTTCTGACATAAAAAGTTTTTGAAGCCTGGGAATTAAAGGTAAGTGCCACATAAATTTCTCTGGTATGCGAGATTTCATTCCATCTTTATTAGCCTTCCACCTTGATGTGCTACACTATTTTCACTGACTTAACTCTGCATTTTCCTTCCAGAACAGACACCAATATTTGGGGTAAGAATGAATCTTAATAGATGAAAATCAAAATTTTTCAACCAACTTTGATTCCATGTAATTATTTTCTGGAGATACATTATCATCAAGCAGTAAATCCTTAATAAATGTAAGCATATAGTCGATTGTAGTATTACTAAACCCATACATTGCTTTTCCATGATATAATTGCATTAAAAACTCAAGTTTGCTCATTTTTCCACATGCATGATATACTGGGGTATTTGAATCTTCCATAATCTTTATAACACTCTCAACGTCATCATCCTAATTAATAGATGAAAAATATGTTCCAGTATTCATTTCCTCTTGCACTATTCTACATGAGGAGTTGGCTTCATAAACAAAAGGAAACTGATTGGAAATAAATTTTTTCATACCAATCCTTTCTGCTGAATCGATGCCATTCATCACTTGCGCTTTTTCTCAATTATGATACCACACATGATATTTTTTTTGGAAACCTTGTTTAGTGATATGATAACTCACATCCTCGTGAGTTAACCATGGTCTTCCAACACAATCAAAACATGAGAATCAAATAAATCCACCATCTAAATCATTAGTGAATATGAAGTCCAAGAAATATCGTAACTCATTCTGAAATTCATCAGTGATCCGATCAACATTGTACATCCAGCATCTATCCATTCTGAGTAATATAAACCTACATTAAATAAATAATCAAGAAAACGACTTAACATTATATGTATTATTTCATAAGATAATAAGTAACCATCAATAACATGTCAATAAAAAAATCATAACAAACATTATGGTTAAGGGAATTCATAAATGTTTCAAATTATAAAAAATCATGAATAGTCACAACCTTTCTATGACCACACAAGATTATTTTGGTGTACCTCCAACACCCACATTAAAACCTAGATGTTTGAACAATGACCTATTATGTTTTTATAGAATTATCTCAGGGGAACCCCCCTCCTGAACACCCCTCCCCTCCCTCTTGGACCCCTCTGACACCCCTCCCTCCGGGACAGCCCCTGACCCCCTGAATAGCCCCCTCCCCTGCATCCCACACCCCTTGTCCCCCTCCCTGCCCCCTACACACTGCTCCCCCAGACCCCTTCACCCCCTTCCTGGACAGCTCCCTCCCCTTGCACCCCCTGCCCCCTCCCTGCACACTGCCCCCGTGGACACCCCCCCTCATGGACACCCCTCCCCCTGGACCCCCACACCCCCTGCACCCCTTGTTCCCTACCCCCCACCTCCTACTCCCTCCTAGACAGACCCCTCCCCCGCAACCCCTCCCCCTCCCTACACACAGCCCCCCTGGACCCCCCCCCCCCCCCCCCCCCCCCCGCACCCCCACACCCCCTTCCCCCCTACACCCCTGCACACTGCCCCAACCCCCACCCTGGACACCCCCTCCTGGACAGCCCCCCTCCCCCTACACCCCCTGCCCCCCCTCCTTACACACTGCCCCCCTGCACACTACCCCCTACCTGGACAGTGCCCCCCTCCTGGACAACCCCCCTCTAATACATGATCACATGTGTTTTTTTTAAAATTGGGACAAAACACAAAAACTAGGGATGAATTTTGTATCAAAACACCTGAACATCTTGGGAATATTCATCCCGATCAGTGTGATATGTCATTTTTTTCAATATCACCCCAGGTCAATCTAACTTAGAGATGGTCAATTATAAATGTATAGCAGATCAAGAATCGAACTACTATCACTAAAAACATATGGTATGTTGTAACATTTATCCAAAAAGATGAGTGCCGCTTGTATTGACAAACACTTGCCCAAGATTCCCTATAGAAAAAACTGGCATGTTTATCCTCCTTAATTCACCATAAAAATAGAACTAAAATTCTAGAGTTTTATTACCTCACAAAAATTCTATAATATTAATAAATTTAGAGTCATCCATTATAAAATAATGGAAGTTTAGATTAAATACCATGTTGATAATAATTCACAAGGAATGTCTATCCCACTTAAATTGTGAATTACATGATGATCATGGCCTGTAACAAGAATAAAATAATTGCACAAACACCCATATAAACAGGGTGTTATTTTAAAATCTAAGATTCTTACATGGGATAAACTTCACCCAAATGGAAGCACACATCTGAAATGGTTCAGATGCATTTTAAAATTTTTTAATATTATGAGGGAGCTAACTCCCTTAGGTTGGCCCCTTACAAAAGAAGAAAGCATCAACATCAAAGATAGGTTATGATTAAGAGGTCACTAGGCTCAAATTTTTTTCATTTGTGTTCAATTGATAGATAAATAATCCCATGGACACACTCATATACCCTCTCTAAGGAAACTATCAACTGAACATTAAAAATTCTAGTACATGAGGTTGAAAACTAAAAACACCGTATTTAGGTTTATTTTAAGGCATTACATTTCGTCAATTTATTTCTTAAAATATTCCAAGTTTTAGTTTTATTGAACATCTAGTATCATTCATGGAAAATAAATAAATATTTTCTTTTATTTAGATAGTTCTCCAATGAAACAATGAAAAGTTATTTCAAACTTATTTTCAATCATTAATTATTTATCTACCATACAATCAAAATATTAGGAAATTTATCTTATAAATTTCATTCTCTATTTTAAATATACATAAATATTTTCATATTTGGATTAGTTAAATAGGATTTCAATTTCAGGTTCTAGAGGAAAGAACCCTATATGTTGCAGTTATCATTTCAAATAACATAATCCTAAAAATAATACATATCAAAATAGCTAAAAGGTATTCTATTAATTGTAAGAAACATGTTATGTAATATGACACCATAAATCTATACATAAAATCATATAAGTGGCTAAAAAAACTTTTAAAACCATCACTCCATGGAATAATCATACCCCAATTGGGTTATGTAATATAGAATATCTAAATAAATGTGACCGAGGTGGGTCCCATCATATCCATCCTAGGTTCATATAAATGCCACCAAACAACAGTTGATTTATTTATTAATGTTTCAAAACACCATTAAGGAGTTATATCATTAGAATATTTCCAAAAATGACCTACATGGGTATAGATGTGTATTTAGGAATTTATTAACATGGTTTGTCATGACGAAATTCTGTAGGTACTATAATTCATAATGGAAAACATTATTTATATGAATTACCTTTTAGTATATACCATGGTTTAGTAAGATGTATTAACATTGATAAATAACAATGATACTTGTATTTATACATCATTATTGGAATTCATGTACTTACAACTTGGTCTTCATCTTTGACTATAGAATATAACAAGTTCATTTATAATGGTTTGATTATATGGATTACTGTTCCAAATTTATAAAGGCCCGACAACCTCTTAAATTGTTTTTGAAACCCATTTAACCATTACCATAAATTTTTTAGCATATGTAACATATGGTTCGTCATTGATACTTGTCAATATTGGTTAGTTAAGGTAGCACCATCACACTATATAGGAAAAAACCATTTAGGATGATGCTAACACATTAATAACCAATCGTATATCACAATTATCACAAGGAATGATATCACATGTTAGAAAATAATATTTATTTATAAATAAGAAACTAAAAAATCAAGGTATATAGGCAAATAATGATAAATAATCATGTATCAATTAATAAAATAACCTAAGGAAAATATCACATATAACATAAAATCATGGTATGAAACCCACATATCATGGCATATTTAAGGCATTTGAATCTCTATGTTCCTAGAATGATGAATGAAACAACATGTTCATTACATGAAACCTGGGGATAAAATACCCTAATATCATAAATCTATATGTATAATAATTTAAATCAATCACTCAAGGTGAAATCATAATCAATTTTAATAACTATCAATAAGACCACAGTCTCATCCCTGAACACTTAGTCTTTTCCCCTTGTATGGGTTGAACACTCTAAGACATGATTATTTACCCGGAACTGACACATTCCTAGAATCATATCTAATATAAAAAATTTGCATGATAATATAAAAATAATCCTATTGTACCACTTTGTAAATTCCCAACCCAAGATCCACTAAACAGATCCCCAAGATAGTTGGTTACATGGCTACAAGAGTGCCACCACATATGTCAGAGACAACTGACCAATAGTGAGGGTATAATTATGGTACAATAGAGAGTCTAGAACCTTATAAAAATAGTATCATATCATTATAAAATAACTACATAAAAAAGAAGAAGAATTATATATGAATGACATAGAATCAAATGATAACAATAACTGATAAAATTATAAATTACAACTATACAACAATGCATTCTTATCCATATGAGGCTAGAAAATCTAAATCAGTAAAAATACTAAATTGGTTACTATAAAATATAGTACTAGTATATTAAAAGTTAAAAAATAAAAAAAATTATTTCTTCATGACTATCCTAATTTCCATCACATCATTGTTCTCTTAACTCCCATATTCAAGAAGAATTTCATGAATGAAAAATACAGAACCTAATCATGTAACCATGCAGTCTTTTTGGGTACAATAGTGGAAATCCATCCCAAATAGGGTGTGGGATATAATTAGTAGGCCAACACCAATGGTTTCTAGATCTATTTTTTCAATGATTATAAAATATAACAGTGCGAAATTATCTCAATAATGTTATAAAAAATAAATAAATGTAGTCAATTTAGTCTCATTTTCCTCCAGGACACATGATCAACCATATTTTCATTGGCATAAGATTATATATATCTTCAAACCTTCTATCATGTATATATATTCATTTCAAATATAATATATTTCCTAGATATAGATTAACTGGTGTTGGGTTTAGGTTTAGATCCAAGGAATCCACAAAGATGATCATATATCATATAGGGGTGCTATGTACAAGGTGCAAGACCCTTGTATCACAATATAAGGAACACAATGCCTAGGTATCATAATTTTTAAGGGAATCTACCACTTAGGGATGCTATACCCGAGTTTCACAATATATAATGGACCCCATTCCTAATAATCACAACATATATTTGAAACCATTCCCATATGTCACAACATTTATGGGGAACCATGCATGGGGGATTCCATTTCTGAGTATCAAAATGCATAAGGGATTCTATGCGTGAGTATCCAATATATAAAGGATATCATGCCCGATGGACACCATTCCCATGTATCAAAATTTATATAAGGGAAATCACGCCTAAATGATTCTATAAAAATGATTCAAAATATATATGGGACTCCATGATTGAGTATCATAAGGTAATAA
Source organism: Viscum album (assembly GCA_963277665.1). NCBI lineage: Eukaryota > Viridiplantae > Streptophyta > Magnoliopsida > Santalales > Viscaceae > Viscum > Viscum album. Next base: position 1,557,678,210 of record OY728161.1, read on the forward strand.
AACAATGTCTAGGTGAATTATTTATTGGCAGTTTTCACCATACATGCATAGGTATATCATAGTCCATGAAATTATCCAGGGACAAATGATTCTCCATGATCATTATTTTAGTCAATTTAATGTACTAATAAAAAATAGTGTCATGTGGGAAAAAATTCCCTACTACATTTCAATTCATTACACACGAAATATCTATACCTATAAGCTTTCCATAAATAAATTAAATAATTTAAATAGGGAAGTTTCTTTTATTATAAATACAATATTCCCATGGGATGGTCCTTGAATCTCATTATTCAAATATTATTATTTAGATACACATTTTTATTTAATAATACAACACAACTCTATTATGGTTAATTATAAAATGGTCTAGGTTGGTTATCATTATCATGTTTCTTAATTCAATTTATCCACCCCTTTCATGAGGGATTAATCATCACACCTCCAATTATAATCAAAATTTTGAAAGGCATTATAATTATAATCAGTTAAATTATCAACCAAAATGGTTTATTAATCTTTAAGATGAATTATAGATCACAACCACAAAGGAAACACACCAATTTAGTGGTTTGGGTTTAGGAGAGAAACCAATAGTTCTATTAAGAGAACAATTTTTATTTAATCTAAGTCATTAGTATCTACATTATTAACTTTACATTTTAAGGGTGATAACTAGAAATTAAAGTTTAAAACACAAATATTTGTTCTAAAAAATACATACAATAAGGTAAAATACATGGACCACCTACCTTATACCAAGGATTCTTCAATTTTCCAAAATCAAGCTTCGATTCTATCCAGTTTGAGGGAAATCAATGAAAAAGAAAAAAGAACTAAAAATAGTATGAATTAGATCAAATGAATATAGTTTAGGATATGTAATGATAATTGATGAAGTAAAGTAATAAGAATCACATGATAACCATGGTATATCCAACCTAACCAATGACAATCAATTTGGAATTTGGATGAATAATATGTTTCTATGCCTAGAGGGGGAAGGGGGACATGGAACCTAGGGAAGGGTACCTATGTTTGGATTTGAGGATAAAATTGGAGAAAATAATAAATATGTGGGATGGAAAAAATCATAATTTATAAACCATTAGTGATTTTCAGGATTTGTATACATGGTATGGCTAACTGAAAGCTAATTGTGAATTGCTACTTCAAAATTCGAACCAACTATACAGGTAAAGAATGCAGTCTTCCAAAATTTTCATAGACAATATATGACCTATACTATTTTCTAATGATATCCCCACACAACCATTCACATCGTTTATAATGGTTACCCATCTTTGAATTACCGCTAACACATGAAACCAAAAATCACAGTACAACCTTAAAATCAGAACATTGATGAAATTAGATGGTATAAAATACTTGCGTTGATTGGAAGATTCTGGGAGGAGGGTGTCACGGTGACAGGTGAGAGGAGGGCGCCGCGATGGGAGAGGTCTCCAGGGAGGAGGGTTCCGCTGTGAGAGAGGTCATCGGGGAGGAGGGCGCTGCGGTGAGAGAGTTCGTCGGAGAGGAGGGCGCCGTAGTGAGGAGAGGTCAGGCAGGAGAGATCGGGAAGGAGAAGTCTTCAGGGAGGAGGCTGCTGCGGTGAGGAGAGGTTGGGGTGGATAATTCTCTAGGGAGTATAAGTCGTCAGGGAGGAGGGCGTCGTGGTGAGGAGAATTCATCGGGAGGAGGTTGCTATAGTGGGAGGTGAGTAGCGAATCGGGGAGGACGAGCCCGATACCAAATAATTGATGAATGCAGTATAGCCATAGTTGATTAATTAAATCTTGGAAATTATAAAGGTATATCCATGGACCAATAAAACTATGGATATAGGTCCGTGGCTATAACTTTAATTTCTAGTAGTGTTTAATGATAATTCTTTGGTTTAATTGGCGGTTCTTGATCACAACAAACTCATTTTAATTTATAAATTAATATCATGTGTGAAAAAAGATTATAGAAAATTACATAAGTTATAATACATATATTATAGTCTGGTTCAACCATAAAAATTATTTCATTACTAGAATTGAATATGGTAATAGAAATTGAAAACCTGTCGTCCTTGAATGTGATATATTAACACATCTTGGATGGTGTTTTCATTTTTAGTATAAAAGAAGGGGAAATGAAAGATTATAATGAATTATTCTATTATCAAAAAAAAAATTCAGTAAATTTAAGGTACTGGAGTTATCATAAAATTTTTATTAAATGATATAAGGAAATAAAAAGAAAATAAAGGAACCTGAAATAAAAGAAATGTTTGGAAATCCCTTATGAAAATTTGGCAGCCTAACGACGTAACTTAAAAATTCATAAAAAATTATGATGAGCGAAAAATGGGTATTTAATAATTATTACATAACATTTAAGGTTAAGGGGATATTTAATTACAATCCCAACATAATACAATTGAAATTAAAAGAGAATAACATAATAAGAGTGCTTGGAAAAGAGAGATATTTTGAGATGAAAATTATGCAGTATAACAGCTATGAAACATGATTTTAGAAAACATTAAAAAGAGAGGGAAAATGGGTCACCCATTAATAAAATATTGATAATATATTATATGTAAATATGAACATGGTATGGAAACTTGAAATACATACCACATAAAGGAGAATTTTGATGAAAAAGAGAAGTTGAGAATTCCCTTACCTTGTAGAGTAACTCATAAAACTTAAAGGTTGGGACCTTAAGGGCTTGAAGAAACCTTAGGAGACTACTAGGGAGGTAAAAATACTAGATATTTGAGGATTATGAGTTTGTAATTAATGAAAAAGAATGAAATTAGTGGGTATTTTTAGTAAAAGGGAGAGAGTTTTTTGTTAATTTCAAAGGACACCTCATTTGTGGTTTTTGCAAAACCATGGGCTTGCCCATGGTGTTTGACCATGGTATTGTCCAATTGGTACACTTATATATCATATTTTAGTGTAAAAAAGTCAACCAAAATTTTATATTAATTATTACATCATTATGATGTCATTAAACACACGAAAATCTCAAAACTTTATTTTTACTATTCACTAAAAATTTAAGTATTTTAGAAAAATCCCAAAAATTCACCCCAACCATTATTCAACATGAAGAATTAAAAAATGAAATACATTTTTTGAAAATAATTTTATAAATATTTTTAATTTAATTTTTAAATAAAATTATAATTTATTAAAAAAAACATCCGTAAAATTATAACTCATTTTATAACACCTTGAAAATTTAATCAAGGTCTCATAAAATTCTCTTATAACCATAAGAAAATAAAATAAAAATTTATGATTACATTTTATGAAAATAAATTTCCATTTTGAATTATTAAATAAACCATAAAATATTAATTAAAATATTTATGACTTACAAAAAAAACAATACTTATACTATGATCATTTTGTCACTTATAAGATGTCTAAATTCTATTTATACATTCATGGGTGAAGTTTCTATTTTTTTGGATAATTTAATTTTCATTTATATTCATAAGAGTAATAGTACTATCCATAAGGGTATTTTACTATTCATCAAAAATCAAGTTTGTCTTATCAGACTCTAAATATCTTACTAAACGCAACCATGTAGTAAATTTTTCAAAATTCAAATCATAGAGGTGGAGAAAATGTGTTTATGGGATAGATTATTACAAAGTGGTGTTTTTTAGAGACTTAGTGTTTCATGAATTTTGTATTAATTCTATTTGTAAATTCTTGGGGTGTTACAATTTTTTTTATAAGAAAAGCATTTTTTATAAAAATGTTATAAAAAAATTTTAATGAAAAAAAAATAACAATTAAAAATAAGTAATATTTAATAAAAACTTAACTATTAATAATTAGTAAAAAAAATTAATACCTTATAAAAAATATAAAAAATATGAACAATTATTGAAAATTCCGAATAATTAGTAATAATTAGTAATAATTTGTAAATATTATTAAATTAAGATAATTTTCAATAAATTTTATAAAAAATATATATGAAATACTAATTGGACATAATTAAAATATAAAAATAATTTGTAATAATCACAATGAGAAATAATTATTCTTATTTCTATTGTTTTTATAGATAATTATGAACTTAGAAATTAGACACCGGTTTCTATTATGTGATCGTGATTAGACAAATAATCGAAAAAATCCCAACTAATATGGTATAAATATTATCTAAATTATTGGTATTGATACATTTATATCATTCACATCATCAAATTCAAATATATTTTATGAATGAAAAATTAAATGTCCATGTAAGAAATGTGATCTTAAGAGATTCTAAATGTTTGACAATGTTGGACTTCATCTACCATGTTTTAGTTTTCAAAAAGATTATATTTTTTAATATCAACACGGTGAATGAAATTCAGTAGAAAATATTTTTTTATTCCAAATCTATCATTTCAAAACCTAGTACATGAGGCTACTAGCCTGTCTATTCAAGAAACAAAAAATTATAATGGTATTCCAAATGATGAATTAGAAATTTCTCAGTTTTACAATTTATTGAAATATGTTGAGGATGACTTATATCTAGGATTCCAAATAAAAAACTTGAATCTTTTATAAAATTTATGGTTATTAAATCATATTTTTAAATGTTAAATAGTTACTCCAATCAAATATTTTCTTTGGTTACATTGTTGTTTCCTGACGAAAATTTGTTTCCTGTAAGTTTCTATTAAAGAAAGAGGTTGGTCCATAATTTAGATATTAGTTATCAGAAGATCCATACAGTTCAAATGATTAAATATTATATTATGGTGATTATGAATCATTAGTTAATTTTCAAATATACGTATAATCAAGTTATAAAGAGTTACAACAAGGAAAGTCCATATTTCACATGAAACAGTTGAAGTATTTTCCAATTACACCCCATTTATAGCATTTATTTATGTCTCACAACATAGCTGCATTGATGTCATTACATAAATCAAATATTTTCACCAGTAAAGGATTAAATCATCCACATGATGGTGATTTATGAAAAATATTTGACCAGATGCATCCTTTCTTTTCTTCAAAACCTCATAACATACGTTTGTGCCTTTATACTGATGTTTTTTTTTCCATTGGTGCTTATGAAAGTCAATATTATTATGGGCCTATTTTCATTACTCCATATGACTTACCTCCTTGGATGTTAATTAAGGAACTGTATATATATATATATATATATATATATATATATATTTAATTCTATTAATTCTATGAAATTTGAAGATGAATATTGATGGTTATTTGGAGCCACTAATTGATGAGTTAATTTAATTATGGAATAGTGATGTAACAACATTTTATATAGTTGCAGATCCAAATTTTACAATGAAGGTTACATTAATGTGGATGGTGAGTGACTTTCCATTGTATGGTATGTTATCTGGATGGAGTACACATGGTCTAAAATCATGTTCATACTGCATGGTTGTGAAAAAAAGAGTTTATTCTTGGAAATGTGAGAAAGACTAGTTATTTTTACCAGCATCAAATATTTCTTCCCACAGATCACCATTTTAGAAAGAATATAAATAATTTTACAAAAGGTAGAACTAAAAGAGACGAACCACCAGCAGAGATATTAGGTATTTAGGTAAAATCTATCATGTATGTATTACCTCATATTACTTTTGGACCAACCATAACCAAACAAAAAATAAATGGGTTTTGGAGATATCATAATTGGATAAAACAGATTATTTTTAGGACCTGCAATGTTGGTTTTATTTTTTGGTTCGTCACATGTTATATTTAATTCATATCGAGAATAATTTTTTTTGATAACATATTTTGTAGCATGTTGGGAACACCCAGTAAGACTAAAGATAATGTAAAGTCATGGTTAGATCTTGACCAGATTTGAAGACATCCCAAACTTGAATTATTTTAAGATGAAGGATCACATAATTTAATGAATACAAAAGAAGGTTACACACTTTATAAAGAAATCCATTTATTATTCTATCAATAGATTAGAGATTTTAGGTTACCAAATATTTATGCTTCTAATTTGTCTTGCTGTGTCAGAAATGGACATATTACTGGTTTTAAAAAGTCATGACTGCCATGTCATAATGGAAATATTGCTACCTATTAGTCTCATAAGTCTATTGAATTATTCAACCTAGGATGTATTGATTGAAATATCACATTTCTTCTGAAATATTTGTGTGAAAACATTGTATTATGATACATTGAGTATGCTAAAAGAATATGTCATTTTAATTTTATGTAAATTGGTGAAAATATTCATGTTGGACTTCTTTGAATCAATGGAGCATTTAATATGGAATTTGTCTTATAAAGATGAATGTGGAGGGGTAATACAATTATGATGGATGTACCCAAGAAAAAATTACATAACAAAGCATTAGTTAAAGGGTCAATTGCAGAAGCGTACTTGCAAGAGGGAATTTAAAATTTCTTATATTATTATTTTCAATTCGAATATCCTTCAAAACATAACCACATGGGTCACAATGAATTAAGTGTTGATGATGTAATAGACCATCAATTGTGAGTTTTTAATAAGCCCAATCTTGGTTTTGTTGGTTATCATGAACGATGGATTTCAGATAAAGAAATGTATAGAGCTCATATATATGTTTTTCTGAATTGTAGAGAAATAACATGATTTATACAGTAAGTAATATTTTAAAAAAATATTCTATAATAGATAAATTTATTTACATTTTTTTGTAGAATATATGTTGAACATATCAAAAAAAATTTATACAAATTACCCCTACTACTATTGAACAACACCATGAATGAAATTTTACATATTGGTTTCAAAGACTGGTAAGTTAAGTTATTTTTGATGTAAAATTAAATTAATTTTGTATTGATACATATTATTAATAATTTTTATTGTTTGAAGGTAACACAACATAAAAGTAAAATTGATAGTCAATTATGTGTGCTTGAAAACCCTCCATTGAAATTGGTAAAATCTTATAATGGGTATGTAGTTAATGGATTTCGATTCCATATGCACATATATGGTGAATAAAAGAAACAAATTAATAGTGGTGTTTGTTTGAAAGGATCTCATCATAAAGAAAGTGAAGTTGAATTTTATGGTATGCTAGATGAAATAATCAAGTTATGTTATCTAGGAACAAAATATGTAACAATGTTTAAATGCCATTAGTTTGATACTGATCAAGGGATGTGATTTAATCCATGAAAGGGAGTAGTTGACCTTAAATATTTCAGTCTTTTTGCATCACATGAACCATTTATGTTGGAACATAAATCACATCAAGTTTATTATGAAAATTACTATGATGTTTTGATAGATTTGGATAGCTGGTAGAGTGTAATAAAAATGGAATCTCATGATAATCAATTTTTTGAAATTGAAAATGGTTATGTGGAAGAAAAACATATTGATTTTTTTCAAGAAATATCCTTAAATATATCTCTTACCCGATGAGATATAAATATTGATGATGAAATCCCCAGTTAAGGACCAATGATATTTATGATGTTGATGAAGTAATAATGGATGATGAAACTGAAATTTTTATAGAAGGTAATGATGTTGAAGATGAATATGAAGATATTTTCCTCGATAAAGATGAGGAAGAAGACGACAAATGGTTTATTATATTTAGGTATTTATTAGTTTTTTATATTTTATATTTTTATTAAAATTTATTTATCGGTAAAATTGTTTTCTTAAGATGGGTGGACTTGAAAATATATTTTATTCCTTCGTTGATTCCAATAATTATTAGCTTTTTATATTTTATAGATGTATTAAAAATTATTTATAGGTACAAATATTATATTCTTGATGAAATTTATTAGTTTTTTTATATTTTATATCTATATTAACAAATATCTATAGGTTATATTAATATATTCTGGTATTTATTTAAAATTTATTATTATATTATGTTATTTACTAGTTTTTTATATTTTATATATGTGATAAAAATTATTTACAGGTAAGATTATTATATTTAAGTATTTATTAGTTTTTTATATTTGATATATATATTTTTAAAGGTAATATTATTTGTTTTAGATTGATAGCGATGCTCCTGATGATCTATTTCTTTATCTCGCTGATGTTGAACTTCCTAATGATGACCGTAATTTATCTAATCTATAGGATGATGTGCCTATTAGGAAGGGTCACAACCTTTCTCAATTAATGATTCCATACCCTGTTCTAGAGATACATCCATATCTTGATTTTATTCTCATTTATAGTGGTCTATTCAATTGTTTAAGGTATTTATTTTATATTATGTTTTATATTATTTTTTGTAATAATTTTTTCATTATTTGTTTTTGTTTTCAAAATTTTATATATTTATCTATTGGTCATGCTGGTGTGATTCTAAGAAATTATTTTTCCACATGATGGGTATCATGGGATCAGGTTCTCATTATTTTTCATCAGTAGATGTTCAACCACTAGATTGTACATTTTTAAATAATATATTTTATTTTATATTTATTTAATAGTACCATGTTGTTTTTAATTGTATTATAGAATTTATGTTATCTGATTGATGATATCCTACAATATCCTATTTAGGAGGCATGAGAGATTTGTATACATGGACAATTTCATTAGTTTTTACACAACCTAAGAAAGTGAGACATGGATAGAGATTATGTTATTTTTCTTGACTATTCTTTCTTCTCCCATCAATATAACTATATCTCATCTTAGGTATGGGATGTATTGTCCTCTTACTAGGTATGAAATAATTTTAGAAGGAGGGAATCATCTGGGCATGAGAACTAGGGGAGGCAGGAGGTCATACATTTGGTCAGGAGTCATCCATTTGGTATACATTGATGATATCTGGTAAGTAATATTATTTATTAATGTATATATACTTTAAATGTAATTTTTTTAATATTATAAAGTTCACTATCGACCCATATATTATGGAGTTTTAAATTTGAAAGAATATGTACATAGATCCCCATACAAGACAACTTGTCATCGATAGATATCTCCATATTGTGGTTAGTATATTTTTAAATTGTTCTAATATTTTTTTTATTCTAATTTATAATTATATTTGAATGGAATGTACGAAACTATGATTTCTCATTCATGACAGAGTTAGGATGAGAGTGAAGAAGATGCCACTTGCGAGTCAAGTTTTGATTGGGGGTCTTAGATACGGGTGACTATGCATGGTGTCGAGAAAGGACAGGTGACTGGTATTGGTTCAAAAATGACTCCTACTAGTTATTATAGTATATTTGTGATGTCATAGGTATGATCGAAGGTAGATCTTACAAATTCTTCATCATCATCCACCACAAAAATATGAGGAGAGGTTGAGAACTCGTGATGAGATGATACAATGGATGTAGAGAGAGGGAAGAGGAGTGTGAGAAACATCCTTAGAGAGATGAGAAGATGTTGGATTATATGCAACAACTTGTATGTGGTGTTGGTATTAAGTTCCCCCCTAACCCTTTGAGTGATCCTCCTCCACCCGATACTAGTTGATACTCACTTGTTTCTGTGGCTGTTATTTATTTTTGGGTGATAAATATATTATGTGTGAAATGTTTCAATAATAATATTATTTTTTATTATTTTTATTATTATTTTTTTTAATTATATATTTTTATTTTTTTAAAAACATTAGCAATTGTGATAGATTACTATATCTATCAATATGTTTAAAAATTTATTGAACTTATTTTTGGAAGATTTAGATCCCATCACAAATAATTGTTATTTGCAACTAGACATCACAAAAAACCATAATTACAATTCCATTTACTATGACAATACATTAGTGATAGATTCCTATTACAAGAGGTCATTAGTGACGAGAATCCATCACTAATGTCCTATCATAAAATATTAAAACTCCAGTAGTGTTACCCATAAAATTTATCCAAATTACAACCCAATTCTACTTAGTACCCATCTTATCATGATGATTCTTGTCCATGAAATGAATCTTCTAACCCAACCTTATCAATACTCAAAATATCATGGTTTCCCTAGGCCACATTGTGACCTACGACCAACCTTTAATTGACCCTTCCTACAAAATACCCATCATTTCATGATGGTCCTAGGCCATTAATTAACTTACAACTATCCTAAAACAACCCTTACATGCAGGTAATTAAATATAAATCTAACTCCTATACATCTCCATCCTTACACATGAATCACCATAAGATCTAACACTTTAACTCTCATATAAAAAATTATACCACACCACGATAACCATTGGTCATAGTGTGACCCATAACCTGTATCCCACATACCTACCCTCACACTATGGTTAAACACTACATATAAGGCCTTTAAAAGTGATAAAATAAGATTTTTTTTCAATGAAAAAAAGAACTGATAATTAGAGTGGGATTAAAATTACTAGGACTTTATCAGAGCTAGAAAATCACTGATAAAGGGCACTTTATAAATGCTAAAAAAGTGATGATAAAATAAAAATTTATCAATTCTTCTTTAAGTACTGATAAAGGTACCCCTTTATCATTGCTTTTGTTTAGTTAAGATAAAGTGTCCCTTTATCATCACAAAAATTAGTGCTGATAAAGGTGGTCCCTTATTGATGATAGTTTAGCACTAATAAAGTATCCCTTTATCAGTTCTATTCATAAAAATTATAAAGGATCCCTTTATTAGTTATTTTTCTAATGTTGATAAAGGGTCCTTTTATCAATACTATTACTAGTGCTCATAAAGGAAAATACTGCTTTAGTGCGTTGTTAAAATTATAGCACATTATAGCACAAAAAAAAAACAAATATAGGATAAAATGTAGGAGAAAATATAAAATTTAATTGAAATAAAATTTATAACAAAAATACAATAAAAACACACACTATATTATAGAAATTTCAAACATTGGTATATATAATTACATGAGTAAGTAAAAATTATCACATGCATTAAAAAACATCAATGTTCCTTTGTATTTGGTCCCTAACCCCCTGTCATGCTATTAGTTTCCAAACAAACCACCCCTAATCAAGAAAAAGGATAAACCTATATAAGAAAACAATACTTATGTTAGTAAAACTATAAAGAAATAAATTAAACACAAAATGTTAATTTTAAAATAAAAACATATACTTTGAGTCATACTAGAAACATCATGTATCAGATTGAGTTACGGTTGATTATTACACATAATACCATTTCTTTTTTTTCTCAAAAGTAGTTTCTCTTGAATTTGAACTCATCTATAGTGATAAAAAACACTGCATATGGGAGCCAATTCAAGAGGACTTTCTTTTTTAGAACAATCCTTGAACTATCACACCATTTCTTGTTCATCTTCAAACATTATCTCAGTGAAATTTATCTAAATAAGTATAAGATAAAAAAGATAAGGTAATTAATTAAGTAATAGTAGATAAAATGATGAGAAAAAAAATCTAAGCTCATTTGCCCAGTTTTGGAGATGTGATGCGTGTTTTAAACTAAAATGACACTTATATATTGAAAAAATTCACTTAGAGTCATACCAACCACATAGTGTATTGGATTTATGTGCAGTCAATTTATATATTTAAAAAATGAATTACATATCATTTTCCTAAATTTTGAAAAAAAATCCGAGATCGTTTTCTTGGTTTTTTTTCTAGTGATGTGTGTTTTAAACTAAAATGAAACATATTGAAAACACACTCTTTGAGTAATATTGGTCACATCATATATTAGATTAATGTGAAATTGATTATTACATGTCAAAAATGATTTATATACCACTTTTCTAAAGTTCTAAAATAATCTTATCTCTTTTCCTTAGTTTTGGATATTTGATGCGTGTTTTAAATTAAAATGACACTTTTGTATCGAAAGCATGAACTTTGAGTTATATCGACCACATCATGTGTCATATTAATGGTTGGTAAATTAATACATGTGAAAAATGAATTATAGATCATTTTAATAAATTTTGAAAACAATACAAGATCGTTTTATTGGTTTTGGAGATGTGACATGTGTTTTAAACTAAAATGGCACATTTCTATTGAAAACTTGCACTTTGAGTCATAATAGTCACATAGTGTGTTATATTGATGTACAATAAATTATTAAATATCCAAAATGAATTATGGACCATTTTACTAAATTTTGAAAACCATATGAGCTTATTTTCTAAATTTTGGCTATTTGATGCATGTATTAAACTAAAATGACAATTTTATATTAAAAACACACACTTCTTATCATTCCAACTAAATCGGGTTTCATAATGACATGTGGTTGATTCCTATAGGTAAAAAATGAATTATGTACCATTTTCAAATATTTTGAAAACAATCCAAGCTCGTTTTCTCAGTTTTGACTATATGATTCATTTTAAACTAAAATTACAATTTTATATTGAAAAAAGTAATTCAAGTCATATCAACCACATAGTGTGTCAGATTGGCAGGCCATCAATTCCTATACATAAAAAATTAATTATAAATAATTTTCTTAAAGTTTGATAACAATCTTAGCTTATTTTATTAGTTTTGGTGATGCGACGCATGTTTTAAACTAAAATGAAACCTTTCTATTAAAAACACACAATTTGAATCATATTAGTCACATAATGTGTCAAATTTATGTGAGTCAGTTTTTTATATGTCACAAATGTCTTATGGATCATTTTATTAAATTATGAAAAAAATCCAATCTAATTTTATTGGTTTTTTCTATTTGATGCATGTTTTAAACTAAAATGACACCTTTTATTGAAAAATCACACTTCAGGTTATACAGACCACATTGGGTGTCTGATTGGAATGTGGTCAATTATTATAGGTCAAAAATGAATTATTGATCATTTTTATAAAGTTTAAAACAATTAGAGCTCATTTTATCATTTTTGTCTATGTGGTGCATTTTAAACTAAAATGAAAATTTTATATTAAAAACACATACTTTGAGTCATATCGACCACATTGTGTGTCATATTAGAATGAAATAAATTCCTACACATAAAAATGAATTATGGATCATTTTAATAAAGTTTGAAAACAATCTGAGCTTGTTTTCTTGGTTTTGGTGGCATAACATGCATTTTAAACTAAAAAGACACCTTTCTATTGAAAACATGAACTTTAAGTAATATAGATCACCTCATGTCTTGGGTTGATATACATTAAATTATTACACATCAAAAATGAATTATAGACTATTTTCCTAAAGTTTGAAAATAATTAGATGTATTTTTCTCAGTTTTGGCTATTCGATGCATGTTTTAAACTAAAATGTCACTTTTATATTGAAAACATGTACTTCAAGTCACAAAAAATACATTGAGTGTTAGATTGATGTGAGGTCAATTATTACATATGAAAAATGAATCATGTATTTTTTTTCTTAAAGTTTGAAAATAATCAGATCATTTTTTATTAGTTTTAACTATGTGACACATGTTTTAAATTAAAATGACACTTTTATATTGATAACAAATACTTCTGGTTATACCGACCACATCATTTGTTAGATTGGAATGTGGTTAATTCCTATATATCAAAAATTAATTATGGACCATTTTACTAAATTTTTAAAACTATATGATCTCTTTTGCTCAGTTTTGGGTTTGTGAAACATGTTTTAAACTAAAATGACACTTTTGTATTGAAAACACACACTTTGAGTCATACCGACTGCATCGTGTGTTAGATTTATGTGAGGTTTATTCATATACATCACAAATGAAATATTTTTTTTCCTAAATTTTGAAAGTAATATTAAATTTTTACTTGGTTTTGGATATTTGATGTGTGTTTTAGACTAAAATGACACTTTTGTATTGAAAAAACACACTTCGAGTCATACCGACCATATCAAGTGTCAGATTGATGCGTGATCGATTCCTATAGGTAACAAATGAATTATAAACCATTTTACTAAATTTTTAAAACAATATAATATCATTTTCTCATTTTTTTCTATGTGATGAATTTTAAACTAAAATGACACTTTTATATTGAAATCATATACTTCAAGTCATATCGACCACATTGTGTGTTGGATTGGTATGCAGGAAATTATTATATGTGAAAAATGAATTATGGGATATTTTACTAAAATTTTAAAATAATATTAGTTTATTTTGTTATTTTTGGTGATTTGACATGCGTTTTAAACTAAAATGACACCTTTCTTTTGAAAACACACACTATGAGTCATATCGACCATATAATGTATTGGATTGATGTGTGGTCAATTAATACATGTCACAAATAAATTATGGACGATTTTAATAAAGTTTGAAAACAATCTGAGCTCGTTTTCTTGGTTTTGGATATTTGATGTGCATTTTAAACTAAAATGATAGTTTTGTATTGAAAACATGTACTTTGAGTCATACCAAAAACATCAAGTGTCAAATTAACATGCGGTCAATTCCTACATGTGAAAAATGAGTTTTGAATTGTTTTCCTAAAGTATGAAAATAGTAAGATATTATTTTCTTGGTTTTAGCTATGTGACAGATGTTTTAAACTAAAATGACACTTTTATATTGGAAACACATAATTTAGGTCATACCAACAACATCATGTTTCTGATTGACGTTTAGTCAATTTATACACATCACAAATGAATTATGGATCATTTTATTAAAGTTTAAAAATAATACAATCTCATTTTCTTAGTTCTGACTATGTAAAATTTGTTTTAAACTAAAATGACACTTTTGTATTGAAAACATGTACTTTGAGTCATATCAACCACATAGTGTGTCAGATTGATGTGCAGTCAATTCCTACTTGTAAAAAATGGCTTATGGATCTCTTTACAAAAGTATAAAAACAATTTGAATTTTATTCTTTGGTTTTGATTATACGACATGTATTTTAAACTAATGTGTAAATTTAAGAAAACAATTATCAGAAAAAAAACTGATAAGGAAATTAACTAATTGAGTTGTAGGAAGTCACCTTTTCATGATGTCTATATACATTCTGACACCAGGTATTCTACCTATTCATTTATAAACAAATTGATTTCCTCCATTATACTTCTCCTTGATAAATAGATAAAAAATAATATATAATCATTATGATACTATTGTTTCACACCCCAAATATATTTCTAAGGTCATAGCCTATACTAGACCACAAACATTATAGTTAATCACAAAATTTGATGTCGATAAACATTCCGACACCATGTATGCTACCCACTAATATCTAAACAAATTTACTTCTTATTTTTCATATATAGACTATTAGAAATATAGATTGTACTAAGAAAATATAGAAAAATAAGATATTAAGAAATATTTTTAATGAAATTGAAATTACCTTTGAATATTACCTATTCAGGGATGATAGTCTCTTGATGGTATAACATATCTTTCATAAAATTTTAAACATAATATATGAAATCGTTGTTGTTATCTTGATTCAAAAACTACAGAAACATTGACCAAAATAAGTAAATTGTTTTGAAATATGATTTATAGTTAAATATTTCCATATATACCTTAATCTATTTCTATTTAAAGTAATCCAAAATGTCACGATCCGTCCTCGGGTCCCCTGCCGTGACTACCCCAAGCCCGCCTTCCATAGGCCAGGGGCTGACGACTAGCACCAAAGGTGTAAATCCTGAAAAAAAGGGAAGGCATTGCCTTTATGAAACATAAACACACACAACCAGAGAACAAGTGGAAGCAAACACTAAGTAAGCAGTATAACAAGTGTGCTGAAAGTACAAAAGGACCAGAATACAAGCCCAACAATAAAGTACAAGGAAAATAAAAAATAGCAGGAAGGTGTCGAGCTATTCCTGGATCGTTCTTTGGAGTTCCAACCTGATGGGTAGGTACATATGGCCACCTCAGCTCTCCATGTCCGTCTGTCACCTCTGGGTACCATCTCGTCGTGAAGTCCACCTCTGAGTACCATCTCATCATGAAGTCCACCTACGGGTACCATCTCATTGTGAAGTCCACATTCGAGTATCGTCCAGCTCTACGAGCCTCAACCACGATTAGTGCTGTCCGCCATCTGTATCCAACACAACGAGGTGCGGGCATAGCCCGTGCAGGGGTGACTATAATGATACTCAGTAGGGAACCCAAGACCCTCAAGGTCTCACTAAATCCAACAAGGATAAACCACAAAGAAAGATCTCAACAGATAACCTTTACTTAGGTATATGCCCATACATATACCTAAGTTATCAAGTAACCCATCTCAATCATGAGGAAAACACAAAGGTCGTTGACTCAGCTCAAACCAGGATTTTCATTAAAGATAACTAAACCACAACTGCTAAAGAGCTCCTCCTCTATCGGGTACTGTGATCCTGTCATGACTCCGAGGCACTTCTCACTAACCTTAGACTGCTGAGGTACTCCTCCTGTCCAGTACCGCGGGTTTGCAACCCCAACACAGTAGTGCTCCCCACCATGGGTCTGCCACCCCAACATAGTAGTACTCCCCCTAATAGCCTACAGAGGTAATCCTTCTGTCGAGTACCGCGAGTCTGCCACCCAAACACAGTAGTGCTCCCCGCCATGGGTCTACCACCCAAAAACAGTAGTGCTCCCCACTGGGCTAGTCAAGCCACTCCGACTCGAATCGGAAAAGCAGTCATCAGGTCTTAGCCAGCTACAAGGTCTCCGTAATCCGTTCGCTCATCTCCGGGAGGATCCGCTCCCCGATCTACTGGTCGATACTCCAAGTATCACAATGTCCCACGAAGAATTATCTCAAAGGACCTCCTTATCAAAGGGGTCTCAACGCAATAGACGATGCGTCTATCGGGCGCCCGGTCTGTGAGTTATTAGCCTTTTAGTCCCAGGGGCCCAGTTGGTTTCATGTACAAATCATCCCGGCCGTATCTTAACTATACCCTGAATTCCTATGGGGTATAATCCAAGAAACCGTTTCTCAACGTGATTACCTACGCCGCTGGTGGTTCGTCAAACGGACGTCCGGTCTGAGAGTTATTGGCTTTTCCGTTCCAGGGGCCCGGTTGGTTTATAAGCTAAACCAACCCAAACATACTCCAACTGCATCCAAACCTCAAGTGTATTATTCCAAAATAACCAACTCATTAAGAGGAATCCAAAATAGTCGACGACACGTCAATCGGACGTCCGGTTCTCAAGTTTTAAGCGTTTCCGCTCTAAGGGCCCGGTTGGTTTCGAGTTCGAACCAACCCGAACATACCCAAACTTTTACAAAAACTTGAGTGTAATATACCTAATTGACCCTATTGATCCAAGGAATCCTATGCAACTGACGGTGTGTCGATCGGAGGTCCGTAGCTTAAGATATGGCCGTTTAACCGAAAACAGTTTGAAAATAGGGGGTCTGGGCCCGGTCTGACCCGACCCAACACCCCTTGGGTAGGCCCGAACCGGGTCGACCCGACTCGGGTCTGGGTTAGGCCCGGTAGGGCACGGCCTAGCCCAGCACTGGCGGCCTGGCCCGGTGGCCGGTTGCGGCTCGGCCAACGCAGTCGAGCATTGCGTGGAGCGGGGCGTTACACCCCCCGCTGGTTTTTACGAAACGGCCAGCCATGATGGCCAACCCTTGGGTAACCGTGGGACCCCGCCCCCCCTCGGGTCCCATCTCTTGATGGAATCGGCGTCCGGCATAGCCGACCGCCCTTCCAGATCCTCCGCGGCCTTAGGCCGTGACTTTTTTCAACCGGCGCGGCGCGACTGCGCCGCACCCCACCGCCGCGGCCCGCCCCCACCGCGGCCCCTTGAAGCTCCGGCGAGGCGCGACGACACCGCGCCCCTCCGCCGCATCCCGCCTCGGCCACGGCCCACCCCAGCTACGACCCGCCCCGGCTACGACCCGAATCTACTCCGCGCGGAACGTCGGTGCCGCAACTTTGTGGAGACCCGACAATCATGCGCTGACGATCCGCTTGTGGTTGGCCCATCGTCGGACGGTTCTTCGCAGTCCGCCTCCATCGTCCACAAAAAACAACGAGAGGGGAAGGGTCAGACCATGTTCATGTGGTCCGATCCCTTCCTCGTCAAGATGGTATCAAGCGGCCAAATGAAACTCAAGAATTTGAAGAACGATGATGAACAACATTAAAACTTGAACGTAACAACCCCTACCTCAAGGTTCGCCGTTTGTTGACGATATCGCGAAAGGGTGGACGTCGGCTCATTGAAGTCGTCGCAAAGGAGGAGATTAAGGTGACGAAGATCATTGGCGTTCTTCGCTTCCGCAAAGGCCTTCGATCCCGAATCGAGCATCGTTCGTTAGAGATCTGTCTGAAGGAGAACCGTTCTTCGTGGAACCGATGTTCTTCGTCGAGGGAGAAAGTCGTTCTTCGTGGATGAAGAAAGATCTCCTCTAATTCTCCCAAAATATTTTCCAAGAAAATATTTCATTAAGTATCCTTCTTTTAAAAGATCTCCAAGCAATTCAAAATATGTCAAAGAGGTGTGAAAAAAATAATTAATAAGGTTATTAATTACCTTAGTCGGCTTCATTAAGCTTGGGAGGTGGAGAGGCTCCACTCCAATAAATGAGTAGAGTTGTCATGTATTAAACAAGGGGTGAGTTATGGGGAGTTAAAGGGGGTTATGGGGGAGGTGAGGATTTAGGGTCTCAAGTGGCCCCCACCCCTAACTCCCCTTGGAAGAAAATAACCACCTTCCTTAAATAAAATTTGTACACAACAAATTTTATTTTTATTCTAAATCCCCAATTATTAAATGTCAACCCACTCAAAACGCAACTATGGTAAAGGTCCCCTTAAGAAATTACCGGCGTTGCGAGTTCATCAGTGCCCTCAAATTTTAATTCCAAGCACCGGTTCAAAAGATAGAAAAACCTGATCGTTCATTTACTGAACTTACCCAAGATAAACTTCAGAAATTGATTCCGGGAACACCGGGCCTCGGAATAAAGTGCTGTCAAAATCCAAAGACTTGTAAAATTCAAAATAAATTAAGAAAAAATTTTCATTGAAATTTACGGGTCTTTAAATTACCCCCAACTTAGTGATTTATGTCCCCGTAAAGCTATAACACAAACTAGGGAAACTAAAGGAGGTACCGAGCACACAACTGAGCCTCCCGCTCCGATGTGCTCTCCTAGAGGTTCCCGTGCTTCTAGAGAATGCGCACAAGAGGAATCGACCATCCCCATAGGACCCGCTCCTGTCGATCCTCAACCTCTACTGGAACCCTGTGAAAGTCACCCCATCATCGATGTACAACTCTCCGTGGTCGATGATGTGTGAAGGGTCGTGCACGTATCTCCTCAGCTGAGATATATGGAAGACTTCGTGCTCCCGGTGCATCTTAATTGGAAGGGATAGGCTGTAAGCCACCTTGACTACACTACTGAGGACCTGGAAAGGTCCGAAGAATTGTGGAGATAACCTACCGCCCGGCCGAATCTCCGTAGACCTCGTCGAGGTGAGTCCCGTATAAAGACGTGGTCACCATCCTCGAACTCCAGTGGTCTCCGTATCCTATTATCATAGGAATTCTGTCTACCCTGTGCAGTATTCATCCGCTCCTGGATGATCTACCCCTTCTCCATTGAATCCTGGACCATCTCTTGTTCTACACGTGCTGATTCCAACACTATCCACAAGGGATATCTGAAACACAGCCAGCTGCTATCTCACCACTCCTAACAGCTGAATTCCCGATCTCCTACTAAGAGCATCTTCTACAACGTTCCCCTTCCTAGGAGTATGGACTATCTCGAAGACATAGTCCTGGAGGAATTAAAGCTATCACCGCTATCTCAAGTTCATGTCCTTGTGAGTGAAGATACACCTGAGACTATTGAGTTGGAGAAAACCGTTTGATCAATGAACAATGGGTGAGACTAGAAAATTGTAAGAACTCATATCCACCCTTCTTCATCTACGTTCTACAAAAGAGCTACTGAGATTTATCCTTTGTCGAAAAGAGAAATCTTGTCTCATCCCCCTGGATGAACCACGTTCTTCTCCTAATACAGTCAATCCTGACAAGAACGTTACAATTTCATGCCATAGACAATGTCGTAAGGCCTCGACGCTACTACCAAGAGATCCAACCATTAATCTCGCCTCCAAGGGTCGAGTCACACTGTCGGCATCAGTGTGTGGTTACTGGGTCTCCTCGAGTAGGAATCTCACAAGTGAGGGTCAAGTCAACAGTTTTAACCAGAACCTCTTAGTATCAACCATACAGAAAGAATAGGAAAGTAAACATCACAAAGATATGTGTCTTATATTACTGTAGCTCGAAGTACAAAGACACAAAGAAAACACAACAAAAACAACACGGAAACTAGAAGCACCAAGAACAAAGGCCTCGAAGCATGGAACTAGTCTCGCTCCCATCCACCTGCTCCCGGAGCTCCACTACCTTGTCCACCGCTCGACTGATGCTCAAGCTCCCACCGCTGCTTCTGTCTCAGTGGCTCCTCCAACACCTGCTGATCAACTGTGCGGGAAGTCAGACAGTCACATGCCAAGTGACCCTGCTTGCCACATGTATAGCACTTCCTGCTCCTCATATGGCTAGCTCTGTTTCGTGTGCCTCGCACAACCGAACCTGTACCCAGAGGTCGCCCACCTGTCGGCCTAGTCTACTTGGACCTCTGCATAATCTATATACTACCTACAGATGACCCGACTACTGACAGAAAACCCTGCGGCAAAGGCAGCAGCTCCTGAGCACGCTCAGAGTGTAGATTCACTGGTATAAACTCCACCCTGAAGAAGGTCTCAAAGTCTTTCCAGGTGAAGGATATTTCATCACAAAACTGGAACATGTGGTTCCACCACCTCTCAGCTGCTCCCTGGAAGAGACTAACAGCTAAGTACACCATCAAGTCAGCGGGTGTCCCAGCTATGTGGAAAGATTGTGCTACAAATTCCAACCAGTACCCAGCCGTCTGAAAATACGACTCGCCTCGAAACATCGGAGGCCCCTGTCGCTGTAACTCGTGCAACACGATCAAGCGGCGTGCACTCTCTGCTGGTGTCTCAACTAGTGGAGGGCCCTGTACTAAAGACATGCTGCTCGGTGGGCTATCATCACGCTCCCCACTCGGTACCCATGCTGACTGACTGGGTGAAGACATCCTGAAATAAACAGATGTGACACGGTCAAATGATTATACCTGGTGAGCTGACCTGGTTTGAGCTGATTTAAAAGAAACTTTTGTAAACACACATGCAATCAGTGTTTTCGTGCACTGAGTCGGAAATCAGTAGTCAGGGTCCTGGTGTATGGATACGTCTTCCGCCACACCAACACTGGACTCCCTGAACTGAAAACCACACTCAATACTCTTAACACTATTTCTTCACAGAAGGAAAATATCAGATTCATAAGTTCTGCGGTAGAACCGACATCCTCTGATACCAATTTGTCACGACCTGTCCTCGGGGCCCATGCTGTGACTACCCCAAGCTCGCCTTCTATAGGCCAGGGGCTGGTGACTAGCACCAAAGGCATAAATCCCGACAAAAAGGGAAGACATTGCCTTTATAAAATGTAAACACACACAACCAGAGAACAAGCGGAAGCAAATACCAAGTAAGCAGTATAAAAAGTGTGCTGAAAGTAAAAAAGGGTCAGAATACAAGACCAATAGTAAAGTACATGGAGAAGACAAAACAACCGGAAGGTTTCGAGCTTCTCCTGGATCGTTCTTCGGAGTTCCAACCTGATGGGTAGGTACATATGGCCACCTCAGCTCTCCACATCCGTCTGTCACCTCCGGGTACTATCTCGTCGTGAAGTCCACCTCCGGGTACCATCTCGTCGTGAAGTCCACCTCCGGGTACCATATCGTCATGAAGTCCACCTCCAGGTATCATCCAAATCTACGAGCCTCAACCACGATCAGTATTTTCCGTCATCTGCATCCAACACAACGAGGTGCGGGCATAGCCCGTGCAGGGGTGAGTATAACGATACTCAGTAGGGACCCCGAGACCCTTAAGGTCTCACTAAATCCAACAAGGATAAACCACAAAGAAAGATCTCAAAATATAACCTTTACTTAGGTATATTCCCATACATATACCTAAGTTATCAAGTAACCC
Source organism: Viscum album (assembly GCA_963277665.1). Classification (NCBI taxonomy): domain Eukaryota; kingdom Viridiplantae; phylum Streptophyta; class Magnoliopsida; order Santalales; family Viscaceae; genus Viscum; species Viscum album. The sequence goes on from OY728161.1 coordinate 1,557,700,248, forward strand.
ATCTCAATCATGAGGAAAACACAAAGGTCGTTGACTCAGCTCAAACCAGGATTTTCATTAAAGATAACGAAACCACAACTGCTGAAGAGATCGTCCTCTGTCGAGTACTGTGATCCTGTCACAACTCTGAGGCACTGCTCACTAATCATAGACTGCCGATGTACTCCTCCTGTTGAGTACCATGGGTCTGCTACCCCAACACAGTAGTGCTCCCCGCCGTGGGTCTACCACCCCAACACAGTAGTGCTCCCCCTAATAGCCTACAGAGGTACTCCTTCTGTCGAGTATTGTGGTTCTACCACCCAAACATAGTAGTGATCACCGCCGTGGGTCTACCACCCAAACAGAGTACTGCTCCCCACTGGTATAGTCAAGTCACTCCGACTCAAATTGGACAAGCAGTCATCCGGTCTCAGCCAGCTACAATGTTTCCGTACTTTGTACGATCGTCTCCGAGAGGATCTTCTCCATGAGCTACTGTTCGATACTCCAAGTATCACAATGTCCCACGAAGAAGTATCTCAAAGGACCGCCTTGTCAAAGGGGTCTCAACGCAATAGACAGCGCGTCTATCAGACGCCCGGTCTGTGAGTTATTAGCCTTTTAGTACCGAGGGCTTGGTTGGTTTTGTGTACGAATCATCCCGGACATATCTCAACTGTACCCCGAATTCCCATGGGGTATAATCAAAGGAACCATTTCTCAACGTGATTACCTATGCCGCTGACGGTTTGTCAAACAGACGTCCAGTCTGAGAGTTATTGGATTTTCCGTTCGAGGGGCCCGATTGGTTTATAAGATAAACCAACTTGAACGTACTCCAAACGCATCCAAACCTCAAGTGGAGTATGCCAAAAGAACCAACTCATCAAGAGGAATCCAACATAGTTGATGGCATGTCAATCGGACGTCCGGTCCTCATGTTTTAAGCGTTTCCGCTCTAAGGGCCCGGTTGGTTTCGAGTTCAAACCAACCCTGCCATACCCAAACTTCACCAAAACCTTGACTGTAATATACCGAATCGATTGTCTTGATCCAAGGAATCCTATGCAACTGACGGTGTGTCGATCGGAGGTCTATAGATCAATATATGACCGTTTAACCGAAAACGGTTCGAAAATAGGGGGTCTGGGCCCGGTCCGACCCGACCCAACACCCCCTGGGTCGGCCCGAACCGGGTCGACCTGATTCGGGTCCGGGTCTAGCCCGGTAGGGCATGGCCTGGCCCGACTGGTGCGGCCCGGCCCAGCCGACGCGGCCCGGCCCGGCCTAGCGCTGGCGTCCCGGCCCGGCGGCCGATTGCGGCTCGGCCAGCGCAGCCGGGCGTTGCACGGAGTGGGGGGTTACGCACCCCGCCGATTTTTACGAAACAGCTGGCCATGATGGCCAACCCTTGGGTAACCGCGGGACCCCCCCCCCCCCCTCGGGTCTCTCCTGTTGATGGCACCGGCGGCTGGAACAGCCAGTCACCCTTCCGGATCCGCCGCGCCCCTCCGCCACGGCCCACCTCGGCCGCGTCTCCTGTAGTTTCGACATGGCACGACAGCACTGCGCCCCTCTGCCACGTCCCTCCCCGGCCGCAGCCTGACTCTACTCTGCGCGGCACATCGGTGTCGCGCCTTTGCGGCGACCCAACAATCATGCGCTAACGATCCGCTTGTGGTTGGCCCATCGTCGGACAGTTCTTTGCAGTCCACCTCCATCGTCCACAAACAACAACGAGAGGGGAAGGGCCAGATCGTGTTCGTGCAGTCCGAGCCCTTTCTCATCAAGATGGTATCAAGCGGCCAAACAAAACTCAAGAATTTGAAGAACGATGATGAACGACATTAAAACTTGAACGTAACAACCCCTACCTCAAGGTTCGCCGTTCGTTGATGATATCGCGAAAGGGTGGACATCGGCTCGTTGACGTTGTCGCAAAGGAGGATATGAAGGTGATGACGATCATTGGCGTTCATCCCTTCCGCAAAGGCCTTCGATCCCAACTCGATCATCGTTTATTGGAGATCCGTCAGAAGGAGAACCGTTCTTCGTAGAACCAGCGTTCTTCGTTGAGGGAGGAAGTCCTTCTTCGTGGATGAAGAAAGCTCTCCTCTAATTATCCCAAAATATTTTCCAAGAAAATATTTCATTAAGTCTCCTTCTTTTAAAAGATCTCCAAGCAATTCAAAATAAGTCAAAGAGGTGTGACAAAAATAATTAATAAGGTTATTAATTACCTTAGTCGTCTTCATTAAGCTTGGGAGGTGGAGAGGCTTCACTCCAATAAACGAGTGGAGTTGTCATGTATTAAACAAGGGGTGTGTTATTTGGAGGTCAAGGGGGTTATGGAGGAGGTGAGGAGTTAGGGTATCGTGTGGGACCCACCCCTAACTCCCCTTGGAAGAAAATAACCACCTTCCTTAAATAAAATTTGTACACTACAAATTTTATTTTTATTCTAAATCCCCAATTATTAAACCTCAACCCGCTCAATACGCAACTATGGTAAATATCCCCTTAAGCAATTACCGGCGTTGCGAGTTCATCGGTGCCCTCCGATTTCAATTCTGAGCAACGTTTCAAAGGATAGAAAATCCCGCTTGTTCATTTACTGAACGTACCCGAGCTAAACTTTGGAAATTGATTCCAGTCACACCGGGCCTCAGAATCAAGTGCCGTCAGAATCCACAGACTCGTAAAATTCCAAATAATTTAAGAAAAAATTTTTCTTGAAATTTCCGGGTCTTTACACATAATCTTCTTATTTTCAATCATCAAACTCATACCACGATTTATCCTATATTAACATATTTCCCTATAATAACAATTTTTTTAAATACAAACTGAACCATATAATTCAAGGTTTATCTATAAAATGTTAATTGAAGTGCATTACAAATTCAAAATACACATCATATGTGGTTGGTTTGTTGGAAATCCGTGCATTAGATCTAGAAAATAAATATTGGGGGTATCAAAATTGATTGTGATTAGTATCTAGTTCTTCCTAAAAAACAAATAAGTAATGAAAAAAATAAAAATACATTTTATATGATCAGATTTTAGAGTTTTACCCCTACATTGTAGGCATAAAAAAGAGTCTATTTTCTATTTTTTTCATCTCAAAGACTTCGTTTAGATCATTTTTTTCTTATAAATTTATTTCTACTCCAATGTAATTATATATATATAAATGATACCGATATTAATGAATCCAAATCTTGCTTTATAGGGTTTTCTCTTTATATAGCAGTAATATAAATTCCTGTAGAAAATATGAATAGTTTCGAACTTTAATGAAAATATTAGATCATTTTTTGGAAAGATGTATTATGAAAATGTACCTTATATAAGAATTCACAACTAAGACTCCTAACCATTAAAACTTGAGAATCTCATTTATACTCTCAACACTAAAAACATCAGTAATTGAAGTTCCAAATATTTATTATTTGTATGGAATATAAGACACATCTCTATATTTTAATGTAGTGTATGAATGAATTTGTAATGATAATATATGTTATAGTGAAACTGGTGAGGAGAAAGTACTCCAAGAAGCTCTTTTTGTTTTCTTAGTTGATTCACTGGTTTTTCTTGATTCGACCTTTCATTTACCCATTTTTTTATCCATTTGTAATACCATACATCACTTTGGACATTTTTTCATCAGATGTTATAGGTTTTTCATTTGAAATTTTTTGTTAAGGACACACCTTATGTATATTTATAAGATTAGACGACCATGATATGAAAGTTCTAATAGAATCATTGATCATTAAAATATATGAATCATAAAGTGGAATAAGCACCTCAATGATTGGATCTTGAGTAACTTCAATCCCCACTCTCATGTGATATTTTGGGAATTATTTGTTTTTTAGAATGTATCTTAGGATATTATACACCGTAACCCTTTCTTCAAGGATGTGCATGGGTTTTGATAGATAGAAACCACATACAAATTTACCTTTCTTAATTTTAGTAATATAAATTTATTGTAAGTTGTTTGATTCTCATTTATGATAAAGAGTAATGAAAAAATTGACTAACTCGGTATGCATTTAGGGGAACGACTAGCCTTAAATATAGTGGGGGTAATTTGGTTGTTCATGTGCTGATCTTTATTCCACTATTGGTTCTCTTTGATCCTTTTGTATATATTGGTATACCAAACCAGACCAAACAATATTATCTTACAAAGCATCTATTTGTGCCTACAATCTTTCCATCATATAATATGTATCTTCTTAGGGTTTTTTCTTCTAGAAACATGTTTGGGGATAAACTCCAAAACCTACAACTCTAATGAGACCATATTGTTCCAGCCACTTAAAAACTACTGAAAGTAGTTTTTCTTCTAGTATGGTCACTGCCAATTCTTTAGTCCAAACTATATAAAAACATATGAACAAAAATAGATATTTTTATATAATACTATTATAAATCATAATGAATTACTATTATTACATTCTTACACATGTTTCCCATACTACTTTTGTGTTTTCATTAACTTGTTTACCCTCATTATTTACATGGTCCTCCTTTTATAGCACATGAAGTGGGATGAAAGTGACTTTAGATTTTGATTCATAAATCTTCATATAAACAAAGGAACATATGTTGTTTCATATCACATTAAAATTTTATTTTTGATTTAAAATACATACTATTTTCTTCTTTAGTGAAGCATAACCCATCCTTTCTTTGTGATAGGGTTTGGTATTGATGCACATTTTTTATTTTCATCACTCATTTTTTGTTTCATAAATTAACAATTTTGAATCAAATTAGATAAAATAAATAATGTCAAATAATATATTATCGACCAAAATACACTTGAAATGATTTATCATTGTGAAGAATAATGAAAGAATTCCATGTTTCCTACTTTATAATGTGTGTATAAATAACTGGTGGGTGGGCTTTAATTTCCCCGCAACATCCCTATGATGAAACCTAGTAAGAAGAGATCAGAATCCTCTATGGTATTTTCTAGTTTCCATTAAGATATATTTCTTATGGAAATTTTCTAAAATAAATGAACTTTTCAAGGGATAATGAAAATTAAATCAACATTTTATTATATAATTTTTTTGGTAAAATAAATAAAGTATATCCTAACATTACCTTGATATCTTACCAAAGGGTTTCTTTTATTACAAACTAGACATGGTTCCATGAATCTATATCAATTGGAATATTCATCCTCATTGTGACCCCTACATAACTAATGAACATTGACTTGTTGGGGTTAACATGTTGGTCATGTTAATTCTAGACACTCTTAAATTTTATACCCATGCTTATTGACTTAATAATTTTAGTCAACACAATGATGTTACATCATTATTTTTTTCATCAACATTTTGTTGTTCCACTAATAATTCTATAGTTTCATCATCAAATACCTATTATTCCCCAAGATTGGTAATATCATCATGTGCAGAAGTCATAATATGCATGATTAGTCAAAAATTTATTTTAAATTATGTTAATACATTAGATAGCACATAATATTATGAGTAAAATCATAGTATATTAAAAAACACTTTAACCTTCTTATTTAACTCTCTTTATTTTATTTAAAGGTTGAAGGGATATGGATCCTCTATTTATAATCCAAATCCCCTATTTGTGGCCCCATCTAATCTAAAAGGCATTTTCTACATTGGGACTTCCATGAAATGATTGTTATCTTGTAATTAAAGGGTCATCCTCGATTGAATTTTCATCTAAACATATATCTATTTTAGTCGCCAGAAATAAAATTGACCTATTCTTGTTTTCTAGATCTGAGACATAAAATACCTACATTTCTTGTGATTCTATACCGAACGACTCAACATTTTCCCCTTTCACACTAAAATTCACCTTCATGAATAACATTTCATCAACTTTCACCACATTCTTGTTTTCAACCCATTTGTAATGGAAAATAAGCACTTGAAATATTGTATAATACAACTCATATATCAGTTCGATGATGAAAAAATATGACATATTTTCATAAATTGGATTTCTATCATTGGAAGAAGATATGATCATTGCTTATGCAACAAGAATAACACCACTTCAGTTATTGTGTTATTTTGTATAGAACGTATAACCATTAATTAAAAACCAGTGTAAGATATAACATTTGTATTTGGTCCCCTATCTAGATATCAAAGTCATTCGACAATTGAATTCATATTTTTAGAAAAATCCTTATGAATATGAGCTCAGAACCATCCTATAAACTATTGATCATATGTATTTTATATCCATACTTTAGCTCTTGTTGAATTCAAATGTCTAAGAATTTATTTTTGGGTGTCACAAACCAAGTCAGGAAACCATATAACCTAAAACCTGACCTAGCCCGTGGCGTATACCAAAGGGTATTTCAAATCCCCATGGTATGGAAACTAGTTCTTAGGTACTAAAAAACACCTTTGGGAATTATTTTTTCCAAGATAAACAACTAAAAATGATCCAAAATGAACAATAATTACATCACATCATGTCTAACAACCATTACCAAAAATCATAACAGACATGAGTTAAACATTTTTCTATTTACAAAAAAAATCAAAATAACCAAAATGGGTAGAGGGACCAAGAATCCATGAAACATGTTGGCAAACACCCCATGCCACCAGCACCAACACCCGCCAATAAAGGAACCACTAGCACATGATTCTCCATCACCACCATGGGGAACCTTTAATTTACCTAGGTCAAACATAATAAGGTCTACATACACCCAAAGTTTTTTGTAATGTTTGAGACAAATTACTAGCATGATACCACCAAAATGTATTCTATGAATTTACATTAAATGAAAAATTAACATGCTACTTTTTAGGAGAAGAAAAATTCAATTTTAAACAAACACATGATTTGAAATTAAAAATAAAGAGAAGACTAAAATAAGTTGAATGGTAAGAATTTCATGAGTACCATGATCAATCATTAAGGCACTAGGGTTAGTGGGGTCCTAGTATCCTCATATTATCAGTGATCATATTTCATAGACACTAAGGTATTTCTCAAGCCTCCAATCCCCATCACATGAATGTTTAGTTAGTGTTGTTACGTAAAACCTTGTTAGGTATAATAGGACTTAACACTGCTAACTATCTTAACACACCAGACCTAATACACCCACCTAGATACCGAAGATTCCCTTGTGATCAATTTCATTCCCTATGTCATATGAACCACCTCTTACATAATCACACTTCCAAAAATAGAAACACACATGAAAAATAATCATTTATATTAGGGAAAAAATTATTAAACCCTTACACACACTAAAACCCTTGGAAAAAATGTTTTACACCACCCAATAAATTTATAGAACCCATTTAAAAACCAAAGAAAGCATACTAAAATAATCAAAAAATGTAAAACATGGAGCCACCTACATATTTCTTGTAAATCACTCGAAATTAGTTGGAAACCACAATTTAACCAAAGAGAGACCCTATAAATTAAGTCCACACCAAATTCATCAATATTTAACCCAAAGAGTCAATATTGAACCCAAATTAGGTTAACCTATCCATTAGAGAAAATAGAATATAATAAACAAGGAAGAAGAGTCCAAGAAAAGGGAAATGACAAGAAAATATGGGACTTACTTGATGGATTATTTACGATCCAAGGCCAAATCACCCACAAAAATGGTGCCTAAGGGAGGAGATGAAGGGAGGGAGGTTTGAGTAGGTATTAAGGGTTAGACGGGGTGAGTTGGGAATGATTTGGGGTTAAAAATGGGTAGGTTTATTTTAGGAATTTCAATATTTTTAAAGTTGTGGAAGGCTGCATGGTTTTCCAAGCTATATGCTAACTATGTGACACCTCTATCCAAGAGGAAAGTTAGACACACTATTTTTATGGGGGGGGGGAGGGTGCACGCCCATTTACCTAGTCATTCACCTCAGATAGATCCACTGTACTAGGTTCACTATTATCTTGGGAGGGCTGAATGATCGTGCACTATGCCATGTGACCTAGATAGTGCCACACTAGTAAAAAAGTATTTATCATGTCAAAATTTTCAAAATATCTTTTTCCAACCAATGTGAAAATCCATGTATATTAATTTATCACTTCAGTTATTCTATAACCAAAATTATAAATGAAGTATCCCACTTTATCATGTTAGTTATTATATAACCAATGTGATAAAACACACTTTTTTACATCGGTTATAGAATAACTGATGTTATAAAATAAATAACATTGGTTTATAATGCTAGTTATTCTATAACTGATGTGCTAAACCTAATTAAAATTTCTTTATCAAGTTGGTTATGTAATAACTGACATAATTAATCGTTTAAAATTTTATGAATTTCTTTTTTGAGTCATTTTAGGGTTTTTAGATTAGTTGATAACAGAATCGGTTCTCTCTCACACGGAAACCCTAAAATCATTTCTTCAATATCATGGACTCCAACCTCATTTTCTAGATTCATTCATCCTATTTTTTTGGCACATATATCTAATCAACTCGCAAATCTCAAGTAAGACTCACATGCCTCGCTGTCAGTCGTTCAATTTCACAAATGCCCTAATTATCTGTTTTTCGATTTCATTTACTAAAACATCGCATTAATATCTTGTTTAATCTCCTCATTTTATCACATTTCATATGTATCTAGCACATGGAATTTTATCCATAAAATAGCATCATTTTCTCCTAAAATCATCAATAATGTTCTATTATACTTATGAATGTCCATGAATATTCCTTGATAATTGTCTCATGGATGAACAATGATGGATTTTATATGTTTTAAAATACAAGTTATCATTAACACATGATCTTTAGTTTTAATTTCAATCATGAAATTCATTTTTTACAACTTTATTAGTCATACAATCTCATATTTTATTCTCTAGTTTCATCGGATTTTCATTCAACTTTATGGGTTCTATTACATATATTTATACATACACCTAATATATTTCAACATATTATATTATCATGTTTCATTTATAACATAGTGTCTTATAAAATATAGTGATTTCATAGAAAATATTAATAAATACTTCAAAAAAAGTATCATATACCTATGGTGATATATTTAAATTGTAGAATATGACCAAATTCATCATTTTAAATTTGTGTTTTATTGAGTACAGTTCCTCACCCCATGAAATCCAAAACCATGACTAGTGTTATGATAAATTATATAAGATGATTTCAATGTGGTAACCCTTAGACATTATTCATGTACCAAATCTCATAGAAATATGTTAAACTATAGTGTGACATAAAATGTGAGTAAATTATTATATGGATTCAAGGGTTTTATTCTCATGTATTGATTTTTCCATGAGTTACATTGACACAAACAATTTTTAATGGGTTGATAATACATCATACTAGTTGATGGTGATTTATTTTTACATAGTGGTTTTATATCTTATTGATCAAAAAAATATCATTAAAATGTGAGTAAATTATTATAAAGAATTATTTGAGTTTGGGAAATATCATTAAATGTATGAGAATTAGCATACATTTTCGATCCCCACACCAATTTCATTTTCATTCCATATGGTTACCTAACTAAATCCATTATAGAAAAAATAACTTACAACCATGATGAATGTGAATACCTAATATCCTAATGAGTGTATATATTAGATGCCAAAATTTAGTCTAACTATATTTTCTTTTTTAAATTATTTCCATGCATATATTTTTATGATTTACCCTTTATATTTAAACTTATATTCCATTATTGTATTGAAATAATAATTATAATTTTCAAATATGAATATATTTTTTTTTATATTTCAAAATTATGTTACTTTCAAATTATGGCATATTTCATATAAATATAAAATTGGATTATCTAACTATATTTCAATTTATTTAAATTATTTCCCTGCACATATTTTTATTATTTACCATTTATATTTAAAATTATCTTCCATTATTATATAAAATTAATAATTATAATTTTAAAATACGCATATATTTTTTTTATATTTCAAAATTATGTTACTTTCAAATTACTGAATAATTCATATAAATAAAAAATTGGCTTATCTAACTATTTTTATTTTTAAAATTATTTCCATGGATAATTTTTTATGATTTATCATTTATATTTAAACTTATCATCCATTATTGGATATAATTTATAATCATATTTTTCAAATACCCATATAGTTGTTTTATATATCAAAATTGTGTTACTTTCAAATCAGGGCATATTGCATATAAATATAAAATTGGATTATCTTAAAAAGATATATATTTTTTATATTTTTTATAGGTAATAATGAGTCAAATTTGGATTATGGCACATCAAATGAGTGATGAATATGAGGAAGGTGTGATTCTTTTTTGGAATTTTCTAAATGAAATGTTCCAAACAATGACATGTTTTTATGTCCATGTATGAAATGTTTAAATACGAAGAAGTTAAAAAGTAAAGAGGTAAAAGATCATTTAATTTCTCAAGATTTTAATCTAAGTTACATCCCTTGTATTTGGCGTGGTGATAATGGTTATAATTTAAGATCTATTGATGATGATGCTTTGCAAGATGGTAAATCTGATGAAATTAAATAAATGATTCATGATATCTAAGTAGAGGTAATTGAGAAAGAACCAAAAATTGAGTGTCTATATGGTGATTCTTAAAAACCATTTTATTTTGGTTGTATGGATTTTATGGTATTATCGTGGGTGTTAAGATTGATTAACTTGAAGGATAAACATGGTTGGAGTGACAAAAGTTTTACTAATTTGATAGAATTGTTGAAAGATATTCTTCCTAAATACAATGATCTTCCTGATTCATATTATAAAGAGAATAAAATACTATGAGTGATGGGATTAGGGTACAAAAAAACACATGCCTTCCGAAATGACTATGTGCTATATAGTAAGGAACATGAATTTATGTTAGAGTGTCCTAAATGTAGGACATTACAGTATAAGTTGAAAGAAAAATTACAGGCTAATTTAGAGGTTAAAAAGATCCTAACCAAGGTATTTTGGTATCTTACTATAATTCCTTATTTTAAATGTTTATTTTCTAATTCTCATGATGTAAAAAGGTTAATATGGCATGATGATGAGAAAATATGTGATGGAAAAATATATTAACTAGCTGATTGTCCACAGTGGAAGAAAATTGATCACCAATTTCCTACATTCAGAAATGAAGTTAGAAATCTCAGACTTGGAATGCGAATTGATGGAATGAATTGATATTGAAGAATTATTAGTTCAAATAGTTAATTTCCCATTTTATTGGTAATTTAAAACTTTTCTCCTAAATTTTTTATGAAGCATAAATATATCATGTTGAGTTTAATGATCTATGGACCAAAATAACCTGGGAATGATATTGATGTTTTCTTGTCACCATTAATTGATGATTTAAAACTCTTATAGGAGGATGATATTAGGGTGTATGATTCTTATAAAATGGAATATTTTCTAATGTATACAATGATTATGTTCACTATAAATAACTTCCCAGCATATGAAAATTTTTCTGGATATAGTGTTAAGGGGCATAAAGCATGTCCAATTTATGAACAACAAACTTCATATTATCAATTACATAATGGGATAAAAACATTATACATGGATAATATAAAGTTTATGTCTATGGATCACTCTTATAGAATATTAAAAAAGGAATTCAATGGATCATAAGAATTTGATATTTCTCAAAAACCTTTATCCACTTATTAGTATTTTGAGAGGGTTCAAAAACTTGATGTGACATTTGGAAAGACACATAAATCTGGTAATGATAGAAATATTTGGAAGAAAAAATCAATATTTTTTGAGCAACCATATTGGAGATATCATGAGGTGAAACATAATATTGATGTCATGCACATGGAGAAGAATATTTTTGACAAATTAAATATGGGTTGAATAAAAGATTGGACTTACTGTTAATGGGAATACGTTTGGAGTTAGCTCCCACTCTTAATGGAAGGAGAACATTTCTTTCCATAGATTATCATATATTATCCAAGAGGGAGAAAATTAGCTTTTGTTAGTGTCTTCATTATATCAAAGTTCTATAGGTTTTTTCTTCAAATGTAAAAACATTTGTGTCTTTAAAGGATTATAAGTTGATAGGTATGAAATCTCATGATTATCACATCATGATTCAAATCAATTGCATTTTGTGGAATATTTCCCATTCATGTTAGAAAGATTATCATGAAGGTGTGTTATTTTTTTCAATTGAAATTGTAATAAGGTGATTGATCTGAATTCTTTGAATATTTTGGAAAATGAATAAATTTGTATACTTTTTCAATTAAAAATTTATTTTCCTCCATATTTTTTTGATACAATTGTGTATTTAATGGTTCATTTGGTTCGATAAATAAAGCTTTGTAGACCTGTATATCTACATTGGATGTATCATTTTGAAAGGTATATGAAGATATTTAAGGTATATATTAAGAATCCATATCAACCTAAAGACTCTATTGTTAAAAAGTATATTTCTGAGGAGGTTATGGAGTTTTTTACAAGATACTTGTATGTGATGGATCACATTGGTTTTCCTCTATCTCTCCTTGAATGAGTTAATTATGGGGGAAAGGGGATTCGTGGTTTGAAAGTAAAATCTTTGTCAGGTGAAAAAATAAGGAGGGTACCTTTATATATCTTGAATAACATAGATGATGCTCAACCATATATAACATTTCATATTATTTTGTTGAAACAATTTCATCCAAAGAAGAAAGAAATGTGGATTTTGAATGAGCACAGTTTTTTTCCATGGTTTAAAAAGATTGTTCTTCGTAGATCAGATGCATCCGAAACATTAATATGGTTAGTGGGTGGTCTAAGTTTAAATATGATAACATGGTATAAGTATGAAATTAATAGATATACATTTCATATGAAAGATCATGATAAATGAAGCACAGTTTAGAATAGTGGTGTATTAGTATTTATACAAGCAATACATTTTCAAGTTCTAAAGACAAAATCCCAATTTATGAATCAAGTGTATATTATGAATTCATTGAATAAATATGGGAGCTTAATTAAATTAAATTTAAAGTTCCAATGTTTATCTTCAAATGGTTTATTGGTAACAACCGTGTCATACATGATGAATTTGGAATGAAACTTGTTAATATGAATAGATTGGATGACACAAATGATCCTCTTATAATATCAACACATGAAAAAAAATTTCTATGTTCTTGATCAATCTGATATGCAGTGGTCTATTATTTTACATGAAAAAAATATGTTGATGATGATCAACTTGAAAAAGATGCTAACTTATATGAGATCCATACTTCCATGGAAAGATTAATAGATAATAATGATGATCACATTGTAGAAATGGTTTGTACCATAAGAAATGATTATGAAAAATTAATTTGGGAAAACAATCCTTTAGTAAATTCTTAATATTACTAGTAACATATGTTTATTTCTCATTTACTTTTATAAATTTCATAAAATTTTAGATATGTTAATTTTTTTCCTTTATTAAAACACGTATTAAAACTAATAAGTTAAAAAGTTTGTTTATATTAGTTTAGTTTTGTTTAGTTTACTATGTTTAAAATTACCGAACTTATATATTAATTGATTTTTTTGAAATATAATTATTTAAAATTGAATATGTTAAATAAAATCAAAAATATTTTATAAGTGTATATTGAAAAAATATTCTTTTTTTGTGTGTAAAAAATGATTTATTAGGTTGACCATTTCTAATATTCGTACACCAATTTTGGATTTGTTTTCATTCATTTACATGACATTTAATATATCATTACTGTTTTTATAATTTTAGTTAACTATATAAAATATGAATAATAATGTGTTAAGTTTTAGTTTACTTTTGTGTTTCATAATTTTTCATTTTTTATTTACATTAGTATTGTAATAGTTGAATTTTTATATTTTTGTACTAATTGCTTATTTATTTTATTTGAAGGATAATGACAGATCAATCAACTGATCAAACACATAAATATGGAGATGGGCATACTCATACCTCTGGGGAGGAAAGTGCACAAGCTCCTCTTGATGATCCCCATCCTTCTTTACAAGAGTCATATACTCCCACAGATCCAACAAAGAGTTTGAGGGTTGGTAAACGTTGAAACACATGTTTACAAAAATTATCAGTTTTTTGTAGCCAGGACTAGAGGATAGTGGTATACTTTGATGATAATGATTATAACTTCCCTGACCCGGAAGACACTAAACCAATGCCCTGAGCCAAGTCGCCACATGACCTCAAGTGTGCTTCCCTGTACATGATAGGTTTCCGACTAGTAGTGAGGGTCTAATGAGTCATGTGGGGAGACTATACCCTATTTATTAGAGTAAGACACAAAAGAACACAATATAAAAAAAGCGGAATAATATGAAACAACTAATAAAAATACAAGTCAAACACGTCCCAAATTGGGTACAAACCATAATTCAACATAAAAAATGCCATGACATACTAGTAGTGCATGGTGAACAAAACCCAAAATAATACAAATGAAAAAAATCCCCAAATGGGTGCCGACTCTAAGTTTGGATCCTTCTCTATACACATCCCAATCCCAACTCAACATCCTATAGTAGCGCCTTCACCCTTTTCCTGACTTGCTACCAAGAAATATGCTCGGGTACCCGATGGTAGCCCAAGCAGGGTTTGAGTACAAAACTTAATAGGCCACTGCCAATGGTATAAGAAGGTAGTGTTTTGGTCAACGACCAAAAAACAAATTTTATTGAAAAAAACAAATGATTACACAAGTCTGAAATAAGGAATTTTGTTTACATCCCTAACATAAAGCGGGAGTAACTCAAGAGGAAGATCATCCCTCTAATGAATATCATGAGTAACACCCATATTAGAAAGCCCATCAGCGATCCTGTTTGATTTACAATACGTATGAGTAAAGATGAAATTGATATCTGAAAGAGAGTTCAGACAGTCCATCCAGCGAGCAGTGAACGTCCAAGCAAGATGAATGATACCATTCCAAACGGCGTGGACAATAGTAGTGGAGTCACTCTCAATACAGATATTTTTCCAGTTGTGTAGATTGGAAAACAAAATAGCATGGATAATGCTCATCATCTCGGCTTCCAAAGAAGAAGCAAGACCGCAAGAGCCATAGAAGCAGCTGAGTATCTGGTCATGGTGATTTCTAAAGATGGCTCCACAACCTGCTGGGCTAGGGTTGCTTTTAAAGGCACCATCCACATTGACTTTAATCCATCTTGGGGGAGGAGGCTGCCAAAAAACGTCAAAGGTAGATTTAGGGAGAGGGTAATTCCCGTCAACCCCAATACGTCTAAGAATCCCAAGGTCACAAACTAAGTTGTTGCAATGATCTTTTTGAATTGAATCCTCCTCCCAAATCACAATGAGGATTCTCATTTTACCTGCATTAATCTTGAATGAGTTGTTACGAAAAGTAAAATCATTTCTACCAGTCTAATAGATAGTGCATGCAAGTACAAAATAAATGGGAAGTAAGCAAGCGACAGTTTGAGTGCCATTAGTTTTTGAGGTTCATTTAAGTTTATGAATAGTATTTATCCCAATTCTATTTCTTATACCATTATTACTACTTAATCTATTTTTAACACATGTTCATTGGGTTAGGCATATACATCATTTATACATGGGTCTAGGCCAACCAATCACTATGCATAGGGGAAATAAATCAAGTACCTATCTCACTAGGGATACACATATCATATCAACACATTATCCTCACTTTGAAGATTCAGTACAGGTGGAATGCAACCGTTAGGGGAATAGAGCCTTCGCCCCCTTCCCTAACCCATGAATTTTGAGGTGGAGTTTAGATCCACTATTTAACTCAACCCATGGGCGTAGAACCTCAAGTCAATACTCCACTCTTCCAAGCCATGTGCACATTATTATTTACCAAATCACTGAAACCATACCATAACACAACATAACATAACCAATGCCATAGGAAATCATCAATCACAATGAATAACAAACAACATGGGAATTAATACTATGCCAAAACCCATTAACACATTTACTAATTACAATTCATATTAATTTATCCAAGTTCCCATTCTCATGCCTTAACCACTTTAAGTTTATTCAAAAACCCCTATACCTTATCCAAATTCACCAATGACCATACATTTACCCATTTAACCCACTTATCATTTCACAAGAATTTACCCACTTATGCATTATAAGTACATTTCCCATATCTCATAACACAACCACTTATTACATCCAACCATTAGGTATACCATAATTACCATGTATTAACCCATTCAACATATTCCTCCATTTCCTTATTAAATCCCATTAACATTATCCCTATTTACCATTCCATCATCCAATTATAAGTTCACCATTTAATATGCACTAATCCTCTTAGGAATTTCTAACCAAATTTTGTTAGAAATTGACACAATCTCAATTGACCCAATTTTTCCATTTTCCCGTCATTCAAAACAACCCCTTATGACTTATCACCCTAGGAATATTTATTATCATTACATTTACAGCTTAATAAACCATTAAAACACATTATACATGTATTCACACTTTACTCGGCAAACCCGCACTTAACCCTACCACACTCTAGGTCCGGGTTTACTGGCGCAACCCATAATGGCCCAAAAAATGGTCAAGTAATCCTCTAAATATACCATAGGGACATTGAGGGTTCCAATCATCCACTTAGATACCTCTTTTTATCAAACAAACCAATGGAACCAAGAACACAATTAGGGAAAAAGAAGAACACAAGCTTCCATGCACAAATCCAAAATAAAACTATGGGATAACACTTGTAAACCACCTACCTTGAATCCGATGATGAAAGCACTCCTAATCATATCCTTAGATCTATATTAAATCATCCCATAAATCCCCAACCTAGGTTCCACAAAAAAAAAGAGGGTTTTAGGGTTTCAAGAGAAGATGGGAGAAACCAAAAACTCTAATCTGAAAAAGAGAAACAAGAGGAGCATTAGACTTACCTGGGGCTTTGATCCACAACCAATGATGCTCCAAATGGCCAAGAAATAAGGTAGATTGATCATTGGGATATATTGGAGGTCTTGGTTAATTACTAGTATTGAGGGGGGAATAATGGAGTAAAATACCGAGTTGGGGTTTAAAACCATGTATTGGCTATTTTTGTAAAATTTCCAACTTTTCTAGGCTGAACGATTTACCCGCATGGTTTGCCAAACCGTGTGAAAACCATACAGAAGCTACTACCTGAAAATCACCCCTTCACCCAGTTTCCTAGGGAACTACACATGTTTTTCCTAACAATTAAATGAACATGTGAAAACCTCTTTACAAGGCTGAATGATTACTTAGGATTCTCTACACTGTTTTCACTAACTGTGCACAGACCATGCAACATTCCCAAAAACTCCTCTTTCATCCGGTATCATGTCTCGAACTCCCGGATCACCCCCAAGTCTTCACATAAACTAGGGAAACACTTATTTATCCCAAAATAAGGGACTTAAACTAAAAAATAAGCAAGTACATACCTTATGGGGAAACTGAGATCTTACAACCTCCCCACCATATAATGGATCGTCCTCAAACTGCTCTTCCAAACATCACTAAGATTTCATAACAAGAGATGAAGCCACAAGGCCTGCCCACCCATTCCCACTTTCCAAGTTTCTGGTTTCACATCACAAGGAAACCAAACATAGATCAAGGGCATATACTTTCCCATCAAGACTTCCTCACCACAACCCATAACATGGACCAAAAAAATCCTCAAGGATGCATCCACTTCAACCATACCCAACCACTAGAACTTCATAGAGAAAACTTAAACAATATTTCCTGACTCACTATACATGGAAAATTCATACACAACATCATGTCATCATGGAGAAAACCAATCAGCACCCCATTGATCTGATCCTATGCACAACTCATAACCCAAATCACTTAGCGTCATTTTCCTCTATTTTCCAAAATCTAACGGTGACTAAACCCGATATCACCCAAATTAAAACACACGACCCATCCAACCACATTTCCTAACGATTACACTCCACAAATTTACAACCAAACACAACCCATAACTCTCGAGTACTCGACCAACTAAACCCATGCCAAATCTCTCTATCAGGGCTAACTCACCCAGACGGTGACCATTCGAGTCATTCCAACCTAAAACTCTGGTCACCTTTTTAACCAAAAATTTATCTAGTATGGTTCTTTCCTCCATGTTAGGTTACATGGAACCTCCAATTTCGACAAAAGACCACTTGAACCTCAACCTGACTTTCACATCACCTGACATATTCCAAATAACTATTCCCAAAAATCCATAGGAGCATTAATCTTCTTTGGAATCCAGCCGCACCATCAAAACCATTTAGAAAGGACTTTGTACACTATACATTATAGGACTAAGATCAACCTGACCTCACTCAGGTACACTTTATTTCCAAGAAGGTACTTGCTGCCACAACATCAACTTGGAGGTGGGTCACTCTCACCAAACGCATTCAAGTTTACCATTTCACATCGGACCGCCCTCGACTAGCTTTCCCCAGAGCACCCACTCTCTATTGATGGTATTATACCCCTTATCACCTTTCCAAGGTGATTATTGACATGAAGCCTATCATTAACATCCCACACACCCAATGAGGTTTCTCCCTAAATTATAGTATAATTCCATCATCATGACATTACCACCCTCCAGACCATCATCGACCATCAACCTTAGCATGACACCACATCACATGGCCAAGGTTCCCTCAACATCAAGATATCCTAAAACCACCCAAGGAGAAATTACTTGACTATAACCCTGATATTTGTTGGAATTATAGAACCCAACCTATCTTGCCACAACCCGTTGTTATATCTAACCACACCCTTTTACGACTTCAACACAGACATCACAAACTTTTCATGGAACCCCCTGAGCTCATTTCCTACATTTGGCTCATCATCCACCACATCCATGTCCCATATTTCCTCTCCGAGGAACCTATCATGCACCTCACAGGTTCCTAATTGGTATTCTGGTGCCATTACATCAACTCGATGTTCTCCTCTCCATGTCCAGCACTGACTTATCACTACCCACCTTTGGAGAATTGTTACCATTTCTCACCATGAGGGATTACAACCACCATTTCTTACACTCAATCACAATCTAAACCCCAAAACATAGACATGGATATCTAGATTTTTCCTAAAACAAGAAAATGAACATCACCTAGTGCCCGTTCTCAGCTTCCATGAACATCACCCATGGCGTTTTTCAACATTTGTTCCATATTGAGGACCTCACCCCAAGCCATCGAGGGTGAATATTCCATCATCAAGCTCCAAAAATATCATTTCCATGCGTGTAAACTCCATGGAGTCCCTCACCCAACAAAAAACCTTCATGTTGCTTGGCGTAAACCAGATCTTCTCAATGTGACTGGGATGATATCAATATTTTGGGTAGGATCGTCACTAGATGAGGTATACTAAGAAGTTGTTTAATAACACCACCACAAACTTGTCCATTTCTTATGTCGAACTAGGGATGCCATGACCTGCCAAGGATTGCAGGCCTCCCTACCGAATGTATCTCATCAACACTTAACCACCACCAATTAAGTGTGATTGCCAACCAATTTCAACCATCGATCCACAACCAAACCACCAAGAATCCGTGAACAAATGTTTCATACGGCACTACTACCACCACCCTCTCGAGTCCTTCTGATGCGTTCCTTCCAAATAACAATCGAAACACAAAAGTCTACCACACCAATCAAACCAATAGTTTCTCATAAACCAACCTTTACCTGGGTATAGCCCATAACCTTATTACTTAACTAACCATGTCTCTTGGTTAGTTAGTCTCATCATCCCTAAGGCGGCCTCTACATCTCACCCTGAAACCAAACCATTCATACTAACAAGTTCAGCCACGTGACCACCCACACCTCGGGTGCCACCATCAAGATAAAGTATATAACCACACTTCAGCCACCCTTATATTTTTTTTCTCAAAAACAACTTCAAGACCCCCATTAACCATCATACAAAGAAGAGAGTTAGGCATCCATATGATATAAACCTTTGAAACAACCTTACATTTTATCATAAGCACTAGGGTTCCCTTACGAAAGAACCAGGGCACCACTATACCATTTACTAAAGTCAGTGGTACTTGGTATGCATTGAAACCACCTCTGGAGCATCTCTTATGCTCACATTCCAAGTACCTACACCACTGGGATAACCTTCCACGAGGTTACCCTTGATTTTTCATAACTATCAATGCATAACCACAACTTGAGTTGCACCACCAGCCACCAACCTTCCCACTTATCCTTCTAGGCCAAACCTGCACCATGCAACATTCTGAGTTCCACTATCAATGTCCAAAACATATACATGTGCGAGACATACCCAAAGGCACTAGAGGCCCTGTCCGACCTCTCTAATAGGTCACCTTGAAGGTTGAACGATACCAACTCCCTAGACTAGAGTCCCAACCAGGAAAATCCATTGGACCTATCTCCAAACCACACATATCATGGAACAAACAAAGTAATTGCTCGTGCATGGCACTCTCACCCCAGTTCCAATGCACATTGTGCCTAGCGCACCAAACAACCATTTAATCTAGGTTCCTTACCAAGGGTGTACACATTCATTAGCACTATGAGAAAATATCCTCTTCAGGATTCAAAATTTAGCTCATAAAGTCTCTACTCACAAGGTCACCAAGACCCAGGCACCATCCTTAAGGTCCAACATGCACTCCATACGGTTACGAACCATGAGAGTTTCCACACTCACATTACTGAACAACGAATCACAACCCAAAGGCCTCAACCCCACCAAGGGTTACCTAAACACACCACCTAGGCCATACCATAACCGGGAAGGCCATACAATCCAAGTACAAAGTCTCAAACTAGGGCACTCTCACTGCCCCAACCTACACATAAAAGGGGTAAACCAACAACACATGGGATTCCCACCTTTTAACTCAATCATTACCATTTTTAAACTTATCATTCACTCGATGCTTTGAAGAATAACCAATAGGATTTAACCACAGATGGAAAGGGTCTCATGCTATTAACCTTAAACAATCCATTCTTCATACTCTATCCCAACATTCATCATCATACTTAGAACACCACCCTCTACCATACCTACCGTGGGTCATGGTCAACATGGGGGTAAAGAATTTACTTAATCACAAGTTCTCTGTCAACATCTCTTTAAACCAATTCTTCTTTTACAACATGATCCTTTCCTCTTAGGCACATTTCCCATTTCAGAACATGTTGAAATCACCATTTTAACTCATTTTCATCTTTCATTAGAAAAAATTAATTAACGATCTTACTTCTAATATGCAATGTTTCTCTTTTAGACTCCAAATCAACCCTTACAATTTATCACAACCCAATATTTTAACCTGATCACAATATTTCTTTATACACGATATTCCTTAACTATTCATTTGAATTCATTTCATTCACCCACTTACGTTACCATTATTAGGAATCATTTTCTTCATATTTATCAAGGAAGTAAAATTCATTCTACTCTTTATGCCCCGCACACCCATCATGTGTGTGTGTGCCTATAATGATGCATGCCACCTACTTCCTTAGGTGCCTAAAATGATGCATGGATGCACAAACTTATGCCATTCCAGCCATGATATTAGTCAAATCACACAACATGTGTGTCACCCAATGGTGAAATATTATTCAACTATAACAACACACATCAAGAACAACAATTCCCACCCAGGTTAACTGTGGTTTTACCTCATACATGAGTTAGCTACTCCCAAGAACGTTCTCATTACCAAGGCCCGACATGTCCCAACCTCCTGTCTACCATCCCCAAATAGTAAGAAAGAGAAAATAACTTTCCTCTGATACCACTTTGTAATGTCCCTGATCTAGAATCCACTGAACTATTGCCCCGATCCAAGTCATCACATGACCTGAAGAACGCCCCCCCCCCCGTATGCCAGAGGTTTCCAACTAGCGGTGAGGATCTAATGAGTCTCATGGGGAAACTATACCCTCTTTACCAGAGTAATCCATAACAAAACACAATATAAAAACCAGAATAATATAAAAAAACTAATAACCATACAAGTTAAACATCTCCCAAACTAGGTATAAACCATAATTCAACATTAACAATGTCATGACATACTAGTAGTGCAAGGTGAACAAAACCCAAAGTAATAAAAATGGACAAACCCCCAAATGGGTGCTGACTCTAAGTATGAATCCTTATCCATTCACATCTCAAGACCAAATCAACATCCTAGAGTAGGGCCTTCTCTCTTGTCCTGACCTGCAACCAAGAAATTTACTTGGGTACCTGATGGCAGCCTGAGCAGGGTGTGAGTACAAAACTAAGTAGGCCACCATAAATGGTGTATACAAAAAATCCAGTCTAATAGATAGTGTATACAAGTACAAAATAAATGGAAAGTAAACAAGGGACAGTTCAGGGGCCATTAGTTAACAAGGTTTATTTAAGTTCATGACTAGCATTTATCCCAATTCCATTTCTTATACAATCATTACTACTTAATCCATTTTTAACACATGTTCTTTGGGTTAGGCATATACATCATCTATACATGGGTCTAAAGAAATAAATCACTATGCATAGGGGGAATAAATCAAGTCCCTATCTCACTAGGGACACACATATCATATCAACACATTATCCTCACCTCAAAGCCTCAGTTAGGGTGGAATGAAACCTTTAGGGTAATAGAGACTCCATCCCCTTCCCTAACCTGGGCATTTTGGGGTGGATTGTAGAGCCTCATTCTAACTCGACCCATGGGCGTAGAACCTAAATTCAATACCCCACTCTTCCAAGACATGTTCACATGCTTATTTATCAAATCACTACAACCATACCATAACACAACATAACATAACCAATTCCATTGTAAATTATCAATCACAATGCATAAAAAACCACATGGGAATTAATATTATGCCATAACCCATTAACACATTTACTAATTACAATTCATAGTCATTTAACCAAGTTCCCATTCTCATGCCTTAACCCATTTATGTTTATTCAAAAACCCCTATTCCTTAGAAAAATTCATCAATGACCATACATTTACCCATTTAACCCATTTATCATTTCACAATAACTTACCCACTTATGAATTACAAGTACATTTCCCATATCTCATAACACAACCACTTATTACATTAAACCTTTAGGTATACCACAATTCCCATGTATTAACCCATTAAAAATATTCCTCAATTTCCTTATTAAATCCCATTAACATGATCCCCATTTACCCTTCCATCATCAAATTATAAGTTCACCATTTAATATGTACTAATCCTCTTAGGCATTTCTTACCAAATTATTTTAAACATTTGACATAATTCTAATCGACCCAATTTTCCCATTTTAATGTCTTTCCAAACAACCCCTTATGTATTATAACCCTAGGAATATGTATCATAATTCCATTTACAAATTAATAAACCATTAAAACACATTCTACACAGGATTCACACTTTACTTGGAAAACCCTCACTTAACCCTACCACACTCTAGGTCCGGGTTTACCGGCACACCCCATGGTGGCCATAAAATAGCCAAGTCCTCATCTAGGAATCCCATGGGGACCATGAGGGTTTCAATCAGCCACTTAGATACCTATTTTTATCAAACACTCCAATATAACCAAGAAAACAATTAGGGAAAAAGAAGAACACAAGCTTCCATGCACAAATACAAAATAAAACCATGGGATAACACTTGTAGACCACCTACCTTGAATACAATGACGAATACACTCCTAATAATAGACTTAAATCCATATTAAATCATCCCATGAAGCCCAAAACTAGGTTCCACTGAAAAAATAGGGTTTTAGGGTTTTAGAAGAAGATGGGAGAAACCACGAACCCTAATCCGAAAAAGAGAAACAAGAGGAGCATTAGACTTACCTAAGGCTTTGATCTGAAACAAACAACGCTCCAAATGGACAAGAAATGAGAGAGATTGATCCTTGGGAGATCTTGGAGGTCTTGGTTCATTACTAGGATTGAGGGGGGAAGAATAGAAGAAAATCATGATTTGGGGTTTAAAATCCCGTAATGGAAGTTTTTGTAAATTTTCCAACTTTTCTGGGCTACACGGTTTACCTGCACGGTTTTCCAAACTACGCACAAGATACTATCCAAAAATCACCCCCTTCACAAGGTTTCCTAGGGAACTCTATATAGTTTTCCTAAACATGCGATGACCATGAAAAATCCTCTGTCCAAGGATGCACAGTTACCTAGGATACTCCGCACGGTTTTCCCTAACCATGTGCAAACTGTGAAACATTCCCATAAACTCATCTTTCATCCAGTTTCATGTCCCAAACACCTATATCACCCCAAGTCTTCACATGTACTAGGTAAACACTTATTTATCCCAAAATATGGGACTTAAACTGAAACATAAGCAAGGATATACCTTATAGAGAAACTGGGATCTTACAATGATATTCCAAGAGGTCTTAATGAAACATAGTTGAAGAGTTTTGTATCAGTTTCGGGTAAAAGAAAAGTCAGTATTTTGTTTAATGATTAGAGAAGTGTTGTCAAAGTAACACTATATCAGTTGTGGGAGACCATTTTGGTAATATCGTTTGTTATTGTTTTACTAATATTGAAATGTTTATAGTAATATATGTTTTCTACCTTCTTATCAGATGACATATGATATAATTGAAAATGGAGGAGTCAGGAGGAAATGTTTATCAATGGTTTCTAGGAGATGAAGGGATTTAAAATCAACCCACACATCTGATTTCATTTTAGGGCATAGAAAACATCATAATCCATGTGATATATATCCTTTTTTAGATGAAGTCACATGGAAACAATTAGTTGAAAGTAGAAGACAAGAATCATTTTTGGTAAGTGAAATGTAAAATTTTAGAAGTTTTCTTATATTAATGACCTTATTAATGATTTATTATTCTTAATTTACATTAATAGAGAAGATATCATTAGGATATCCAATGTATACCACCATAATTTATCTCGGTGAGGGTATAATTTATTGTAAGAACAAATGATGGATGAAGAATTTCAAAAACTAAGAGTTAAGTCTTCAGGCTTTGGAGAGGTCCCCCCTCCACCCCCCAGATAGACATAAAAAAAATGAAGAAGTCGAATATGAGAAAAAAGAGAAATATCTTATGGAATAATAGAGAGTTTTAGATGAGAGGATTGTAAGATGTTTATTTTATTTATTTAAGTTAATTCAATTCTTTATATATTTTAAATCATTAATTTTTTTTTCAAATAATTCATATAATATTCTATTGAAAAGAAGAGAACACAGGGGGTATTTGTAGCTGAGAGGAGGCATGATATTTTATCTGTAGCATTGGGAAAGCCCAAACACCCGGGTCGTGTACGAGGCTACCGGGTAGGTGTATCAGTGAGAAAAGTGTTACCATGTTCTTCAGCTTCTGAAATAGAGGGTATTTAGAAAAAAAAATAGAATCTTTGGAGGCTGATGTTAATAATATTAATGTGATGATGAAGGATAATATCATAGTGTTGGTACATTCCTTGTTTGCAGAAATGAAAAGACAATTTTAGATCGCAACTCCCACTCCTCCACCTCTACCAGCGACTGCCATTCCTCCACCTCTACATGTAGACCCCACTTTTTATCCTACTCCAACACCCCTCCTCTACAACTTCTTAGTTACTATGAGTCATATGTTGATGATCCTCAGTATCATATTACTGTATATGGGATGATATATTATATTTTAGATACTATTCATCATCAACAGTTAGAGATAAAGCATCATCGGGTCATTGTAAAAGATATTATAGATATATTAGCTGGAGTACCGTTACCTACATATGGGGTGAGGAGAGTTGGACAAAGTATCAACCACTTTTTAGTTTGGACATCTAGACCTCTCCAACATATTACTATAGAGGTATGTGTATATTTTATCTTTTATTTCATTTTTTATTAAATTTGTTTTAACATTTGAAAGGTAATATATTTATCTATTTATTTACAAGAATAATTTAATGTTAAAGAAATATTGTATATCCAATAATAAATACAAAGGGATATGACTTCAGATTCAAATTCTAATAGTCCTGATAGATTGTTAAGATATTCAAATTTGTTGTTGGATGATTATGAGATTCCAATGGAAGCTAATGTTTGTTGGCGTGCAATGACTATAGGGATTTTGAAAAATGATATCATAGAGCTTGTAACTAGGGATATGTTGGGCATCAACATGATGAAAATTGTTTCCTTATAAGTATTAACATAAATCTCTCCCTACATTTAATTTTATGAAAATTTATACTGATGTTTTTTTGTATTAGGTATATTTATATAATGTGTAAGGAGAATGAGAAAATAGATGTTAATTGATTTATGGACCCACAGTTCATTTCACTTGTAGTGAGGACAATGACTATAGTAGAAATAAA
Source organism: Viscum album (assembly GCA_963277665.1). Lineage (NCBI taxonomy): Eukaryota > Viridiplantae > Streptophyta > Magnoliopsida > Santalales > Viscaceae > Viscum > Viscum album. The sequence goes on from OY728161.1 coordinate 1,557,726,757, forward strand.
AATTTATATTACTGAAAGATTTCAAAATAATGTAATTATTCATAGCTGGATGTTTCCACATCTTCAAGAGTAAGAAACACTTATCTCAAAAAGTGTTATATATTTTTTAAAATAATAACCACTAACATTAAATTTTATTTTATATTAGTGGCCATTGGATGTTAGGTATTTTTTCCAAGGGATAAGACACTTTACTGGTTATGTTCCATCCATGGAAAATAGTGACACAATTTTAAGGTTGTATTGTAACTATAAGTTTGAATTTATTAATACTTGTTTATATTATAATGAATTTTAAATTTATTTCATTGTTAATATTTTCTAATATGGGATGGAATTTCTTTTGAGAGACCACAAATATAAAGAGAGATAAGATCAAATATGTAAAAGTAATGGTGGATTTTCATTTATAATTAGTAAATTTTTGATATATTACATAAAAATATTATTTTTAATTGAAAAACTCATTTAAAAAGAATTTTCATAAACAAGAAGGCAACAAATAATGTGGATATTATGTGTTAAGATTTATGTATAAAATAATTACAACTTGAACGGTAATAGAGTTCGACCATGTTAGATTTATTTATAAACCATTCCTTAATATTTCATTTTTTTATTCACTATACATGTTAAATAATTTCCTTTTAATTTTTATATTTTTGACGACTCTCACCCTTATAGTGCACAAGATCTCACACAGTTACAAGTAAAGTGGGAAAACCATTTTATAGGTTTGGTATGATTTTAGTTTGTTTTTAGTGAATATTTTACTTTTGAATGTTGTAATTGTAAATATGTATTTTCTAGTTGTCCTAGTTGGGTTTTAGTTTTTTTAGTTAATATTGTAATTTTGAATGTTTTAATTGTGAATGTGTATTTTCTAGTTGTTTTTATGCTTGTTTCTATCTGTATTTTGGTTTGTTCGAAAATAGAGAGGAAGGTTTAAATGAAATATTTAAATTTTTTTACATTGATTATTTTATAGCCAATGTTAAAAACCTATTTTTATGGTTTTCCACATCATTTATTAAACAATTGTCATGGAAAATGGTTTTTTATGTTAGTTATTTTATAAATGACATAAAAAACCCTTCATGGCGAAGCTTTTCCATGCCAGTTATATAAGAAATGATGTGGTATATGATTTTTTACATCAGTTATTAAATAACCAATGAAAAAACCAGTTACACTATACATTTACAAGGTTTATTTTTTAACCAATGTTAAATAATTATTTACAACACCACCTTTAATAACGAAAGCTAATAACCGACATAAAAAATGGGAAAAACTGACTTTAAAAATCATTTCTTCACTAGTGACACTATCTAGAGAACACAATTTCCACTGGGCTGGCGCACAGTTTCTACTAACCATGATCCAACCATTCACCTCCTTCTATTTGGCCCAAAATCACTATTTTTATCAAAAACTCCTAGAAATTCAATGTAATAAATATAAGACCAAAAATAAAAGAGAAAATACCTCAAACCAAAGTCAAATCAGAGAATAAATGTGAATAATACTCTTCCACCTAATAATTATGCTCCCATGTTTCATGATTATCATTTATGTGATACCAAAGGACCCGAACCAATGATATGGATTTACCCCAAATCACTTTCATATGGGAATCCAAAATTTTTACCGATTGATCAAACATGGAAAAATCAATTTTTAGATCCAATTCCTCCCAATTCAGTATGATAGATGGGTCTATATTATACCTCTTTAATTGAGATACATGAAATACATCATGGATTAACATTAAATGAGATGGAAAATCTAATAGTTATTCCACCTTACTAATTATTTCGATAATATCAAAAGGCCTAACATACCTTGGCATCATCTTCCCTTGCTTACCACGGTGACGATGACCCTGGTGATGGGAAACCTTTGGTGACACTATGTCACCCACTGAGAACACTAAGGCTCAATGTTGCTGATTAAAATAAGATTTTGGTTATTCTGAGTTGTGAACAATTGCTTCTTGATCAAACAAACATTATCAGAAATCTCTTGCACCAAGCTCAGCCCCAGTAAAGAAGTATCAACCACTTATGTCTAGCATAATGGTGACTGACATAGTTGACCATAGATCACATCAAATGGAGCTATTATTATTGAGTATTGATAACTATTATTATATAAAAACTTCACCAATACCAAATGGTCATCCCATGAACCTCCAAAATCCAACACACATGCATAGATCATGTCTTCCAAAATTTGATTCACCTGCTATGTCTAACCATCCATTTGAGGATGGCATGCTGTACTGAGTTTGAACTATGAACCATTTCCTTATGAAGTATTTCCAAGAACCTTGAGGTAAATAGGGCTAATTTTATAAAATTATTTCCAATGTAACTCCATGGAGCATCATAATTTCATGAACATATAACTATCCCAAATCATCCACCTTGGATGTATCCCTGATTAGAATGAAATGGGATAATTTGTCCCGATGATCAATAACAACCCATATGGAAATACTCACCTAGGGTGTATGAGGCAATCCAATAGTGAAGTCCATGGGCGACCTTATCATAGTTATAAGTAGGAATGAGTAGTGCATGAAGTAAATCATAGGTCCTATGGTGATCGTCTTTGACTAGTTGACATGTATAAAACCTAGATACAAATTCATCTATATCACGCCTCGTACCTAGCCACCAAAAAAAATTCCCATTAGAGTCTACTCATCACTATACTCCTTTACCGCTTGCACCAATATCTTCCTCCGTAGCCATCAGTTACCACATTCTCTTTGATCGAGATATAGAAGATAAAAAATTCAAACCTTTAAAGGTACTCACCCCATTAACACTGCATCAAACTTAGATATTTTTGGAAGAAAATGCAGGCCAAACTCTTATGATCCAAGAAAACCACAAATTTATCCCTGAAGAGATAGCGATGCCATGTATTAAAAGCATACATCACCACTTCCAATTCTAGGTCATGGGTGGGGTAATTATTTTCTTGTGGTCAGAGATGGAGAGAGCCATATTACACCACATGGTCATCCTATATCAACACTCACCCATGTCACATACCTGAAGCATCATAATAGACCATGCATCCCTTCCTAGATTCTAGTAAGATTAAAATAGGGGTTGTGGTCAACCATCACTTAATCTCCTCAAAATATTTCCAACACTTTGTGGGATCCATTCAAACCTTATCCCTTTCCAGGTAAGTGTGCTTATGGGCAAACCAGGCTGAGATAAATCCTTGAACAATTTCCTGTAATATCCTACCAGGCACAAAAAGCTCATGATCTCGAAGTCATTCCTCAGTTGGTCCCATAACATCACTGCTCTGATTTTCTTAGGGTCTAATGAAACCCCACATTTTGAGATCACATGACCTAGAAAAATTACTTATTGAATATATAAAGTGAACTTAGATGGATTATCATAAATATGGTTATCCTGAAGAGTACTTAGTACAATACTCAAGTACTTTCCATTCTCTTCCTCAATCTCAAAGTAGACCAGGATGTCATCCAAAAACACCATAACAAAAGTGTCGAGGTATTGATGGAACACCAAATTCATATGTTCCATGAAAACCATTGGATCATTTTTCAACTCAAATGGTATGAACAAATACTCGAAGTGGACATACCTTCTTTGGAAGGCTGTCTTAGAAATTTCCATATGTCGAATACTAACTTGGAGATAACCGGAGCATAGGTCAATTTTGGAAAACCACCTTTCCCCATTGAGATGATAAAAAAGGTCATCAATGTGGGGAAAATGATATTTATTCTTTATTGTGACCCTGTTCAACTTACATTAATCAAATCATAACCAGAGGGATCCTTTGATCTTTTTAGAAAAAAACAAAGGGGCAACCCAAGGTGGGATACTCGGGTGAATTAATCCTTTTGATTCCAAATCATCCACATTTATCCTTAATTCATTCAACTCAGTAGAGGTTATATTATACAAGGGAATAAATATCATTTTTTTTCATAATACTAAATCAATAGTGAAGTCCACATCCCGCTCTAGAGGAAAACCTAAAAAATCATCTAGAAACACATCTAGAAACTCATCTACCATGGTAGGAAACACATACTCAGAATCTATATCATCATCTTACAACATGAGTGATGATACCTATAAAACGAGGCTAAAAAAATTCAGAAGTGGAGGTCCAACGAACTCTGATCGATGATCCTATTCACCTTGGAAGACCTGAGTACTCCCATCAGGTTCCAAAAAGCTCACTCACTAATGATAAGAATAAACATGTGCCTTGAAACACACCATTCTGTCCATGATGAGGATCATGTAAAAGTGGTACATTTCTAGAACTAGGAATTCCCATTCCATCTTGAGCCCTGATAGAGTAAGAGTATAAGAAGGACATTTAAACCCCATTCTCTCTTCTTGCTAAGCGGTGTCACCAAATCCATCACATAAGTCATAAGCTCGATTGTAAAATTTAATAATTCCAAAATATGGGTAGAAATAAATTAATTAGAAGAACCTATATAAAATAGAACAATTATAGATGATACAATAAAAGTAGTACCCCAAACTATTACAAGTCCTGCATCTAGTTCCACTAGAATTTGATCCATAACATGGAGGTGATTAGTATCTACCAATTCCTGAGATCAATTACTAAATTGAGGCTCTAAATTGAGATGAATATATCCATATGAGTATCCATCCTTTCCACCACGACCAACAGGATGAGAACCCATCTCCCTTGATACACCATATTGAGCTAGTAATTACCAGTGGACTGAGTAACCCACAACAGTATGAGTTGGCACACCAATCTTACAGAACTTTTAAAAATGACCCAATTTACCACATTGATGGAAGGGTCTATGTGCAACTAGACACACTGACCACACATTCCATGGCCTTCCGCACTGGTAGTATATGATTGAACCACCACTAATGGTCATAGATGAAGGAGGTTAGGATGGGTGGACTGAGTTTCCACCTCCCCTATTATCCTAATTGGCATGCTTCCTTTTCTTTTCAGAAGAACCACCATCACTATGACCATAGATAAATCTATTCCACAGAAACCCAGATTACCTACCTAGTCGATTTCTAGCATTAAGGCTCGGTCCACCACCTCCGCATACATCTTCATTTGAAATAAGAAGACCCAGGATCAGATATTTTCTCACAACCCCATTTCAAACAATGATCCTTTAACTGCACATTAAAAACCACCTTGGGTGTGAAAAAGACCAATTCTATGAAATGGTTGGCATATTCCAACTTGGTGTGATCCCCCTAATAGAGACCCAAAAACTCTTAGGTCTTGGAAAGAGCCATGGTATCAGGGAAATAGTGCCCATTAAAGATAACTTTGAATTCCTTCCAGCCTATCTACTCATGTTTCCCAGCTTGAACCACTGAGTCCCACCACCTATGACTAGAAACTTCCAACATTAATGAAGAAAATTTCACCTTGACTACCTTATGAGTATCAAGAAACCCAAAAATCCTCTCAATATTTTATATACAGTCCTCATCTTTTTGGGGGTCCATGCTACCCCATAAGGAAGGAGGTTTGTTCTTGAGGAACTCCTAAGCATTGTCATTTTCTAGACTTGGTTCGACTTCCATAGTATGAGAAAGACCAGAGCCTTCTCCTTGATCCAATGTTTGTAAAACCCAAAAAAAAAAATCCACTAATCTATGATCAACTGTTGAGGGAAAATTCTCTCCAACCTCTCCCCACATTTTCACAAGATGTGTCCAGGGAATTATGATGCTACATTAGTTAACAAAATCAAAGAAAACATAAATGAAATATCCAAAAAATTTCATAAAAACAACCTTAAAACATTTCCATAATTCAAAACAAAACCATAACTAGAACAAAAACAAGTCAAACCACTACACCCCAACTTGATGTCCATGCATAGACTACAGCCTGTGCATCTCGTATAATTCCCCAGCATTAAACATTACTTAATCTTGAGTTATAACAAGATTACACCTTGAGGATCTTTTCAGGTTTAGAGTTTTAGAGAATTAGATCATAAAACATGCATTACATTCCACATTTAAACAAAGTGGTTACATAAAAGATAGTATTAATTTTTTACATCAATGGAAACATATTTAAAATAAAACATGGATTCTTTATTGACACTTCCTTGACACTATCATCATATCATGTACCTTTCCCTTGACCTGTGAAAAACATTTCAAAAACTTGGGATGAGCATAAAAATATCAGTAAGGGATATAAAAATATGGAAAGGAAATATGGGTACATATATACATAAGAATGAAATCATACTTTACCCATAAAACATAAGCACTTTAACATACCTCATCAAATCATGAATAAATCATAGAAATCATAAGACATACAGGTAACTTGAGGCATTCATAACATTCTTACGTAGGGAGTAACCCTCTTGGTTACGTTTGGAATACCCATCACAGTATATTCCCTAAATATCCATGGAGAAACCTTAACGTTTCACTCCTTCGCATTACCCAATGCATTGGAAAGCTATATCGGGCTCACCTGCCCTTAGTTTATCATGGAACCACCCGTCTTCATAATAATGCCCAAGAACCACAACATAATCGTATCACATAAAACATGCATAAAGGAAACATAAAATTTCCACATTTCAATCACAAGATATCAATACAACACATTGATATAAAAACATTATAAAAACCATTTTCAATGCCAAAATAAAAGAAAAGTAAAACATGGTATTTATTTTTCTTTTAAAAAGAAGGTATGTCTTGTAGAGGAAGCCGAAACTCAAATAATGGTCACGACGGCGGAGAAGTCGTTGTCGCCGCATACGTACGACAAAAACATTCCCTTTTGTAATTTAGTAAACGCTTCATATAAAAAAGATTCCTTTTGAATAAATGTAAAAGTAAAAGGGGTTTATACACCGTATAAAAGAAGGTTGTGTATAAAACAAAATATGCCTCAATGAAAGGAGATTGAGACGAAGTCCCATATCTCAGGTCCGACTTGACTCGATCATTCTTTAATGTCCTGAATAATAAACTTGAGTTAATTTATACTTTATTAAGAACCTTTTCCAAGTTCATTATTCCTTTTATATCACTTATTACCAGGTCATGAACACTATGTAATTATTTAAGTTAATAACGGTCGTTTTAACGATCATTGGTACTTGAGTAAAAAATATGCTCTTTATAATTACAAGTTGTTCATGTATCCATTATATCCAGAGTTATACTCATGATGTAGATATCATATATATCATATATATCCAGTATATACATGCATTTATAATATTACATAACGTTTAGAGGTAAGAAATGAAATGCACCATTCATGGAGACGATAAGCCGTACGTACGCATGAACGCTACTTTCATTTCTATTTAGTATTTTATGAAATGGAATCATAATGATATAATGGTATATTATAATTCCAGTATAATATCACATATAAAATCATTAATTACATCCTTTATACGTCCCACATATGGCATTAATTAATCAAATCACTTTGAGGGGGCGGTAGTCCGCACTTCCTTAAATGAAGATATCGCGTTTACCCATAATGGAAACCATAAAGGTATGCCCAAAATAAAAAATACAGAAGATTAAGGAAAACATAAATATATTATATATCATATATAAATATAGTTTCATCTTAATGTCCACCTTTTAAGGTGTTAAAAGAATGTTGAACAATCATCGTTTCGGGAGGCAGAAATTCGCCATCCACAGAAACAGTATGTTCTTTAACCATTAGATGTAGGTGTGTGTAAGTGTAGCTTGAATACTTATTATAAAAACATCCTAGTATATGGAAGATACTGGTGTTGTTACAAAATAAATGAATAAAAAGAGTTTATGGGGTTGGAGAAGCAAAATAAAACAAAAGGACTCAAGTGAAGACATTACCTTAAAATCGGGTAACTCCCTTTGGTTTGAGCTCAAAGGCTTCCTTGGGAAGACTTCTGCCCAAAGTGAGGCTTCTAAGAGTTAGAGAGGGATGTGGAGAGACAAAAGGGTAGGTTTTGGGCGATCCAAAGGCTTTGGAAGTGTGGGTAAGGAGGTAGAGGTGGGGGCCTTTTATAAGAGGAGAGGAGGGGCACTCTTGGAAAGTAAAGAAATGTTACTTTATTTTAAAATGAGTTTCGGATTTAAAAGGTCCCAAATTGCTATAATTACAGGATAAGGTGATAAGGGTTCGAAATATACCCAACCAATAGGTTTTTGACCAGTGTAGGTCTTAAATTTTACATTATCTTTTCATTTTATTTAAATCGTTAAATAATGAGGTAATCGATGCATCATCATGATGTCATAAATAATTTAATTTATTTAATGTCTAAAAATTATAAAAAAAATAATATGATGTAGGAAATATTTTTATCTTTCCAATGACAATTTATAGTCCAAAATCTATCTTTTATAACCCCATGTAAAAATTGTTTTAGTAAAATAACTCAAGCTTGTGACATTTTTACTTTAACATTGAATTAAAATATATTAATGTCATTTTCCTTCCAAAGTGGCTCCATGGGGTCCCCAAGTTGACCCATGGATTGTCTTGGTGGGCCATGACACATCCATTAAGGGTAGGACATGTTTCAAGCTCATCTCATATTATTAAAACATTATTTTTACCTTAAACTACACTAATTACCTCTAATCGCGATTAAGAACTTAAAAGTTACTATTCAAAAAAAATTATTTTAATCTCATTGAACCAAATTTTACTTCTTATTGAAAACCATGTATGTCGGATTTTTGAAAATCAAATCACAGAAGTGACAAAGTTTCATTTAAACAAAAAATCAGTTTCTTTAACTACCACTTAGCGGTTTCACTATTCATCAAAAATTGAAGTTTTTCAGAAAAATACCAAAACTTCACCCTAAGATATATTTGATATTCTGAATTCAAAAATTATGTCTATTTAAAAAAATTCAAATCATATAAGTTACATTAATTAATTTAATAATTAATTCCCGCTGTCATGACAAATAGCGTGTTTTTATGAAACAATAAGTATCAAAAGATTGATACTAGTTTAAGTCCAATTTCAAAGTGAAATTGATTCCAATGACCACCATTGGATTAAATGGTAAAATTATATTCTAATTTCACTTTAAAACCAATTCAAAAGATAATCTAATTATATAAATAAATTATATTAAAAAGAGGTTTTGATTAAAATACAACATTTTTCACTATTCATTAAAAAATGAACTTTATCGGAAAAATACCAAAAATTCACACAAAGTAAATTTTGATGTCCCAATCATAAAGAATAAGTTTATTTTGACAAACATAGCTTATAAAATTGTCAAAAGATAGATTTAAAAATGGGTTTCCATTAAATGGCAATAAAACAATCTTTTAAAAATATTAGTGTATTCCATGCTTAAGATTGGATTTATTTTCATTTTAAGCCTCTAAAACACTATCTAATTCATTAATAGACATAGATAAAAATATCTTTTATTCATTACTTACTTAGGTTATCACATCCTTACCCCCTTTAGAAAATTGCGTCCCCGCAATTTATTTACTTATCGAATAAGTGGGGGTACTTATCCCTCATTGCATTTTCAGATTCCCATGTTGCCTCTTCAATCATGTGGTTTTTCCACAAAACCGTTACCTGATGAATCAACTTATTCTATAACACTTTCTCCCTGTGGTCAAGAATCTAGACCGTTTGTTCCTCATAAGATAGGTTCTCTTCCAGCTGAACTACCTCTGGACTCAAAAATGAGATGGATCTGGCATGTACTTTCTCAGAATCGAAACATGAAAAACATTGTGTACATGAGATAAACTCGGAGGTAAAGCCACTTGGTATGAAACTGATCCAACTCTCTCCAGAATTTCATATGGTCCAATGAACCTTGGACTCATCTTTCATTTCTTACCTAATCGCATCACACTTTTCCATGGTGATACTTTGAGAAAAACATGATCACCTACCTCAAAAGAGAGATCCTTCCTCCTATTGTCCGCATAACTCTTCTGCTTGCTCTGAGCTGTTATCATGTGTTTCTGTATCAGCTGAACTTTTTCTGCCATCTCTTCTACCAATTCTGGTCCCATCAGCTTCCTTTCACCCACTTCATCCCAAAAAGATGGAGTTCGACACCGCTTCCCATATACTGCCTCAAATGGTGCCATCTGTATACTGGAATGAAAACTGTTATTATAAGAAAACTCAACCAAAGAAAGATGTTGGTCCCAACTTCCCTGATAATACATCGAACAAGCACGTAGCATATCTTCCAAATTCTGAATTGTTCGTTCTGACTGCCCATCTAATTGATGATGAAAAGCTATACTAAAATTTAATTCAGTACCCAATGACTTCTGAAGGCCTTTCCAAAAGTTAGAAGTAAACCTGGGATCACGATTAGATACAATGGAGAGAGGAACTCCATGCAACCTGACTATCTCTTTAAGGTACAAATGGGAAAGTTGATCTAGGGAAAAAGTATCTTGTACTGCAAAGAAATGAGCAGAGTTAGTCAAGCGATCAACAATAACATAGATTGCATTATTACCTCGAGGTGTCTTCGGCAATCCCACAACGAAGTCCATGAATATATTCTCCCATTTCCATTCTGGTACTGGTAAAGGCTGAAGCATCCCTTTCGGTAACTGCCGCTCTGCTTTAACCTGTTGACAAGTCAAACACTTCACTGTAAAATCAGCAATATCTCTTTTCATTCCATCCCACCAGTAATACTCCCGCAGATCTCTGTACATCTTAGTACTACCAGGATGAACTGAATATGGAGAATTCTGAGCTTCACATAACAAATCTCTCTTCAACTGTGAATCACAAGGCACACACAATCTCTTCCCAAATCTCAAAACACAATCATTATCAATGATGAATTCAGGAAACTTACCCTTATGAACCAGCTCTGCCTTTTTTTGCAACTCACTATCTTGCTTCTGTGCTTGATTGATTCTGTCTGATAGAGAAGATTTCACTGATACCTGAAACAAAATAGAAGAACATCCTGCACCAAAATCTTCTATTCCAAAGTTCATCAAATCCTTAACCAAAGGATCACGTTCCAAACACAACATTGTTAATGAATCATTACTTTTTCGACTCAAAGCATCAGCCACTTTATTTTCTTTTCCCGGATGGTAATGAATTGTACAATCATAATCCTTGATTAATTCTGGCCATCTCCTCTGTCTCATGTTCAATTATTTCTGAGTGAATATATTCTTTATAATTTTTTGATCGGTATATATTTCACACTTTACTCCATACAAATGATGCCTCCAAATTTTTAGAGCGAAAACTACAGCAGCTAATTCCAAATCATGTGTTGGGTAATTTACCTCATGAGTTTTCAACTGTCGTGAAGCATAAGCAATTACCTGATCATTCTTCATTAGGACACAACCAAGTCCTTTCAATGAAGCATCACTGTAGATAAAAAACTCCCCATTCCTGGAAGGTAGTTCCAAAACTGAAGCATTCAAAAATCTTCTTTTCAGTTCCTGAAAACAATCATCACATTATTTTGTCTAAATAAACTTAACACCCTTCCAAGTTAGCTTAGTCATTGGACTAGATAATCATGAAAAATTTCTAACAAACCTTCGGTAATAGCCTTCCAAACCAAGGAAGCTACGAATCTCTATTACATTTGTGGGTCTTGGCCATTCTTTAACAACCATTGTTTTTGCAGGATCAACGGTTATCCCATCTTTAGAAACAATGTGACCAAGGAAAGAAATTTGTTGCAACCAAAACTCACACTTGCTGAATTTCCCATACAATTTCTTTTCTTTTAAGGTTTGAAAAATAACCCTTAAATGTCTTTTATGATCCTCTTTACTTTTAGAAAACACCAAAATATCATCAATGAAAACCACCACAAACTTATCCAAGAACTCATGGAAAATTTTATTCATTAAGTCCATGAATACAGCAGGTGCATTGGTTAGCCCAGAAGGCATTACTACAAATTCATAATGGCCATATCTTGTACGAAACTCGGTCTTCAGAACGTCTGCTTCCCTTACCTTCAGCTGATGGTACCCCGATCTCAAGTCAATCTTTGAAAAATACTGAGCTCCCTGGAGTTGATCAAACAAATAATCGATATAAGGCAAAGGATATTTGTTCTTAACAATGATGTTATTCAAGGCTCTATAATCAATGCAAAGTCTCATTGAACCATCTTTATTTTTAACAAATAAAACAGGAGAACCCCATGGTGATGTGCTAGGTCGAATGAAACCTTTCTCTAATAAATCTTGAAATTTCTCCTTCAACTCTAAAAGTTCAATTTGAGCCATTAGATAAGGGGGTTTTGAAATTGGCTTAGCATCAGGAACTAAGTCAACAGTAAACTAAACATCCCGATCTGGTATTATTCCAGGCAACTCATCAGGAAAAACATCAGGATACTCATTTACCACTGACACATCATTAATATGAACAATTCCATTGTTTTCAACGATGTGTGCAAGGTAACATTCATTTCCATATTTTACAAGTTTCTCGGCCTCTTGATAAGTTATCAACAGTAAGGGTTCATTCTTGTACACAAACTGAAAGTCTTTCTGAAAAGAAACTTCTTTAGCTCTACAGTCAATATTAGCATGGTAAATAGAGAGCCAATCCATACCCAGGATAACATCAAACTCTACTAGAGGTAAAAAAATAAGGTTCGCAAGTAGGTTATTTCCACAGATAAGGATAGGAAGATTCTTAAAAATTATTTTTGCCTCAACATTCCCCCCAGGTTTTTTTACCAAAAGTTCAGGAGTCATTTCTTGAGATGGTATTCCCATTTTACTAGAAAAGTTTTCAGAGATGAAAGAATGTGTAGACCCCGAATCAAACAACACACTGGCATAATCTGAAAAAACAAACAAAGTACCTAATACAAATTCATTTGATGGCCTGACATCTACTGAAGTAGTTGAAAAGGATTCACCACCCCTTTCTGCTTGTAGTCTAACTGCTTACCATCACTCGAGCTCTTTATCAGACACTTATTTTCATAGTGACCCATCTCATTGCACTTAAAACATTTCACTAACTGTAAATCAAATTTGGTCTTACCATCACCTTGATCTTTTTCAGTGCAATCACGAGCCTTATGTCCCATCTTACCACATCAGTAGCACTTTCCAGAATTCAGAAGACATTCCCCAGCATGCCTTTTACCACATTTATCACAAACTGAAAACTTAGTTTTCTTACCATCAGACTTTTTTGAAGAATTCTTTCCTTTCTCCTACCACCTTGATCTCTTCTTCTGTTGGTTGTTATAGAACACTTGATCATTGTTAAACTCCATTTCTGCCTTCTCAGCACATCAAACAAGCTTTTCATAACTTTTGAACTCACGAGAATCTAAAGCCCTTCGATATTTTGGATTTAATCCTGAGTAAAAATGATTGATTTTACTATCAAGGTCTCAGATAAAATTTGGAGCATACCTTGCCAATCGAGTGAAACTTTCTTCATAGGCAGCCACTGAGTCTTCCTCTTGCCTCAATTCCAAGAATTGCTTTTCCATCCTAAGTCGAACAGCCTTAGGAAAATACTTCTCAAGAAACATACCTTTAAATTCATCCCAGTCGAGAGCATCAATCTCATCAGCATCCCTGATATTTTTAACCATCGACCACCACTGATCTGCTTCACCCTCCAAATGGTAAATAGAAAGACTAACCTTTTGATTGTCTGAACACCCCATGACATCGAAAATCTTCTCCAGTGATTTAATCCACCCTTCTGCTAGAACAGGGTCAGATGATCCTCTGAATGATGGGGGATGTTGACTCATGAAATGTTCCACCACTGACATGTTCCTCTGTGGTTGATCTGGCTGATCTCATGCATGGATACCACCACCATTTATCGCTTGAGTCAACTACGCCATTACTGCAACAAACTGTTCAGTTCCAATTCCGACCATCTCAGGATGCTGATTCAGAAGGTTATTTCCTTCTGTATTCCTTCCTAGCACGGCTTCCCTGTTTCCTCTGCGGAAAACCATTCTAAACAAACATGTCTTAGATGAAGCAACATGGTAATCTTCAAATGCTATATCATTTCAATTTGACCATAAATTTTTTTTGGATAATAATTTAATAAAATTCTAACTCCTAAAGTTATCTAAACCGACATTTGATACCAACTATAAGGCCCCAGCCTTAAACATTACTTAATCTTGAGTTATTACAAGATTACACCTTGAGGATATTTTCAGGTTTAGAGTTTTAGAGAATTAGATCATAAAACATGCATTACATTCCACATTTAAACAAAGTGGTTACATAAAAGATAGTATTCATTTTTCCCATAAAAGGAAACATATTTAAAATAAAACATGGATTCTTTCTTGACACTTCCTTGACACTATCATCATATCATGTACCTTTCCCTTGACCTGTGAAAAACATTTCAAAAACTTGGGATGAGCATAAAAAGCTCAGTAAGGGATATAAAAATATGGAAAGGAAACATGGGTACATATATACATAAGAATGAAATCATACTTTACCCATAAAACATAATCACTTTAACATACCTCATCAAATCATGAATAAATCATAGAAATCATAAGACATAAAGGTAACTTGAGGCATTCATAACATTCTTACGTAGGGAGTAACCCTCTTGGTTACGTTTGGAATACCCATCATAGTATATTCCCTAAATCTCTTCGGAGAAACCTTAACGTTTCACTCCTTCGCATTACCCAATTCATTGGAGAGCTATATCGGGCTCACCCGCCCTGAGTTTATCATGGAACTACCCATCTTCGTAATAAATCCCAAGAACCACAACATAATCGTATCACATAAAACATGCATAAAGGAAACATAACATTTCCACCTTTCAATCAAAAGATATCAATACAATACATTGATATAAGAAATTATGAAGAACATTTTCAATACCAAAATAAAAGAAAAGCAAAACATGGTATTTATTTTTCTTTTAAAAAGAAGGTAGGACTTGTAGAGGAAGCCGAAACTCAAATAATGGTCACGGTGGCGGAGAAGTCATTGTCGCCGCATACGTACGACAAAAACATTCCCTTTTTTCATTTAGTAAACGCTTCATATAAAAAATATTCCTTTTGAATAAACGTAAAAGTCAAAGGGGTTTATACACCGTATAAAAGAAGGTTGTGTATAAAACAAAATATGCCTCAATGAAAGGAGATTGAGACGAAGTCCCATACCTCGGGTCCGACTTGACTCGATCGTTATTTAATGTCCTGAATAATAAACATGAGTTAATTTATACTTGGTTAAGAACATTTTCCAAGTTAATTATTCATTTTATATCACTTATTACCATGTCATGAACACTATGTAATTATTTAAGTTAATAATGGTCGTTTTAATGATCATTGGTACTTGAGTAAAAAATATGCTCTTTATAATTACAATTTGTTCATGTATCCATTATATCCAGAGTTATACTCATGATGTAGATATCATATATATCATATATATCCAGTATATACATGCATTTATAATATTACATAATGTTTAGAGGTAAGAAATGAAATGCACCGTTCATGGAGACGGTAAGCCGTACGTACGCATGAACGCTACTTTCATTTCTATTTAGTATTTTATGAAATGGAATCATAATGATATAATGGTATATTATAATTCCAGTATAATATCATATATAAAATCATTAATTACATCCTTTATACATCCCACATATGGCATTAACGAATCAAATCACTTTGAGGGGGCGGTAGTCCGCACTTCCTTAAATGAAGATATCGTGTTTACCCATAATGGAAACCAGAAAGGTATGACCAAAATGAAAAATACAGAAGCTTAAGGAAAAAATAAACATATTATATATCATATATAAATTTAGTGTCATCTTAATGGCCACCTTTGAAGGTGTTAAAAGAATGTTGAACAATCATCGTTTCGGGAGGCAGAAATTCGCCATCCACGGAAACAGTATGTTTTTTAACCATTAGATGTAGGTGTGTGTAAGTGTATCTAGAATACTTTTTATAACAACATCCTAGTATATGTAAGATACTGTATTTTTTACAAAAGAAATGAATAAAAAGAGTTTATGGGGTTGGAGAAGCAAAATAAAACAAAATGACTCAAGTGAAGACATTACCTTAAAATCGGGTAACTCCCTTTGGTTTGAGCTCAAAGGCTTCCTTGGGAAGACTTATGCCCAAAGTGAGGCTTCTAAGAGTTAGAGAGGGATGTGGAGAGACAAAATGGGCAGGGTTTGGCCAAGACAAAGGCTTTGGAAGTGTGGGTAAGGAGGTAGAGGTGGGGGCCTTTTATAGGAGGAGAGGAGGGGCACTCTTGGAAAGTAAAGAAATGTTACTTTATTTTAAAATGAGTTTCGGATTTAAAAGGTCCCAAATTGATATAATTACAGGATAAGGTGATAAGGGTTAGAAATATACCTAACAAATAGGTTTTTGACCAGTGTAGGTCTTAGATTTTACATTATCTTTTCATTTTATTTAAATCGTTAAATAATGAGGTAATCGATGCATCATCATGATGTCATAAATAATTTAAATTATTTAATGTCTAAAAATTATAAAAAATACTATGATGTAGGAAATATTTTTATCTTTCCAATGACAATTTATAGTCAAAAGTTTGACTTGTATAACCCCATGTAATTTTTTTTAGTAAAATAACTCATGCTTGTGACATTTTTACTTTAATATTGAATTAAAATATATTAATGTCATTTTCCATCCAAAGTGGCTCCATGGGGTCCCCAAGTTGACCCATGGATTTTCTTGGTCGGCCATGACACATCCAATAAGGGTAGGACATGTTTCAAGCTCATCTCATATTATTAAAACATTATTTTTACCTTAAAGTACACTAATTACCTCTAATCGCGATTAAGAACTTAAAAGTTACTATTCACAAAAAAATTATTTTAATCTCATTGAACCAAATTTTACTTCTTAATGACAACCATGTATGTCGGATTTTTGAAAATCAAATCACAGAAGTGACAAAGTTTCATTTAAACAAAAAATCAGTTTCTTTAACTACCACTTAGTGGTTTCACTATTCATAAAAAATTGAAGTTTTTCAGAAAAATACCAAAACTTAACCCTAAGATATATTTGATATTCTGAATTAAAAAATGATGTCTATTTTAAAAAATTCAAATCATATAAGTTAGATTAATTAATTTAATAATTAATTCCTACTGTCATGACAAATAGTGTATTTTTATGAAACAATAAGTATCAAAAGATTGACACTAGTTTAAGTCCAATTTCAAAGTGAAATTGATTCCAATGACCACCATTGGATTAAATGGTAAAAATATATTCTAATTTCAATTTAAAACCAATTCAAAAGATAATCTAATTATATAAATAAATTAGGCTAAAAAGAGGTTTTGAATTATAATACAACATTTTTCACTATTCATTAAAAAATGAACTTTATCGGAAAAATACCAAAAATTCACACAAAGTAAATTTTGATGTCCCAATAATAAAGAATAAGTTTATTTTGACAAAAATAGATTATAAAATTGTCAAAAGATAGATTTAAAAATGGTTTTCCATTAAAAGGCAGTAAAACAATCTTTTAAAAATATTAGTGTATTCCATGCTTAAGATTGGATTTATTTTTATTTTAAGCCTCTAAAACACTATCTAATTCATTAATAGACATAGATAAAAATATCTATTATTAATTACTTACTTGGGTTATTACATCCTTCCCCCTTTAGAAAATTGCGTCCTCGCAATTTATTTACGTATCGAAAAAGTGGGGGTACTTATCCCTCAATGCATTTTCAGATTCCCATGTTGCCTATTCAATCATGTGGTTTT
Organism: Viscum album; assembly: GCA_963277665.1. NCBI lineage: Eukaryota > Viridiplantae > Streptophyta > Magnoliopsida > Santalales > Viscaceae > Viscum > Viscum album. The sequence continues at coordinate 1,557,744,611 of OY728161.1, forward strand.
TCCACAAAACCTTTACCTGATGAATCACCTTATTCCATAACACTTTCTCCCTATGGTCAAGAATCTGGACCGGTTGTTCCTCATAAGATAGGTTCTCTTCCAGCTGAACTACCTCTAGACTCAAAACATGAGATGGATCTGGCATGTACTTTCTCAACATCGAAACATGAAAAACATTGTGTACCTGAGATAAACTCGAAGGTAAAGCCACTCGGTATGCAACTGATCCAACTCTCTCCAGAATTTCATATGGTCCAATGAACCTTGGACTCAACTTTCCTTTCTTACCAAATCACATCACACTTTTCCATGGTGATACTTTGAGAAAAACATGATCACCTACCTCAAAAGAGATATCCTTCCTCCTATTGTCCGCATAACTCTTCTGCCTGCTCTGAGCTGTTCTCATGTGTTTCTATATCAGCTGAACTTTTTCTGCCATCTCTTCTACCAATTCTGGTCCCATCAACTTCCTTTCACCCACTTCATCCCAAAAAGCTGGAGTTTGACGCCACTTCCCATATAATGCCTCAAATGGTGCCATCTGTATACTGGAATGAAACTGTTATTATAAGAAAACTCAACCAAAGAAAGATGTTGGTCCCAACTTCCCTGATAATCCATCGAACAAGCACGTAGCATATCTTCCAAATTCTGAATTGTTCATTCTGACTGCCCATCTGATTGAGGATGAAAAGCTGTACTAAAATTTAATTCAGTACCCAACGACTTCTGAAGGCCTTTCCAAAAGTTAGAAGTAAACCTGGGATCACGATCATATACAATGGAGAGAGGAACTCCATGAAACTTGAATATCTCTTTAAGGTACAAACGGGAAAGTTGATCTAGGGAAAAAGTATCTTGTATAGCAAGGAAATGAGGAAATTTAGTCAAGCGATCAACAATAACCCAGATTGCATTATTACCTCGAGGTGTCTTCGGCAATCCCACAACGAAGTCCATGGATATATTCTCCCATTTCTATTCTGGTACTGGTAAAGACTAAAGCATCCCTTTCGGTAACTGCCGCTCTGCTTTAACCTGTTGACAAGTCAAACACTTCACTGTAAAATCAGCAATATCTCTTTTCATTCCATCCCACCAGTAATACTCTTGCAGATCTCTGTACATCTTAGTACTGCCAGGATGAAATGAAAATGGAGAATTATGAGCTTCACATAACAAATATCTCTTAAACTTTGAATCACAAGGCACACACAATCTCTTCCCAAATCTCAAAACACAATCATTATCAATGATGAATTCAGGCAACTTACCCTTATGAACCAGCTCTACCTTTTTCTGAAACTCACTATCTTGCTTCTGTCTGATAGAGAAGATTTCACTGATACCTGAAACAAAAAAGAAGAACATCCTGCACCAAAAACTTCTATTCCAAATTTCATCAAATCCTTAACCAAAGGATCACGTTCCAAACGCAACATTTTTAATGAAGCATTACTTTTTCGACTCAAAGCATCAGCCACTTTATTTGATTTTCCCGGATGGTAATGAATTGTACAATCATAATCCTTGATTAATTCTAGCCATCTACTCGGTCTCATGTTCAATTATTTCTGAGTGAATATATTCTTTAAACTTTTGTGATCGGCATATAATTCACACTTTACTCCATACAAATGATGCCTCTAAATTTTTAGAGCGAAAACTCTAGCAGCTAATTCCAAATCATGTGTAGGGTAATTTACCTCATGAGTTTTCAATTGTCGTGAAGCAAAAACAATTACCTGATCATTCTGCATTAGGACACAACCAAGTCCTTTCAATGAAGCATCACTGTAGATAAAAAACTCCCCATTCCTGGAAGGTAGTGCCAAAACTGGAGCATTCACCAATCTTCTTTTAACTTCCTGAAAACAATCATCACATTCTTTTGTCCAAATAAACTTAACAACCTTCCGAGTTAGCTTTGTCATTGGACTAGATAACCGTGAAAAATTTCTAACAAACCTTCGGTAATAGCCTGCCAGACCAAGGAATCTATGAATCTCTGTTACATTTGTGGGTCTTGCCCATTCTTCAACAACCTTTGTTTTTGCAGGATCAACGGTTATCCCATCTTTAGAAACAATGTAACCAAGGAAAGAAATTTGTTGCAACTAAAACTCACACTTTCTAAATTTCCCATACATTTTCTTTTCTTTTAAGGTTTTCAAAATAACCCTTAAATGTATTTCATGCTCCTATTTACTTTTAGAAAACACCAAAATATCGTCAATGAAAACCACCACAAACTTATCCAAGAACTCATGGAAAATTCTATTCATTAAGTCCATGAATATAGCAGGTGCATTGGTTAGCCCAAAAGGTATTACTAAAAATTCATAATGGACATATCTTGTACGAAAGGCAGTCTTCGGAACGTCTGCTTCCTTTAGCTTTAGCTGATGGTACCTCGATCTCAAGTCAATATTTGAAAAATAATGAGCTCCCTGGAGCTGATCAATCAAATCATCGATATGAGGCAAAGGATATTTGTTCTTAACAGTGATGTTATTCATGGCGCTATAATCAATGCAAAGTCTCATTGAACCATCTTTCTTTTTAACAAATAAAATAGGTGCACCCCGTGGTGATGTTCTAGGTCGAATGAAAAATTTCTCTAATAAATATTGCAATTTCTCCTTCAACTCTAAAAGTTCAATTTGAGCCATTAGATAAGGGGGTTTTGAAATTGGCTTAGCATCAGGAACTAAGTCAATAGTAAACTAAACTTCCCGATCTGGTATTATTCCAGGAAACTCATCAGGAAAAACATCAGGATACTCATTTACCACTGGCACATCATTAATCTGAACAGTTCCATTGTTTTCAACAATGTGTGCAAGGTAACATTCATTTCCATATTTTAAAAGTTTTTCAGCCTCTTGATAAGTTATCAACAGTAAGGGTTCATTATTGTACACAAACTAAAAGTCTTTCTGAAAAGAAACTTATTTAGCTCTACAGTCAATATTAGTATGGTAAATAGAGAGCCAATCCATACCCAGGATAACATCAAACTCTACTAGAGGTAAACAATAAGGTTCTCAAGTAGGTTCTTTCCATAGATAAGGATAGGAAGATTCTTATAAATTATTTTTGCCTCAACATTCCCCCCAGGTTTTTTTACCAAAAGTTCAGGAGTCATTTCTTGAGATGGTATTCCCATTTTACTAGAAAAGTTTTCAGAGATGAAAGAATGTGTAGACCCCGAATCAAACAACACACTGGCATAATCTGAAAAAATAAACAAAGTACCTGATACAACTTCATTTGATGGCCCGACATCTGCTGAAGTAGTTGAAAAGGATTTCACCACCCCTTTCTACTTGTAGTCTAACTGGTTACCATTACTCGAGCTCTTTATCAGACACTAATTTGCATAGTGACCCATCTCATTGCACTTAAAACATTTCACTAACTGTAAATCAAATTTGGTCTTACCATCACCTTGATCTTTTTCAGTGAAATCACGAGCCTTATGTCCCATCTTACCACATCGGTATCACTTTCCAGAATTCAGAAGACATTCCCCAGCATGCCTTTTACCACATTATCACAAACTGGAAACTTAGTTTTCTTACCATCAGACTTTTTTGAAGAATTATTTCCTTTCTCCTGCCACCTCAGTCTCTTCTTCTGTTGGTTTTTATAGAACACTTGATCATCGAAAAACTCCATTTCCACCTTCTCAGCACATCAAACAAGCTTTTCATAACTTTTGAACTCACGATAAGCTAAAGTCCTTCGATATTTTGGCTTTAATACTGAGTAAAAACGATTGATTTTACTATCAATGTCTCGGATAAAATTTGGAGCATACCTTGCCAATCGAGTGAAAATTTATTCATAGGCAGCCACTGAGTCTTCCTCTTGCCTCAATTCCAAGAATTGATTTTCCATCCTAAGTTGAACAACCTTAGGAAAATACTTCTCAAGAAACATACCTTTAAATTCATCCCAGTCGAGAGCATCAATCTCATCAGCGTCCCTGATATTTTTAACCATCGACCACCACTGATCTTCTTCACCCTCCAAACGGTAAATAACAAGACTAAACTTTTCATTTTATGAACACCCCATGACATCGAAAATCTTCTCCAGTGATTTAATCCACCCTTCAGCTAGCACAGGGTCAGATGATCCTCTGAATGATGGGGGATGTTGCCTCATGAAATGTTCCACCACTGACATGTTCCTCTGTGGTTGATCTGGCTGATATCGTGCATGGATACCACCACCATTTATCGCTTGAGTCAACTGTGCCATTACTGCAACAAACTGTTCAGTTCCAATTCCGACCATCTCAGGATGCCGATTCGGAAGGTTATTTCCTTCTATATGCCTTCCTAGAATTGCTTCCCTATTTCCTCTGTGGAAAACCATTCTGAACAAACATGTCTTAGATAAAGTAACATGGTAATCTTCAAATTCTATATCATTTCAATTTGACCATAAAAAAAATATTTTTGGATAATCATTTAATAAAATTCTAACTCCTAAAGTTATCTAAACCGACCTCTGATACCAAATATAAGGCCCCAGCCTTAAACATTACTTAATCTTGAGTTATTACAAGATTACACCTTGAGAATATTTTTAGGTTTAGAGTTTTAGAGAATTATATCATAAAACATGCATTACATTTCACATTTAAACAAAGTGGTTACATAAAAGATAGTATTCATTTTTCCCATCCATGGAAACATATTTAAAATAAAACATGGATTCTTTCTTGACACTTCCTTGACACTATCATCATATCATGTACCTTTCCCTTGACCTGTGAAAAACATTTCAAAAACTTGGGATGAGCATAAAAAGCTCAGTAAGGGATATAAAAATATGGAAAGGAAACATGGGTACATATATACATAAGAATGAAATCTTACTTTACCCATAAAACATAATCACTTTAACATACCTCATAAAACCATGAATAAATCATAGAAATCATAAGACATAATGGTAACTTGAGGCATTCATAAAATTATTACGTAGGGAGTAACCCTCTTGGTTACGTTTGGAATACCCATCACAGTATATTCCCTAAATCTCTTCGGATAAACCTTAACGTTTCACTCATTCGCTTTACCCAATGCATTGGAGATCTATATTGGGGTCACCCACCCTTATTTTATCACGGAACCACCCGCCTTCATAATAATGCCCAAGAACCACAACATAATCGTATCACATAAAACATGTATAAAGGAAACATAACATTTCCACCTTTCAATCACAAGATATCAATACAACACATTGATATAAAAACATTATGAAAAACATTTTCAATACCAAAATAAAATAAAAGTAAAACATGGTATTTATTTTTCTTTTAAAAAGAAGGTATGACTTGTAGAGGAAGCTGAAACTCAAATAATGGCCATGGTGGCAGAGAAGTCGTTGTCGCCGCATACGTACGACAAAAACATTCCCTTTTTTTGTTTAGTAAACACTTCGTATAAAAAAGATTCCTTTTGAATAAACGTAAAAGTCAAAGGGGTTTATACACCGTATAAAAGAAGGTTGTGTATAAAATAAAATATGCCTCAATGAAAGGAGATTGAGACGAAGTCCCATACCTCGGGTCCGACTTGACTCGATCGTTATTTAATGTCCTGAATAATAAACTTGAGTTAATTTATACTTGCTTAAGAACCTTTTCCAAGTTCATTATTACTTTTATATCACTTATTACCATGTCATGAACACTATGTAATTATTTAAGTTAATAACGGTCGTTTTAACAATCATTGGTACTTGAGTCAAAAATATTTTCTTTATAATTACAAGTTGTTCATGTATCCATTATATCCAGAGTTATACTCATGATGTAGATATCATATATATCATATATATCTAGTATATACATGCATTTATAATATTACATAATGTTTAGAGGTAAGAAATGAAATGCACCGTTCATGGAGACGGTAAGCCGTACGTACGCATGAACGCTACTTTCATTTCTATTTAGTATTTTATGAAATGGAATCATAATGATATATTGGTATATTATAATTCCAGTATAATATCATATATAAAATCATTAATTACATCCTTTATACGTCCCACATATGGCATTAACGAATCAAATCACTTTGAGGGGGCGGTAGCTCGCACTTCCTTAAATGAAGATATCGCGTTTACCCATAATGGAAACCATAAAGGTATGCCCAAAATGAAAAATACAGAATCTTAAGGAAAACATAAACATATTATATATCATATATAAATATAGTGTCATCTTAATGGCCACCTTTTAAGGTGTTAAAAGAATGTTGAACAATCATCGTTTCGGGAGGCAGAAATTCGCCATCCACGGAAACAGTATGTTCTTTAACCATTAGATGTAGGTGTGTGTAAGTGTAGCTTGAATCCTTCTTATAAAAACATCCTAGTATATGGAATATACTGTTTTTGCTAAAAAAGAAATGAATAAAAAGAGTTTAAGGGGTTGGAGAAGCAAAATAAAACAAAAGGACTCAAGTGAAGACATTACCTTAAAATCGGGTAACTCCCTTTGGTTTGAGCTCAAAGGCTTCCTTGGGAAGACTTCTGCCCAATGTGAGGCTTCTAAGAGTTAGAGAGGGATGTGGAGAGACAAAATGGGCAGGGTTTGGCCGATCCAAAGGCTTTGGAAGTGTGGTTAAGGAGGTAGAGGTGGGGGCCTTTTATAAGAGGAGAGGAGGGGCACTCTAGGAAAGTAAAGAAATGTTACATTATTTTAAAATGAGTTTCGGATTTAAAAGGTCCCAAATTGATATAAATCAAGGATAAGGTGATAACGGTTCTAAATATACCCAACCAATAGGTTTTTGACAAGTGTAGGTTTTAGATTTTACATTATCTTTTCATTTTATTTAAATCGTTAAATAATGAGGTAATCGATGCATCATCATGATGTCATAAATAATTTAATTTATTTAATGTATAAAAATTATAAAACAAATACTATGATGTATTAAATCTTTTTATCTTTCCAATGACTATTTATAGTAAAAAATCTGACTTTTATAACCCCATGTAAAAATTGGTTTAGTAAAATAACTCATGCTTGTGACATTTTTACTTTAACATTGAATTGAAAGATATTAATGTCATTTTCCTTCCAAGTGGCTCCATGGGGTCCCCAAGTTGACCCATGGATTGTCTTGGTTGGCCATGACACATCCAATAAGGGTAGGACATGTGTTAGGCTTATCTCATATTATTAAAACATTATTTTTACCTTAAACTACACTAATTACCTCTAATCGCGATTAAGAACTTAAAAGTTACTATTCACCAAAAAATTATTTTAATCTCATTGAACCACATTTTACTTCTTAATGAAAACCATTTATGTTGGATTTTTAAAAATAAAATCACAGAAGTGGCAAAGTTTCATTTAAACGAAAAATCAGTTTCTTTAACTACCACTTAGTGGTTTCACTATTCATCAAAAATTGAAGTTTTCAGAAAAATACCAAAACTTCACCCTAAGCTACATTTGATATTATGAATTCAAAAATGATGTATATTTTAAAAAATTCAAATCATATAAGTTACATTAATTAATTTAATAATTAATTCCTGCTGTCATGACAAATAGCGTGTTTTTATGAAACAATAAGTATCAAAAGATTGACACTAGTTTAAGTCCAATTTCAAAGTGAAATTGATTCCAATGACCACCATTGGATTAAATGGTAAAAATATATTCTAATTTAACTTTAAAACCAATTCAAAAGATAATCTAATCATATAAATAAATTATATTAAAAAGAGGTTTTGAATTAAAATACAACATTTTTCACTATTCATTAAAAAATGAACTTTATCGGAAAAATAACAAAAATTCACACAAAGTAACTTTTGATGTCCCAATCATAAAGAATAAGTTTATTTTGACAAGCATAGCTTATAAAATTGTCAAAATATAGATTTAAAAATGGTTTGCCATTAAAAGGTAGTAAAACAATCTTTTAAAAATATTAGTGTTTTCCATGCTTAAGATTGGATTTATTTTCATTTTAAGCCTCTAAAAAACTATCTAATTCATTAATAGACATAGATAAAAATATATATTATTCATTACTTACTTGGGATGTTACATCTCGCCTGAAGGAGAAGTCAACCAAATTCCCAAACATCCCATGGTGACTCGAGGCCCATCGGGAGGTTTATTATCCAAACACACCACTCAAAACCAGAACCTCAAGCCTTGATAGTCCTAGATCTATTCTATCTAGATGGTCCAAAATAACATGACCCAAAGAAAGGAAAAAACCTTTTCTAATTCTATTTTATCATGAACCAGGCTAGGCTTCCATCCAACCCAACACTCGACCCATCCTATGGCATGGCTCGAAGGGAATTCCCAATCCCCATGGGCTATAAACTAGTTCCTGGGCATCAAACAACACCTTTTAGAATTATTTATTCCAAGAGAAACAACTATAAACAACCCAAAATGAACTACAATTACATCACATCACATCCGACAACCATAACCAAAAAGCATTACCAACATGAGTTAAAAAAATTTCAATTTAAAAAAAACCAAAATAAGAAAAATGGGGAGAGGGACCACTAGATCGACAAGACTCCATGAAACATGTGGATCAATACCCCATTCCACCACCACCAACACCCACCAAAGAAGGAACCACTATCACATGGATCCACCATCACTACCATGGGGAAACTTTCCTTTACCTGGGTCAAACATAACAAGGTCTTCATACACCCTCAGGTGTATGTAGGGTGTGATCCAAATTCCCAGTAGTATACCACCAAAATATATTTCATGAATTAAATTAGATGAAAAATTAACATTCTAGTTTTTAGGAGAATAAATAGGCAATTTTAAATAAAACATGGTTTGAAATTAAAAGGAAAGATAAGTTTATAATAAGCTTAATAGTAAGTATAACATGAGAAATATAGGATAACTCTAAGGCACTAGGGTTAGTAGGGTCCTAGGATCCTTGTACTCTTGGTGATCACATATACTGTTCATGAAGGTCCTGCTTGAGCCTATAATCCCAATCACATGAGTGTTTAGTTAGTGTTGTTACATAAAACCTTGTAAAGAAGATCAGACCTCGACCCTACGAACTCACTTAATATACTAGACCTAGTCTGAACACCTAGATACCTTGGATTCCCATGTGCTCAATTTCATTCTCTATGTCACATGAACCACCTATTACACAATCACACTTCAAAAAATATAAACACACATGAAAAACAACCATTTATATTAGGAAAAACATTATTAAACCCTTACACACACCAAAACCCTAGGAAAACATGTTTCACACCACATAATAAATTTATAAAACCCATTTAAAATCAAATCAAGCATAATAAAATCATCAAACAATGTAAAATAATGTATCCACCCACCTCTTTCTTGGAAATCACCTGAAACCACTTGGAAAGCACAACTGCACCAAAGAGAGACCCTATAAATTCAAGAGCACACCAAATTCATCAATATTTAACCAAAATATTCATGATTCAATCAAAATTAGACCAACCTATTTTCTAGAGAAAATATAGGATAATAAATAAGGAATAAGAGACCAAGATAAGGAAAATGAGAAGAAAATGAGGGACTTACTTGATGGATTATTGAAGATACAAGGCCAAATCAACCACAAAAATGGATACTAAGGGAGGATATGAAAGTAAGGAGGCACACCTAGGGATGGAGGGTCATATGGGGTGAGTTGGGGATAATTTGGGATTAAAATTGGGGAGGTTTAGTTTATGAATTTCAACATTTTTAAATTTATGGAAGACAGTATGGTTTGGACGCATATTTTTCCAAACCATGCACCAATCGTGCGACACCTCTGTCCAAGAGGAAAGATGGACAAACGGTTTGCTTATAGGGAACACCTATGAACCTAACTATGTGACTAATATAGATCCATTATCCTAGGTGAATTGTTAGCCCTATAAGGCTGCATGCCCATGCACTAGGCCGTACGACTTGGACAATGATACTATCAAAGGTGCACGGTTTCCACTGGGTTGGTGCATGGTTTCTACTAATCGTGTTCCAGCCATGAACCACCTTCTATACAACCCTAAAACTTCTATTTTTCTCAGAAAATATTGAGAAATACATGTCATAAAGAAAATAACAAAAATAAAAGATAAAATACCTCAAAATGACACCACATATGTGACAGTGGGATTCAATGTATGGATCAACATCTTCAATATTATATAAAATGTAAAAGTGAGATTTATCCTACCATGTGTTGGTGATTTTAACAATATATCTTTCTAAAATCCCTTTACCCATAAGGCATATAATGTGATGAGAATTTTGAAGATTTATGCTATCAACATCTAATAGGTAATTAGTATATAATTCAATATATTCTTAAACAATAAATCATTCTACAATACAACCTTCTGGATGATTTTGATTCATGATGCACCCTTTAAAAATCTTCATATAACATTAAATGGGGTATATCCATCTATAATGGACAAGACTAAATATTTTAACCTCTTTAACCAAGCTAACCATCAAGTGGACCATTATATCAAAGAATGATGGTGGGAAGAACATCTCTAATTCACATAATATGATTGGAACCTACTTATGAATTATTGGAACTTCATCAGGTCTATAACTTTACTTCATATGGATTTGAAGAAAAAATAGAGTCTAGTTAATGAATGTCATACATTTTTAGGAAGAATGAAACATAAAGTGATAGACATCAAATCTTGTATCAAAACATGGAAGTCATGTGATTTCATTCCCTATAACTTCAAATTATTCATTGAAAATAAATTCTTGATATTTTATGAATACCCCTATGGAAATTTTACACCATTAAGGAAAATGAAAAATTGAAATTATTTTTGTCTAGATAGAGTGTAAGCTATTGGAGGAAGAAAAGTCCAACTTTTACCCTTCACTAGTACCAACTCTTCCCTTACCCCCATATATATCATGTCCAACCTTGCCTTGATTTTATCTTTTGTTTTTTAGGCACATTTAGTAATGTGACAATAACACTATCAAATAAATTTTTTTTCTATATGCATGACATCAAGAAAATGTATGACATACAAAAAATTTCACTACGATAATTCAAATAAAATTGATCACCTTTTCTAACCTGATTTCATAAGGTTTTTAGAAAATGGTTTACCAAAAATAGTGTCAATATATTTTACTTTATTGGATGGTTTATAACCCATTAGTAGAGATGGTGTTGTACCTTATTCTCCATTACCATCAAATGTTGTTTTCCATGATCAGTATTTATGACATCAAGGTAAAAATTAATGATGTCTTAAAGACATATTCCTTGAGGAAATTTTCAACCAAAATGAGTGTTTGATTTTCTCACAAATAGGATACCCCAAAATTACTTAAATTCTATATCTTAAAAAATTTCCATAAGTAGGAAAATCATTTATCATCCCAGACAGCATGACACTTAATGTGAATTTTTCACTTCTATGAGCATCATACATTGTTACACCTATATCCCACATCAATTTCAAATGTTTAATCAATGAATCTAGATAGATATCAATATCATTACCAGGCTATTTTGGTCCAGATATAAGCTGATAGAATATAATGTATTTTCACTTCATGCATAACCATGGGAGAAAATTATAATTTACCAACATAACTATCCATGTTCTATGAGTACTACTCTATACACCAAAATTATTTATCCCATATATAGATAATGCAATATGGAAGTTTTTTAGATCATTTCCAAATTCAGGATACATAATCAATTTTATTCCATCAAGGTGTGTTTGTTGGATGACGTAGTTTTCCATCTTTAATTATTGTATCTACATGATTTTTCAATTGTCTCACAGTTTCTTGGAATCCATGTAGTCTTCTATACCATGGAATGATAGGAAAGTTCCATACAATGTTTGAAGGTATTGATTTATATTTCTTATATTGATTCATTCCATACATAGGGAATTTTATGGTGGATTCATGGTCCTTGAGAAAAAATATGAAATTATTTAGAAAAGAATGTATGTTTTATAGATCATGACCATTGAATGTAGCATTCATTTATCATTATATATTCAACAAATTCATTTTCTTATGGTAGCATATCATTCAAGAGACCAAGTAGTTCTGTAAAGTTGGTGTCACTCTATCCGCTGCCAGCTTTCAAATTATACAACTTCAATACAACTGAAAATGTTGTGTATTTAGTACAACTAGTATACAATGGTCTCTTATCACATTTTTTAACATCTCAAACAACTTTGGATAATCATGAATGCTATCTTAAATTACCATTTTCATTTATTCGATACCATCCCCATCATCATTTTCACTGGTGTTTATATAAAATGATCCATAAACCCCAGCATCATCCCAATTTATGTGAATATTCATTTATTATCATGTTTAGTCCAACATGTATAGCTCTAATCTATTCTGTGACAAATAAAATGTTCTTCCAACTCTTCCAAGATAATTTATCCTAAATAACAATAACATAAACATGGATAAAGGATTTGAGAAGGGTCATATGCATGCTTTGTTAAAAACTTGGTGAACTCTTTAACTTCATATCCATACTCTATTTTCCTATGATTATCATGTATCCATTTTTTATTCACATTTATCATATTAGGTTCATAAAATATTCATTTTTTTATAAAAATCAAATAAATACACATAAGATATTCATAATCAAAGGATAAAGTTATAGATAACTCTAACAAGGGGAACCTAACATTTGACTGTTATCAGTTATGATTCCTTACAAGTTTTCATTTTACACAAGGGTGATATGAAAAGAAACAACCCAGGGTAAACATGTGGTTATTGGTATAGGTTCTCAATTTGATGTTACGTGGGACAAAAAGGTGGTAATAAATATGTTGGTAAACAATTTTTTTATTAGACAATGGATGACTTAACATGAAAATTATTTTTCTTCCTTTTCTTTTAATTGTGACCTAGATTTCTAATTTAATTGTGAAAATATCTTTACTCATAACAAAAAAGGTCATGTAATCATTATATTTTGTCACATGGTTAAATATCTTGAAATTTCATGAAATGAATGGATGAAACTGTTATTGAAATAAGTGAAGTTCAATTCCATTTCACTCTCTTTTTATATATATTATTATAAACCTTGTATTATAGGAATTCCAACAAATATATTTTTACTATAATCCACTGACAAACCCTTATTTCAAAAATAAAAGAGCTATAAATAATAGGTATATTTCACATATCCTACAATATCTAAAACCTATATTCAATTTCCTTTAAAACACAATAAATAATTTCCATTAACAAACTTTCCTAAAAAATTAGTTAGCATGTATTTCACATCATTAAGATCCAAAAAATTCTGATTCCACCTATAATAATGACACATATCACTATAAGTTATCCATAACACCCTGTTATGCTTTTCAGGTACACCCTTTTTCATGATTTGTTTATCATCCTTGTTTGGGTGTGTTTATAGGATTCTCAGGGTTGGATATATTTTTATGGGGAAATGACCAAATTTTTTGGGATGAATTATTTTTTGAGTTAATGGAGTCAAATTATAAATGTGTTAATGGCTTTGAGGGGTTCTCCCTAAGTGCACAGAACGTCCCAGGTGCTTTGGTGTTATTTTGTTTAGAAATGGCCTTTTTGCTATATATTGGGCGATTACACACCGTGTAAAGGGATTTCACACCGTGTAATGGTCTTTGAGAATATTCCATGAAATTGGTTCATGGTGTGAAGTTTACACGTCGTGTATTTGGAGTTCATGTTTTGTAATGGCTAAAATCAGGTTTTATAAAAAGGCGAGGTGTTTTTTAGCATTTTCAGCCTTCATGGAATTCACAATAAGTAATGGGATTACACACCATGTAAATATCATGGCCTGGGTTTTTAGGGAATTTTACAGGTTCTTATTCTTTCATTACACATATAGCCTCCCTATATCAACCTAGATCTCACCCTAGATGATTTTAGAGATCTTCAATCCTTTCAGATCATTTTTTCAATGATCGATCATTAGGGTTTTTACGGTGTTCCTCCCTAGGAAAGTGTTACTTTTGGTTCTTCATTCCTTTGGTCATTACCATTATGTTGGATGAATTTATGTTTTAAATTTGTTATCAAATATTGTTTTCTATCAATCCTTTATATTTTTTTTGCGCCTTGCCTTTTGAAGGCCAATCTCATGGTTTCCAATCACCGTTGTCGAAGGCAGCTTGGATTATACCATTTCGAGGTAGGTGTTTCTATACAATGGGTTAATTATAAGATTTAATTATCATTATTGACAATCTCCTTTGGTTTTTTCATTGAATAGAAGTGATTTTTTGTTTCAAAGTATTTATTTTAAAAATAAATGTTTTAAAGGTGTTTTCTTTAAAAATGGATTTGTTCTGATTTGGAAATGGATTTTCAAACACCGAAGAGGATTTTCTTGGATTTAAAAATGTTTTATAAATTTTGATCATGATTTTAAAATGTATTTTGACAATATTGACACATTGGGAACCTTAGGCACATCGGGAAATAGACATAAGCAACCTTAGTGTGTGTGACACCACTAGTGGCTATTTCATTGACATTGACAGACTGTGGAAAGATTCAATATTGGTTAGGTCCAATGTTTTGACTAGTTTAGGATATTTTATATCTATTACAAATTATCCCATAGGCTAGATCCCAAATTTTAGTGTGCTTGTTCATTTACAAAATTTAATCTCATAATGTGTTTTTATCATGGATTGTTGCTGAAAGGTTTTTATATGAGGTTTCATCACATCACTTCACATGATATGTTATTTCATGGATATGTTTTTACTGAATTACCTTTTTTATATATGGATTATAATTAATATTTTTATCACTTATACTTGTCATAAAACAATATTTGAGAATATGAAAGGCTTTTTTGAAAAACAAATGGGAAAATTATTTACCAGTGGATTGGATTTATGAAAATATTTTTTAAAACTATTTTTGTTTTATAAGATAGAACTATTGCATTATTGATATTTGAACTTGTATAAAATATATGGTGGTAGCCTAATAGGATTTTTTTATCACATCCTACTTTTTCATTTGGGTGGTTATAAACATTTTATTACAAGATTCAGGTAAAGGGAAGGGCATATTGTATCATGCTATCTTCTGTTGTTGTTGTTGCCTTTAGTTTGGGTTGGTTTGGAGGTGACTATTGTTCACATGGAAACTTGTTGGTATTTCTTGATTCATACATTATAGTTTATCTATATTGGAATGGATTTTATGGACTTGGTTGTATCTATTTCTTCCATATAGTACTCTGGTTTTATGCATTGTTTCATTATATTTAAGACTTGTTCTATTGTCTTTACTTCACCTCACCATGTGATGACCAACTCAGGTGTATGGTTTAGTTAACCTCAGTTGGTATATTAAAATTTGGTATCAGAGGTAAGGCCCATCCTAAAGTGTTTTAACACTTCCTGGGTTTGGTTCTGTGTCTTAGGTAGACAAGTGTTAGGACTAATAGAATTCAGATAGTAAGTGTGGAAAATGGATCTGGACAACTCACTTATGTGATTGAACCCAAGTTACCATGGGTGGTCAGGGACTTTTCCCTAGGTCTGAGACTTGGAGTTTGAGTTATTTTAAATTAATTTTATGGTAATTTTATTCAAATTTATATATTCCTTTTTAAGTAATGTCTTTCATTGTTAAAATTCATAATTGATTTAAAATCTTATTTTTGAAAGTTTTGCTTTGAATTATGAAAGTGATCCTAAGATTTTATAATTTACTCATGATCTAATTGATTATTTTCTTGTGTTTATTAGAAAATTCCTCTAATAACATCTCTTCTTAATCTGAGATAGGAAGCTATGAGATAGGATCCATAGGTGAATTCTCCAGTGGACCCTTCTCTGGTAGAAGAAGTAATCCACAACGTTCAGACTCTAGGTCAAGTGGGTGTTGGGAACCCAAGATGTGTATTGGATCCTGGACCTAAGTTTACTAAGAAGTATCCAACCATATTCCATGTTGACAAAGGACCCCTAGAATATAAGGAGTGGTTTTATTGGATTGAGATGATCTTCAACTTCTTCAAGACTTCTAAATACTTGAAGGTGGGTTTTACCACATACATGATCGAGGGACCGAAAATGAGATAGTGGGACTATATTATGAAAGTTAATTAGAACAAGGATCTTACCTAGGATTCCATCAAGAAAATATTTAACTGGAATTTTTATCCCGAGATGTTATGTTCATAAAAGACTTAAGAGTTTTTGGCATTGAGGTAGGGGGACCATACTATTTTGGAGTATTCTACCCATTTTTCTAATCTTGTACATATGGAATCGAAGACTGACAATAACGAGTACCTAAAGGTTTAGAGATTTTATTTGAGATTGAGGCTCAATATCCATTCAATGTTGATTCTCATGTTCCATCTAACCTTTGTAGAGGTAGTTTAAAAATCATCTTTAACTGAGGTAGAAATAGCTGGGAAGACTGGTTTGGGTGGACCTTCAGTTGGTGTAGTTGTTAGCTCGGGTGTGTCTTTTGGACAGAAAAGGAAACATAAGAGTGTACAGTTATCTTGAGGACCATTTTCAGGGGATTATTTAGGAAAAAAAGGTCATCTTCTATCAGTGTGGTATGAATGGTCATACCAAGCCTAACTGTATGGATACTCCTAGGAATTTTCATCATTACAGATTATCATACCATCTGAAGTGTTTTTGGGAATGGACATCCTAGGGAATTAAGGTGGGATCCACTCTTACCAAAGGTTTGTAGGTTTATAAAAATGATTCCAAGGGTGGTGGGACAAATCCTTAGGCCAAGGGATATGTTCGTGTGGCTAATACCGGATGTCTTTATGAGACTTAGTATGGGCAAGAGGAATATGAAGGAGAGCCAACTACTATTAGAGGTATGGTGTTTATTCCATATTCTATGGTGTTAGATTTGTTTGATAAAGGTGATACTAATTATTTTATTTTTTAAAAGTTAGTTGATGTGTTGGGATTATGTTTAGAGCTTATTCCATTCGTGTTGGATCTTTCCATGCCTTTGGGAAAGAGGTTTGAACAAGGTTTCAAGTGTACTACGTGTCAGGCATTGATATCCAACATTAAGGTGGAGTGAAACTTCTTAGTGATCTATCTTGACATCTTTGATTTGATTATCATCATGGACTGGATGATTAGTGTTAAGACCTAGATATAATATCATCACCATTGGGTAAAATTACCATTTGCTGATGGGTCTAATCATGTTTCTCAGGGAGAGTGGGACTCTATATTGGTTAGGGAAGGGCCTGTTGTTCCTTATGATGGGGTAATCTCATGTCTGTTTCAGAGATGTTTCTTAATGAAATTAACCCTTTTTTTGGTGGTTTAATTCCTATAATGGTGGTTCATACCCAAATTTATTTCTAGATGATTTTTATTGTTTACTTCCCTAGAGAGAGGTTAAGTTTACTATATGCCTTCTCCCTAGTATGATGCCCATTTTTATTCCATCTTATCAAATGAGACCTATTGAGTTGGTGGAACTTAAGGTCCATCTTGAGGGCCTATAGGCTAGATGATTTATTTTTTATAGCGTGTCATCGTGGGATTTGACTATCCTCTTTTATAAAAAGGAATAAGTGATTCTTAGACTTTGTATTGAATATCATAAGTTGATCCGGGTTACCGTTAAGAACAAATATCATTTAACAAGGATTGATGAGATTTTTGACTAGCTTCAAGGGGCATGTTAGTTTTCAAAGACTGACCTTCAGTTAGGGTACTACCAGTTGAGAGTCCAATAAGAGGATATAACTAATTCAACATTTAGGATTTGGTATGAGAATTTTGAGTTTCTGGTTATGCCATTTGGATTGACTAACACTCCTACAATATTTTTGGATTTGATGAACTGGATATTTCATTAGTTCTTGGAATATTTTGATATTGTGTTCATGTATGATATTTTCGTTTACTACATGTCATAAGAGGAACACAAGGAACATTTGGATATCATTATTTAAACCTTTAAATAACATTGATTATACGATAAGATTTCCAAATGTGAGTTTTTGATCCATGAAGTGAAATTTCTATGGAATGTGATATCTAAGAGGGGAATCTCAATGTATAATAAAAATATATAGACTACTATGTCCTGGGAGAACCCCAAAAAAGTGTTTGAGATATGAAGCTTCTTAGGTTTGGATGGTTACTGTAGATGTTTTTTTCATAATTTCCCCAAGATCACATATTTGATGGAAAATTTAATCCACAAGGGTGTAAAGTTTTAATGGAATAAATTTTTTTAAAGATATTATGAGGAGATAAGGGTGAGGTTGATTTTAGCACCAGTTTTTATTCTTCCAGAACCAGGTTCAGGTTGTCAAATTTTCTATGATTCTTCTAGTATGAGTTTGGGATGTGTATTAATGAAAGGGAAATAGGTGGTGGCCTATGGATCATGCCAGTTATTCCATCATGATAAGAACTACCCTACCCATTTTCTTGAGTTGACAAAAGTTATGCATGAATTCAAATTATGGTGACACTACCTCTTTGGGGAGTGGTTTACTATGCTTTCTAATCATAAAATCTTGAAATATATTTTTACTCAAAGGGATCTGAACTTACGACAGAGGTAATAAATGGAGTACCTTTAGACTTTTGATTTTGATATTGCATATACACCTGGGAATGGAATTTTGTTTGCTGATGCATTGAGCATAAAATTACCGACACAATCCATGGAGTAATCTATTGAGTGGTCTATGATGAGTTTTTTTACAGATATGATCTTGGGAGTAGAATATGTTGGGTGATAGGTGTTCTTGGATTTGATGTAAGATGAATCATCTTTTGATGAGAATTTTCATATCAAGCATGTGATAAACACCGAGTGAAAATTCTTGGGTAAAAGCCTCTATGATGGGGAGACCTTAGGTGAGTGGTATTGTTCTCCCAGTGGGGCTTTATACTCTCATAGTAGGTTGGTTATTCTATTTTTCCTAAGGAAAAAAGTTAATGGCTAGTGGACACTAGTCTTGTTGGTCCACACACCTTAGGGATACAAAAATTTATCACAACTTGAGATGTCAGTATTGGTGGTAGGGGATGGGATAATTGATTGTAGATTTTGTATTGCGGTGTCTTACTTGTCATAGAATCAAGGCAGAACACCATAGACCTGTGGGTTTGTTTCAACCCTTACCCATTATAATATGTAAATGAGATGATATTTCCACTTATTTTGTCATTGGTTTTCCATATAATACTAGTGGTAAGTATTTTATTTGGGTGATCATTGATCGACTCATGAAATTTGAACATTTCCTCCCTATCAAGGAGAATATGAAGGCAGAACAACTTAGGTAATTTTATATATGAGAGATCGTGATACTTCATAGGGTTCCCTCTATGGTTGTATATGATAAACACCTAAGTTTCATATCCAGGTTCTGTAAAGGTTTATAGGAGGTTATGGGTTCCTAGATTAAATTGAGAATGACTTATCATCCACAAATGGATGGACATAAAGAGAGGTCAATCTAGGTTCAAGTGGATATGATCTAGGATTGTGTTCTTGATTTTGGAGGATCTTGAGATTTTTTTCTATGGTTGTGTTTACCTATAATAATAGTTATTAGTCCTTGATTAAGATGGATCCCTTTTAGGATTTTTATGGGTGGACATATAGATCTCCCTTGTGCTGGGTAGAGTTGGGAGAGCAGTCCTTAGTTGGGCAAAGTCTTGTCCAGGAGATGATAAATATGGTGCAGTTGATCCGAAAGAGATTGATCACGACAAAGATTCTCCAGAAATATTATGCTTTCTATTAAACCTCGCAAGGACTACAAAAATTTGCCAAAAATAGTGTCAACAAGGTCTACAGTCAAAGCTAAAAACACAGAGAAGGAAATTAGGTCCTTTCACGCCCTATAGGATTTTCTAGCAAAAAAACCAGGGGATTTGGTTTCCAATGTTGACGCGGTTTCTGGAAAGGTGGGTGTGGAGGGGGCGGAGGTGCAGGAGAGGGATCCGGTGTATTTAGGCTTGGGAAGAGAGAAGGGGAAGCCGTGCGAGGGGAGCGAGAGTCATTTGGTTCGATTATCTCCTACAAAGGAGGGTGCAGAGGGGATTCCTGGTGAGCCGGGAGGAGAGGATGAGCTTAGGGAATCGCCTTGGGAGATGATTTTATAATCCGAGGAAGAGATGGTGGAGAAGGTGTTAACCATATGTGCTTCTGCTGAGGATTTAGGAAGGATGAATGGAAGGATGATATGAGTAGACACAAACAAGGAGCAATGAGAGTGGATGGACAAACAATACCCAATCCTAGTAAGAGCTTTCAATAACAAGAAAATTATGGTGGAGGAGTTCTTGAGAACGTGGGACAAGATAGCTTCCCATGTAGAAGACAACATCAAGGATGATCCCAGCAAAAGGTAACAACTCTATCCTGGAAATTATTTAAGGGTTTTGAGTCTAATGGGTTTAAGCTGTTCTTTGATAACTTTGTTATGTGTTATAGTGTTTGATGGATTGGATAGACTTGTTGGTTTCACAATTTTTCCATAAAAGTTTTCTTTTAATAAAAAATATATATTTTTCCTATATTCATCGGCTTTCTGAGTTTGAGTTTGGTGATCAGGTTATTTTTAGAGTTTCACTATGCTTGGAAAATCATCAGTTGGGTAATCAAGTTAAGTTGGCACCGAGTTTTGTGGGACCCTTTGAGAACATTAGACAATGGAGAAAGGTGGATTATTAGTTAGACTTTCCATATCATTTGACTTCTATCTACAACATGTTCCATTTTTCCCAACTGAGGAGGTATATATCAGATACTTACCATGTGATTGTATGGGAGGATTTTGATCTTGAGACCAACTCTACTTTGGTTAAACAATGAGTTTAGATTATGGATCACTA
The DNA here is from genome assembly GCA_963277665.1 of Viscum album. NCBI lineage: Eukaryota > Viridiplantae > Streptophyta > Magnoliopsida > Santalales > Viscaceae > Viscum > Viscum album. Next base: position 1,557,765,569 of record OY728161.1, read on the forward strand.
TGAGAAGGTACTTCATGGTAAAATTATTCTTCTGATACAGGTACTATGGCAGTACAGACAGGATAACCACAATATGTGGGAGAGAAAATTGTTGAAGAGGAATCATTGTCCTTCACTTTTTGTGAATCCAGGAAGATAAGGACTTTCTAGGGGAAGGGAGAATTTATGGTGGGGATATTGTAACACCTTGTTATGCTTTTCAGGTACTACCTTGTTCATGATTTGTTTATCACCCTTTTTTGGGTGCATTCATGAGATTCTCAGGGATAAAGATCCTTTCCTGGGGAAAAAGACCTAAATTTTGGGGTTTTACATTTGTTTGAATTAATGGAGTATGGGTATAAATGTGTTAATGGATTTGAGGGTTTCTCCCTAAGTTTGGAGAATATCCCATGCGATTTGGAGTTATTCTACTAAGAACTATCCTATTTGCTATCTGTTGGGAAATTACACGTTGTGTAAAGGGATTTAGAACAGTGTAATAGTCACAAAGAATATTCCATGAATATAGTTCAGGGTATAAAGTTTACAGACCAGGTATTTGGACTTCACATTGTATAATAGATAAAATTTGGTTTTTATAAAAAGGTGATGTGTTTTTCATTGATTTTTAGCCTTTGTGGAATTCAAAACAAGTAATGGGATTACACACCATGTAAATCTTGTGGCCTAGGGTTTTAGGTAACTGTATGGGTGTTATTTTTTTCATTCCACATGCAGTCTCCCTCTCCTAACTCGAATCACACCCTAGGTGATTTTGGAGATCTCTGCTCCTTTCAGATCATTCATTTGGTGATTGATCATCAAGGTTGTTTTAGTGAACCTCTCCAAGTAAGCATTCCTTCTGGTTATTCATTAATATGGTCATTGAAACTACTTTTGATGAATTTATGTTTTAGATTCATGAATAAATATTATTTTTTATTGATCTTTTTTAGTTTATTATCACGCCTTTTCTTTTGAAGTCTGATCTTGTGGTTTCCAATCACTATTGTCGAAGGTGGCCATGTTTATATCATTTTGAGGTAGGCGTTTCTATAAAATGGGTTAATTTATTAAATTGATTATTGTTCTTGATAAATTCCTTTTGGTTGTTCATTGAATATAAGTTTTTTTTATTTCAAAGGATTTCTTGGAAGGATAAATATTTTTAAAGTAATTTTCTTTAAAAATGGATTTTTTTTCTGATTTGAAAATGGATTTTCAAACATTAAAGTAGATTGGATTATATTTGAAAATGTTTTGTAACTTTTGATCATAGGTTTAAAATGTATTTTGAAAAGCTTGAAAATTTGGAAACCTTGGGTGTGTCGAGAAACAAACATAGACAACCTTATTGTGTGTGGCACCAATAGTGGTTGTTTTGTTGATATCAACAGACTATGGAAGGACTTGATATCAGTTGGATCCAACACTTATCCTATTTTAGTCTCTTTTATATCTAGTACATATTTTCCAATAGTATAGATCCTAAATGATAGTATTCTTGGTCATTTATATATTTTTATCACAAGATGGGTTTTTTATCATGGATTTCTTCTCACAGGTTTTTATACGAGGTTGTATCACATAACTTCACATAATAGGTTATTTCATGGATATGTGTTTACGTGCTTACCTCTTGATGTATGGATTGTAATTCCTATTTTTATCACTTATACTTTTCATTTTTTCAGATTTTAGAATATGATGTTCATGGATTTCTCTAGTATTTTTATAATTTTCTATATTAGTTTTAATTAATCAGTTTAATCAGTTTTTATTTTTTTAGTTTATTTTCTTAGTTTTTTATTGTTTTTGTTATTTTTGTTATTTTTAGTTAATTATAAATTAATATTAGTTATTTATTATTACTATTATTATTAGTTTTTACTAATTTTATACTTTATTAACATTTAATATGTAACACTTTTAGTATTTTTAGTAGTTTAATTAATATTAGTTTTATTATCTGTTTATTAATTTTTATTAGTAATTATTTTAGTTTGTTTCTTTTTTTATTATATATTATTTAACATTGTATATTATTTAAAATATTATTATTGTTATTATTAGTTATTGTTATTTTTAAATTATATTAATAGTAGTATTATTATATTTGGTATATATTATAATTTTATTATATTTTATGTATTATTATTTATATACCTAATTATGTGTGTATATATATATGTTTCTAATATTTTTTAACAATTGTATTTATATATTTAATTATCATCATATTATTTATTAGTATTATTATTTATTTCTAGAATTTATTATTATTATTACTTTTATTTTCATATAACATTTATTAATATTAATGTTGTTAATATTATTTAACTACTTTTCTATGTTTATTTTTAAATACAGTCTATTTTAACTTTTAAATTAGTTTTTCTATTTTGTTTTTTTATTTTCTATTTAAATGCAAGAGGTAAGTATCTCTATGCTGATCATCTCGACCATTGGAAAATCCTATGGGGGGGGGGGGGGGTCTCCCTCCTTGCTTCCCCCTCATGGCACCAACCCCACCCCATTCCCCACTATCCCGACCACCCCAATAACTGCCCCTCTCTCTGTCACTCCCCCTACCCCTTACTTCTTTCCCCCTCTACCCCTCCCTCTCCCCCTGATCTCCCCCACCACTCCCTCCACCTTCCCTCTTTCCCTTTCCATCCCCTCCTCCCCTCATCCCCTCCAATACCCCCTCCCTCATTCCCTTGCCAGCCCCTCCCTCCTCCCCTTCCCCCTCGCCAACCCCCTTCCCCTACCCTTCCCCAGGGTTGGCGAGGGAAAGGTGGAGGGGGTGGGGAGAGGTGGGGGAGAGTAGGGGAGGGGAAGGGGGGGAGTTAGGGGAGAGTAGGAAGGGGTAGGGGGAGCAACAAGGAGACAGGAAAGTAGCTGGGGTGACTGATTGAGTGGGAAATAGGGGGGCACAAAGAGGGAGAATAGAGGAGGGAGACCCCCATGGGGATTTATAGCAACTGAGATGATCAGAAAAGAGATACTATGGTGATTAACTCCTACATTTATATAGGATAAAAAACAAAATGAAAAAACTAATTAAAAATAGTTAAAAAAATTGCATTTAAAAATAAAAACAAAAAATAAGTTAAAGAATATTAAAAATGTTAATATTAATAAATGTTAGATTAAAATAAAATTTATAATAATAATAAATGATAGAAATAAATAATAACACTAATAAATAAGATGATTATAATTAAATTTATAAATACAATTCTTAGAAAATATTAGAAACACACACACACACGCACAGTTGGATATATTAATAATAATACGTGAAATATAATAAAATTGTAATATATACTAAATATAATAATACTACTATTAATCTAGTTTAAAAATCATAAATAATAATAATAATAATAATAATATTTTAAATAATTTACAATTTTAAATAATATATAATACTAAAAGAAAAAAATTAAAATAATTACTAATAAAAATTAACAAACTAATAATAAAACTAATATTAATTAAACTACTAACAATAATAAAATTGTTAGATATTAAATTTCAATAAATTATAAAATTAATAAAAACTAATAATAATAAAAAATGACTAATATTAATATATAATTAACTAAAAATTATAAAAATAACAAAAACACTAAAAAACTACGAAAATAAACTAAAAATATAAAAAATGGTTAAAATAATTAATTAAAACTAAGTTAAAAAATTATAAAAATACTAAAAGAATCCATGCACATAAAATCCCACACACTTAATCTTTTTCACTTATAGGTAAAAAATCAAAAAGAATACACAAGTGGACTCATGGACAAATCAAAACATAAAGTTTACAAGTTCAATTTTTTTTAATCCCCTTTTCCCAAAAAACATCCCTCTTCATTTAAAATTCCATTTTTTTTAAAAATATTTTATCTTCCACCCTGGTTCCTTCCAAAATAATCATCTACACTCATGTATCATGTGACTTAACTCACCATCACTCTCATCGCTCAAAATATTTTATCAAAGTTATGCTCAATTATCATACGCATGCTTTCTTACCATAGGGTTGCCATGAATTTCAAATCTCCACTAGTATAAATAAAAATAAAACACCAATCTCAAGGACATCACATTAGGTTCAAATGTCTCTAAGTCCATGGGACAATGGGTCATAAAAAAATTGTGATAGTTTTTGGTAAAAAGGAGGGTTGAATCTTGAAATAAATACATGATAAGTGTCAATCCAAATATCTCCCTCAAAATCTTTCTCCCCCACAATTAAAATATTTATTTTCCTTAATCATATGAAAATCCAATGGTCACACTTGTTTTTTTACCATTTTTTCACTTTTATATTTTTAGGGACACGACTCACTCAAATAAGATGAAAAAATTGGTGATTAACAGATCTCAAACCCTATGAAATAAATGTTATAATTTTTCCAAATAAAGGTACACAAGTATCGTGTATGCTATAGAATCTCAGTGAAAGTAGGTCATATATAAAACTCTCTCTCTCCTAGATTAATTGACCATCAATTTTATAGGTATCCCCAAAAGCAAGAGTTACTGCATAATAACGACAAAAGTAGTCATTGTTGGAACCAAAAAGAATCTACATTACCATATAAAAATACATGTAATTGATGTGGCTACTATGAAATATAACACATATAATCATGACATGATAATGTCGATCCATGTGCATCAAATGAATCAATACCCCTCAAACAAACCTTTCTATGAATAAATCTCCCTCACACTTAGATTGAAAATAATCATGAAAATATTCAAGAAATAGGTAAGGAAGGGTATTAGATATGGGATCATCCTAAAAAATGATTCTTCATGTATTATAAGGGATTCACAATGGAGAAAATGCATGGGTGGCTTAGTGGGTCTAAGGGGATAAAAATATCAAACAGATGCCTTAGTCATTTCATTGAAACTTTCTAAATTCCTATTTATTTGATGAAAAAACATAGAAAGTTCTAGAAGAAAAAACATGGTCAAGATTCACTCAAGAAAAATATAAATAGGAGATTATGGAAAAAATGTTCCATAATTCTTATGGGACTGGAAATAAAATGTTGGACAACAAAAATGTGCATGAGTGTAAATAAGTGTCACAAAAAATATAAAATTTTCCAATTTTTTTGAATCATGAAATAATATCAAAAATACTTTAAGTTAGGGTATCAAGAATAAAATAATTGTAAATATGAATCATGTTCTCAGACTGATTAAGGACATAAGGGGTGTGTTTTTGACTATATTATGATAAAAATGCAGCAGTTTTCTTGTGGGTTCAAAAATGAAAAGAATGATAGTTTTTTCAATTTTATTTTTTAGTTATTTTACATAGTGTTTTTGGAAGCATAAAATATAACAAAAAATAAAACAATTCCTTGTATAAGTGAAGATATATGTAGAAAGGCTGCTAATATCCAATGAAGCTCTAGAAATGACATACCTGTAAAATCTACATTTTGATAACACATAACCGCATCATATCAAAGAAGTCACACCATAATAAAAAGTACATGGATGATAAAAATATGTATGATGAATTAAAATCCATTAAATTTCCATGATAAAATAGATTATGGTAAATGTATTCCATTTTATTACTTAAAAAAATGAATTTAAACTAAATCTAGTGAAAGGAAAACAAACAAACTATGGGTTTCCTCCCATTGAGTGCTAAGTTTACTTTGTATTCAGCCAACCGTTGATAAAATTATACCAGGATCGAATGGAAATGTATACCATGCATCTTCTTCTTTAATAGTGGGAGTGTGTAATCCAATCCTCAAAAATGAAATTATCTTGTAAGTTTCACATTATATTAATAAAAACTTTTTGGTCAAATGGATGTGTCGAATGGAATGAAAATAGACCAACTTACAAGGGAATTAATATAACTCTTCTGAAGAAAAAATTTCAAAATAATTGATTTTTTTGCAAAGGGATTTAGTGTAAAGTTAACGAAGATTACCTCTTTGAATGTGCACAAGTGAAAAATTCCTTTTCTAGACTCCTTCAGTGGTTGGATAATATCTATAATATTCTTGAATATAGTATTTGGGTTGATGATGTATCCCAATTCATTTTCACCACCAAATACTAGTACATGAAAATCCACTAGTTTCCAACTCAAAGAATGATCGATGCATGGATCAAGTGGGGTATTCTCAATTGGAATAGGTGACTCCATTTTGTCAAGAATATCATATTTTCCGAAAGTTTCTTTTATACTTCCCTCATCATATTTCTCTATTATAACTTGTGGCACCAAGAACTTAAGATCCTCTAGGTAATCCCATTCTTCCATTGTTTCTAAATAATTATGAGTGTTATCTACCACCAACACTAACTAATTTTAAGACTCTTTAAATGTTTTAGATTTATCCATTTTGGAAAAAAATTAGACTCACACAGCTTTCCAAAAAGTGGTGATTTGATATCATTTGAAGTGAAATCCTCATGCTTGTGGAAATTCATATAGTCTTGGTTCAATTCTAACTCTATCATGGTAAAGAGGGGTACCTTTTCAATGTACTCTTCATCCTAAAAAGATGAAATTTTGTAGAAATTGAATGTTTCCTTCTTCACTTTAGGAAGGATGGGTTGTGAACTCATAGAATAAATACATGAAATCACATTTATGAGGGACCATTATATTTAACAGAGTGAAATACTAAGCTCTCATATTATTGAAATATGATTAGATTGGAAGAATTAATTTGTGATGGATAAGATTCGTCAATTGTATTATAGGAAGAAGGATTGGTCAACATAGTATCATCATCAGAATTAGGAATTGGATGTTGTTTAATTGGAACCTCTATTGCACTTTCCTTAAAAGAATTATTTTGAATCAGATCATTGATTGGAAATGAGGTGAAATGTTGGACAATATGAGTTATTTTATTTTACAGATTTTTTTTTGAGGACAAATTTTTTTCATTACGTTTATTTTGAAGTTCAAACCTCTGATTTTTCTCAGTGATAGTTAAAAACAACATGCGTTCAAGTATTGAATCATTTATTTCACATGAATTATCGAGTTACAAATTTTTAGGAATTAATTGAATTTGAAAATGATCAAATGGTAGGTAGGAACTAGAAGTAGAATATGGTGAAGGATTCTCACATGGATCATGACATGGATTTAAATAAAAATCATCATAATAAAAAGTATTATCTAGAGAGACCATGTGCAGTGAATCATTATACATCATACTTTGAGTTGTGGCTACGAGGGTGGGTATTGATTGTAGCTATTTGGTGATGACCATGCCATTCATAAATTATAGGTGTCTTGAAATTACTTACAATGAAAAATTCCCAGAGTATTAAAATGAATTTGAGAATATTAAAGGATTTTATTAAAAATCCAAAGGAAAAATGATTTACCAGTGAATTGGATTTATGAAAATGCTTTGTAAATATATTTTTGTTTTAAATCCTAGAACTATTTCATTCCTTATATTATACCTTGTATAGAATATTTGGTGGTATCCTACTAGTCTTTGTGATCACACCCTACTTTTTTCCTTTGGGTGGTTGTAGATGTTGTATTGTAGGATTCAGGTAAAGTGAAGGTCATCTTACAGAATGATGGAATATCTTATTGTTAATTCCTTTGGTTCGGGTTGCTCTGGAGGGGACTATTGGTCACATTAAGACTTTTTGGTCTTTCATTATTTAAACTTTCCGGTTTATTCAGTTTTTATTAGATTTTATGGACCTGGTTATATCTTTTTATTTGACATAGTACTTTGGTTTTATGTCTTGTTTTGTTGTATTCAAGACTTGTTTAGTTTTCTTTCTTTGAACTCACCATGTGACGGACGAATCAGGTGTATGGTTTGGTTAACCTAGGTTGGTTTGTTATAATCTATACCATATATAGTAGTCAAAAACATCCTAGTTATATCCAAAAGAGTGTACCCAATCTTAATAAAATCTATATCACGTGTATTGCTAGGGGAGATTATAATAAACTTTATAAAATTATTCCACTATTTTCTAATCTTGTATGTATCCGAGATAAATGTATTTTCAATTATAAAATTTTATGGGTGACACTCAAACCATTTCTAATGATACACAATATAAATAATAATAATAATAATATTGTTTACATGGCTTAATCAAAATAAATAATGTAAACTAACCATGCATTTTTTCTAGCATACCATGAATCTCCTATAAATACCCTATCAATGCTTGTATTTCATAATTCTAACTTTAAACTTTCTCGAGACACTTTACACACTAAAACCCACCTATTATAGGTGTGAATTATCATCTCAAAACATGTTTTAATGAGTTTTACTCATTCTATCACTTGTTTCTTTATAAAATGTTCCAATTTCATAGAAATTCAGCAACTAAATATGCTTTTTTCATAATTTAATAGAAAAATAAATCAAAACCACACCTAATATGCCCATTTAATCATATTACACATAGTACAAACCAAAATTAGTAGTTTTAAATTCGTATGATAGTTGAACCAATCAATACTCCTCAAACATCATGTAACTAATTTAATATAAGTAATTCCATAACAAATTCAATAACCCAAAAATATTCTAACTAAAAGCTTCATCATACCTAAAAGAAATCATTACCAAAACCAAAAAATTTAATAATGAATTAAATCAAAACAAAAACCATTTTTATATAACCAAACAAACCACAACCCAATTATATTAACCCAAAATAAAAAAGATTTTAAAATTATAATATCATAAAATGATTTTTTAAAAAACATATACTCACACAAACAAGAAATTACACCTAAAATAGGTCAAGATCAATAAAATTTGTTTCCTAAAATATAATGAAACTTATTTATTTCCAAGAAAACCTTTGAAACCAAAGAAACAAAGAAATTTTCTACCTCAAAATCCTTAAAACCTTTTTATTCCGAATAAAAATTCCCATACAAGAAATGAAGCCCTAAATTTAATTTATAAACACTTTATAACTCATTCAAATATCCCATTAGATAAAAATTTATTTATAAATGAAAATAATAATTAGTTTAATATACTAAAATGTGACTTTACTCAATAATAAGTACTTTGCCTCACTAAAAAAAGCCAATTTATAATTTAACAAAAGAAACAACCAAATTTAACTCTTTATTTAAAACATTGCATCACATAATAAGAATCATTTAATAAATAATTTAAGTATATTTTATAATAAAAAGTAACATTTTTAAAAATCACTATACATGGAAATCATAAAATTTAGATATATATGTGAAAACTATAAATATACACTAATCAAACACTTAAAAACATTTAAAAGAAAAAACATGAGAATAAATTAAAAATTTCACTTATAATAGGTTCAAAACGCATTACAAGAAAAATTATAAATTCAAAATTCTTAAAGTAATTCAAATAGATAATGAACACTTTAGAGTATACCCCAAAACCTTTTCCTTATATTTTTTAGGATACATTTCTTGATTATAAATCATCTATTCTCAATCATATCTCTAAATAAAACCACCATCCATACAAAATCCAACTAATTAAAACAAAATAACACTCAAATTTGTTAGAAAAAAAATCATAAAGAACATTACAAAATTATTTTAATTAAAAAAGTTATCATTATAATAAATGAAATGAAAAAAATTAGTTTTAATTCCAATAACTATATTTTAAAACTGAAAAAATTTATTCAAAATGCATAATTTCAGTCTATAGATTTCTAAAAACCAAATTAAATGAAATCAAATTAATTCAATTCTAATAATTTTTTGAAAATGATACAAGTTATTATCTAGTTAAATATACTTTAAATAAAAGTACACAAAATACCATTCAACCAATAAAAGTAGAGTGAACCCATAAAATCTCTTCTATTTACTTATAACAAACCCATTCAAACTAATTACATCAAATATAATTATAAATTATACACACAAACTATAAAATGAAGTATCAAAACCTCACTAATTAGGCTGACACTGTAGCTAAACTTTTAATCATGGTTATACTATTGATCAATGATATTAAAATTGACATATTTCATGTTAAAAATATGAATGAAAACCACATAATGAATTTAGATAATATAATGACCTTTTATGGAATATTATAAAGTGACAACAATGTAATAAGTTTCAATTTATTCTATTTAAATCCTCATGTTTCCAAAATAATTTTTATAGATAACAATTGAACCCAATATTACCACATTTAAAAAATACTAAGACACTAAAATATAATTTTTTTTTTCAAATAAAATTTCAAAACATTAAGTCTACCATAAAACATTCATAATAAAGTGAAAATTAAATTCTTTAATATTAGAAAAATATTAAGGAATCATTAAAATTTATATGTCTGAAAACATTTTAAAAATAATATAATTCATAACTCACGTTTTAAAGTACCAAACAATCATTTGGAACATTTATTAGGAATAAAAATTTAAAATCCCCTTTTATTTAACACCCTTTTAAAATTTAATTTGATTTCCAAAATAAATTTTAAAACCATATGATGTTTTATTTAGTTAAAACTAGTATGAAGCATTATAAAAAAGCACATGAATGGTTAACACCATAAATTATAGATGACTAGATAGGTAAACCCATCAAAGAAAATCTATAGGATTTTTATATAACCAAAATCCCAAATTAAATCAAATGTTAACCTTAAAACAAAAATTGTACTAAATCACATAGTTGAATAAACCCATTTAAAATATTCAAAATCACTAAAGGGAACTCTTTAGTCATTTAATTAGATATATAAAAAACATAAGACCAAATTTAAATTATATTTAATTATAAAACAACAAAACCTCCCTTTTTAAACAAAAAAAAATTGTAAGATTTTAAGTTTCTATGTTACACTAACTATTACTCACAAAATACACATAATTCTCAAGGAAAGATATGATACAATATTAAAGCATCCAAGATATGTTATGAAAAAAGGGGAAACATGGAATCACTTATAAGTAACATGCATAGATGAATAAAGTCCCTAAAAAATTGATGATATGATTCTCTTAAATAGAACCTAAACGACCTATAAATCAAGACAATAAAATTTTAGTAGCTTACTCGAACTAGGGTTCAAACAATAACACAAAGTAGTGAGGGAGGAGAAATAAGAACATAGATAGAGTATAAAATGAATGAGAAGCAGTAGATACCCTAAACTTGAGTGATTTGTCTTGAAATCAAAGGAGGTGATCTATGTGGGTTAAAGATAGTATAAAGAAACTGATAAATGAGAGAGGAGTGAAATAATAACATACCTTAGGATTTGAGAGGGCTGATTCATCCAAGAGATGGTTTAGGGGGAGTCGCGACAGAGCTGGACTTCTATGAGAGATTAAACAATGCGATGAAAATCGGTTCGATTAGGGTTCGTTTGAAAAGATCCAGAATATGTTTATCATCAATTCCAAAAAATCCATGATAAAGAGAGGTTTTATCAGTACTAAAATAACAAGCACTGATAAAATTCCTCTTTATCAGTGCTTTTTTATCATCGATAAAGATGTATCCTCATGAGTTCTAAACAAGCGCTGATAACAACTTATATAATTAATATTAATAATATAATTAATATAACTAAAAAATTTAAATGTAAATAATTATAAATAAATAAATAAATATAAATAAATATAACTTTAAATATATTAATAGAATTGTAAATATGTATTTATAAATATAATTATAGATATATATTTATAATTATAATTATAAATAAATATATTTTTAAATATATTTATAAATATTTCTATATAATTATAAATATATTTATGTCATTATATATATTTATATCATTATATATATTTATATAATTATATATATAAATATATATTTAATAAATAAATATAAATATACTAAATTTATTAATTATTTAAATAAATTTATTATAATTTTATAATTATTTAAATGTATAATTAATTATTTATAATTATATAAGTACTTTTTTAAAATATTTATTTCTTTTTAATTTTAAATATATAATTTTATAAATATAGAAAATATACATTTATAAATATATTTATAAACAAATACGTTTGTAAATATATTTATAATTATAAATATATTTATAACATTATATATATATATATATAAGGATGGTGTTCTGCGACTGCCGTCGTTTGATGGTGCAAGTCACCCCACCGTCGACGCGTCTCTAGCAGGTCCGATCGAATGATGACTGATCAATCCTGTGCAAGAAATGGGGCACGTTGGACCGTTGGAGCCAACACTTCATTCGCCGCAGGTGGTCATTGCAGATCTAAATCGATCGGGGGATGGTGTTGGATTGGGGTTGACTCCACCGACATCGCGTTCAAGTCAAATGACTCGAGGTTCTCAGTTGAAAACTGCTGTAGATGGGGAGTATGCGACAGGGATGCTGATGCCTCTTAGGGTTTCTATTTATAATTTGGGTGTGACTCTTCCGGTGGCCCCCTCAGCTGTTGATAAGGGTTTGGATCACTTGACTATTAACGATTTGGGAGGTGATGTGAATCACAACTATTCTCAAGCGGTGCATGTGAATCCTGGTGCCTTGAATCCAGATCTAGCCTCAACCTCGGTTGTGCTCGAGGCCTCACATGACCTGAAAGCTGCTCAGAAATGCATCTCATTCGAATGAGTGAAAGATTTCCTCAAATTGGTAACCCAAAAAAGCATGAGTAAGGGGGATAAGACCATTATTGAAGTTCTAAAGTCATCATAATATACAAGATTAAGGAGTGTAAGCATTCTATTATTTCTCATATTTCTTTACAAGCCCTGGAATATCTTTAGAGCCTTTCTGAGCTTAGGAAATGTCTCACTGACATTTGGGGTTTCGATGGTTGGAAACTCACCTCACTGGGGAAGGGTTTATTTCATGTTGTTTTCCTAAAAATAGCAATGAAGTCAAGATCATGGGGGTTTGGTTTTGTGAATTTGAAACCTGGGGTCCTTCAGATTTAGGATTGGGATCCTGTATTTAATCCCTTGACTATAAAGAATTATCTAACCCATATTTGGGTTAAGATACATGGTCTCAGCTGGTTTTTGTGGCATTTGTAGATTTTATGGGAGGTTGCCTCATCTATAGGTGTCCTGATCAAGATGGAAAGGGAAACAAAAAGGAAAAAATATGGCCATTTTTCTTGACTACTTGTAGAGGTTGATCTCACCACCCCTCTGACCAAAATAATGGCGTTGTCTACTGATGAATACATGTTTGATTTATCCATTTACTTAGAAAATGTTCCTAATTTTTTCATGGGTTGTCACAATATTTGGCATGCCTATGATAAGTGTAAAATAAAGATTTTATGTAGTTCATGTGGGATGAAGGTCCACACAACTAAAAAATGTAGGAGAATGAATGACTTCACTATGGGAAATGATAAAGATAATGTGTTCCAATAGCATCCTATGGGTGATAGGGGAGACTTTCATATGGAGGGTGGTCCCCACCTACATGAAAAAGACTTTCCTAGACAAGTGAAATAGGAAGTAGAGCTTAATGATCTCAATAGTGTTGAAGCTAGGGTTGGTCACATTGGTCATACACATGACTTGAGTCCTTTATATTTAATCAGTACAATAGAAAAACTCAATGCTAATGAGAGATCTGAAGAGATTTTTGGTAGCTATATCCATTGATGAAATTTCAACAATAAATAATGGATTAGAAAAAGGAGTTTGGGCTGGTCCTATAGAACCTGGATTAAAGGAGTGGCTGCCTAATGAATCTTATAAGTGGGATGAGTCTGCTGATGAGGATGATGATGATCAATCTATCACGAGGTTTTCATTCAAGATGAAGTTGATCTTAACTTGAAGCATGATTTAATTACACATGCAAAAAATGAAGGGGAAGGATAAGGTTGTGGACGAGGAGGTATTCTAGTTTGTTTTTCCTAAAAAGTCTTTGCTTACAACTGCAATTCCAACTATGTATATTGATTGGGAACATGTGATTACTGCAGGATCTCCTAATGGTGTTATCCCTCCTATATCAGATAAGGAAAAGGGTGAGGGAACTAATTCTCTGTAGTTGTCTACTTCAAATATTTTTAGAGTTATTGAGTCATGTTGCGATGATGATGGCCAAGAAAATATTGCTTTATCACAAGTGAAAAAATAAATAGATTTCTCGCAGGTTGAAGTTTCTCCAAACATACTACCATTGGTTGACCTGTCAAAGGATGTTCAGACTGTAAAGACAATTCAACCTTTGATGGTTTCTTGCACTCATGATAAGATTGATGTTGGGGTGACTAATTAGATGGTTTCCAATCTTGGAGATGGGGTAGACATCCAAAAGGATGTGGCAGAGGACATAGATGAGATAATTGGGCTATAAGACGAGGACGTGGCCAAAGTGTGTCTAACGGGTCTTCTTCCAAACTAACTCTAGAGCAGGAGAAGATCAGGGAGAAATACATGGTGATATTTAAACAAAGAAATTCATATTTAGAGTGGGAGACTACTATTGAAGACTCTGACCATTATGGGATTGATCTTGAATTTTCTTAACTCTGTCCGGGGTGACATTGTCTTTCCACCTTTATGCTTTGGTGGGGCTTTTTGTGCTACATGTTTTGTTGCGTTTTGTTGTACTTTTATTTTTATTAATAAATTTTTAGGATCGAGCTTGCTCGAGTCCTAAAATTTCTTAATATATATATATATATTAAATAAATAAATGTAAATATAAATATAGTAAATATATTCATTATTTAAATACATTTATTACAATTTTTTAATTAGTTAAATATATAATTAATTATTTATAATTATATAAAAACGTTAAAAAAATTATATTTATCTATTTATAATTATAAATATATAATTTTATAAATATAGTAAATATACATTTATAAATATATATATTTATAAATATTTATTTAAAAATATATTTTTATCATTATTAATGAATATGTAATGTTAAATGCATGAATTTTAAAAATGAGTAAAATTGAAAAATAAAAAATAAATAGACTTTAAGTATATTAGAAAATGGATATTTTTTTATTAATTATACAAATTAATAAAAAAAATTAAATATAGATATATATTTAAATGAACATGAATACATATTGAAAATATTAAAACATAGTATATAAATATTAATAAATAAATATTAGAAAATGATTATATTCCAAAAAATAAATATGAATAAATATTAAAAATGAATAAATAAAATTTACCTATTAAAAATATAATATGTTAAATATATTCTATCACTAAATGAAATTATAAAATGAATATTAAAATTTTAATAAATTACATAAGTATTAGGTCTGTGTGTTTCTATATAAGATTTCATTAATTATGTAAATGCGTGTGTAAAATTAATGAGTGTGTGTGTGTGTGTGTGTAGATATATACAACAGAAGTTTGATACATGTTAAATTGAAAGATGAAATTATATAATATGGAAGACATATTAATGATATAAATAATAATAAGAATGAATAAATTTTAAAAATGAATAAGTGTTATTAATTATATAGATTATTTAAAAAACTAAAAATGAATATTTATAAATACACATGTTAAAATTAAATGAATATATATTAATTATATAAATTACAACCATATTATAAACATTAAATGTTAATGAATAAACATGTATAAATAAATATTGAAAATGGATAAAATTACAAACATATTGAATAATGAAAATTTAAAAATGAATACATTAAAAAAATATTAAAAAAACAATTAAGATTATTATTGAATAAATAATATTAAAACAAATAATTTTAAAAAAATATAAAAAATGATAAAATTTACTGATTAGAAACATAATATATATTAAATATATTATGTTAATAAATATAATTCTAAAATGAATATTAAAAATTTAATAAATTATAGAAATATTATGTGTGTGTGAGTTGTATTTAAAAATGAATTAATTATGTATATTTATGTGTGAAATCAATGTAACACATTTTTTATATATGTCAAATTAAAAAATCAAACAAAATTTAATTAAATGTCAATTACTCGATACAATTAGTCAATATTTTTAATTAATATTAATTTTTTATTATAAAAAAATTTTCACTAAATATATGACTTATTTAATGTAATCATACATATTTTATATTATATAAATCATATTTTAGGAAATATTACTTATATATATTTAGATATATATATGAATTTATTTATGCATTAAAAATATTAAAAATATTAATGAATAATTCTGTATAAAAACCATTAAAAATGAATAAGACATCAATATGTTTTAAATTATTTCCTTTTATTCATTTTCTATATTTATATTTAATATATATTATTTATTACTATTTATAATTAATATATATATATATATTAAATTTATTCAATTTTATTAAGAATTGTTTCATTAATATTTTTTAATAATTTTTTAATTTATTCATTTTTAGTTTTTTTAATGATTAAAATTTATTAATTTTATATATCTATATTAAATATATACTATTTATTAATATTTATAATTTATATATATGTATATTAAATTTATTCATTTTTATTAATAATTATTTAACTGATATTTTTTTAATATTTTTTGAATTTACTCATTTATAATTTTTATTTTTTTATTTATATCAATTTATTCATTTTATATATCTATATTTAATATATACTATTTATTAATATATATATATATATATATATATTAATTTTTTAATAATTAATTAATTAATAATTGTTTTAATATTTTTTTTAATATATTCATTTTAAATTTTTATTTCTTTAATTATTTCATTTTTTAATATTTTTAATACTTGTATCTTTTTTTATTGGAGTATATAAAAAAGGCGGGCCGAACCGTGCATAGGCACGTATGGGAAGGTGGGCTAGGCCAGGTCATGTATAGGCCTGATTGAGAGGCTGGGATGGGCCGTGTATAGGACTAGATGGTGGGTAGGTGGGCTGAGTTATGTAAGACCTGACCCATGTGGCTTGTGTGTGTAGATGTGCATGCCAGTGTTGACCCCCTACTGCCATAACACACTATGTTAGAGGGGCTCCCATGCTCATAAAGTGAAACACTGATAAATAAAAAGTCTGATGTGGGATGGCTGCACGGGACAACCCTTTATCAGTGATAGATAAAAGCATTGATAAAGACCACCATTTAACAACACTTTTATCTAGAACTGATAAAGGCTACCGCTACTTATTTTGGGTTTTATAGTAGTGGTTTCAACCCTCACACACCACACACCAAATCCAACACTTACAAAAAAAACATACCACACAATGATACCCATCGACCACAACATGACCTATAGCCTGTAGCTGGAATGTTCAACAATACCACTCGATCCCTTCTCTAACATAACTCCAAGCACTCAAAACACCACCCATGCCTCTAATATCATACAAAAACATCTCCTAGAGATATTTTAACCCTTGGAATCCCTATATGAGTCTCAATTATAAAAACTTCAGGCTCTCTAGGGCAGAAATTTCAAATTTTACCAGATTTTTACTGATCCATACCACATGAGTCATTAAAACCTCCCCATCACAATGCTTATCCCAAAGAAGTATCCTCATGAATCCTCTATAAACCATCTTGGTTACCAAGCCTCAATTCATAAATAAAATCCTATAACTACCACTGGTTTTGGTCCTACCAACGTCATACCTAAATTAACTTCGATACTCAAAACTCCTCTAGCCCGTGCAGCATAGTGTTGATTATTTTCACTAATCCAACAAAAATATTCTATTCCTAGTGACATTATTGAAATCTTAATTCATTGATGTCACACACCATTAGTTTATATCACTAATCTATCCTATACCATCACTTAACTGACATTACACATGAGATTCACCCAACCATTCTCATCAAAATCTATAGTCTCATTCTCAAGAATATCCCTAAATACAAGTCCCCACCTCATTGTTTACATAATCTGCTATCCATGAGCATCAATTTTCCACTAACCTATTCAATGCACTGAACTATTTTTCTAAACTCACCCAGTTGTACCACCTGACCATCATCTCGTATCTAGTGACTGTCCGTTACTGAACATAATAACCTTTCCTAATTCTTATCATTCGACATCCACACCTATGTATTTTCTATTCACCATACACAACCTGACTACTTGTATCTAAGTTCCATCACAAGATCACAACCACCTACAGTTGGGTCCACTAACATTACACTCCCAACCTTCATCAAAACTATTTAAAAGGAGCTCCACATGCTCTGATCATCCATGGGGTTCTCCCCACTATAGGGATTTACATATAACTAATCTAGGAGCATAGTCATGCCTGATATCCAATACCAACTAAACTTCTATATTCTCTATCTCTGCTCGTATTTCTTTAATATATCCATATCCCAATCCCCATTTTAGAGTCCAATGATACTAGGGAATTTTTCAAGACCAATATCCAATTCTATTTATAATACACATCTATACACCCTATTTCAATATATCTAATTCATGGTATATGAAATTTCTTATTACCATGTAACTCTCGCATTCCATCTTGCTATAGGCCTCACTTAGCCATGCTAGAAACTCATAATTACATTAGTAACCAACTAACTTTAGTTAATGAACTACTATGATTTATTATCAATCATGCTGATCCACTTGAACCCTCTATGTTTCAAAAGACCAAACAACCATGTTACCACATACCTCTTTCCAAAAAGATCATAGATCACCCCTCACATGATTCGATCACTTTTACACATCCATAATCTCATAACCTCTCAGTAAATAAACTATCATACTATAAATATATCATCTCATTCAATAACTATATCCCAATGCACACGTTCCATTGATCAAATCCACACTTGACTATATCCCAGAGTATCCCCCCACTCTAAATAATGCATGAAATAACATTAAGGGTTAACACGCCTTTTTTTCCTTATTCCTTGATCACAGTATCACACCTTTCCACTATCATCTGATATTTGGTCACTATCCATGCGTGATATTCCACTGATCCCAAAAACAATCCACAACCCAATTTCATAGACTAGAGGAACTTAAGGAGTCTTTAACTTCATTAAAAAAACTCAAAGGAACAACATGAAACCATAATGCATTATCACCCCAAGAGTCACATAACCTACCCAATTTAGTCTCTCTTTCCCAAAGATTTCCCAAAATCCAACTTTGACATGTATAAAATGTCTTTAAAGGAAAATTATTCCAAATCACACAAATTATCATACCCCCATGCATGATAGACTCATCCCATGCACAAATAATCATCCATGAAATTTCTACCAACATTATAAACAAGGAATCCTCCACATTCCTATACTACAAACTTGATAACACCTCATATACATCAATCTCAACTATAAATCATAAACCCATGTTTCCCATCACTAAAGGTGCTCACAAGCCTGGTCTAACCCCTCTCTTAGTTTACCCTAATATATCACAATTCATCTTTAGAAATAACAAGAAAACATCCCATAATTAAATTATAACACCAAGATCACCAATATCCTGAGTCACATCTCAGCATAACTAGTCTCACCCTCCCATCCCATAACTATACCCCATATAGCTCATTACTCATAGAGAAATATCATTTCTCCCATTTCAGATAGCACAAACCACAATACATAATACCCACTTTAGGTATAGTGACTTTGGTTTTTGTAACTATAACCTTTGAATATTTCAAATAATATTTTTAGAGCTAGTTGTAGAGTTGGAGTGGAATTCCAAGAATTGTATAGCCCCACTATTGATATATTAAAAATATTAAATATATTTACTCACGCATGCACATAATATTGGAAATAATGAATTATCACCCAAAAAAGGATCATATAAGGAAAATGAGACCTATGTTGAATCCAAAATGTGAATTTTACCCTAGGTGTGATATAATACTTGTTTTTATTGGACCTCTGGTCGATGTGGTGTCATAAGAGGATAATAGATGAAATAAATAAATAAATATATTATCAATTAAATTTTATCTAACCCCATCCAAACTCTATATAATCTCTATTAAAACTAATCTGTAGGTTTATCAACATAATTATAATGATTAGGAAGAGAGATATTGTGGTGGAGAGCATTGCTAGACAAAATTGGATTATGGATCAATCATGAGGAAATAAGAGACTGCCCAATTCATCATTAGAAATGAATCTAGTTCTTTCTTCATTAGCTATCAACCCAATTCTGAGGTATATTTTTTTGAGGATTTATTCCCCTCTTTTGAGGTCACTGTGGTTATGTATCAATTCCTAACAATATAATATAGGATCGACCATCATCAAGGGTCTTTAATTTGTGAATTTTATCAAAATATTTGAACATGATATTTATCATTATTTGAATGATTTTTTGTTTATATTTCCACTTTTTTTAACAGCACATGATTGATGGTTGGATAGATTATGACCATTTTTGACATTTCAATTTGGTATTTTATGGTTTTATCCCACCATTATTCATAGTCATTATCATCCAATGATTGGTCGACGATTCGACCATGAATCTAGTTTAAATTATGATCAAACATCAAATTCATGTTTCCTTGTTCGACCATTGGATGCGATGAAAATTGAGGGAGTATCGACAAACGATTTTGATTTGTAAGAGGTGAATGAGATCATAAATATAATATTCATGATCCAATGCATGTAGATGAAACATGAGGTTACGAGACTTCATTTTTTGATAAATAGGGGTTGGAATACAACTTTCGATTGAGCATTGATGGAAGTCAATGAAAATTGTGTGCTTGCTGGAAATATTTTTAGAGAAATCAGTGGTGATGATGAGGTGTGTATAGGAAGTATAATTTTGAAAAATTTCACAGCTACATGACATGTAGTTTGAAAGATCACATGTTGTTTGTTTTGTTGATGTAAAACTAGTGTTTCAAACTAAGAAAAATATCACATGACCATGTGGCCAGGCCCATATACTATCTGACCCTAGATGGACTACTCAACATGTATATGGATTACATTCCTTGATAAGACTGGTTGGACTACATGGTCATGTATAATTAGGCAAAATACCATGTAAAACTTGGTGGAACATGACTTGGGAAGGAACCTAGTGCCAAACTCACACCCACACATCATGTAACTAACACTACATTCTGTGTAGTTTGTTTTCCACACACTATGTTGAGTATTATTTCATGACCAAGTTTTTCACTTGAGGTGACACCTTATGTACCCCTAAGACACACAACATGTTTCCCCTTCATAGTGGAGGTGATGATGGTAATCAAGGTGAATCAAGAATGATCTTTTACATCAGTATCTCTAAGACCAGGCTTATCTTTTGGATACTCTTAATGAATGTAAACTCACCATGGTGAGAGATTCAGGGTGTAGTATCCTCTTACCATCCTTAAGTATCATTGGAAGTCCCCTCATATAGGATTGGGGCATAGGATCCTATACCTACAGGTTATATAGGCCCCATTATTCCCCCTACTATTATATGCTTCGAGATCCTCTATCTATGGGGTTGGTTATTTCCCCAACCTAGTGATATTAGGGAGACCATGATATCCTCCACTGAGGTAAGTTATTCACCCCTACATCACTTGGGGAATAAAATAATCCACTATATTAATTGAGAGGTTTTGTTGGTTAACGTATCAGATGATTCATAGGTCTTGGTGAATGTTCATAATCCTTGGGTTGATAGTAAATACTGAAACTATACTCTGTGGATTAAATAACTTCTATGAAAATATATAGATTATTTTCATTTCCTCATCATCTTTTTTTGGGTCTGATATAAGTCTATTTTAGTACTTTACTTGTTGGTTATTTTAGGGTGTCTTACTGGGTATGTATACACTTTTCCTTACATGGGATCTTCCCACACATGTCATATCTTATAAAGACAATAAAATTTTCGATGAAGATCAATGTGGAATTGGTATAGGTGATGCTAATTAATTCTTCGTAGTTGTGGTAGCATGATTATTTTCATACTAGTGGTGGCATACCGATATTGTTTCATCCCTTATTTTTATGATATACCTACCTTTTGATTGTTGGGATTGATTTTTTTTCCTCTTTACTTTATCATGTTCTATATTTTTATGTTGTGCGATATTAGTGGTTGTACATGCATTTATTATTTCAGTTGGTTACTCTTTTGAATTACTATAGTGTGTTTGGTGGCATGTGTGCATGTTTAGAGATTCATTAGGCTAAGACCTCCCATATGTGTAATATGGACACTCAATATTAGTCACAAACCATTGGTCTATTAGAGGATGTCTTGGGGTTGAATACTCAGCTTACCGATGACCATATAAGACACAATGGGTTAGGTCATGTAAAAATGGTATCATATTTCTTAAGGTTTCCCTAGGATGGATTTTGGTGATATTGTAGTAGTGAGGATTTGTTTGGGATTTAGGGAAATAGTTTTAAAGTGCCTTAAATTTGTCAGATGAGCCAGATACTCTAGTCAAAGTATGATGATTGATGTATCCATTCACCAGGACTTTGATAACCCACTTGTTGACTAGGTACACTAAGACACTGATTTTAGGGAAGACTATGGTACATGAATCACATAGGAATAAGTTGTGGCTTCCATGTGCTTCTAGAGTTAACTCCCCATATATGCTATTTTTACCATTATACATCTTGACTATTATAGGATACCTCTATGAAGGTTTGTAGATATGATTCTATAACATGATCATGATGATGTTTATCTTAGAAACAAGGAATTAGTATAGGGGCTTGTATAG
The DNA here is from genome assembly GCA_963277665.1 of Viscum album. Classification (NCBI taxonomy): domain Eukaryota; kingdom Viridiplantae; phylum Streptophyta; class Magnoliopsida; order Santalales; family Viscaceae; genus Viscum; species Viscum album. Next base: position 1,557,788,298 of record OY728161.1, read on the forward strand.
GATGTGTTTCCTTAAGGTGGACAACGAGTGATAATTATACCGATTGAAAAATGATTAGACCTACCTTTAGTGGTGATAAAAAATATTTTACCTCACATTGGGAATCAGACCATTCTAGTAGTTTAGGATGATGACGAACGTAGGATGATCTCACTTCATGAGTTCCAGAGACAAAGGTTTTTTAGGTTCCGTGGTGAGCTAGACCCGCATATAACTGAGGACTAGATAAAGGTGATGGTTAGAGTGTTCTTATTTGTTAGAACCCATATGTAATAGATGGTGGTTTTAGTGTCTACACTTCTACATGAATCACTAGGATTATAGTGTATCTTTGTGACTGAGATTCGTAATGAGATGAATCTATTATAGATCGAGTTCGAGAACCTCTTCTTGGAGGAGTATTCCTTGAAAAATTTATAAGAAGTGTGAATATAAGAGCTTCTTGAACTATAGTAGGGTAGCATATTAGTTGATTAGTATACATCAAGGTTTACTGATCTCACGTGATACTATCTTTACATGGTTCATGATGGATACTTTAAATCATGGGAGTTTGAGCATAGGATTCATCAAGATATCTAAGATGAAATAGTAAACCTAAAAATTCCTACATACATTGAGGTGAAGGAGATAGTCTTGGATGTGGAGATATTTCTATCCAAACTCCAATAAATGGAAAGAGAGTTTATTAGATAGCATGTGGTAGAGTCATTAGTAGTGGCTGACTGATGAAATACTATAAGATCATGACATAATAAGAAAAGATGTGGTCCGGATTAGACATAGAGATTAGAAACACTAGAATCCTATAGAGGATTGTGTTAACTAAGGGATAGTAGATGCTAAATTTGTGAAGGTTGGGGTCATATTGTATATAAATTCCCAACCCACCATATAGTAGCAGATATGAAGAAAATGGATGGGTAGTTAAGGAAGAGGAAACAACACAATTAGGGAGATCCATAGGGAGGAAAACATAGAAGAGGATTTAGTATAGCTACATGATGTGGTCGATGTTATGATCCCATACCATCACCACCACCTTTAGATGGTCCACATTAGGACTAGAGAGTTATTTTATAGGGATAAGGTCAGTTACAGCCAGTGGAGGCTTATGAACCAGTGTCTCCCAACATGATCCAAGGTACTATATATGTCTTATCTACCTCAGATACAATTTTTTTAGAAATAATAAAAATCTATTTCTTTCTATACTTATCCATTGTTTGAGAACTAGATATTACCATAGAGCCTCTACCCTGACCCTTATGACTAGAGAATCCCATTAGAGGGGATTATATGATCACACTCTTCTGTCAGCAATGTGAATTAACTCTTGGAAGATAGAATTTATCATGGTACCTTTTCATAGTTGTGATGAGGCCATATAATATCTTTCTTGGTATGCATTGGATATCTACCATCCATTCTCATATTTATTGTTTCTGATCTAGGATTCGATTAACCCAAAATGAAAATTTGAGACTTTACTTTACTGGAAAGAAGGAAATCTAGTTAGAGTAAGTTGGGATAATGTGTAGGTGGTTGTATTTTATTTCCCATCAGTTGGATAGATTGAATCTTGGTGAAACTAACTAAGAGTATGTTCAGTTCCCTCCAGTATTAGAAGACTAATCAAATGTATTGAATGAAGACATAACTAGTTTACCTTCTTACCAGGAGGTTGAATTATGTACATAATTACATTTAGGGGAAACTTTTATATCTTTATTAGGTTATATGATGGATCCCATTGAGATTTAGGAGTTAAGGATGATGTGGGAGGACCTTCAGAGGAAAATATTTATCTAACCTTTTGTGTCCCCTTGGAAAGATTTGATCTTGTTCGACAGGAAGGAGGATAAGAGCCTGAGGTTATGTGTCAATTATTATTGCTTTAATTAGGTAACTGTTAAGAATTGTTATCCACTCTCGATAATTGAAGACCTATTCAATTTTTTGAATAGGGGAAGTGGTTCTTGAAGGTTGACCTTAGGTCAGGTTATCACTAGTCATGCTTTCATGATGAGGAAATACCAAAAATGAATTTCCAATGTCTCTGTAGTTTCTAAAAGTACCCGATGATGCCTTTTTCGATGAAAATAAACCCAAAGGTGTTTATGTGACTCATGAAATAAATATTAAAACCTTTATTAGACTAGTTTTTGGTGGTATTTATCAATTAAATTATTATATAATCAACATTAGAGGCTGAGCATATAGTGTATTTAAGGATGGAACTTGATGTATTCCAAGAGAATCAGATGTACAAAAAACTCTTAAAGGGTTAGTTCTATATTAGAGTGGTTCACTTTATATGGAATTATATATTATAGGAGGAAACAACCATGGAACCAATTTATATTGAGGTGGTGTTATCTTGGGATTCAACCAAGAGCGTGACTGAGTTATAGAACTTCCCCAGGTTGGCTAGCTATTACCATAGATTCATGCTAGAATCCACCAGGATTGTGACTCCCTTGATTACCTAAAAAATAAAAGGAAAACCTTTTATCTGGTTGTGTAAGTGATAGAATTCCTTTCAGAAGTTGCAAACAAGATTTAAAATCACTTCCATCCTAAGATTTCTTGAAGTGGGGTTTGATTCTGTGATGTTCTGCAATGACTTTAGAGCTAAGCATGGATTTTTTAATGTAAAGATATGTGGTAATAGACTAGAAATATATCTAGTTGAGGCCCTTGTTGTTTTAAGTAAATATGTAAGGGGTGTGAGGTGGTTAATTTCCTTTTAATTTTTTTTATAAATTAAAACTAAATTTGATAAAATTTTAAAAAAATAAAGTGATGAATTAAAATTAAAAGTGTTAAGTGTAAGATAAATAATTATAAGTAAAATAAATTAAAAAAATGAGTTATAATAGTGAAAATGTAAATAAAAAACAAGGTTCAATTTGATAAATAAGATAAAAAACAATCTATTAAGGTATCCCTACTTCCCCTACCCTCAAGATACTTTAGTGGTTTTGGTTTAAACCCTTAATTTTTAATGGTTATAGCAAGAAACCCAATATCCTTTTATTTTTAATGATTTTATAAATAATCCCATTAAAATAATCAAGACCCTTGTTTTTTAGTGACTACAAGAAGAAACATGCTAGAATTTTACCATTCATGGATATAAACCCAATCTCCCTCACTTTAAAGGTAGTTATCACTTATACCCTCACACTCAATGGTAATGAGAACCCAATCTCCCTCACTTTAAAGGTAGTGATCACACATCCCCTTACACTTTTTGGTTATGAGAACCCAAGGAATTAAAAAGAAGATACTTTATATATTCAATCCCTTTGAAGGACACTCTCAATCCTCCAATAAGAATACAACTATAAAGAGTCAAAGGAATAGATAAAAGAGTACAATAGATCTTGAGAACGATGAAAATGAATCACCATGAGATTAAAAATTATCTTTAAGGAAAACATATACTTTAAAAACCCCTTGAGGGTGTATTTATATACTATAATGTATTTAAGAATTTATGGAGGTGTTGGGGGATGAGTAGATCTATTAGGGGCCAAATTAAGACATGCATGGCCCATTCCAATGAATATTTTTTTTATTTTTTATAATGAAATTAGATGGAAAGTGGAACCTAGATGGAACCCATGTTCTTTCTAGGCCCAACCTACCATTCATTGTGGTCCACTAGGTAGCTATAGGAACCTAAAAGTGTAGGGATTTAGAAATTTCCCCCACACTCCTTTTGAGCCATCTATTTGTTCCAATACCTTCATGATAAAATGTCTAAAATATAAACACTAAAATACATGAAATTAAAATGTTGGAAATATAATTTCTTATTTTTGATAATTAAAACTACCTAAGATAGTGAGATATACAACATTCCCCCATTTTTGATAATCACAAACAATTAAAAAAATAATCAATATATTGATAGGCATGATGAAATTATCATAAATATAACTAAAAGGAATTTCAAAATTTCATAATGAAATTCAACCAAATATTTTAATACTTCAAAAAGAAATTTTGGAATGGAATTCAAGAATTATTTCAAAAACAATCTCATAAATAACTCAATTTCAAAACATATCCCAATTTGTGATTATAAAAAATTAAAAATCACAAAACTTTAATAATTCAAGAATAAGTAAAATTTAAAACCATTCAATTTTTAAAATAATTGAAAAAAACCCAAGATTCATTTGAAACTATTACCTTTACCCACATAAAACAAAAAAGTTACTTTAATGTCAAAACTATATACCCCTTTAAAAACATAGAACAAAACTATAAAAATGATTGAAATTAAAATAATTTGAAAAAGAGTTGAAATAATTCGAAAAAAATATAAGCATACCTTAGATTTAATATTATTTTCTCCCAAAATAAGTTTAAACAAGGTATTAGAGAATTAATACCTATAATTTCATCACCTTGTCCTCCATTTTAATTGTCATAAGGCTTATAAGAAAGGGTTATAGGAATAATATTAATATAAAGACCCAAAATCCAGTAACTCAGAGCTGGTGGTTACTTTATTACATTAGTATAAGGTACAATAGATCACATCCCAAAGTAAAAAAATGTTTAGTTTTCTTGGTAAAAATACTTGAATATCACATTACATTTGAAAACATAAAAAACATAGTGAAAGTAAATATTCTAAATACATGAACCCATTCAAAGAGTACTTCTTCATATCCTAGGGAAATGAAGAAAAACAAGGGTGAGATTAAATAATTAATAAGGATTATGTATAGTGTAAGCTATCATGAGTAAATAAGGAATAATAAATATGGAAATGTAAATAACTAAAAACAAATTCCATTTAATATATAACTTTAGTATAGAGAACATTATAGCAGGAATAAATGATGATAAAATAATACCATATAAATAATTGTTAGGACTAAGATGAAGAATAAAGGTGTTTTTCTTTTGTTGTAAAGGAAAATTGTTGAATAATTAAATCACTTCTATTTTTATTTAGTGAAAATCATATTAGTAGAGGTTTTTAAAGAACCAGACTTGTGTTTTCTAAAAAATCAGACTCACTATGAAAGTCAACCATAACGAGAATATCATAATGAGGAATTGATTTTCATTAGATTCAATCTGAATTTGATATGGAAGAAGTGTTTGTGTTGTGTGAGAATCAGAGTCAGCATGAATATGATTAATGAAACGTGATGATGATTTTATGATTTATATTTCATATAAATCATAAGTTGAATTGGGAACTTATGATGTAAGATTTATTAAAGAAAAGGGAAAAGAGGTATTCCAATTCATACTTAGATTTATTGTATCTGGGTGGAAGAGAAGAAAGAGATGCTACCGATTGAAAAGAAATCATACCCAGATTTATCGTATCCAAGTGGAAGAGAAGAAAGAGATGTGGCCAATTGAAAAGAAATTATACCCAGATTAATTGTATCTAGGTGGTAGTGGAGTAAAATTTAGTGAAAATTCACTGTAGCATCCGGTCATCCATATGAATTATAAAAAAAAATTCACACCCAAGATGATAATACTCAGGCTTAGAAAGATCGTACTCATGAAAATATTATTAGGGATGAGAAGGAAAGAAAAGGTTGTTGTGAATTATACTCAAGAGATCATACCAAGTATGATCATATTAACAATGATCATATCCAAGATGATAGTATTTAGAAAAGATCATACTCAGGCTGAGAAGAGAAGAATAGAATGAGATCAACAATTTAGTCAACCATTTCCTAAGATTTGAATTAATTTGTAGGTTTCCAACTGAGTCAAAAGAAGAGGAGAAGATAAAGCCTCGTATTTAAAGTGGGTCAAGAGAAAAGGAGGAGTTTTCTAGATGTATTGTAAATGGGGGAGATATACATTCAAATGAAAGATTTTGATTCAAATAGGTTCTGAGAATCATATTTAGTAATTAGATTGAGACAATCAAATTTAGAATATTAGAATCATGTATTGAAATCAGTCTGGAAATTGAAATGAGAGTATAAAGAATAAGCGATTGTTTTATAATAATTAGGAATCTTTGAGAAGAGTTGAAAAAGTTAAAATTCACATGATATTTTAGGGGAAATTGAGATTAAAGTGAATTTGATTATGTGGGAAATTTTTTGGGATTCCCACCAAATCATCTTGAGGGTCACCTATAAAAGTTCAAAAGTACACTATACTTTTATGATTACTGAGGTACTGTTCACTATAGTAGAGAGATAATATCCGATTTTTTTAGTGTGAGAAAGAATATACCGTATTGATCTTTTATGAAGATGTTTTTATGGGAAGAATACATAAGAGGATAGACAAGATCACAATGTTGTTTTCAGTTGATAATCGTACACAGTGTTTTTCATATTCAGTTGATTACCATATTCGAATTTCCAATTGTATTTGGTTGAACATTATATCAGGCTTAATTAATTGGTTTTTGGATTTCCATATTCAGGTTCTCAGACTGAGGAAGAATCATGCAGAGTTTATCAGGATTAGGAATTGAATTGGTGACGATTCATTTCTATTTCATTTGGAAGAATCATAATGGGGAGAATCACACTCAGAGGAATCAGACTGGGAAAATTGTACCAAGGAAAATCAGAATGAGTTTCTTATAACAAAGTCTTGGAATTTATTACCTTCTTCTAGGTAAGAAAGTAAAGAATTGTATTTCAATTGAATAAATTTTTGAATTTAAAAGAAGCATAGGTAACATGATTTGTTACAAAAAGCATTGTATTACCCTATTTGTGCTAAGAGGGTGCACACAAACTATTGGAATTGTTTACATAGTGCTACATGATTATAAGTGTATATCATACTTATTATAATCTAATGATTGATTTATAGTTGATTTTTTGGTATTAGATCATTTCCAAACCATACAAAGGACATAACTATTATTATTGAATAGTGAACCTTATAAATACTTGTGTTTTTTGGATGTTTGGTTGAATTGTTTTTAGTAGGGAATTGAATTTTTAAAAGTATGTGGGGGTTTTTTCAAGGAAACATAAAATAAAAAGTATCACTAATTCACCCCTCCTCGCTCAGTGATACAATCATCACGATTAGAAACTTTCAATAATCACATGAGCTTTAAACTTATCTATAGATATCATAACTATTTAGATAATCACATTTAAATTAGAAACATATTTCATAATTTTGTAATGCATAATGTATAACATATTAAACTTACCATCAAGGCCTTGTGTGATGAATTTTTAATTAAATGGGTAAGGCATTAGCCAAATGATCAACCTTTTTTGTCTCATAATACCTAATAATTTATTAAGGGGATATATAATTCCATACCCTACCCACCAATTAATAATTAATATTTATTCATTATATGAATAAATAATACAACTTAATCAACTTTCCTTAATAATAAAAAACTATATGTATTGGAAGAACCATCATATAAAATATCAAAAATTTCCAAAATAAAACTAATCATAAAGAATCTAGAGAAAAATTGTGGTTGGTATCATTAGAATATATCCTTAGTAAATCGTAATATTCAATAAAGTATGTTGACATAGATGAAAATACTCAGATCATTGGAAGATTTGATGAGGGAAATACCCATTTCATTTTGAAATAACTTATTTAAAATATAAATAATTCCAAAATATTAAGCTTCAAAACATTAATATGTATTAAATAAATACTGATACTTGTAAAGTAATCCTCAAAATATTATGTGTTCATGATGGATTGATGTTGTTTTCATGCTATGTATGTTAAAACAAAGAAACCTTTCACATTTTTAGTAGAAGTCAAAAATACCTCGTTCAGAAAATGACAAGAATATTACTTTTTAAAATTTTTCTTAAAATTTTAAATATGGATAAACCTTAATTTAAACAATTATAGGATAATATTAAAATAATTCTTGAAAACATTTTTGGAAAACATGGATATGAAATAAAATTAATTTTTGATCGAAGAGAGAAATAAAACCAGATTTTCATTAAAAAAACATTTTGGTCTCTCAAGTTATTAATGAGAGGAAAATGAAATAAAAACTTATAATTTCTATAAATAACCATATAGGAATAAAATATATTTGTTTTAAGATAGAAATATCAAATAATTACCCCAATGGAGACTTAAATATAAACAATCCCGAATAATGATGAGATTGTGAAATAAAACCTTACCAGTTTCATAAATTTTGATTCATAACCCCCATGAAAGAAATAAATTCAAAAAAACTTCAAATACCATGAAAATAAATATATTATTGATAAATAATAACAAATTTCTAGTGGTACACCTCATATAATAAAATATGTGTATAACATAACATATGTCCCAATAAAGAAAATTTGAGATGATAAACCCTTATAAAGATTATAATGAGAAATAATCAATAATGTGATTATGTGTAACAAATTTAAATCCATATAAAACAAGTTGAAATAAAACATATAATAATTTGTGGTCATTACACACATAATCTTATCAAATTAAATACAATTAATATGAAATATAACCCAATAATATTTTTGTTATAAAACCCATTACCACTTTGTAACTTTCAAGTCAAATTCCCTTGGATGAAATAATTTTTAATTGAAACTTAAAATACCATGAAGTTTTAAGGATTAATTATATAACATTTTAAAATGTAATTATATACATTATATAATATAAATTAGGGGTATAACATTAAAACATGCCTCAATGAAGGGAAATTGAGACAAAATACCATGCTTTAGGTACGACTTGTTTCGTAAGAAATATAACTTCCTATATAATAATTTAAATTTATTATAATTATATAAAATAACCATTTAAATACTTATAATATATTATATTATCTAATTAAAACATTTTAACACACATTTATTAATAATTCTTTATTAAAATTGTCGTTTCTGGGTGTTTACTGTATTGTTTTTCATGTATGTTTCAGTTCAACAGTTCTAGTCATTTCAAATTTCACATGGTTCCATCATATACAGAGTTATAATAATTATATAAATATAATATATATTCTATAGATAGAAAAATGAATTACACCGTTCATGGAGATGGTAGGTCGTACACAAGGACAAATGCTTTTTTCACTTTTCGATAGATGGAATGAAAAAGAGTTAAATAATTATTATATCATATATATCATATACATTCATTTATTGTATCCTTATTACTATCCATATAAAGTGGTTTTTAAAAAATGAACTACATCGCTTCGTGGAGGTGGTAGTACACATGTACACATGAGCAAAGTTATCATTTTACAATGGATGAGAAGGTAAGAAGTAAGATATGATATAATAATTACAAAAGAATAATTATATAATAAATATAATATATAAATAAAAAACCCTTAATAATAACCATCTATGAGAAATGGTTATGGAAAATGGATTGTATTGCTACGTGGTGGCTGTAGTTCACATGTACACATGAGAGGCACATTTACTTCCCAATTGATGGAAAAGAGTGTGGAAATTAGGGTTATATAATCAAAATAAAATTTTAGTATATTTATGATACTTAATTTATTTTTTTTATAATGAATACAAAAATTTATAGATGGTTTACAAATAAATAAATTGAAATAGGTCGGGTAGGAAGATTACCCCTTCTTTAGTTACCCTCCTTTAGATCCTTTATCAAGGACCTTTGGAATGTTTTTTTAATAATACCATACCATATAATTCTTGGATAGGTAAGTTTATTAGATAATTGGTTAGGTTTTTATTGATAAATATATCTCAATGCAGTATAAAGAATGACCGGGAGGGGTTTCCTTTTATAAGTGGGGGAGAAGACACACCATGAATTTCTTATAAGATTAAAATATAATAATGTCATACTCAAGAAAAATGGATCCAAATGAAAAGAGGTTCAATTTTTTGATAGGTTGAGTTATAAATATGGCTTTAAAATAGTATTTATACAAGTTTAATTGATAAAATTATCCTTACCTCTTGGCTTAACCTTCGGTAAACTCATTTTAACCGTAATCGTGGTAGATTTTTTTATATTGTTTTACTATTAATTATGAAAAAAATAAAAGATTCATCATTAAAAAATTTAGAGACAATAAATTTAAATATTTAATACATTTTATAAAATTCTATATATATAAGTGTTATAATTTAATTTAAAATCAAACCCATAGAATGTGATGAAAAATAGTTTTTGAGAAAATGTTTTCTTAAGTAATTAAAGTTTTATATCAGAAAAAACATAAAATTGATTATAATGATCAAAATTGGATTATTAATAATAAAAATGAATTAATTTTACTTTAAAACCATTTTTAAATAAAAATCAACTTGTTATATACTTAAAACAAAAAAGACAATTTTCAATAAAATTAAATATTTATCACTATTCATCGAAAAATTAAGTTTTTTTTGAAAATTCTAAAATATTAACTCTAATATATTTCTGAACTCATTATTTCAAAAATTAAGTTCATTTTTTCAAATACACTTTCTAAAAGTGGTATAAATTTATTATATTATATTCTCACAAAAAGCAATAAAACTCATTTTTTAGAAAAAATGTTTTTTTTGAAGTAAAAAATGACTTTCCAAAAAATAATTAATTATTATTATTATTAATCAATAAATTATATAAAAATTATATAAATCTTTTTCATAATGTTTTTAATCCTATTCATACCTTCAAATCCAATGGATAGGTGATAATTGTCACATTAAATAATAATATTTGAATAGTATATTGTGGTTCACTTAAAGATCAACGTTGCATGTTAATAAAGTTATAAAGCATATTATTATAAATTTTTAGGTTGTTACACTATACCATCCTTAAATAAAATTTTCTTTCTAAAATTTATCTTGGTCATCCAAGGTTCAATATTTGAAAATACCTTTGTTGCAAACACACATCATACAAATGGATAATAAAACTACTTTTAAAAAGGGTTAGTGGAAGGGATAAAGGTTTCCTAAAATAACACATAATTGAGTTACTAGATAAGGATAAAATTGGTGAGAAGTTAAAATATAATTACAGCAGAGAAAACTACCATATAAGTAACATTAATCTTTTTTAACTAGTATATGTACCACTTTAATGTTAAGTACACTATATTGAGATTATTAACATTAATCTTTTTTAACTAAAACACTTTTCAATCCCATGGTTATTTTTAGATAATATTTAGTTTGAACTTGAAAAAAATATGATATAATATTTCATATTTTTGGTCTTTGAATTTGGAAGAACATATTTTGGAAGTGTATTAAGGTTAACTAATTATAGAACGGATTAAGTTGAACTTTGGGGGTTATTTTTGAGGTTTTAAATATTAATTTATTTATCCATATTAGATAAATTGTACTAAAAAAAAAATTATATACCTTAATCATACACTCACAAAAATATGATAGTCATTTCTACAATATCTTGAATCACCATAAATCCATAATAAAACCATATATACTTCCATAAATTAACTCAATATAAATTCCTCAAATTATGTTTTCCTTAATCATATAATAATCTCAATATAGTGTACTTAACATTAATCTTTTTTAACTAAAACACTTTTCAATCCCATGGTTATCTATATGATATATTCCCTAAATTTAATAACTATTTTTTCACAATCAACCATAATTATTTCAATATAAATGATCTTATTAATCCTAAAGGTTATAAATAAATTTAAACCTATGTCCATAAAATATAAAAACATTATTCATATATTAACTTTTTCACCAAAACATATACTTAACCAAGGGGTTGTATTCACATAAATGTCTCCCAAAATATTATTAATCATATTAAACTTCCATAAAATAAAACCTTAAATTGGGTATCTATGCCTTTAAACTTATGACTAACCTTAGAATTATAACCCAAGACACTTTATGTTCATCCCATATTACTATAGAATGTTATAGGTTTCCATATGTTATATTCTCCCATTTATAATAACGGTTCATAAATAATATGTGAATTAACCTAAGCATATCCCTAGAGAGTTTCAAACTAGGTGTATAGTAAGTTAAAAATCACCATGAACTAGAATAATGGAATAGATATATTCAACTAACTCTTTTCAGGTTTATTACCCGTAAATGCATCAGTTCCAAGACATGTCCACTTATAGTATCTAAACATGGATGTGTTGTTAGGAAAATCACATAGCCTCTATCTTAACAAAACTTTAGGATATTATTATATACTTAGAATTATCCTAAAATTTTGTCACAGGGTTATGTTCCCTATTCAATGTTTTCCTATATATAGTTCCCAAGGTTTCAAATAATCTTTATCTGATACCAACAATAAATAACCCCACTATAGTAGCCTAGGGCTGGTAGTTACTTTATAAAATTGATATAAGATACAAGTGATCACATCCCAAAGGAACAAATAGTTTATTTGTCTTAGTATACTAGAAATATACTTTAATATCATATTACATTTGAAATCATAAAATATAACATAATGTAAGTAAATATTTTGTATCCTTGGACTCATTCAAATATTTGTTCTTCAAATCCTAGGGAAAGGAAACAAAAATAAGCATGATCTCAAATTATCATTAAGGGTTACATAAAGTGGAAGTTATCATGATTAAATAAGTCATAATCAATATGGAATGGTAAATAACTAAAAACACATTTCATTTAACCAATAACTTGATCTTGAAGAATAACATTGCATAATAAATAATGATCAAATAATTATATATAAATAACCACATGATCTTGAAACCAATCCATGGATATCATAACTATTCAAATAATCACGTGGACATTAGTAACTAATTTCATGATGTTGGAATTCATAATTTCAAACATCTTAAACTTACTATCAAGTCCTGTACCATGAAATCATACTTAAATGGGCAAGGTCTTAGCCAAATACCAAACCTATTTTTTCTCATGAGACCTAACAATGCATCAAGGGAATATATAATTCTGGTCCACACCCATTAATTAATAATTCCAATGCATTCATAACATTAATAAATAATAGAACATAATCAACATGACTTAATAATAAAAAACTGTCTGTATTGGAAGAACAATCATATAGAATTTCAATACTTTCCCCAGTCAAACTAATCTTAAACTATCTAGATAAAAATTAAGGATGGTATCATTATAATATATCCTTAGTAAGTAATAATATTTAATAAAATATGTTGAAGTATATAAAAATGATTTAAAAATATATCTGGAAGATTTCATGAGGAAAATGAACTTTTCATTTTCAAATCACTTATTTAAAATCTAAAAATTTCCAAAATATTAAGGAAAATATTTTATTTGAAAATAAAAATGGAAACATTTAAATTAGGATTCAAGACATTGAGTTTTCATGATAGGGGTAAATTCTATTCTTGTCGTGTATATTAAAACAAAGATTCCTTTCACATTTTTTGGTAAAATTTAAAAGTACCACATTTAGAAAATGAAAAGAAGATACCTTTTTAATTTTTTTTTGAAAATTTAAAACATATGTAAAAATGAATTTAAAAAATCATAGAAGAATATTGAAACAATTCTTGAAAATATTTTTAGAAAACATGGATATGGAAGAAAATGATTTTTGAGCGATGAGAGAAATAAAGTTGGGTTTTTCTTAAAAAATATCATTTCTGTCTCTTGAGTTCTTAAAAGGAGGAAAATGAAAGGAAAAAATGTAATTTCAAAAAATAAACAGATTATAATAGAACTTATTGTTTTTAAAATATAAATATTAAATGATTCCCCTAGCATATACTTAAACATAAATAACCCTGAATGATGATGAGATTGTGAAATAAACCCTTATCAGTTTGTAAACATTTGATTCATATCCACGAAGAAATAAATAAATTCAAATGAAACTTTAAATACCATGAACATATATATATTCATGATAAAACATAAAAGGGGTAGTATATACACCTCATAAAATAAGATCGGTGTATAACATAACATATGTCCCAAAGAAGAAAATTTGAGACGATAAAACCTTACAAAGATCATAGTGAGAATAAATCAATTAAGTGATTATGTGTAATAAATTTAAATACACATAAAAAATTGGAAATAAAGCATAGAATAATGATAGGTCATTACACAAATAATCTTATCATATCAAAGACAATAAAGAATTAATACAATCTAATAAAAATAAATTGAGTTATGAAACCCCTTACCACTTGGTAACCTTCAAGTCAAATCCCCTTGGATGAAATAATTTTGAATTTAAACTTAAAATAACATTAAGTGTTAATTATTAATTATATAACATGTATAATTTCAGTATATACATTATATAAAATAAATTATGTGTATAACCTTAAAACGTGCCTCAATGAAGGGAAATTGAGATGAAATCACTTACCTCAAGTCCAAATTTCTACGTAAGCATTCTATCCTCATGTATAATAAAATTAAATTTATTATATATATATATATATATAATAGAGCCATTTTAATATTTATAATATCATATATTACCCACTTATAACATTTCAACACCCATTTATTAATAATTACTTACTAAAATCATCGTTCCCGAGTGTTAACTGTCTCATTTTTCATGTAAGTTTTGGTTAGTAGTTCTGGTCCATTTATATTTATCTTGGTACCATAATATAAATAATTATAATCATTTTATAAATATCATATACATTCATTATATATATATATATATATTTATAATCATCTATAAAAAGAAGATATAGAATAATGAATTACTATGTTCATGGAGACTGTTGGCCATACGTACGCATGAATATTATTTTCACTTTATGATGGATGGAATGAAAGAGTGGTGAATAATAATTGAAATCTAAAAAATAATTATTATATCATATTTATCACATATATTCATTAAATCTATCCTTATTACCATCCATGTAAAGAAAAAATGAAAAAATGAATCACATTGCTTTGTTAAGGTGGTAGTCTACACGCCCGCATGAGTGAAGTTATTATTTTCCAACATATGGGAAGGTAAGAAGTAATAAATGATATTATAATTATAAAATTATAATTATATAATTAATATCAACTATCCATGAAAAATATTAATGGAAAATGAATTGTATTGCCATGTAGATGTGGTAGTCCACACATATGCACGAGCTATATTTTCACTTCCCATTTAATGGAAAAGAGAGTGAATAATGGTGATTACATAATAAAAATACCATATTAGTATATTTATTATATGAAAAAAAATTTATTGTTATTAACATAGATTTACAGGAGGTAAAATAATAAATAAATCAAAAGAGGTTGGGTAGGATGATTACATCTTCTTTGATTGGCTTCCTTTAGATCGTTTCATAAAGACCCTTGGAATGATATTTTAAGAAGAACAGAACCTCTAATTATTATATAGTGAATTTTAAAAGATAATTTTTAGGGTTTTTAATATATATGAATCAAATTAGTGTAAATAAAAGAGGGGATGAGTTTCTTTTATAAGTGGGGGAGAGGCCACACTTGGAATTTTTTAAAAGATTAAAATATAATAATGTTATAATCAAGGAAAATGCTTCCAAATGGATAGAGGTTAAATTTTGGAATATCATGAGGTCTTAATATTACCATAAAATATGATTTTTACAATTTTAACTAGTATATGTACCCTTATATCTTGGTTTAACCCCCGATAATCCCATTTTAACCTTAACCGCGATGATTTTTTTAATTATTTTTACTATTCATTATGAAAAAAATGAAATGATCCACATTAAAAAATTATGAAATTATGATGAAAAATATGTAATTCATTTTATCAAATTAAATTCATATAAGTGTCATAATTTAATTTAATATTAAACCCATAGAACACAATGAAAAAACAGTCATCAAGAAAAATGTATTCTTAAGTAATAAAATTTTTATATCAAAATCCAACATAAATTGATTCAAATGACCTTAATTATATTTTTAATAATATAAATTAATTAATTTTTCTTTGAAACCATTTTAAAATAAAATTCAACCTTATAAAATCTTGAAATGAAAAGAGAGTTTTCAATAAAAATCGGTATTTTCACTATTTATTAGAGAAGTATAAAAAATTCACAATAAGTTAAGTTTGTCATTATTATGTAAAAAATTAAGTTAATTTATTAAAATAAACCACATAAAATTTTTATAAATTAATTATATTATTTTCCCATGAAAAGCAATAAAAACCATTTTTGAGAAAAAATGTATTTTTGAAGTATAAAATGACTACTAAAAACTGATTACATATTTATTATTAATAAATGAATTATATAAAACCTTTATACATATTTTTCATAATTTGGTTAATCATCATACATGCCAATCCAACAACTAGGTGATAAATATCACATTAATTAATAATATTTTAAAAGTATACTACGATTTGATTAAAGATTAGTGTAGCATGTTAAGCAAGCTATTGAGAATAGTATTCTAAATTTTCAGGGTGTTATAATTAATGAATTCAAAATAAGATTAGGTCTATGCATAATAGAGAAAAAATAGAAATAATAATTTTTTATAACCCCTAATGTTCAATCCGGAGAGTTTAAAACATAAAATGAATTTTAAAGCTTGAAAACTTAAATATTTCAAAAATATATTTAGAATACTAAAATATGCATATTTCATATGTTCAAACTTAAAATTAATCCTTAAAGTTTAAGATAAAATAAATATTTGAGCATGTTTTTGAAAAATGAAACTTTTAAATCTAAACATGCTTAAAATTAGTTTCAAAAGAGGTCTTTCTAGGAATTGATTTATATATAAAAAGATATTTGGATCCCCCTCAATTAGAGCATTTGTAAATATACTATCCCATAAATTATATCTAATTAAGTTCGATAGGGATAAAATTATTTTAAATAAAATGAATCCAATATTCCCACAAAAGAATATTTTAGAAAATAAATTCCAAATACCAAAAATATTTCAACATTCAAAACAGATTTTGTCATGCTAGTGTTCATTCAAAAATTATTTCCTCTTTAGGGAAATTTTAGATTCAAAAGGTTATCCCCCTTAATATATTCATAATTTAAAGTATTGAGGTTCCACATGACATGTAAATCAGTAATTAAATAAACAAGAACACACATAAGAGAGTGAAATGAATAAATCAACAAATTCAAGATATAAAAAGAAGAATATAATTCAATGAATATCAATTTGAAATTAAGTAATTCTTCAACAAAGATAAAGGTTTAAAATTTTAAAAGAGATGAAAAATTATCAAAATATATAAATTTTAAAAAAAATCATTAAAAACTGAAAATCATAAGAAAATGATTAAGGATATATCTTTAAAGTTTAAAATGAAATCTTAACAGGAGAGTAAAATTGATTTCCAAAGTTAAATTAAATAATCATAATAAATCCATTTTTAACTCCACCTTAATAAATTATGAGAATTATCAAGAAAGAGTTTTAACAAAATTGTAAAGAAAATATTTAATTAATTATATTTTAAAATGATTTAAATAATTAAATATTCACCTCATTAATGTCTTGAGCACCCACCATTCATGTACAATGAAGTTCATCTGGAATTGATCTTTTCACATGGTTCCTAAAAAATAGTCAAGAAACTATAGGTTTTTGTACCCAAAATTTGGGTCCACAAATGTTATCTAATAAAGGCTTTAGAACCCAAATTTTCTTGGGAAATTAATTACCATAAGATATATATGATCTTCTAGACAAGATATTTGAAGAGAGGTGGAATTATTTTAGTCTACCATATCATCCATTTTTAAAACTTCATTAATAAATCAAGTTCCTATTTTTTATAAAATAATTATAATATTTATGTTGAGAGATACCGCTTACAAAATGGAATTCCTGATATTTTTGGAAGAGCTTTCATTATAACTATGGCCATAATTATTTTTTCCATTCTTTTGTGATCCAAAAGTTAAATTTAAATTTTTTTCACCTTGGGTGAACTTCAAAAGAGATTTATTTAAGATCTTTAATTATAGATAAAATTTTAAAACTTCTAGTTTCTCTTTTAATTTCATGGATTACTCATTTTCTTTAAAGATTTGATTCTTATCACTCATAATAGGGTTATACTTATTTATAAGATAATTTAATTTTTTGGTTAGATCAAAAAATCATTACATTAATTTTTCTATAGAATATTTAAGTTCTTTATAATTAATATCTATAGATGAACAAGAAGAATATTAAGAACATACCTCATCACTTACCTTGGTTTGGGCCATGAGGAACTTGGAACTTCCATTACTTTGGTGATATTTGGAGAGGGAGTCATTGCTAGCACTATAATATGATACTTATAATTCTTTATTACTTTCCTTTTTTCTCAATCAATTTCTTTTTTGATAAGGGTAAATCATATTTGATGTGACCCTTTTTTTTCATCCATATAACTATACCTCCATTTTACCTTTTTGATTCTCCTTTTTGGTATGCTAATATGATTTTGTTTCTTTTCATGAACTCACATAGGTTATTGGACATGTTTCTAATATTGGAATCTCTTCTGGATAAATCATTATCAATGAATTGATGGAAATGTTCTTATTATTTTCTTGACCTCTTATTCTTCCTTTATGACTTACATTTTCATTATAATCTCGTAGGTAATGAGTGACCCAATGAGATCTTAATTTGACATATTTTTTTGTCCTCCACTTCTTGAATCATCATTACTTTGGGTATCCAAGAGTCTGGAAAGACCCAAAGTATCTTTTTAACAAGAGTATCCATTGAAATTACATCACCTAAAGATTTAATTCCATTAAAAATATCAGTAAAATGGGTAAAAATTTCAGTTATAAATTTTCTAGAATGAATACTAAAGCTTTCAAAATCTTGGAGATACACATCAAGCCTACTATTATTTCACTTTATTGGCATCTTTATTCACAACTTCTAGTAATTTAAAAATTTTATGATTGGTTTTTCACATCGAAACTTTTTTAAATTCATTTATATCTAATCCATAATTTTGAGAATTCATGTATTTGTATCAAGATAAAAAGATTTTATATCATCAAGGGCCCATTTTTCTTATTTTTATTGAGTGGGGGTATAACCATGAAAAATAATATTCCGTAATGGATATCCTATATTTTTAAAAAAATTAGATATTCTAGTTTTCCAATAATCATATTCTAATCCATCAAAGGATGGATCTTCACCTATTGAGTGTCCTTCTAGAGAACCTTGTAAATTTGAGTTAGAGGACATCTTTAAATGATCAATCCTTGAAACTAGTTAAGGCTTTGAATTCAATGCTCCATCTAGTACCAATTTTTGTTTGGAATAAATATGGGAAGAGTGGGGTGGGGTTGAATTATCTTCTAAAATAATTTAGAAATTAAAACTAACTTTTATGAAATTTAAACAATTAAAGTGATAAAATAAAAATAAAAGAGTTGAGAATAAGATAAATAATTATAATTAGAAGAAATTAAATAAATAAGTTAGAATATAGGAAATATAAATAAAAGACAAGGAACAATTTTATAAATTATTTTGACAACAATTCACTAAGGGTTACCTATGTCTCCTCCCATCAAGATCCTTGATAGGTTTTGGTTTAAACCCTTGTTTTTCAATAGATTCTATAAGAAAACCAATATACCTTTATTTTTATTGGTTTTAGAAAGAAAACAATTAAAATAATTAATATCCTTTATTTTTAGTGGTTGTAGAAATAAACCCACTATCCTTTTAGTTGTTGTAGCTATAAACCTAATCTCCATCACTTTAAAGGTAGTGATCACGTATCCCCCTCTCACTTAATATTAGTGAGAACCTAATATCCTTTACTTTAAATGTAATTATCACTTATCCCATGACACTCAATGGTAATTATTTATCAATAAAATAAAAAATAAGATACCTCCTACATGAAATACCTTCGAAGCACACTCATAATCTTATAGTAAGAATACAACTATAAAGAGTGGGAGGAATAGGGACAAGAGTATAAGATATCCTTATAATGATAAAGATTAATTAAAATGAGGTCAAAATTAATCTTCAAGATAACTATATCCTTCCAAGAACTCTTGGGGGTGTTCTTATAACCTCTAATGGATTTAGGATAACTATGGAGGTGTTGGGGGCCAAATAGAGTTGTTAGGGTTTGAATTAAGGCATGCAAGGACCATTCTAATGACTATTTTTTCTACTATAATGATATCAGATATATTGTGGAGCTTATATATAAAAAGTGTTCTATATAGGTCATACTATTCATTATATGTGGTTTACAATGTATCTATTGAAACCAGTAGGTGGAGGACTTTTAAAATGTCATCCATACTCCTTTTGAGCTCTCCGTTTGGTCTGATACCTTCATAAAAAATTTTCTAAAATAGAATCACTAAAATACATGAAATGAAAATTTTAGAAACCTAACATAGTATATTTTATATTTAAAACCATCTAATAGAGTGATATGTACAACAACCCCTTAAGAAAAGCTATGTAACCCAAGACTTGGAGTTTGAAGCTGTGGTGTTCACCCTGAAGACTTGGTGACACCACCTTCCTTGTGAGTGGTTTTTTTGTTTATTCTAACCAAAAGAGTATAAAATATATATTCATTCATGGATATCTTAATATATGACATAGAAAATGGATATATTTCCTATAGTAAAATGACTTTGAGATAGTCTATAAACATGATAAAGGGAATGAAGTGGAAGAAAATCTCAGTAGAAAATATCATTCCTAGTTTTCAGGTGAGGCACCCAAGTTTTTTCCCCATTAAAATTATAATTTTTATAGGATGGAGAAGAATTCTACCTTCTATTTATGGTTATAACCCCTCAAATTTTTTAGTGTGAGGGAAGAAAATTTTGGGGATATTGACTAAGAGGTATTGTGTGACCAGGTATTCATAGGAAATACTCAAGATAATTTCTCTAAAAGTGGGGAGTATATCATCCTCTTCTATGGATAGACTATGAAACTAGTAATGCTTTGATAATTGGGTTTGGGAGAGTTACATATATCTCCCTTATTGGTATATCTTTGAGTTTTAAAAAATGTACCAATGACTTTGATGATAGTTTTGGTGGACATAGATGTAGGGGGGTATTGCAGAGTTTATCTCTTAATGCCTCACCTATTGGTAGGCGAAGGCAGAACACCAGGTTGTTGTAGGATTATCCTAAGCCCTTAAGGTTAAATAATGGGAGTGTGAGGATCTATACATGGATTTTTATTAGTATTTACATGGATAGTGAGAGGTAATGACAGGCTCTGATTGATCATATATTAACTCACTAAATCAACCCACTTTCTTACCATCAAAGAGTAGAGTTCAATAGAAAGCTTGAGATAATTGTATTTAAAGGATATCATCCAAATTTATGGTGTTCTACAAAAATTTTCTTATACCATGATTCTATATTCACTTATTAACTATAAATAGTTTTACAGGAGGCTTTTGGGACCCAATTATGTATGAACACGATGTTCTACCCCTAAAAAGATGACCAGATTGAGTGGAATATTTAGATAATTGAGGACATGCTTTAGTTTTGCATATTGGAATTTAATAAAATATTGAGGGATCACCTAACCCTAGTTGAGTTTCTTTTCATAAATAATAACTATCACTTTACTATTTGTATAATTCCATTTGAGTCCCTTTATGAGAGACCTTGAAAGTCACCACTGTGCTGGTCAGAGTTGGGTGAATCATTACTTATGGGGTCAGATTGGGTGTGATAAATGAAAATGTGTAGATCATATATGAGTGGATGAGGAAAACCCAAATCCATCAGAATTTCTATAGAGATCTATGAAAGAGTCCTTTGTAGTTTAACAGGGGAGACCATGTGTTCTTAAAGTCCCAACGTGGCACTGTTTATAGAGATTTGAATGAGGTAGCAAGCTATATCTAAGGTTTATTGATCCATTTTAGATTCTACAAAGTATTGATGAGGTGTCGTACCACCTATAGTTACCTCTATAGTTGTAACAAGTTCATGACATATTCTACGTATCGTAGTTGAGGATATATATATAGGATCCATCACAAATTATTTACTAGTGTGAGCTAGAACTTGAAGATATAACCCCCTTTTTAGAGTACCCAGTGGTGATTGAGTATTGGTAGGAGAATATACTTTGTGGGTGGATGATTCCCCTTCTGTGTGTTCTCTATCATTATAAGAATCTTCAGGAGAGATCATGGGAATGAGATAACTGTATGTGATATCAGTACCCACACTAATTTGAGTAGATCATGATTTTTGGGATGGAAATATTTAAATGTGGGGAGAGTTTAATGGAATCAATTTTTGTGACTAGACCCTCTACATATTTAAAATAATATTTTTGGATCTAGTTTTGGAGTTGGCATAGAATTTAAAGAATCATATAGTCATGATTTAGATATTTTAATAATATTAAATATATTAACTCATGAATTTAAATAATATTATAAATAATAGATTATATCTTGATCAAGTTCTCAAATGAATAATATAATATTTCCATTGAATCTAGAATGTGGGTTTTACCCTTGGCATGGCATAATTATTGTTCAAATCAGACCTCTAGTCGAATCATTGTCACATGTGGAATAAATAAATAAATTTAATTAGTTATTTTATTGTCCATTAAATTTTCTAGAACCCTTTAAAACTTTTATATAATACCCATTATACTTAATTTCTAGGGTTAGCTACATAATTATAAGGATTAGGAAGTGAGATATCATGGTGGATAGCATTGGAAAATGAACATGGATTGATGATCAATCACAAGCATTCTAGAGACAACCCATGTCATCGATGACAACACCGTTGGTTCCTTTTTCATCAACGATTGATCCGATTCTAAGGTTAGATTTGTTTTAGGTTATATTCCTTGATTTTTATGTCATTGACATTATGAATCAATTCCTAACAATCAAAATGGGATCGATTATCATCAATCCCCATAAATATATGAATTTTGTGAAAATATATAAACATGATATATATCATTCTTGGAAAAATTGTTTAATTCATTTTCCCCTTCATTTAATACCCTATGATTGATGTCTAGAGTACTTACAACCATCATTTATCTTTTTAATTTTTGGTTTTTATGGTTTTATATCACTATTTTTCATCATTATTATTAGCCTACGATAGTTTAGAAATTCGACCATGAATCCAGTTTAAATCATGATCAAACTTTATATTCACATTGCCTTATTATACTATCATTATAGATGATAATTTCAGGAGTATCTATGAATGATGATGATTCAAAATAGGAGTATGAGATCAGGAATGTCAATTTTGTGATTCGATGCATGTAGATGACACAAGTGGTGATGGAACTTAATTTTCCAATGAACTATGGCTAGAATCCAACTTACATCAAAGCATTGATGAAATTTAATAAAATTTTAATGTTTCATGAAGAGATGTATAGTGAAATATGAGCCAATGAACAGACCTATATAGGAATCATACTTCTAGAAAACTTCATGACTACACAATATGTAGTTCGAAAGAACACATGATGTGTGTTACATTAATGTTGTGCTATAGTTTAATTCTGAGAAAAATATCACAAGTCCATGTGACAGAGCCCACATGCCATGTGACCCTAGACAACCTGCTCAACATGTATAAGGAGAACACACTTAGAGAATCTAGGGTGGCCTATATGAACATGTGTGTTAAGGATACACCCTATGTACCCCCTGGCGGAACATCACTCGAGTAGGCTCACACACATTGAGTGTCGAACCAAGATTCAGATGTTATGTATCTAGAACTACATGTTGTGTAGTTGGTTTTTTAAACACCATAATGAGAATGAGAACATGACCACATTTTCCTCTTGTGGTGACACCATGTGTACCCTTTGGATGCACCATGTACTTTCCCTTTGTAATGGAGTCAATGATGGGAATCAAGGTGAAGCAATCATGATCATCATCATCAGCATCATGAAGATTAGACTCATCTTTTGGCAGGTCCACCACTACAAAAACAAGATCTATTAGCACTCAAAACAGGCTTTAACAGTGCTAAAAATCCTTATAAAGCTTAGCAATGATAAAAGGGCACCTTTTTCAATGCTCAAAATGCACTGATAAAGGGATCCATTATTAGTGATTGTTTAGTGCTGATAAAGGCTCCCTTTATCAGTTCTTTTTTAGCACTGATAAATTCCCTACCTGCTGTAACATAAAATTCTGCAGCAGCACACCCAAACAAGACCTGCAAAAAAATCAGCATATCAAACAAGCAGTTCACACATATAAAATATGTAGTGGTAGTCAATTTGGGATCAGACGATGGGAAAAAATCCATACCTAATGTGATGTACTAATTATTAATTATGATTATCAAAAGGTACCATTAAATAATATCTCCTCAAAATGATATCTTACATTGCCTCAGATAAAATATATATAGATATTTCATTGTCATAACCTTAATAAAAATTTTATTAAGGAATTCATGTGAGTTATTCTTCATTTTTTTTGTGGTTAAGATTCATGTAAAGCTTGGATATAGAATTTTTTTATAGATTTTGAGTTCCTTTTAGGATATGTTGACTTAGGACTTAGAGAGTTTCCCCTTTAGATTCCTCATGGTAGAGGGATTTGGATGAATCTTGAGACACTTAAAGAAATGTGTTCTTGTGGTTGATGCCTTTATCTTAAGGTGTGTTGTCTTCTTTTCAAAAAATTTATAGAATTTATAAATGGTGGGGAGATATATGCTTATTCTTTGTCAATCCTAGAATCTTGATTAGTAGTCATGTAGTTCTTTTATTGGGGGAAAAAATTTAGAAGAACCCATGTGGGTACACTTTTATGGGGAATTTTCCTATTCATTTTGAACTTTTACTATTTTACATACATAGGAAAAGGATGAGTTGTATAACTCCAAGTAAAAACCATGAAACATACCTTTTTGAGGGGGTTTTTAGGAACACGGGTTGTTCATGGTTAGGAGAAACCATGTGGTATGGATATATAGTTTAACTACGTCATTTTGAATGATTGGAACACGGTTAGTTAACTGTTTTTCCAAACTATGCAGAAGAGGGTTTCTTATCCAATGGATCCCAAAATGTTGGTGAACAGTTTGGAAAACTGCCCAACCAGCCAATGAAATTTGCCGATGATATGGAATAATTTAATGTATTTAAACCTATTTCCTCCCGTCCCCTTACCGAAACTTAGTCTAAGACCCCTTTATCTTAAATATTTATCAAATTTAAATCCTCTATTCTTTTTTTCTTTCCCTTTCATTCTTCTCCCTCTCCCTTTCCTCTTTGTTTTCATCCCTCACCATGAACTCTAGGGCTAAAGGTTTATATTTAGGGTGTGTGATGAATTATTAATGGGGGTTTATTGTCGAAGGACTACTTAGGACTCTATGAGGCTTGTCTATGTGTATTATTTCATAATTAATGACTTTTGGATTGTTTTCCGTATGTAAGTTATTGTTTTCACTTAAAAATTATGTCCATTTTAAACAAAAGAGAGACACGATGAGTGATACTGGCCACACCGTGCCTCATATTGTGGTATGGTTGAATCATACATTTCAAAAATGACCCACGGATCATTCTCCTAAAGTATCAACACAATCTGAATGCGTTTGGTCATTTTTCTGTATGTCACTTGTTGGTTTCACTTAAAATTCTGTCCATTTTAAACAGAAGAGAGACACTTTCAGTGATACCGGCCACACTGTACCTCATATTGAGGTAGGGTTGACTAGTACACGTCACAAATAACCCATGGATCGTTTTAATAAAGTATCCACATAATCTGAATGCTTTTGGTCGGTTTTTCATATGTCAGTTGTTGTTTTCACTTAAAATTCTGTCCACTTAAAACAAAAGAGACCCACTTTTAGTGATACCGGTCACACCATGCCTCTGATTGAGGTGGTGTTGACTCTGGAAAGTAAAAAATGACCCATGGATCATTCTCCTAAAGTGTCAGCACAATCTAAATGCGGTTGGTTGGTTTTACGTATGTCAGTTGTTGTTTTCACTTAAAATTCTGTCCATTTAAAAAAAAGAGAGATACTTTGAGTGATAACGGACACACCATAATTTTTATTGAGGATGGTTTGACTCATAAACATAAAAAATGACCCATGGATCATTTTCCTAAATTATCAACATAATATGAATGCGTTTGGTCAGTTTTCCGTATGTCAATTGTTGTTTTCACTTAAAATTCTGTCCATTTTATACAAAAGAGAGACACTTTGAGTGATACCGGTCACACCATGCCTTTAATTGAGGTGTGTTTGACTCATACACATAAAAAATGACCCAGATATATTTCTACTAAAGTATAAACACAATATTAATGCATTTGGTTAGTTTTCTGTATCTTAGTTGTTGTTTTCACTTAAAAGTCTGTCCATTTTAAACAAAAGAGATACACTTTTAGTGATACTAGTTATACCCTGCCTAGGATTGAGATGGGGTTGACTCTTACATGTCAAAAATGACCCATGGATCATTCTACTAAAGTATCAACACTATCTGAATGCGTTTGGTCAGTTTTCCGTATGTCAGTTGTTGTTTTCACTTAAAATTCTATCCATTTTAAACAAAAGAGTGACACTTTGAGTGATACCAGCCACAACGTGCCTCATATTGAGGCGGGGTTGAATCTTACACATCAAACATGACCCATGTATTTTTTTCCTAAAGTATAAACACAATATGAATCCGTTTGGTCAGTTTTCTGTATGTCATTTGTTGTTTTCACTTCAAATTTTCTCCATTTTAAACAAAAGAGAGACACTTTGAGTGATACCGGACACACCATGCCTCAGATTGAAGAGGGGTTGAATATTACACATAAAAAAAATGACCCATGTATAATTATCGTAAAGTATCAACACAATCCAAATGTGTTATTTGGTTTTCTGTATGTCAGTTGTTGTTTTCACTTAAAATTCTGTCCATTTTAAACAAAAGAAAGACAATTTGAGTGATAACGGTAACAATATGCCTCAAATTGAGGAGGGTTTCACTCTTAAATGTCAAAAATGACCCATGTATAGTTCTCCTAAAGTATCAACACAATCCAAATTTTTTTGGTCAGTTTTCCGCATGTCCGTTGTTGTTTTCACTTAAAATTCTGTCCATTTTAAACAAAAGAGAGACACTTTGAGTGATATTGGTCACAATGTGACTTGTATTTAGGTAGGTTGACTTATAATCATCAAAACATGGCCCATGTATAGTTATCATAAACTATCAGCATAATCCGAATGTGTTTGGTCCGTTTTCCGTACGTCAGTTGTTGTTTTCACTTAAAATTCTGTCCATTTTAAACAAGAGAGAGGAAATTTGAATGATAACAACCACACCATGACTCTGATTGAGGCAGGGTAGAATCGTACATGTCACACATGACCCATGGATCATTTTACTAAAGTATCAACACAATACGAATGCATTTGGTTGGTTTTATGTATGTTAGTTGTTATTTTCACTTAAAGTTCTGTCCATTTTAAACAAAAGAGAGATACTTTGAGTGATATCGATCACATAGTTCCTTATATAGAGATAGTATTGAATCATTAAAATAAAAAATTACCCATGTATCATTATAATAAAGTATTAACACAATCCGATTGTGTTCGGTCTTTTTTTTGTATGTTTGTTGTTGTTTTTACATAAAATTCTATCCATTTTAAACAAAAGAGAGACACTTTGAGTGATACTGGCCACACCGTGCCTCATATTGAGGCTAAGTTAACTTGTAAACATAAAAAATGACCCATGTATTGTTTTAAAAAAGTATTAAGATAATCCTAATGCGTTTGGTCAGTTTTCTGTATGTCATTTGTTGGTTTCACTTAAAATTCTGTCAATTTTAGACAAAAGAGAGACTCTTTGAGTGATACCAGCCACACCGTGCTTCATATTGAGGTTTGGTTGAATATTAAATGTCAAAAATTACCCATGGATAGTTCTACTAAATTATAAACACAATCCTAATGCGTTTGGTCAGTTTTCCGTTTGTTAGTTGTTGTTTTCACTTAAAATTCTGTCAATTTTAAACAAAAGAGAGACACTTTGAGTGATACCGGTCACACCATGCCTTATATTGAGGTGGGGTTGACTCATAAAAATAAAAAATGACCCATGGATAATTCTGCTAAAGTATAAACACAATCCAAATGTGTTTTTTTAGTTTTTCGTATGTTAGTTGTTGTTTTCACTTAAAATTCTGTCCATTTTCAACAAAAGAGATATACTTTAAGTGATACCGGTCACACCGTGCTCCATATTGAGGATGGTTTGACTCTTACACATAAAAAAGTACACATGTATATTTTTCCTAAAGTATCAACACAATACGAATGTGTTTGGTTGGTTTTCTGTATGTCAGTTGTTGGTTTCAGTTAAAATTCTGTCCATTTTAAACAAAAGAGAGACACTTTGATTGATACCGGTCACACCATGCCCCTGATTGAGTCAGGATTGAATTTTACATGTCAAAAATGACCCATGGATCATTATCCTAAATTATAAACACAATAAGAATGTTTTGTTTTTCAGTTTTCCGTATGTCAGTTGTTGTATTTATTTAAAATGTTGTCCATTTTAAACAAAAGAGAGACACTTTGAGTGATACCGATCACACCGTTCCTCATATTGAGGAGGGGTTGACTCTTACATGTGAAAAATGACCCATGGATCATTTTAATAAAGTATGAACACAATTAAAATGTGTTTGGTTGGTTTTCCATATGTCATTTGTTGTTTTCACTTAAAATTTTGTCCATTTTAAACAAAAGTGATACACTTTGAGTGGTACCGGTCCCACTGTGCCTTGGATTGAGGTGGGGTTGACTCTTATATGTCACACGTGACCCATGTATAATTGGAATAAATTATCAACACAATATTAATGCATTTGGTCAGTTTTCCATATGTCATTTGTTGTTTTCACTTAAAATTCTGTCTATTTTAAACTAAAGAGAGACACTTTGAGTGATACTGGACACACCATGCCACAGACTAAGGAGGGGTTAACTATTAAACATCAAAAATGACCCATGTATCTTTATCCTAATGTATCAACACAATCCAAATTCCTTTGGTCTATTTTCCATATGTCAGTTGTTGTTTTCACTTAAAATTCTGTCCATTTTAAACAATAGAGAGACACTTTGAGTGATACCGGCTACATCGTGACTCAGATTGAGGTATAGTTGACTTGTACACATCACACATGACCCATGGATCGTTTTAATAAAGCATAAAAACAATATAAATGCATTTTTTTGGTTTTTTATATGTCAGTTATTGTTTTCACGTAAAATTATGTCCATTTTAAACAAAAGAGAGACACTTTGAGTGATACCAGTCACACCGTGCCTCAGATTGAGGCGGGGTTGACTCATAAACTTAAAAAATGACCCACGAATCATTGTTATAAATTAAAAACAAAGATGTGTGGGGGAGACCCTGTGGAAGAAGGAGGTTCTAACATTGTTCATTTTCTTATTATGGATAATCAGAAAACATACAATTTCTACCAATGAAAATGTTCAATGCATGAGAATAAATTTGGCATCTCGATGCTCATACTGTAATCATTTTAGGACAAAGATGTTTACTCATATTTTCTTTTAATGTGAGTGTTCATGCGTGATATGAAGGTATTTTAGAGATTTTACTGATTTTTCTTATCCAAATCCCAAAGAAAAGTGGTTCATTATTCTTACATGTTACTGGTGCATTTCATCTGTAAAAATGGAAAAATGACTCATTGGATAAATGATGTTTTATTTAATAAAAATTACAATTTTCCTGCAAACATTTACATACAAATTTTTTTCATCTTTTGATCTCTATGAACCCCTCTAAAAAATGTCTGCCAATTGTACATGTCCCCAAGTCAGATCTTCATGCTATTTGTGTACAATCTTGCATCAGGTATGCGGCCCACTCATTTATGAACAAATCTATATCGTCTTGTGAATATGAGTATTTTTGATAGTCAGAGTAGTACTGCAAAATATATAAATAAATAATTAATAAATAATTTAAATGAAATAGTAGTTGTTTTTGAAAATACCTCTTTAGGGATGCTAGTTTGTTGGTGGAAAATGATCTCTCTCATAAATTTAAAAACATAATAACTGCAATCTTTATCATTTGTTTGTTTTGGATACAAATTTTTTTTTGTCATTAGTAGAATAAGTAACTTGTTTTGATATGTGTTTGGATAGTGAAATTTTATTATATATACCATGATACTTGTCCAGATGTAGTACATTCTTGCATCCTTATGCTTAGCCTCTGTTTGTAAAGACCCAAAAATTTCAAGGAAAGTTTTTTCTTAATTTTCTTTGGGATTTTATGAGTACTCTGTTTCTGACGGCACCTGATTCCGAGGCCCGGTGTGCCCGGAATCATTTTCTGAATTTTAGCTCGGGTACGTTCAGTGAACGAACGAGCGAGTTTTTCTAACTTTTGAACCGGTGCTCGAAATCGAATTCCGAGGGCACCGATGGAATCGCAGCGCCGGTAATTTCTTAGAAACACCTTTTTCTGGAGTTGCGGTTGCTCAGGTGTGTTTTTTTAAATTTCCGGGTTAAGTAATTGAATAAAATAAATTGGTGCCACCAATTTATTTTATTTTAAGTTGTTTAACCTAAGTTATGAGGTAAAAGTGGGACCCACAATATCCTACACCACTAGGTAGGATATTTTTGGGGTGGGGCCCACATGAGCCCCACATTTTCTCAACCCCCCTCCTTAAATTAAGTAACGCACCCGCACCCCTATTAATGAAGTCAACCCTTGCATTTATTCTGGTTAATAAAAGCCTCATTAATTTGGTGGTTTAAGTGTTGCAATTAATTCACTTAATTGTTTGATTCGTTTTTGAATTTTAAAACGCATGGCTTGAGAAATAAAAATAAGACAACTCTTATTTTTATTAGTCTGGTGGTGTTGAGAGGGTTTGGGAGAAAGAGGGGAGGCTTGAAGATCTTCATCTTCCTCAACGAAGAACGCGAAGAACGCGAAGAACGTCATCCTCCAACGAAGGTCGACAAGAATTCCGGATCCTTGGAGATCGACGACGCGATGCAACGAATCCTTTCTCCACGACGCGACGACCCTTCTTCCGCGACGCCTTCTTCCGCGACGTGCAATTCCGCGACGAACCCTCGCTCGACGACGCTTGAGGTAGGGGTTTTGGTTCAATTAAATCTATGTGATTTATATCCTCGGCATGTGTTTAAAATTTGTCGGAAGCCTTTTAAACCGCTAACGCGGTGGGTGCGGAGCAACGAATAGGTATGAACCCACCGTTTCTTCGTTCTTGGTGTGCGGATCAGTGGGCGACGACGAAGCAGGCCGTAAGGGCAGTTTGAGGTCTTCGCATTGAAGAACTGGTCCCGGGAGGGCCGTTGGCGAGACAGAAGGCAAAACCGACCACCGGAGGTCGTCCGGTGGTCCGTGGAACACTCCGCAGGAGGCGGCGGCTGGCACCGGCCGACCGCCAGGAGATGGCGGCGCCCGGCGCGCCACTGGGAAGAGCCGTCGTGGCTGAAGCCGCAACGATAGGCTACTGGTCCCGCGACCACGTAGGACCGAGGGAGACGGGACACGACACTCGGCCGCGTCCCTTGGAAAGGGGCGCCCCCCACGCGAGGCCGCAGTTTCGTCCTGGGGAGCGGCTCCCCCTTTGCGCACCCGCTTGGCCAGCGCCAGCGCGCCGGACCGAGCCGCCCGGCCGGACCGCCAGTCCGGGTCACACCCAGGCCGGGCCGTGCTGCCCCCATGCCGGGCCAGGCCATGCCTAGGCCAGGCCGGACCCGGACCCGGGTCGGGTCAACCTGGTTCTGGCCGACCCAGGGGGTACCGGGCCGGGTCGGACCGGGCCCGAACCCCCTAATACCGTACTTTTTTGGTATGTTGCCTATAACTTTGGATATGGACCTCCGATCGATGCATCGTCAGCTGCGATGCGATCCTTGGATCGATACGGTCGTTTCGGTATATTACACTCAAGGTTTCGGAGAACTTTGAGTACGACTGGGTTGGTTCGGATACGAAACCAACCGGGCCCTCGGAGCGGAAACACTTATATCTCGAGCTCCGGACGTCTAATTGATGTGCCGTCGACTTTGTTGGATTCCTCTTGATGAGACGGAACTTTTTGCATGCTTCGCCTAAGTTTTGGATGCAGTTGGATAATGTCCGGGTTGGATTATACCCGAAATCCAACCGGACCTCTGGAACAGAAAGGCTGATAACTTTCAGACCGGACGTCCATTTGACGAACCGTCAGTGGCATTGGTGATCATATTGAGAAACGGTCCTTATGAGAATACCCTATGAAAGTTAGGGGTACAGTAGAGATACAGCCGGGCTGGTTCTTAGACGATACCAACTGGGCCCCTGGGACGAAAAGGCTAATAACTCACAGACCGGGCGTCCGATTGACGCGCCGTCTGTTGTGTTGAGACCTCTATGATGAGGCGGTACTTTGAGATACTTCTTCATGGAACTTTGTGATTCTTGGAGTATCGACCATTAGCTCGTGGAGTGGACCCTCCCGGTGAAGAGCTAGCAGAGTGCAGAGACCTAGTAGCTGGCTAAGACTTGACGACTGTTGATCTATCGACTCGGTGTGTTTCGGATAGCCCAGTGGGAAACTCTTGGTTGTAGCAGCAGACCCATGATGGAGGAGCACTTTGTAGTAGCGGCAGACCCGTGATACTCAATAGAAGGAGTACCTCTGGAGGCTATGAGGGGGAGCGCTTGGTTGTAGCGGCAGACCCACGGTGGAGGAGCGCTTGGTTGTAGCGGTAGACCCGTGGTACTCAATAGAAGGAGTACCTCTGGAACCTATGAGGGGGAGCGCTTGGTTGTAGCGGCAGACCCATGGTGGGAAGCGGTTGGTTGTAGCAACAAACCCACAGTACTCGACAGGTGGGGTACTACAGCAGTCCAAGGAGTTCGGCTTTCTTGGTTGTAGCGGCAGGCCGTCTGTACTCGAAAAAGGAGGAGTTCGAGGCGCTTGGTTATAGCGGCAGGCCCTCTGTACTCGACAGAGGAGGAGTTCAGCGTGCTTGGTTGTAGCGGGAGGCCCTCTGTACTTGACAAAGGAGGAGTTTGGCACACTTGGTTGTAGCAGCAGGCCCATTGTACTCAACGGAGGAGGAGTTCTCCATCAGCCGTGGTTTCGACGTCCTGAATAAGATCCTGGTTGAGCTGAGTCTATGACCTTTGTAATTACCTCCTGATTGAGATGGGTTACTTGATAAATTGGGTATATGTATGGGAATATACCTAAGTATAGGTTATCTGTTGATATCTTCTTGTGGTTATACTTGTTGGATGAAGTAAGACCTTGAGGGTCTCGGGGTCCCTACTGAGTATCATTATACTCAACCCTGCACGGGCTATGCCCGCACCTCCTTGTGTTGGTTGCAGATGATGGACAATGCAGACAGAGGCTGAGTGTTCGAGGACTGGACGGTACCCGGAGGTGGACCTCATGACGAGACAGTATCCTTTGGTGGACTTCACGACGAGGCGATGCTCGGCGGAGGTTGACGGGTGAGAGCGTTGTAGAGGCTATCTGTACCTACCCTTCAGGTAGGATCTGTGGTGGATGATCCAGGAGCTGTGCTTTCTATACCTACCCTTCAGGTAGGATCTGAGGAGGATGAACCAGGAGATTCTTCCTTTCTTCCAGCTTTTGTTTTTGTTGTAATTTCTTTTAGTTGTAGTTGTACTTTTGATTGGGTTTGTATTCTGGCCCATTTACATTTCAGCACTTCCCTTTTTGTACTTGGTTTTTTACTTCCGCTTATACTCTGTGGTGTTTTGTTACCTTTATAAAGGCAATGCCTTCCTAGTTATCGGGATTTACGACTTTGGTGCTAGTCACCAGCCCCTGGACTATGGAAGGCGGGCTTGGGGTAGTCACGGAATGGGCCCCAAGGACGGGTCGTGACAAATTGGTATCAGAGGAGTTCGGTTCTACCGCAGAACTCCGGACTCTGATCTTTTTCTATGTGAAGTAATAATGTTGAGAGTATTGAGTGTGGTGATCAGTCCAGGGAGTCCAGTGTTGGTGCGGTGGCCGACGTATCCGTACAACATTACCCTGACTTCTGATTTCCGACTTAATGCACGAAAACATTGATTGCATGTGTGTTTCAAGTTTTCTTTGTGATTACTTTGTGTCAGCTCAGCAGGTATACTGTTCTGATCGTGGCGCACCTTTCTCGTTCAAGATGGCCGTACGACGGCAGCCAGCTAGGGTACCGAGCGTTGTGCAGGACGACATCCCACCGAGCAACGAGGCCTCGACACAGGGCCCTTTGACAGTAGAGGCACCGCCTGTACCTCTACCCACCGAGCCACCGATGCTACCAGCCCTAGCCGCTGACGGTGCACGTCGCCTTAGTGCACTGCATGAGTTTCAGTGTCAGCGACCACCCATGTTATGTGGGGAGACGGACCCTCAGGCAACCGATGATTGGCTGGAGGTAGTTGTATGAGTTTTCCGTTTGGTAGGGACACCAGCTGACCTTATGGTGGTCCTTGCAGTGAGCCTCCTGCACGTGGCAGCAAGCAGATGGTGGATCTTGATGCTCTAGGTGCACGACGAGGCATCTCTCCTTTGGACGGACTTTTAGAGCCTTTTTCGCTCAGAGTTGGTCCCAGCCACCCTCCGTACGGTGCACATCCATGAGATACTACAGCTGCGGCAGGGCAGCATGACAGTAGCCCAGTACACGGCAAGGTTTACCAATCTCTCACGCTATTCCATGGACATGGTACGAGACCCATTCTTCAGGGCCCAAACCTTCGAGCAGGGGCTCAGGAGAGAGATCAGAGCTTCAGTTGTTTGTCACAGCATTCTGACACAGAAAGGCGTGTTGGAGAGATCCCTCTTAGTAGAGAGTTTCCTTGCTGAGCAGTCTCCAGCAGCAGGACCCACCACTAGCTGGCATGCGGCAGAGTCTTCTGCAGTAGGCAGTAGACAGATGACGCAGAGGTCCAAGAGGACTAGACCTATAGGTGGTCGACCACATGACACATGATCATTTGTGTGAGGCACCTGGGGTGGAGAACAACTTACCATGCACGGACAGTGTTACTCCTGTGGCAGGGTTGGTCACATGGCTCATGACTGTCTGACCCGCCATACAGATGACAAGTAGAAGAACGAAGGACCTCCTAGGCAGAGGCAAAGGTTCGATCGAGGCCGACCACATGGAGCAGGAGACCATGGAAGGGGAGATGGCCATGTAGCTGGAGGTGGACGACGCTTCGAGGTGTTGCCACCACCACTACCAGGAGGTCCACCCCGACCATAGGGAACAGGTGGATGTGGGAGAGATCAGCTTCAGGTAGGTGAGGCCTACGATCATGGAGCTCCGGGAGCAGATGGACAGGAGCAGGACTAGCTCCAGACCTGGAGACTTTTGTTCATGTTTCTTATAGCTCTGTTGGTGTTTGTTTTTATATGCTTTGTGTCTTTTTTACTTTGAGATGCAGTAATAAAAGACACCTTTCTTGTGTCGTTTACCTTCATGTCCCCTCTATATGTTGTTACTAAGAGGTTCTGGTTTAAAAAAAAACCTTTGACTTGACCCTCACTTTGAGATACCTACTGGAGGAGACCCAGTGACCACACACTAATGCTGACAGTGTGACTCAACCCTTGGAGGTGAGAGTAACGGTTGGATCTCTTGGTAGTAGTGTCAAGGCCTTACAACATCATCCTTGGTATGAATTAGTATTGTCCATGTCGTGATTGATTGTATTAGGCGAAGAACGTGGTTCATACAGGGGATGAGACCAGATTTCTCTTATCGGCAAAGAGGAAATCTCAGCAGCTCTTGTAGGACCAGAAAGATCCAAGTCATCCAAGAGCGGATGAGGATAGCTCAGAGCTGGAAAAAGTCTTATGATGATAGGGGGTGGAGACCACTAGAGTTCGAGGTTGGCGACCACGTTTCCCTACGGGTCTCACCTCGACGTGAGTTATGGAGATGTGGCCGAGGCGAAAATTTATCTCTGAGGTTCAACGGATCTTTCTAGGTCCTCAGCAGGGTAGGTGAGGTGGTTTACCACTTGACCACCCACCTCAGTTGCACCAGGTGCACGATGACTTCCATGTATCTCAACTGAGGAGATACGAGCTCGACCCTTCGCTTTTCATCGACCATGAGGAGTTGGACTTGGGCGATGGGGTGACCCTCACGGAGGTTCCAGTGGGGATCGAGGAATGACAGGAGAGGGTCCTACAAGGACAATTCGATTCCTCAGGCGCACTTTCACTAGAAGTACGGGAACCTCCAGGTGAGCACACGGGAGCGGAAGGCTCAGATGCGTGCTCAGTACCGCTTTTGTATCCTTAGGTTGTGTTAAAGCTTTATGGGGACGTAAAGCCCTGAGGTGGGAGTAATGTAAAGACCCAGAAATTTCAAGGAAATTTTTTACGTAATTTTCTTTGGGATTTTACGAGTACTTAGTTTCTGACGGCACCTAATTCCGAGACCCGGTGTGCCCGGAATCATTTTCCAAAGTTTAGCTCGGGTACGTTCAGTGAACGAAAGAGCAAGTTTTTCTAACTTTTGAACCGGTGCTCGGAATCGAATTCCGAGGGCACCGATGGAATCGCAGCACTGATAATTTCTTAGAAACACCTTTTTCTGGAGTTGCATTTGCTCGGGTGTGTTTTTTTAAATTTTCGGGTTAAGTAATTGAATAAAATAAATTGGTGCCACCCATTTATTTTATTTTAAGTTGTTTAACCTAAGTTATAAGGTTAAAGTGGGAACCACAAAATCCTACACCACTAGGTATGATATTTGTGGGGTGGGGCCCACATGATCCCCACATTTTCTCAACCCCCCCTCCTTAAATTAAGTAACGCACCCGCACCCCCTATTAATGAAGTCAACCCTTGCGTTTATTCTGGTTGATAAATGCCTCATTAATTTGGCAGTTTAAGAGTTGCAATTAATTCACTTAATTGTTTGATTCGTTTTTGAATTTTAAAATGCATGGCTTGGAAATAAAAATAAGACAACTCTTATTTTTATTAGTCTGGTGGTGTTGAGAGGGTATCGGAGAAATAGGGGAGGCTTGAAGATCTTCATCTTCCTCAACGAAGAATGCGAAGAACGCGAAGAACGTCATCCTCCAACGAAGGTCGACAAGAATGCCGGATCCCTGGAGATCGACGACGCGATGCGATGAATCCTTTCTCGGCAATGCGACGACCCTTCTTCCGCGACGCCTTCTTCCGCGACGTGCAATTCCGCGACGAACCCTCGCTCGACGATGCTTGAGGTAGGGGTTTCGGTTCAATTAAATCTATGTTATTTATATCCTCGGCATGTGTTTAAAATTTTTCGGAAGCCTTTTAAACTGCTAACGCAGTGGGTGCGGACCAACGAAAAAGTCTGAACCCACCGTTTCTTCGTTCTTAGTGTGTGTGGATCGGCGGGCGACGACTAAGCAGGCCGCAAGGGCGTTTTGAGGTCTTCGCATTGAAGAACCGGTCCCGGGAGGGCCGCTGGTGAAGACGACAGGCAAAACCGACCACCAGATCTCATCCGGTGGTCCGCGGAACACTCCACTGGAGGCGGAGGCTGGCACCGGTCGACCGCCAGGAGACGGCGGTCGGCACCGGCCGACCGCGAGGAGACGGCGGTGCCCGGCGCGCCGCTGGGAAGAGCCCCCGCGGCTGAAGCCACAGCGGCTGGCCGCTAGTCCCGCGACCGCGCGGGACCGAGGGAGGCAGGACGCGGCGTTCGGCCGCGTCCGTTGGCAAGGGGCGGCCCCTACGCGGGGCCACGGTTTTGTCCAGGGGAGCGGCCCCCCCTTTGCGCGGCCACTTGGCCAGCGCTAGTGCGCTGGGCCGAGCCGCCCGGCCAGACCGCCAGTCCGGGCCGGGCCGTGCCAGCCGGTCTGGGTCACGCCCAAGTGGGTCGGACTCGGACCTGGGTCGGGTCGACCCGGTTCGGGCCGACCCAGGGGGTACCGGGCCCGAACCCCCTATTACCGGGCTTTTTCGGTCTTTTACCCATAACTTGGGTTGTGGATCTCCGATCGATGTACCGTCAGCTGCGATGCGATCCTTGGATCGAGACGGTCTTTTTGGTATATTACACTCAAGGTTTAGGGTAACATTGAGTACAGCGGGGTTGGTTCGGATACGAAACCAACCAGGCCCTTGGAGCGGAAACACTTATATCTCGAGCTCCGGACGTCCGATTGATGTGACGTCAACTGTACTGGATTCCTTTTGATGAGATGAACTTTTGGCATGATTATCCTATGTTTTGGATGCAGTTGGATAATGACAGGGTTGGATTGTACCCAAAATCCAACCAGACCCCTGGAACAGAAAGGCTGATAACCTTCAGACCAGACGTCCGTTTGACGAACCGTCAGTGGCTTTGGTGATCACATTGAGAAACGGTCCCTATGAAAATACCCTATAAGAGTTCGGGGTACAGTCAAGATACAGCCGGGTTGGTTCGCACACGAAACCAATCGGGCCCCTAGGACAAAAAGGCTAATAACTCACAGACCGGACGTCCGATTGACGCACGGTCTGTTGTGTTGAGACCCCTATGACGAGGCGGTACTTTGAGATACTTATTCATGGAACTTTGTGATACTTGGAGTATCGACCAGTAGCTCGTGGAGCGGACCCTTCCGGTGACGAGCTAGCAGAGTGCAGAGACCTAGTAGCTGGCTGAGACTTGACGACTGCTGATCTATCGACTCGGTGTGTTTCGGATAGCCCAGTGAAAAGCACTTGGTTGTAGTTGCAGACCCACGGTGGAGGAGCGCTTGGTAGTTGTGTTTGACCCGCGGTACTCAATAGAAGGAGTACCTCTGGAGGCTATGAGGGGGAGCGCTTGGTTGTAGCGGCAGACCCACGGTGGAGGAGCGCTTGGTTGTAGCGGCAGACCCGCAGTACTCAAAAGAAGGAGTACCTCTAGAACCTATGAGGGGGAGCACTTGGTTGTAGCTGCAAACCCATGGTGGGAAGCACTTGGTTCTAGCAGTAGGCCCACAGTACTCGATAGGTGGGGTACTACAGTAGTCCAAGGAGTTCGGTGCACTTGGTTGTAGCGGCAGGCCCTTTGTACTCGACAAAGGAGGAGTTTGGCGCGCTTGTTCGTAGCGGCATGCCCTCTGTACTCGACAAAGGAGGAGTTTAGCGTGCTTGGTTGTAGCGGAAGGCCCTCTGTACTCAACAGAGGAGGAGTTTGGCGCGCTTGGTTGTAGCGGTAGGCCCTTTGTACTAGACAGAGGAGGAGTTCGGCGTGCTTGGTTGTAGCGGAAGGCCCACTGTACTCAACGGAGGAGGAGTTCTCCAGCAGCCGTGGTTTCGACGTCATGAATAAGATCCTGGTTGAGCTGAGTCTATGACCTTTGTAATTACCTCATGATTGAGATGAGTTACTTGATAACTTGGGTATATGTATGGGCATATACCTAAGTAGAGGTTATCTGTTGAGATCTTCTTGTGGTTATCCTTGTTGGATGAAGTGAGACCTTGAGGGTCTCAGGGTCCCTACAGAGTATCGTTATATTCACCCCTGCATGGGCTATGCCCGCACCTCATTGTGTTGGTTGCAGATGATGGACAACGCAGACAGAGGCCGAGTGTTCGAGGACTAGACGGTACCCAGAGGTGGACCTCACGATGAGACAGTATCCGGTGGTGGACTTCATGACGAGGCGACGCTCGGAGGAGGTTGACGGGCGAGAGCATTGTAGAGGCTATCTGTACCTACCCTTCAGGTAGGATCCGTGGTGGATGATCCAGGAGCTGCGCTATCTGTACCTACCCTTCAGGTAGGATCCGAGGAGGATTACCCAGGAGTTACTTCCTTTCTTCCAGCTGTTGTTTTTGTTGTACTTTCTTTCAGTTGTAGCTGTACTTTCGATTGGGTTTGTATTCTGGCCCATTTACTTTTCAGCACTTCCCTTTTTGTACTTGGTGTTTTACTTCCGCTTGTACTCTGTGGTGTTTTGTTACCTTTATAAAGGCAATGCCTTCCCAGTTATCGGGATTTATGCCTTTGGTGCTAGTCTCCAGCCCCTGGCCTATGGAAGGCGGGCTTTGGGTAGTCACGACACGGACCCCGAGGACAGGTCATGACAAATTGGTATCAGAGGAGTTCGGTTCTACCGCAGAACTCAGGACTCTGATCTTTTTCTATGTGAAGCAATAGTGTTGAGAGTATTGAGTGTGGTTATCAGTCCAGGGAGTCCAGTGTTGGTGCGGCGGCCGACGTATCCGTACACCAGGACCCTGACTTCTGATTTCCGACTTAATGCACGAAAACATTGATTGCATGTGTGTTTCAAGTTTTCTTTGTGATTGCTTTGTGTCAGCTCACCAGGTATACTGTTCTGACTATGGCGCACCTGTCTCTTTCAGGATGGCCCCACGACGACATCCAGCTAGGGTTCCGAGCGTTGTGCGGGACGACAACCCACCGAGCGACGAGGCCTCGGTACAAGACCCTTTGACAGCAGAGGCACCGGCGGTACCTCTACCTGCCGAGACACCGATGCTACCAGCCCCAGCCGCTGATGGTGCACGTCGCCTTAGTGCACTGCACGAGTTTCAGTTTCAGCGACCGCCCAGGTTCTATGGGGAGATGGACCCTCAGGTAGCCAAGGATTGGCTGGAGGTAGTTGTATGAGTCTTCCGTTTGGTAGGGACACCATATGACCTTATGGTGGACCTTGCAACAAGCCTCCTACACGCGGCAGCAAGAAGATGGTGGATCATGATGCTCCAGGTGCATGACGAGGCATCTCTCCTTTGGACGGACTTTGAGAGACTTTTTCTCTTAGAGTTAGTCCCAACCACCCTCCGTGCGGTGCGCATCCAAGAGCTACTACAACTACGACAGGGCAGCATGACAGTAGCCCAGTACGTGGCGAGGTTTACCGATCTCTCACGCTATTCCACGGACATGGTACGAGACCCGTTCTTCAGGGCCAAAACCTTCAAGAAGGGGCTCAGGCGAGAGATCAGAGCTTCAGTTGTTTCTCACAGCATTCCGACACAGAAAGGGGTGTTGGAGCGAGCCCTCTTAGTGGAGAGTTTCTTTGCTGAGAAGTCTCCACCAGCATGACCCACCACTAGCTGGCATGCGGCAGAGTCTTCTTCAGCAGGCAATAGACAGATGACGCAGAGGTCCAAGAGGACTAGACCTATAGGTGGTCAACCGCATGACACAAGATCATTTGTGCGAGGCACCCGGGGTGGAGAATGACTTACCATGCACAGACAGTGTCACTCCTACGGCAGGGTTGGTCACATGGCTCGTGACTGTCCGAACCGCCTTACAGATGACCAGAAGTTGAACGAAGGACCTCCCGGGCAGAGGCAGAGGTTCGATCGAGGTGGACCGCATGGAGCAGGAGACTGTGGCAGGGGAGCTGGCCGTGTAGCTGGAGGTGGAAGACGCTTCGAGGTGTTTCCACCACCACCACCAGGAGGTCCACCCCGACCGTAGGAAACAGGTGGATGTGGGAGAGCTCAGCTTCAGGCAGCTGAGGCCTACGATCATGGAGCTCCGGGAGCAGATGGACAGGAGCGGGACTAGCTCCAGACCTGGAGACTTTTTTTCATGTTACTTCTAGCTCTGTTGATATTTGTTTGTAGATTCTTTGTGTCTTTGTACTTTGAGCTGAAGTAATAAAAGACACCTTTCTTGTGGCGTTTACCTTCCTGTCCCCGCTTTATGCTGTTACTAAGAGGTTCCGGTTAAAAAAAAACCGTTGAATTGACCCTCACTTTGAGATACCTACTGGAGGAGACCCAGTGACCACACACTGATGCCGACAGTGTGACTCAACCCTTGGAGGCGAGAGTAACGGTTGGATCTCTTGGTAGTAGCGTCAAGGCCTTACAACGTCATCCTTGGTATGAATTAGTATCGTTCATGTCGGGATTGACTATATTAGGCGAAAAACGTGGTTCAACCAGGGGATGAGACCAGATTTATCTTATCGACAAAGAGGAAATCTTAGCAGCTCTTGTAGGACCAGAAAGCTCCAAGTCATCCATGAGCGGATAAGGACATCTCAGAGCCAGCAAAAGTCTTGTGCTGATAGGGGGCGGAGACCACTAGAGTTCGAGGTTGGCGACCATGTTTCCCTACGGGTCTCACCTCGACGTGAGTTATGGAGATGTGGCCGAGCCGGCAATTTATCTCCGAGGTTAAACAGACCTTTCTAGGTCCTCCGCAGGGTAGGTGAGGTGGTTTACCACTTGACCACCCACCTCAGTTGCACCAGGTGCACGACGACTTCCATGTATCTCAACTGAGGAGATATGAGCTCGACCTTTCTCTTTTCATTGACCATGAGGAGCTGGACTTGGGCGATGGGGTGACCCTCACGGAGGTTCCAGTGGGGATCGAGGAACGATAGGAGCGGGTCCTACAAGGATGGGTTGATTCCTCCGGTGCGCTTTCAATGGCAGTACGGGAACCTGCAGGTGAGCACATGGGAGCGGACGGCTCAGATGCGTGCTCAGTACCACTTTTGTATCCTTAGGTTGTGTTAAATCTTTACGGGGACGTAAAGCCTTGAGGTGGGAGTAATTTAAAGACCCTGAAATTTCAAGGAAATATTTTTCTTAATTTTCTT
The DNA here is from genome assembly GCA_963277665.1 of Viscum album. Lineage (NCBI taxonomy): Eukaryota > Viridiplantae > Streptophyta > Magnoliopsida > Santalales > Viscaceae > Viscum > Viscum album. The sequence continues at coordinate 1,557,830,927 of OY728161.1, forward strand.
TGGGATTTTACGAGTACTCAGTTTCTGACGGAACCTGATTCCGAGGCCCGGTGTGCCCGGAATAATTTTACGAAGTTTAGCTCAGGTACGTTCAGTGAATGAACGAGTGGGTTTCTCTATATTTTGAACCGGTGCTCGGAATCGAATTCTGAGGGCACCGATGGAATCGAAGCACCGGTAATTGCTTAGAAACACCTTTTTCTGGAGTTGCGTTTGCTCGGGTATTTTTTTTTTAAATTTTCGGGTCAAGTAATTGAATAAAATAAATTGGTGCCACCAATTTATTTTATTTTAAGTTGTTTAAACTAAGTTATGAGGTTAAAGTGGGACCCAAAATATCCTACACCACTAGGTAGGATATTTGTGGGGTGGGGCCCACATGAGCCCCACATTTTCTCAACCCCCTCCTTAAATTAAGTAATGTACCCACACCCCCTATTAATGAAGTCAACCCTTGCATTTATTCTGGTTAATAAACGCCTCATTAATTTGGCGGTTTAAGAGTTGAAATTAATTCAATTAATTGTTTGATTCGTTTTTGAGTTTTAAAACGCATGGCTTGAGAAATAAAAATAAGACAACTTTTATTTTTATTAGTCTGGTGGTGTTGAGAGGGTTTGGGAGAAAGAGGGGAGGCTTGAAGATCTTCATCTTCCTCAACGAAGAACGCGAAGAACGCGAAGAACGCAAAGAATGCCATCCTCCAACGAAGGTCGACAAGAACACCAGATCCTCAGAGATCGACGATGCGACGCAACGAATGCTTTCTCCGCGACGCAACGACCCTTCTTCTGCGATGCCTTCTTCTACGATGTGCAATTCCGCGACGAACCCTCACTCGACGACGCTTGAGGTAGGGGTTTTGGTTCAATTAAATATATGTGATTTATATCCTCGGCATGTGTTTAAAATTTGTCGGAATCCTTTTAAACCGCTAACGCGGTGGGTGCGGACCAACGAACAAGTCCGAACCCACCGTTTCTTCGTTCTTGGTGTTCAGATCGGCGGGCGACGACGAAGCAAGCCGTAAGGGCGTTTTGAGGTCTTCGTAGTGGAGAACCATTCCCGAGAGGGCCGTTGGCGAAGATAGCAGGAAAAACCGACCACCGGAGCTCGTCCGATGGTCCGCGGAACACTCCGCCGGAGGCGGCAGCTGGCACCGGCCGGCCGCCAGGAGACGGTGGCGCCCGGTGCGCCACGGCTGAAGCCACGACGACAGTCCACTGGTCCCGTGACCACGCGGGACCGAGGGAGGCAGGACGCGGCGCTCGGCCATGTCCGTTGGCAATGGGCAGCCCCCACGCGGGGCCGCGGTTTCGTCCAGGGGAGCGGCCACCCCTTTGCGCGGCCGCTTGGCCAGCGCCAGCTCGCCGGGCCGAGCCGCCAGGCCGGACTGCCAGGCCGGGCCACGCCAGCCGGGACGGGCTGGACCCGGACCCGGGTCGGGTCGACCCGGTTCGGGCCGACCCAGAGGGTACCGGGCCGGGTCGGACCGGGCCCGAACCCCCTAATACCGGAATTTTTCAGTCTGTTACCCATAACTTGGGCTACGGACCTCCAATCAATGCACCGTCAGCTGAGATGCGATCCTTGTATCAAGACGGTCCTTTTGGTATATTACACTCATGGTTTCGGAGAACTTTGTGTATGGCCGGGTTGGTTCGGATACGAAACCAACCGGGCCCTCGAAGCAGAAACACTTATATCTCGAGCTCCGGACGTCCGATTGATGTGCCGTCGACTTTGTTGGATTCCTCTTGATAAGACAGAACTTTTGGAATGCTTTTCCTATGTTTTGGATGCAGTTGGATAATGGCTGGTTGAATTGTACCCGAAATCCAACCGGACCCCTGGAACGGAAAGGCTGATAACTTTCAGACCGGACGTCCGTTTGACGAACCGTCAGCGGCATTGGTGATCAAATTGAGAAAGGTTCTCTATGAGAATACCCTATGAGAGTTCGGGGTACAGTCGAGATACAGCCAGGTTGGTTCGCACATGAAACCAACTGGGCCCCTGGGACGAAAAGGCTAATAACTCACAGACCGGGCGTCCGATTGATGCACCGTCTGTTGTGTTGAGACCCCTATGACGAGGCAGTAATTTGAGATACTTCTTCATGGAACTTTGTGATACCTGGAGTATCGACCAGTAGCTCATGGAGCAGACCCTCCCGGTGACGATCTAATAGAGTGTAGAGACCTAGTAGCTGGATGAGACTTGACGACTGCTAATCTATCGACTCAGTTTGTTTTGGATAGCCCGGTGGGGAGCGCTTGGTTGTTGCGGAAGACCCACGGAGGAGGAGGGTTTGATAGTAGCGTAAGAACCACGGTACTCAATGGAAGTAGTACCTCTGGAGGATATGAGGAGGAGCGCTTGGTTGTAGCGGCAGACCCATGATGGAGGAGCGCTTGGTTGTAGCGGCAGACCCGCGGTACTCAACAGAAGGAGTACCTCTGGAACCTATGAGGGGGAGCGCTGAGTTGTAACGGTAGACCCATGGTGGGAAGCACTTGGTTGTAGCAGCAGGCCCATAGTACTCGACAGGTGGGGTACTACAGCAGTCCAAGGAGTTCAGCACGCTTGGTTGTAGTGGCAGGCCCTCTGTACTCGAAAAAGGAGGACTTTGGCGCGCTTGGTTGTAGCGGCAGGCCCTCTGTACTCGACAGAGGAGGAGTTCGGCGTGATTGGTTGTAGCGTTAGGCCCTCTGTACTCGACAGAGGAGGAGTTCGGCGTGCTTGGTTGTAGCGGTAGGCCCACTGTACTCGACGGAGGAGGAGTTCTCCAACATCCGTGGTTTCGACGTCATGAATAAGATCCTGGTTGAGCTGAGTCTATGACCATTGTAATTACCTCATGATTGAGATGGGTTACATGATAACTTGGGTATATGTATGGGTATATACCTAAGTAGAGGTTATCTGTTGATATCTTCTTGTGGTTATCCTTGTTGGATGAAGTGAGACCTTGAGGGTCTCGGGGTCCCTACTGAGTATCATTATACTCACCCCTGCACAGGCTATGCCCGCACCTCGTTGTGTTGGTTGCAGACGACGGATAACGCAGACAGAGGCCGAGTGTTCGAGGACTAGACAGTACTCAGAGGTGGACCTCACGACGAGATAGTATTCGGTGGTGGACTTCATGAGGAGGTGACGCTCGGAGGAGGTTGACGGGCGAGAGCGTTGTAGAGGCTATCTGTACCCACCCTTCAGGTAGGATCCATGGTGGAAGATCCAGGAGCTGCACTATCTGTACCTACCCTTCAGGTAGGATCCGAGGAGGATGGCCCAGGAGTTGTTTCCTTTCTTCCAGCTGTAGTTTTTGTTTTACTTTCTTTCAGTTGTAGCTGTACTTTTGATTGGGTTTGTATTCTGGCCCATTTAATTTTCAACACTTCCCTTTTTATACTTGGTGTTTTACTTCTTCTTGTACTCTATGGTGTTTTGTTACCTTTATAATGGAAATTCCTTTCCAACTATCGGGATTTACGCCTTTGGTGCTATTCGCCAGCCCCTGGCCTATGGAAGGCGGGCTTGGGGTAGTCACGGCACGGGCCTCGAGGATGGGTCGTGACATCTGTCGTCATTCCTTTTTTAGAATATATTGTTACACCACCCTATAATAACAAAATCCTTAGTAAAAGATAATATAAATTATATAACTTGATGTTTAAACCTAAAACGTAGGATTTAGTGTCTTACAGATTCACAAACTCCATCATGTGTGGTCAGTTTGTTGGATATCCTTGCATTGAATCTGGAAATAAATCTTTGGAGTATCCAAGTTCACTAAAATAAGCAGCCAACGTTTCCTAAAAACATAAAAATGAATAAGTAATGAAATAAGTGAAAATATAATTGATATGCTTTAATTATAGAGTTTTACCCCTGCATGGTTGGTATTAGGAAGAGTCTGTCATCTTTAATCTTGCTTTAAAATGTTTTTAGCAAGCCTTTCACAATTTCGTCCCTTTTTGATGGATCTAATTTCGTTAGTTGTTTTGATGTGGTATGAGGACCAACGGGTCCGAATTTTGGAGCACGGGAAAATCCATTCAACTATTTTTCATATATATTCCTACCAATAATATAAAATGAATTTAGTCATAATTATAACATTATATCAGATTTTAGAAAATAAATTCATGAAAGCAATCCTCATATGTAAATTTTCAACTGTGACACCTAGACAACCATATTCAAGGATGTCATTTACATTTTCAGCAGCAATGAAATCTTGAATTTCCTCTCCGTATATATTCTTTTCAAAAACATCTATATGACTACTACCACATTTTAGCTTCATATCCACATGAGTCTTCAATGCTAATAAAGGTGGATAGAGAACATGCAATGTTATTGTGCTTTCAATAGATCATTTAGATTGGTTGGTCGATCCTTTAGATGCTTTTGAGCCGATGTTTCTTTTCACCCCTTCCTTTCTCTATCTATAATAACATTCATTGGTTCATACCTTTTTTTCATTAATTGTTAAAGGTTTAGCTTGAAAAATGGAAATAAATACCTCTTTTTCCACATGTACTCTTACAAGTTGTGAAGGCCATTCAATGAATGTCCCAATATCCTTTTTGATCATATTAATAACATCGTCATCAAGAGGAATAGGTAGCTATTCATTTGGATCATGAGCTACAGTAATCGTCACTTTCAGATGGTCTGTTGGAAGTGGTCTATTATGTAGCTTGTCCTCTGGGATGTTGAACACTGTAGCCCTCGTACAAGTTGATAGGTGGGTGTTGAAAGATATAAATCATAGTATTTATCACCCTGTAGAAGATCAGTACAGGAAAAGTATCAGTGTTTTTCTGATTCACATTTCATGGGAACAACTATTAGAATATTGATTACCACAGTTAAGAAAACTCTTTGAGGGGAATGGCTCGCCTCCAAGCTGGTGAGGGGGGGGGGAATCTTCACACGCTGGTTGTTTCATAGTTGTGTATTATCCTTGCATCTCACCCATAAAAGTTACTAGCAACTACCCCTTCCATTGAAATCGTTCTTCAAGAGTTTCTAGTATTTCTATAATTTGTTTCATTTCTTCATTTCTATCATCCATTTGTTTTTTTCTCAAAATATACTTGGGGTGTCACCCCTAACCCGGCACCTCTGACATGACCATATTGTTATAGGCACTTCAAATATGTCGATAATAGGTCTGCATCTTCTACAGGAGTATCTGATTCCAATGACTGTCAGATATCAGAAAATAAGTAATTATTATTATGCAATATCAATTTAAAACAAAACATTTTATCATGTCATACTTACACATATTTCCCACACTTTTTGTGTGTTTTCATCTACTAGATTCCATTCCTTATTCACACGTGCCTCCTTCCATAGCACATGATGTGGGATGGAAGTGTCTTTGGCTTTAGACTCATCAATCTACATAAAAATATATAAAGATAATTATGATGCTGTTTCTTGGAACATAACAATATTACTATGAATTTAAAATATGTACCATTTTCTTTTCTAATGAAGCATACCCCATCCTTGCTTTATGATAAGGGTATGTTGGTTTTGATGCACGTTCCTTATTTTTAGTACTGAGTTGTTGTTTCATAAATGAAATATTGACAATCAAAGTGATGAATACACGTATCCTCAAATAATGTATTATCAGCCACAATGTACCTGCAACTTCTCATCCCCACGATGGACAATAAATTCACCCCATGATTCTTGGGATATCAGGTGAGCGTAGACAAGGGGTGAGTGCAGGTTTATTTTACCTTTGGAATCTTTCAGGTGACATTTTGTTATAATAGTGTGAAAACCTCGATGAATCTTTCCTGCAAGCCTTAGTACATAATTCTTGTGTGAATCATCTACTATAAATGTACTCTACAAGGGATTGAGAAGAGTAAGAAACTGTTTAATTAATTTATTTTCTAGTAAATTAAAGAAATAATATCATAATGTTACCATAATTTCTTCCCAGATCACAGCCTTCAGCCCAAACACAACATGGTTCCATGAATCTATGTCAATCGACACACATTGCCGAGTGACAATTCCAATGTAACTACTAAACATAGCCTTGTTGGGATTCACATTTTGGCCTCATGCATTCCATTCGACATCAAATTTGATTCCTTTTCTTTTTTCCTTAAGAACTTTGGATAACACCATCAAACTACGATGCACCTGTTTTTTCTGTGATGTTGGTCCATTATCCCTGAATATTTCATCGATATCAACATCAACAATATGTTCATCTAAAATGGTAGAAATTACATGTGCTGATGGTTGTTGGACCGCAACACTAGGAGAAACAACAGGTTCAGAAACTTTTTGTTGCACTACACTGTGAGCAACAATAACTACAGCAACAACAGCTTGAGAGACTTGTTCAGCTTCGATGTTAGGAGCACCTGAACGTGAAGAAGTCATTATCTTCAAAAGTGGTTGAACAATTCATTTAGATTACATAAATTCAGTAATTATAATATAATAACATGAGATATCAAGATCTTTATTACAAACAAAATATAACATGTTTATTGAACTCTCTTTATTTTTTTTCAAAGGTTGAAGGGATTTGAAACCTCTATCGATTATCCAAATCCCTTCATTGTGGTCTCCTATAACATACAAAACGTCATCTACATTAGGGCCACTGTGAAATGATTGCGACGTAACACTGAAAGGATCTCCCTCAATTGAATTTTCATCAGACCCTTCAGTAGTTTTGGATGATAACAGAACAATCGACTACTTTTGGTTTGCATGATCTGGAACTTAAAATACTTGTACTGCTTGTGATTCCATTATAAACTGTTCGTCTTTTCACCCTTCTTTACTGAAATCAACATTCAAAAATCCCAATTTATCTATTTTAACACCCATGTTGTTATCAAACCATTTTCATTGAAAAATTGAAAATTGGAATGTCGTATAATCCAACTCCCATATTTGTTTGATAATTCCAAAGTATGATATATTCGCATAAATTGGATTTCTGTCCTTACTACCAGAAACATGTATTTCTTCATCCATAAGGGTAACTCCACTATTTTTCATGGTACTATCTTCAACATGTTCATCTATATAGAATGTATAACCATTAATTACATAACCATTTTAAGATAATACATACACACTTAGTCTAGTGGCTAGCCATCAAAGTCATTCTGAAATTGAATTTGGATTTTTATCTAAATCCTTAAAAATATGGTCCCAAAACCATCCTATAAACTAGTGATTATGTGTATTTGATATCCATTTTTCATCCCTTGATGGATTCAACTAACTAATAATTTCTTTGTGGGTTTCAATATATGGAGCAACCTCCCAACTGTTATAAAAAATATAAAGTTGGGCCTGCTCCCGATCTGTAATATTGATTATCACAATATCTCTTCCAGAAATTCCATCACCCTCAATGCATCTAGTGTGACGAGATTTTGGGAGACCAATGCTTTCAATACCAGATAGGTATTCAACAGAGAATTAAATGGGTTCCTCAACAATATATCACTACACAATAAAAACCTCTGTCCGACTTCGATTTTTGATATACCCTTTCAAAATATTCATATACCATTCCATGGGGTTCATCCATATATAGTGCACATGACCACAAAGTCTAATCTCTCTCACCAAGTGAACCATCAAATGAACCATCATATCAAAGAATGATGGCAGGAAGAACATTTCTAATTCACAAAATATAATGACAATTTATCTTTCAATAGCTGGAAATTTCACCAGGTCTAAAACTTTGTTGCATATAGCTTTGAAAAAGAACCAAAGTTTGGTTAACATATGATGAACATTCTTGGAAAAAATACAATGTAATTCTATAGTAATTAAATTTTGCATCAAAACATGGTAGTCATGTGATTTAAAACCTTTTAACTTGAAATAATTCCTTGACACAATGTTCTTGATATTTGATGAATACCCCTCTGGAACCTTTACAACATTGAAGAATTTTCAAAACTGATATCTCTCCTCCCTGTAAAGAGTATAAGCATTTGGAGGAAGAACCATTCTATTTTCACCCTTCATAGGAGCCAACTCTTCTCGTATTCCCATGTCAAACATGTATAACCTTGCCTTAATTCCATCCTTTTTTTTCTAGGGGAATTTAGCAACATTCTGATAACACTGTCACATACATTTTTTTCCACATACATCACATTAAGAAAATTTCTGATGTTCAGACAATTCCAGTATGGTAATTCAAAAAAAACTGATCTCTTTTTCCAACCGATTTTCGTAAGGTTTTTCGAAAATGGTTTACCAAAAATAGTGTTCACATCTTTTACTTTCTCAAACAGCTGATCACCTGTTAGTAGAGATAGTGTTGTGCATTATTCTGAACTTCCATTGAATGATGTCATCCAAGATTAGTACTTATGCCGATGGGGTAGAAATCTAAGATGTCCTAGAAACATAGATTTCGATGAATGTTTCAAACTAATTGATTTTGTATCTTCTTAGCACATGAGACACCCTTGAGTTCCTTTAATGATATAGCTTGAAAAATTTCCATAAGTAGGGAAATCATTTATTGTCCCATACAACATCGCTCTCAATATGAAGTATTCTCCTTTATAAGCATCATACAACATAACACCTAAATCCCACAATAACTTCAAATCCTCGATCAAAGGAGGCAAAAAACATCAATATCATTACCTAGTTGTTTTGGTCCTGATATAAGCATAGATAACATGATGAATTTCCATTTCATGCAAAACTAGCATGGAAAGTTATAATTTTTCAACATAACAGGCCATGTACTATGAGTGCTGGTTTGAAAACCAAAAGGATTCACTCCATCTATAGATAATGAAAGACGGAGGTTTCTTGTCTCATTTAAAAATTCAGGATACTCATGATCAATTCTCTTCCATTGAGGATAGTTGGCCAGGTGACGTAATTTCCCATATTTATTTCTTTTATCTGCATGATACGACAATTGTCTTGTAGTTTCTTCACTTCCATATAGACGCATAAACCTTGGAATGATTGGAAAGTACCACACAAATTTCATAGGACTAGATTAATATTTCTTGTATCGAGAAGCACAACACTTTGGTCATTCTATAAGTGATTTTTTCTCCTTGCAAAATAATATAAAGTCTTTTGGACAGGCATGCATTCTTTTATAAATCATACCCATCGAGTGTAGCATTTGTTTAGATTCATATGTCCGGATTGGGAGCTCATTATCTTCCGGGAGCATGTCACTCAAGAGAGCAAGTAGTTCTGAAAAACTGACATCACTCCATCCATTGCCTACTTTCAATTTATACAACTTCAGTATAGCTGACAATGCTGTATATTTAGTGCAACCAGTATACAACGACATCTTTTCACAACTCTTTTACTTCTCAAACAATTTTGGGTAATCATGGAGTTCATCTTCAACTATCCTTGTCATTTCCTCAATACGATCTTCATCATCATCAACATCTGTAATCAAATCCTCCATAAAGTCTTCTTTATTATCCATATTTTTAATCATATATGATGATCTATAAAACATAGTTTTATCCCAACTAGTAGCTACATTCACTTTTTCTATGTGTTTATTCCAATATTTGTAACCCTGATCTATTTCGTGACATATCAAATGTTCTTCCAACTCCTCTAGAGTAATTATTCTAGAATAAAAACAATGTAAACAAGGACAAAGGATTTGAGAAGGATCCTTTGCGCAATCCTTTGCAAACTTGATGAACTCTTTCACTCCATTTTCATACTCTATTGTCAAACGATTAGAATCCATCCAATATTTGTTCATATCCATCCTATTTGAATCTCAATTATTATTATTTATGATTCAAATACACAAAACAAGACTTCAAAATACAGTAGAAGAGAGACACTTCATTATAAAAATAGAAATTAATAGAGCCTAACCATTTCCAATAAATATTTGGAAATCAACAGAACCAGGATAGATCCCCATCAAAATCAACACACTTTCCAGCGCCCTTACCAATAGTTCTAGAACCTACTACCCTTACAACAAAACATTAAACACCTTTTTAACCAAACCTACCAGACACCTCATTCATAATAAAATAATCACATTAAACAACCCAAAACTAGTGACCAAACTCAAATAAAATGAAAACAAGGATACAATTTTGATGAGAATAATAGTATAGTAGATACATTTCCAAACACAAAGGGGTTTGCAGGGGAGACAAATAACCTAGGTTTATCCAAAATCACTATGGAATATCATAGGTTTTGTTACCCAAATTAACATAAGAAATAGAAAATTGAGGTTAGTGAACATAAATTCTATCATGAACATCTAAAGGATATAAAATAACTCTCCCTCACCTTACCCAAACTTGTAACTAATATCCACAAACACGTCTTACATCCATTCAATAAAAAAGCACATTCCCATACAAAGGGATAAAAAAAATCCCTTAGTGTTAAAAAACTCACACATGAGGGGATAAAAGTATCAAATAGTGATAAAACATCCTTCACAAAGGAGTGAATTTTTCAAGGGTAAATCAAGAGGGACAAACAAGATTTAAAATATACACTATATAAAGTGTAATCTGGAAATTTACCATAAACAATACAATAGAATTCCAATCCAGTTACCACTTCATAAATCCTCACTTAATATAAATTAAAAATTTATTAGAATCACAATCACACCATAAAAACATTTCCAAGACATCATTTAAATAATTTTCCTTTCTCAATGAAATATGAAAAAATCCAAAGAAGGATCCATGAACCCTAATACTCCACAACTCAATGCCTAGAATTTCAAGGAAATCTCCATTTTCCATAAAACAAACCATTTTATATTTTTACTCACACAAAAACCCCTTTCAAATAAATTTTCCATTACCCACACATTTGAAAAATTCCATTTTTATAAAACAAAAGAAGAGCATACAGTTAACAAACCAAATTCATGGGTCGATCCCCCTTTTCAAAATCAAACATAAACCAAGAATAATTTCAAAACATGCCTTTAATAATTTGAGAAACTTAAAAATCATATTTAAAAATTCACAATAATCCAAACATGACAAATTATTATGTTTCCTTTTTAAAACCTACACCCAAACCCATTCACACCTCAGTGTCTTTGAAAAAATATTTCACACCTTTGAACAACCCATAACACCCTTTATAAGAAGTATTAAATTACAAAACACAAAAATCCTAACCATTTCCTTTATTAAAATTCATTTCAAAGACATATGCATGAAAAATAATAGAACCAACAACACCTAAATAGGTCAACTGTCCACCCCAAAACTCACCAATTCACATTAAAAAAATAATGCATACCAAGTAATATAATATGAATAGAAGAATATCGATAAAGGGTACCCCACACCACTTTCCTGTTGGTATGAAATGCTCACACTCAAACGTCAAACATCCTGGTGCTCTCATCTCTTTCATATAGCACATCGACCCATAAGCATGGTAATATCACATCTCGCTTGTAGACACCAGAGCCATCAAATCACAATCACTATCATAACCAAAGTAGTAGGGTATTGTGAAAATGTATGACATAAACTTTTTTCCCTCCTCCTACCATTCACAGACCCCACATAAAGCCTCCCCATAAGAACGATCATATCACACCTTGACCAAAAACACCTAGGCCACCACCCCACAAGCATGGTGACATCTCACTAAAAAACACCTGGGCCACCACTCCAAAATCATGGTCACATGTCCCCCAAAAAAACATGGGCCACCACAAGCACCATATAATGAACTAACAAACCTTTAACCATCATAGCCTATGAAATACCTACCTCACCTGGAAGAGAGAGTGGGAAAGAGCAGATACCCAAACATCTATCCTCCTCACTGGATGTTAGGAAAAACACCAGTCACGTGACTATTTGGGTTTCAAAACATAGTGCTTGACATGGGTAGGTTGAATAGATAAATCATGAATAATATAGAAGTATATAAATATATCCACACACACAAGCCCAACCTATGGGTTTACAACCAAATGCTAACCAACTCACAACATTGTCACTATTGTTTCCACCTATAAATGAATAACACTACATAATAATCCACAATCCTCATTTCACATTTCCAAAAAATTCACATTATCCAACCAATTCATTTAATTATTTAGCATCATCCACATTTAACCACATAACCCACTATTTAAATAATTATCTGTTGATTCCATCCAATTAACCAAACCAACCCATTCCATTTAAATCATTATTAAAAAATTATTAATTCCATCACTACCCAATCATTTAGCAAAAAGAAACCATCACCTCACCACCTCAAAAAGCATGACCAAAGAAATCACCTCAGTGCCCAAAAAGCACACCAACAAACCACTTCGCTGCCCCAAAATCACATCCAACAACCATCATCCTCACATTTCCTAACCACACATTTCCACCCAATAGGAATGGCCACACATCACAACAAATCAATATCATTTTACAGATTTACAAAGGGTATTTGATCACATTCCACTTTATTTTTTAAGGGATTCATCGAACAAACCACAATCCAAGGGAAACCATTTTATTATCCAAATGTAAGTGGTTAGCTAATTTCCATATTAGTGTGATATCACAATAATCACAACAAAAGCAGAAATCACATATCATATCATTGAGTGTAAATAAAGCACCCAATGGACATAATTTTCAGTGGAGCATCTATCTTATGGAATCATAATATCATAAATAATAATAAGGTTGTAAAAACTTGAAAATACAACTCCTTTACCCTTTAATTTCAACTTGTAAATTCCTTATATTTTATTAAGCCATCACAAATTTTTTTATAGATTAACATGAGAAGAAACACCTCCCTCATGATACACAATAAAGAGAAATGATGGATTCCATACCTCAATGAAGATTTACAGCTCATTTCACACCGCAAGGTGAAAAAGAAATGTCTTCCAACCAAAACCGCACTATGAGAAACCACTAATAAACCTACTGAACCCAAAAATCATAAAAACGTATCCCAAACACACAACAAAACCCAAACAAAACCAAACAACCATAATGAATATTAGAATAAGAACAAAAGGAATCAGATGTGGATGAGAAGAGAAATCACCAAATATCAAAGATGGGAACCCGAGAATCAAACCTCGTCGAAAGGAATCCCAAACACGTGAAGTTGGGTTCGTGGGGAGGGTCCATTAGGGAGGTAGAGAAGTAGGGTTTGCGGGGAGGAGGAACCACAGAAGGGGTTAGAGGGGTAGGATAAGGAGTAGGGTTCATGGCAGAGTAGGGATAGCGAGGGAGTAGGGATAACAGTGGAGGTTCGAAAAAGATAATATCAGGGGGGGGGGGGTTGTCGTAGGGGTACAGTACCGTGAGAGCTTGAGGGTGCAATAAACAGAGGGCACTGTGAACCTCATTTTATAAAATGGGACTATGGTTTTATCATCACTAGAAAAGCTCTAATAAAGGGTTCGCTTTATCAGCGCTGATAAAGATCACCCTTTATAAGTGCTAAAATTTTAGCACTGATAAAGGATCCCTTTATCAGCGCTTTTATAGCATTGATAAATAATCGATTTATTAGCGCTAAAAAACTTCTAATAAAGGCACCATTTATCAGCGCAAAAATTTTAGTGCTGATAAAGGGTGCCTTTATCAGTGCTCTTTTAGTGCTGATAAAGGGAACCTTTATCAATGCTTTTTAATTAATGCTGATAAAGAATTAACATTATCAGCGTTTTTTGATTAGAACTAATAAAACGTGTCACTTCCCTTGCCCATTTTTGTAGTAGTGGTCTTAGTGAGTGGAAACCCAAACTGACTGGAGAAATAGGGCACAATATTCTCTTACTATCCTTAATTAGGTTTATAAATTCCCCTTTTGGATTGGGGGATAACATCATCTACCTATATATATATATTAGATAGGGTTTATTATTCCCCCTACTATTATAGGGTACACGATCCTCTATTTAAAGGGTTGGTTATCCCCCCTTCCTTGTGATATTATATAGGGAATGTGATTCTCTAATTGGGTTGGTTATTTCCCCTACACTACTAGAGGAATATGATCCTCCATTATAGGTACAAATAGGTTTCATGGACTGAAGGATCAGATGATTTATAGGTTTTGGTGGATGTTCATATTCCTTGGGATGGTTGTGATGACTATAACCATACTTTGTGGATTGAGTACATTATATGAGAATGCATAGGTTCTTATAATTTCCTTACAAACTTGTATATGGTTTGATATGACTCTATTTTAGTTCTTTAATTGTTGTTGATTTTATGGTTTCCTACTAGGTATGTATATACTCACCCTTGCATGGTATTTTCATGCATGTGTTATATCTTATAAATATGGTAGATTATTAGATAGAGATATAGGTGGAGCTAGTGTGGGTGGAGCTTAGTAGTGCTTAGTGGTTATGGTAATTGGATTATTGTCAGTCTAGTGGTGATGTTTTGAGACTGTTTCCTCCCTTATTGTTAGGTTGAACCTACCTTCTGGTTATTGGGACTGTATTTTTACCTATTTACTTGAGTATGCTCTATCGTTTTCTATTTTGGGATATTAGTGGTTGTACATGCATTTATTATTATATATTTTTTACTCTTCCATATTACTCTAGTGTGTTTTGACATGTGTGTGCATGTGTATAGGTGCATTAGGCTAAGGCCTACCATATGCGTGATATGCCTACTCGGAGCTAGTCACTAACCCTTGGACTATTGGAGGTGGACTTGGGATGGAACACTTAGCTTACTATTGGATATATGGGCCCTAGTGATTTAGGTTATATCACTAGGTTTCTCATATACATATATATCATTCACCCCATACTAAATCCACTATACACTCTAGGACACTAATCCTCACTGGGCATTAGAATACCAGATCGACCCTCAAGGATCATGGTCACATCCTTGTGCATATATATTGAAATCACCCTATAATTATTTATATTAGGAAAAACATACCCACAAAGTTTGATTAAGTATAATTCCACCAATAAGTTATTTAGGAAGACACCAAATAAGTTATTATTGACACTTTAAATAATACAAACATATATTTATTTTTTAGTTTCTAAAACCCATATCACAATCACACTCAAGAATAAACATATCATGTGAACCTATAAACCTGATATGATGCATTAATGAACACTATATTACCACCTTAGGCCATGATAAAAACCATAAATTAATAAATCCAAACATCATACTTAAAAATACTCAACCCAACTATAATAGTAAAAACCCAAAACAATAATATGAACCCTTGGAAATTTATACTTGGTCTCATGAATGATCTAGATAGAAACACAACATAGAATATATTATAAGACCTAGAAATTATACATATAGTTCACCATAACCTAAATAAGAGGAAAAATAAAACAATGTTTTGTTACCACTTTTTACCATCTAGAACTGAATCACTCTATAGTAACTAGACTATTTCACCACTTGAACTCAACCATTCCTCCTCATATTCCAAAGGTCACTGACCAATAGCGAGTATCTATGTTGATATCATAGGGAACTATAGACTCATATTAGAGCAGAGGAAAAAAATGTAAATAATATATAATAAATAATCACAATGTCAAACTGAATAAAATAAAATCATATATAAATCTATCTAAATGTAAATAACATACCACAAATTTTAATAAAATAAACTATAAAAATTTCACACAAGTCAAGAAGAAAAAATAGGACCCCCATGGGAAGATCATATAAATATTAACCTAAATAAATAAAACTGAGAAGAAACCACATATTATTCCCTAGTCCCAACCCGGTTCCATATCTCGACTCTATCCAAGATATCCAATTGAACAAACTAACACGAGGCCTCTACCCTATGTATACCTATGATCATATGTTTTTCTCAGGTAACAATGTTCCAAGGATACCCGAGAAGGGTGTGGGTAAAAATTACTTGAAAACCACCAATGGTTTACCTAACATAGCTAGTATATAAAATGAATATACAACACGACACACTTAAAATAATAAAGTAAACAATTAAAAAAGCAATAAAAATATCACCACTAATCCTTGAGTTCTAAGGTACTACCTAAGTTTAACCATACCTACTTCGAACAATAACATATGCCTATGAACATAATGCATTAACACCCAGGAGAAACATGTCCTTCCTTAGAACATTTTGAGATCATAATCTCATAGGGGAAAAAGCACCACCCTAGAACCTTTTAGAATATCATCTAGGGGGAACCACATCCTTCCTTAGAACAATCTTATATCATACACACATGGGCATCATGCCTCCCCATAACCTCATATAACATACACTTGCAGGAATATTACCTCCTTGGATCCTCATATTTAATACACCTAGGGGCATCATTCCTCCCCAAAACCTCATATATAATACACCCAGGGGTATTAACACTCACCAAAACCACATATATTATCACCCCTTAGGGGAATAATCCCTCCCCATAACCTTTACCAAAATATCATCACATATAATATTATCATATATCATGTTATCATATATCATATCATCATATTTCATATCATCATATCATGTATATCATTCCCTATATTGGTATATCAAGAATACAACCCATTCCCATGACCACATTTATGCCTAAATACAACCATGTCGGCCCTAATGTTTTAACCCTCTTTTGGGATAATGTAAGACCATTCAACCTTTATGACCCCTAAGTCACACCATAGTTTGGAAACCCCACATGGGTTCTTTTATCTCATTTTTAACTTTAGGGTCGAAGTAAAGGAGTAAGTGTGCCCTGAAGCCTTTATATATATATATAAATTCATACAAACTATAAGATATAGTATAATATAGTAAATAATAGTATAGAACATTCACGAAAATCATAATTTTCATATATTTTAGCTATATAGTTTTTAACAATAAGGGAAAATATCATTTCGTATGAGATGACACTACCTCACTCAATAATTAGGTATGATTAAGTATGTCATAAAGAAATCATGGAATATTATTTCATGTTATCACATGGTTTAATCATACTAAATGATTGATTGATATTGTATGGATTATTGTCAGATGCCACTACCCATACAAACCTAAGTAATGCCTTTCCATGAATGATATATTATGATTCATTTGTAAGGTCCATAGTAATCAAATGAAAACCTATTTTTAACATGTTAACCTTTGGATGAAATCTTCCATCTGTATCTATCACTCGACCATTGTAAGAGTTGAAATATAAGGGAGTTTAATGGATGCATACAATGCATGTATAAGTCAAGGAATTAACTCATGCATTATAACACATGATTTAATGTGCGAATAACTAAGGATAATCCTTAGGGGTTATGTAAAGTAACTTCCATATGATAGAAATTAGAATGATTCTTAGATGAGACTCCCAAATGCTCATTTCTTCATCTTTATTTATGCTTGAGGCACTAGTATTCCATGGATTTTGAGAATATTCCACATGTATAACATGTAATTAAGTCGGTTTTTGGATACCAATGGAGGTGGGAGTCTTACAACTAACACTCTTTTGATCTCCCTCAAAACCATGTGACAATGATCAAAATATTGTGGAAGATTTATAATGAAAAGGTATGTGATGTTCCATATTTTTTTATTTAATTTTTACTATTTTTCATTTTAAAATGCATGGAGATTCTTAGAAATGATTTTTATATTCTCCCAAAATTTAATTAACTGTTAATATATGCATAGATTTATATCATTGGTATAAAATAAAATCCCATTCTGTTTGATTCATGAAAATCTAAGGGAAATGATGTTTATTGAAGTCGTAATACATGTCATATTGAAGGTCATAGAATTTGATAGTTCAATTGTACCATGGGTTTTGTATCACAGAATGTGATATATGATATTGTAAGTCATAATTTTTTTAATTCATGTTTTTATTCTTTTCATATTATATGATATATAGATATAATATAATATGATTTTCGTGCCACCTATTAACAAAAAAAACATCATATCTTAAATATGATACGACACATATCATTAAAAACAACATTGATATGCCAAGGGGTTATGTAGTAGGCTACCAATTATCTATCATAGAACATTATATAAAATAAAGCATATCAAAAATTATGATATGAATTGAATATTAAAATAAAATTATTCAAGAATTTTTTTATTTTTCTTTATTTTCACTTATTAATTAAAATAATTACTTATTAATTGTTTATAAATAATGAAAATGGAATTTTTTGAATATTTATTAATTTATAAAAAGTTTATATATTATATAATTATAAAAATATCATAATAAATTAATAAATGTTTACGATAAAATTTAATAATAAATATTCCTTAAATATTAAGAGCTAATATTTAATACCTTTTACAAAATTATATTACATTACTAGTGAATTATAAATAAAGTGTTTATTTATAAATTATAAAAGGGGAATTTATAAATAGTTTATAAATCAAAAAATAAGACAAAATATAAAGTGTTTATATATATAAAATCATGAAATGTTCATAATGATTAATTTATAGTGTTCAAACTAAAAGTGACTTATTTGGAAATTATTTAAGCCACACCAAAAGTTTTTTGATGATTTATTTAATCAAAGGTTTAAATACTATTTAAATATGTGATATTAAATATTATGTAAATAGTTTACATAATATAATTATAAAAATTTTAAATTCTAAAAAATATCAATATTAAAGTAAAATTCAATAGAATGATAATATGAAAAAAGGTTCATATTATGTGTATACTTTGTCTATATTCATAATTATAATATTTCCATAACATTAAATGTAAAATGATAAAATTTTTATATCTTATATTTTATTTAGGATTTGTTTATAAATGTTTATCTCATGTTTAAATATTTTAAGCATTATTTTATATAAATTTATACCTTATATATTCATAGTTATAAATTTTTTATATTATAAATATGCTCATGCATTAGTTTATATGATAAACTATTTATTATTAAATTCCCATGCATTTAATTACATAATAAGACAATTACATAAGATTTAGATTTCATCTACCTTGACCTCAGTTGAATTTATGATCTGGAAAATAACTTTTGAATATAATTTATACAATAGGTGTTAGAGTTATGATGAATTGGATTCTATTTTGAGTTAAGTAACCCTAGGTAGAGGGACTTTGGGTAATGCTTCTCACTAGCATGGAGGCTTATTCATTATTCTTTAAAGGGTGAGGGTAGACTATCCATGGATTTGGGCTTACCCCTATGGATATTTTCAATCACATATAATTCTAAACCTTTACATGAATAATCATGTACTGTATGTATAACGACCCATACTTTTACATACATTGTTAATACTTCAAAATTGAAGCACACTTATTACAACATATGACAAAACCACAAAGGACCGTATAGGTATAGTGTCTTTAGAAACTGGGAAACATAAACAACTGGTTCATAAATCTTCTACAGTGTCTCCCATTTATTTCATCATATCTAGGGTCCCTTTTAGCATATTCTACTTAATATCCATCTTCCTGACCTGGGGAAAAGAAAACATAAAAGGGTGAGCTCAAATGCTCAGCAAGGGCAATAAAGGAAATAAAAATCTTATCATATCTTTTTTTTTAAAAATCATAACCTGCAAAAGAGATCATAAAATCTTAATAAATCATAGAAGTGAAAATGAGATCCCCATAACATGAAACTTGAAACTTTGTGGCATGCACACATAATCATGGAAAATCATTTCTTGTTAGTCATGACTCAATGCCAAGACTATCTTAGTGGACAAAGTCCCTTTCTGAACCGAGTTCACTCCTCGTTTCAGTCCTGTATC
The DNA here is from genome assembly GCA_963277665.1 of Viscum album. Classification (NCBI taxonomy): domain Eukaryota; kingdom Viridiplantae; phylum Streptophyta; class Magnoliopsida; order Santalales; family Viscaceae; genus Viscum; species Viscum album. The sequence continues at coordinate 1,557,850,760 of OY728161.1, forward strand.
ACTGAACTGAAATAACCTTCCGTTCCAGCCATGTCTATCTCATGAGATATAAAATCTTTACCCAATGCATTGGAGGGAGATATAGGTCCCACCCATCTTATAATGAATCCTTTCTTATGTGTGCCACATAATCATAAATCATACATCATCGCATAACACATGTAACAAAAATGGGATTCTTGAAACATCATGACATCATAAAACAAATCTTATAAGGCAAATGACTTCATAAAAATAATTCCCTCACAACATAATCAAATCAATGTAAATAAAGGGATAAAAACAGAACCCTTTATTATCTTAGATGGAAAATAATTTTGATAAAACACTTGAACTCCATTCTTGAGGAAAATATCCTTTCTTCTTCAAAAACATTTTTCCTTTCATAACATGTCATACAACTTTAAAATAAAAGAAGTTGATTAAAAATAAACTTGAAAACTTGTAAAGGAATCTTCTTGGAAATAATGCTTTAAAAATCCATTCATGCCGTATAAGTTAAAAAAAACATTCTTCGTACTTTTGTCGGAAAAGTCAAAAAAGTACCTCGTACGGAAAAACGACAAAAGATTCCTTTCATATTCTTTACTAAAAACTCACCTAAGGGTAAAATTGGATTTAAACTATTGCAAGTGGATGGAAACAATATTACATATTGAGGGAACATGGATGTGGATGATAAAATACACCCCAGTAAATACTTACGAATAAACAATCTCGGATAAAAATGAGATTGTGATATTTCCCTTACCTTAGGTCCGATTTGCTTTGTACGTGTCCGAAGCTCCTGTATAATGGTTTAAATAATGTTATTGACTTATTCCAGAATCATACATGTTGATATGATATCATATATGGTCATATTATTAGCTTTTTGTTAGTAATATTTCATTGTTACTTGTTACTCGGGTCTTTATAACTTTTTGTTCTTATGCGTGTTTTGTCGAATAAATTCTTATTCTTATCTTAGGTTATAGATAATTCATTTACAGAATGGTATTAGTGTAGTATATACCATATTCATTCATTCAATTCATTTATATAATCATTATGAAATGAAGATCATGTAGAACGAGTCGCATCACATCGTGGAGACGGTATTCCGTACGTACGCACGAGTGATGATATCGTTCCTATGATCGTGGAATTGTATTGGAGTATATATATATATTATTTCAGTATCAATATTACTTCATAATAATCATATATAGTTACTTATTACACCATTATAACCATCCTTGTAAGGTGATGGTGGAAAAATAGATTACACCACGGCGTGGAGACGGTATTCCGTACGTACGCACGCGCGGTGATTTCATTTTTCCGTAGGATGGATAGAAGGTGAATTAGGGTTGTTTCATATTTATAATAACATATCAGTATGTAAGTAATACTAATGTTATTACTTTGTCATGAAACAACTAAAGAAGAAGAAGTTGAAGACGAAAGAAATTGAAAAGATCGGTAATCGATATTACCTCTTCTTTGGAACGCCTCTTTGAATCCTCCACTTAAGGAACTAAGATTGGTCTTTGGAGAAGACCAGGACCTCTAGGATTATTCTAGGGAAGTGGAGAGGAGAAAATGGCAGGGGTTGGCCGAGCTTGAGTGCTCAAATTGGTGTGAGGAGGAGGGGGAGGAGGTGCCCTTTTATAAGGGAGGAGAGGGGCACCTTAGGAATTTCTCAAAATATTATTTTATATTAAAGTCAAAATCGGTTTATAATGGTTCCAAAGGGTCTTATTTAGAAGCTAAAGTGGGGAAGGGTCGAAATCCCATCAACCAATAGGATTTAGACAAGTTCAGGGTATTATTTTAACCTTATCAATTAGATTTAACTCTAAGTTAAATAATTTAACTTTTACCGTGTCTTTTTGTTTTCTTTCACTATATGGTTAATACACTTACTATAACATGCCAAACGAACCCCAAATTGTTTATTATTAATATATATATCCTTATCTAAGTCATTTGGCCGAACCTTAGATTTTTAGGAATAAAATAACAATTAATAATATAATATTTGATTTAAAAACTATTTTGTGTCAATTTTGACACTATTTGATATATGATTTTTGTGAAAGTCATAACAGAATTAATTGTTCGAACCAAGTTGATTAAATCAACATTAATATATCATAGTAACCTAGAAAATTAGTGGAATGCATAAAAATTTTCAAATTACATTTATTATGGTGTTTATAACATCAATTATGTCAATATTTCATTAATAAGATAATTACTGCATCATCGTTGTGTCATAAATAAATTAAATTATTTGATGTCTAAAAATTATAAATAAAATACCATCATGTAGGAAATCTTTTTAGCTTTCTAATGAATATTTACAATCGAATTTATCTTATGTATAACCCCATATTAAAAATGTTTTAGTAAATAAACTTTGATTTTAACTCTTTTAACCCTTCTTTAAATAAATTAATAATAAAGGTCCTAATCTAACCCAAGTGGGCCTAAATGGTCATATTTTATTCCTAAGTTTGTCTTTGGTCGAAATAAACTTGTCCAATAGAATTAGGACATGTGTTAGGGTAATATTGATATCATATTTACCCTTAGTTACCCTATTTACTATTAACCGCGGTAAAAATAGTAAAAAGTTACTATTCACCAAAAAATTATTTTCATCTCATTGAACCACATTTTAGTCCTTGATATTAACCGTGTCTCTCGGATTTTTGAAATTCCATTCACAGAAGCGGTAAAATTAAGTTTTATGCAAAATTCGGTTTTTAACCTACCACTTAGTGGTTTCACTATTCATCAAAAATTGAAAGTTTTCAGAAAAATACCAAAATTTCACCCTAGGCTAATTTCGATATTCTGAGTCCAAAAATGAAGTCCATTTTGAAAAATAAAATTTATAAAATTTCAAAAAGTGGTTATTACTATTCATAACGGCTAGTTTTAATAGCATATTGTTATTTAGTGAAACTCGGTATTGCGTACGACGCAAGCCAAGTAAGTATTGTGTAGAAAAAGATTCCTGTGATGATTTATATAACATAAAAGTCTCGGGTGTTACATTCTACCCCCCTTAAAAGAATTTCGCCCTCGAAATTCGTCACTTTGTAACAAACAGGTGAGGATACTTCTCCCTCATCATATCCTCAAGCTCCCAAGTAGCTTCTTCAAGTTGGTGGTTCCTCCATAAAACTTTCACCAAGCGAGTGGTCTTGTTTCGTAGGACTTTTTCGCTACGATCCAGAATCTCTATCGGCTGTTCTTCATAAGAAAGATCTTGCTCCAGCGGTACAACTTCTGAGCTGAGTACATGTGAAGGATCTGGTATGTACTTTCTCAGGAGAGATACATGGAACACATCGTGAACTTGAGAGAGATTCGGTGGAAGCGCCAATCGGTAAGCTACCTTCCCAACACGATCCAGTATTTCAAAAGGACCGATATATCTAGGGCTCAACTTCCCCTTCTTTCCAAATCTCATAACCCTCTTCCAGGGAGATATTCGTAAGAACACTTTATCGCCCACTTCAAACTCTAGGTCTTTTCTTCGGTTGTCGGCATAACTTTTCTGTCGACTCTGAGCTGCTCTTATGTGTTGTTGAATAGATCTGACCTTTTCTGCCATCTCATCAACGAGATCAGGTCCTAATAGCTTTCTTTCCCCAACTTCATCCCAGCAAGTTGGAGTCCTGCATTTCTTTCCATAGAGAGCTTCATAAGGAGCCATCTGAATACTGGAGTGAAAGCTATTATTATAAGAAAATTCCACCAAAGGTAGGTGTTGATCCCAACCTCCTTTGAAATCCATAGAGCAAGCTCTCAACATATCTTCTAGGGTTTGAATTGTTCTCTCAGACTGACCGTCTGTCTGGGGATGATAAGCAGTGCTGAAACTCAACTCTGTATCCAGAGTATGCTGAAGACTTCGCCAGAACTTCGAGGTAAATCTCGGATCCCGATCAGATATAATAGAAAGTGGTACTCCATGCAATCTTACCACTTCCTTTACATATATCCTGGCAAGCTGATCTAGAGAGAAATCCTCTCTAATAGGAATGAGGTGTGCAGACTTTGTAAGACGATCAACTATGACCCAGATAGCATTATTGCCTTTGGATGTTTTAGGAAGTCCTGTGACAAAGTCCATAGTGATGTTTTCCCATTTCCATTCGGGTATGGGTAATGGTTGTAACATCCCCTTAGACTTTTGTCTCTCAGCTTTAACTTGTTGACAAACCAAGCATCGAGAGACATATTCAGCAACATCTCTTTTCATGCCATCCCACCAGAAGTACTCTTTCAGGTCCCTATACATCTTCGTACTTCCAGGATGAATAGAGAATGAAGAACTATGAGCCTCATCCAGCAGCTCTTTCTTTAATTCGGGGATGGGAGGAACGCAAACCCGATTCCTGAACTTTATTATCCCATCACAATCAAGGTTGAATTCAGGAACATTTCTCACCTTCTTTTGTAACTCGACATCTTCTTTCTGTGCCTCTTTAATCTTCACATGTATAGATGGTTGAACATTCATTTGAGAAAGATAAGATTTTTCCCCTTCCATTATAATTCCAAGATCCATCCTTTTTAAATCCATAAATATTGGATCTTTTGTGATCCTCATCATGGATAGACTAGCATGGTCTTGTCGACTTAATGCATCTGCCACCTTGTTTGCTTTCCCAGGGTGGTAATGGATTGAGCAGTCATAATCCTTAATCAGCTCCAACCATCTTCTTTGGCGCATATTCAGCTCCTTTTGTGTGAAAATATACTTTAAACTTTTGTGATCAGTATAAATATCACACCTTTCACCATAAAGGTAATGCCTCCAAATCTTTAATGCAAATATTACCGCAGCCAACTCCAAATCATGTGTTGGGTAATTTTGCTCATGGATTTTCAACTGTCGTGAGGCATAAGCTATCACCATATCATTTTGCATAAGAACACACCCCAATCCCTTCTTGGATGCATCACTGTAGATCACAAACCTTTCTCCACTACAAGGCAGTGTGAGCACAGGTGCACTGGATAACCTTCTTTTCAACTCCTTGAAATTCTCTTCACATTCCTCTGTCCAGACAAACTTAACTCCTTTCCGAGTCAACTTGGTGATTGGATTAGATAATCGTGAAAAATCTTTTACAAAACGTCGATAATATCCAGCCAAACCAAGAAAACTTCGGATCTCAGTTACTGTTGTTGGTCTCGACCATCTTTCGATAACCTCTGTTTTTGCTGGATCCACAGATATCCCCTCTTTTGAGATTATGTGACCCAAAAATGCAACTTTTTGAAGCCAAAATTCACACTTGGTAAATTTGGCATAAAGCTTCTCCTTTCTCAGGGTCTTCAATATAATTCTCAAGTGATCTTCATGCTCTTCCTTGCTCTTCGAATAGACAAGAATATCGTCTATAAAGACTACGACAAATTGATCAAGATAGTCTCTAAAGACTCTATTCATTAGATCCATGAAGATAGCAGGGGCATTAGTAAGACCAAATGGCATCACTATAAATTCATAGTGTCCATACCTTGTACGGAAAGCCGTCTTTGGTATATCCTCCCTTTTGACCCTTAATTGATGATACCCTGAACGAAGATCAATCTTGGAAAAGTATTGAGCTCCGCGTAGTTGGTCAAATAAGTCATCAATGCGTGGGAGAGGATATTTGTTCTTGATAGTGATCTTGTTAAGTTCTCGATAATCAATGCAGAGTCTCATTGATCCATCTTTCTTCTTAACAAATAGAACAGGTGCTCCCCAAGGTGACGCACTAGGGCGTATGAATCCCTTATCAAGATTCTCTTGGAGTTGCTTCTTCAATTCCTGCAACTCAATTGGGGCCATTCTATAAGGTGTCTTTGAAATAGGCAAAGCACCCGGTACGAGTTCTATTGAAAACTCAACTTCACGATTTGGTGGAAGACCCGGTAATTCCTCCGGAAAGACATCATCAAACTCCCGTACAATGGGCATATTCTTAATCGTAAGTTTCTCTCCAACCATTTGAGATAAATAACCTTCATTTAGTGGAATCATGACCCATAAGATGGAAGGAATTTCCACTGGAAGGTTATGTTCATCCTTGCATTGATAGACGATCATAGATTGATCTGGAATATGAAATGTGACTTCCCTTCTTTGGCAATTGATATGAGCTCCGTATAAAGAAAGCCAATCCATGCCAAGAATCACATCAAATTCCACTATAGGAAGGATCACAAGATTTGCAGGAAGCACTTTCCCACAAACTTCGATCGGAGAAGAATTATAAACTTTTGATGCGATTGATGTGCCATTAGGTGTTGTCACAGCTAACTCAACATCTAATTGTTGAGGTAATACGGTGATACCCTTACAAAAGTCTTCAGAAATAAAAGAGTGGGTGGATCCAGAATCAAATAAAACATTTGCTACTTTAGAGTGGATGGTAAGTGTACCTTTCACCACATCGTTATCGTACTCCACATCGCTGATAGAAATTGCATGTGACTTTCCTTTGTCTTTAGCCTTAAGAGTTTGTTGACGTCGACCATCATCATCAACCCTTGGATTTGGGCATTGATTGGCATAATGCCCCATCTCCTTGCACTTGAAACATTGAAGTGTAGTAGGATCATTCTGTGTATCCCTTCCTTTGTTTGCATCATTAGACATCTTCTTCCCATTATCATGGCATTCAAATGCCCGATGACCTTCTTTTCCACATTTAAAACATTTACTTGTCCCTTTAAGACAACTCCCTCCATGTTTCTTTCCACACTTTGAGCATAATGAAAAGCTCATCTTCTTTTCCGTGTGCTCTTTATATTTTTATTTGAATTCCATCTTCCTCTTCTTATCAAACCCATGTGACTGATGGGTTACTCCAATCTCCATCTCGACTTTGAGAGCACATCGAACGATTTCCTCGTAGCTATTGAAGTCCCTTATGGCTAACGCCCTTCGAAGACTTGGTTTTAAGCCACTAAAGAATCGATCGATCTTACTCTCAGGTTGGATAATAATACCAGAAGCGTACCTTGCAAGTCTTGTAAAATTTGCTTCATAGGTACTAACAGATTCATCATCCCTTTGCTTCAGTTCAAGGAACTCTTTCTCCATTTTTGTTCGGAGAATACGAGGGAAGTACTTATTGAAAAATAAGTTCTTGAACTCGTCCCATTCCATAGACTCAATTTCATCCCTTTGCCTCGTATTCTTAACAAGATTCCACCATTGATCAGCATCTCCTTCTAAACGATACACTGCTAGGATGACTTTATCATGTTCAGAACATTGAAGAACTAAAAATATCTTTTCAGTTGTACTAATCCATTGTTCAGCAACTAATGGATCAGTAGACCCACTGAAAGAAGGTGGACGCTGCCTCATGAAGGATTCAACAGAATGTTGCTCCCTCCTTTGCTCGTTTGGAAGTCCTGCATGATTCATAGCTTGAGAAAGTTGTGTGAGCATGGCTACAAGATTTTGCATTCCATCTCCCATATTGTTTGGTTGCTCAGGGGGACAATCATTGCATTGCCCATCGCATTCCGCATTAACACGGTTCCTTCGGGTTCCAGCCATTGACTAAAACCAAGAAGAATAGTGTGAGCAACACTAATTATAATAGGAAACCACATAATTCAAGAATAAAATTTTCATGCTTAAGGTCTTATCCTAGGTTATTCAAGGACATTTCTAAAACACTAAGATTGTGTTCTATGCTTAGACTTATCCTTAGGGTTTTTACTAAGTCTTTCACATCCTAGTTTCCAAAGGTTGACTATACCTTTCCTCTGATACCAACTATAACGACCCATACTTTTACATATATTGTTAATACTTCAAAATTGAAGCACACTTATTACAACATATGACAAAACCACAAAGGACCGTATAGGTATAGTGTCTTTAGAAACTGGGAAACATAAACAACTGGTTCATAAATCTTCTACAGTGTCTCCCATTTATTTCATCATATCTAGGGTCCCTTTTAGCATATTCTACTTAATATCCATCTTCCTGACCTGGGGAAAAGAAAACATAAAAGGGTGAGCTCAAATGCTCAGCAAGGGCAATAAAGGAAATAAAAATCTTATCATATCTTTTTTTTTAAAAATCATAACCTGCAAAAGAGATCATAAAATCTTAATAAATCATAGAAGTGAAAATGAGATCCCCATAACATGAAACTTGAAACTTTGTGGCATGCACACATAATCATGGAAAATCATTTCTTGTTAGTCATGACTCAATGCCAAGACTATCTTAGTGGACAAAGTCCCTTTCTGAACCGAGTTCACTCCTCGTTTCAGTCCTGTATCACTGAACCGAAATAACCTTCCGTTCCAGCCATGTCTATCTCATGAGATATAAAATCTTTACCCAATGCATTGGAGGGAGATATAGGTCCCACCCATCTTATAATGAATCCTTTCTTATGTGTGCCACATAATCATAAATCATACATCATCGCATAACACATGTAACAAAAATGGGATTCTTGAAACATCATGACATCATAAAACAAATCTTATAAGGCAAATGACTTCATAAAAATAATTCCCTCACAACATAATCAAATCAATGTAATTAAAGGGATAAAAACAGAACCCTTTATTATCTTAGATGGAAAATAATTTTGATAAAACACTTGAACTCCATTCTTGAGGAAAATATCCTTTCTTCTTCAAAAACATTTTTCCTTTCATAACATGTCATACAACTTTAAAATAAAAGAAGTTGATTAAAAATAAACTTGAAAACTTGTAAAGGAATCTTCTTGGAAATAATGCTTTAAAAATCCATTCATGCCGTATAAGTTAAAAAAAACATTCTTCGTACTTTTGTCGGAAAAGTCAAAAAAGTACCTCGTACGGAAAAACGACAAAAGATTCCTTTCATATTCTTTACTAAAAACTCACCTAAGGGTAAAATTGGATTTAAACTATTGCAAGTGGATGGAAACAATATTACATATTGAGGGAACATGGATGTGGATGATAAAATACACCCCAGTAAATACTTACGAATAAACAATCTCGGATAAAAATGAGATTGTGATATTTCCCTTACCTTAGGTCCGATTTGCTTTGTACGTGTCCGAAGCTCCTGTATAATGGTTTAAATAATGTTATTGACTTATTCCAGAATCATACATGTTGATATGATATCATATATGGTCATATTATTAGCTTTTTGTTAGTAATATTTCATTGTTACTTGTTACTCGGGTCTTTATAACTTTTTGTTCTTATGCGTGTTTTGTCGAATAAATTCTTATTCTTATCTTAGGTTATAGATAATTCATTTACAGAATGGTATTAGTGTAGTATATACCATATTCATTCATTCAATTCATTTATATAATCATTATGAAATGAAGATCATGTAGAACGAGTCGCATCACATCGTGGAGACGGTATTCCGTACGTACGCACGAGTGATGATATCGTTCCTATGATCGTGGAATTGTATTGGAGTATATATATATATTATTTCAGTATCAATATTACTTCATAATAATCATATATAGTTACTTATTACACCATTATAACCATCCTTGTAAGGTGATGGTGGAAAAATAGATTACACCACGGCGTGGAGACGGTATTCCGTACGTACGCACGCGCGGTGATTTCATTTTTCCGTAGGATGGATAGAAGGTGAATTAGGGTTTTTTCATATTTATAATAACATATCAGTATGTAAGTAATACTGATGTTATTACTTTGTCATGAAACAACTAAAGAAGAAGAAGTTGAAGACGAAAGAAATTGAAAAGATCGGTAATCGATATTACCTCTTCTTTGGAACGCCTCTTTGAATCCTCCACTTAAGGAACTAAGATTGGTCTTTGGAGAAGACCAGGACCTCTAGGATTATTCTAGGGAAGTGGAGAGGAGAAAATGGCAGGGGTTGGCCGAGCTTGAGTGCTCAAATTGGTGTGAGGAGGAGGGGGAGGAGGTGCCCTTTTATAAGGGAGGAGAGGGGCACCTTAGGAATTTCTCAAAATATTATTTTATATTAAAGTCAAAATCGGTTTATAATGGTTCCAAAGGGTCTTATTTCGAAGATAAAGTGGGGAAGGGTCGAAATCCCATCAACCAATAGGATTTAGACAAATTTAGGGTATTATTTTAACCTTATCAATTAGATTTAACTCTAAGTTAAATAATTTAACTTTTACCGTGTCTTTTTGTTTTCTTTCACTATATGGTTAATACACTTACTATAACATGCCAAACGAACCCCAAATTGTTTATTATTAATATATATATCCTTATCTAAGTCATTTGGCCGAACCTTAGATTTTTAGGAATAAAATAACAATTAATAATATAATATTTGATTTAAAAACTATTTTGTGTCAATTTTGACACTATTTGATATATGATTTTTGTGAAAGTCATAACAGAATTAATTGTTCGAACCAAGTTGATTAAATCAACATTAATATATCATAGTAACCTAGAAAATTAGTGGAATGCATAAAAATTTTCAAATTACATTTATTATGGTGTTTATAACATCAATTATGTCAATATTTCATTAATAAGATAATTACTGCATCATCGTTGTGTCATAAATAAATTAAATTATTTGATGTCTAAAAATTATAAATAAAATACCATCATGTAGGAAATCTTTTTAGCTTTCTAATGAATATTTACAATCGAATTTATCTTATGTATAACCCCATATTAAAAATGTTTTAGTAAATAAACTTTGATTTTAACTCTTTTAACCCTTCTTTAAATAAATTAATAATAAAGGTCCTAATCTAACCCAAGTGGGCCTAAATGGTCATATTTTATTCCTAAGTTTGTCTTTGGTCGAAATACACTTGTCCAATAGAATTAGGACATGTGTTAGGGTAATATTGATATCATATTTACCCTTAGTTACCCTATTTACTATTAACCGCGGTAAAAATAGTAAAAAGTTACTATTCACCAAAAAATTATTTTCATCTCATTGAACCACATTTTAGTCCTTGATATTAACCGTGTCTCTCGGATTTTTGAAATTCCATTCACAGAAGCGGTAAAATTAAGTTTTATGCAAAATTCGGTTTTTAACCTACCACTTAGTGGTTTCACTATTCATCAAAAATTGAAAGTTTTCAGAAAAATACCAAAATTTCACCCTAGGATAATTTTGATATTCTGAGTCCAAAAATGAAGTCCATTTTGAAAAATAAAATTTATAAAATTTCAAAAAGTGGTTATTACTATTCATAACGGCTAGTTTTAATAGCATATTGTTATTTAGTGAAACTCGGTATTGCGTACGACGCAAGCCAAGTAAGTATTGTGTAGAAAAAGATTCCTGTGATGATTTATATAACATAAAAGTCTCGGGTGTTACAGTATGCATGGGATGCATTTATATATGTGTAAATAAGTTTGAGTTTTACATTTGGATGAGTAAAACGATATGTGGGTTGTATAAACTGTTACACATTAGTACAATTTGAACATATTAATTTAGTGGGGGAATATAAATCCAAACTAAATCATTTGAAGAATATATATATAAAAGAAATAACATGAGATAAGATGTTTAGATTAAAACCCCTTCAAAATACTAAGTGTTAGATTCCTTAAAAAGTAGCACTTTTCAAGACCTTGATCATCCAACTAAGTAGTCCATGCTATAGATAGGGGACCCTATATTATCTTATATAAGGAACAAAAGTAGCAAGTGACCTGATTATCCAATGGGCTGGTCATTCTAAATCTAGGTGCCCTTAGATTGTCTTGTGTTATCCTATTGTTGGAATTTTCTCTGCATTACACTTAGTTGTAAAACTATGACAGTTAAGATACCATAGGAATAGAGTTTGGATTATCCATATGAGGGATTGGATAAGGGGTTTTCCACTCAACTATGTAAGAGTCATGTATGATATGATGGATAAGTGATGACTACCAGATATAGTCATGTATTATTTATGTGCATAAACCAATTTGTGTCATGATGAAATATAGATCTTGGATCACTAATAGATATGATTATTTTAAAAGTGTTCATAATATTAGTAGGTTACCATTTAATAAAAGTCCATGTTAAGTGGTAATTATATATGATATAATTTTGATAAAAGATTCCATTGTAGATAATAACAACAAAATCATCAAACTTAACCTTGATATTAATTCTTAAGAAGGAGTAACTTAATATAATAAACTTTCATGATTGTTAAATTAAGAAGAGTTATTAAGTTATGAAAATTTCTTTGTGTTTGAGAAAAACCTTCTTGAGTAACCTAGTATTGAACTCTTTCAACAACTGGATATAAATTATTATGAGAAACAAGCAATGATTCACTTGGGGTTTCATAGGTATTATATGAAAATTGACCAAAGGATATTAGTATCTGATCATATATTCAATATGATAAGGTTTTTCAATACCTTAGTGTGACTAGAGATTTCCTTAAGGATTATTCTAGTTAATTAATTCATTATGTTATCATATATAGAAATTTTTTGACAAGATAAATTAATTCAAGAAAATTTTACCCAATCTTATCATGTGTTGAGAATATATGAACCAAGAATGATATAACTATGTTATAGTGATATGATGATAGTACAAGTGGTTAAAAGTTAAAAAATAGAAGAATTTTTTTTGTTGGAGTCAAAAATGTTTCTTTAGGTATCCAGATGTGGTCATTGAAAGCTAAAGGTAAAATCAAGAAGGTGGTAGAAGAATTCTATAAGATTGAATTATTCAGGATACCTAAATGGGTTTGAGAAAATCTATGGAATATCCATGTCAGAAATCAATGTTATAAAAATTGATTCTTTAGTTTTGAAGGATATAAGATACCAATTGATTCTTTGGTTTTGAAGGATATATGATACCAAGTGTATAATTTAAAATTTTAATAAAGATTCATGATGTATACAATCAAGAGAAGATTTTATTGACCTTGCAGTTTACTTTCAAGTGATGAAGTAAGAGTTACTACATCAATGATTTGAATGTAAAGGAATTTATTATGCCTATATGGATCTAAGAAAAATTTTACATCCTCATATTATTTCTTTTATATTATAATATATGTTTCTCATTAAAAAATGGTTTTTTTGAAAAAAATGAAAGATTAATTGTATACACATAGTTTATCATTCTTCAGATTCTCTATTATATTTGAAAGGGATATAAGGATAAAAAATGTTTTATCTAGAATAAAGTGTTTATCCAGTATTTTTATTAAAATATCAGGGAATATGTCCCCACAATCCATCAGTGGAATATTATAGTAAAGTATTATTTTAGGGGAAAATAATCCAAACACATAAAAACCCATACAAGATATATATTTAATAGTTTATTTTTTAAAAATTCATACTAAAATGAGCTAATTTTTATTTCCCAACACAAAGAGTGTGTGTGTCTTAGAATGATATTCTAATGGGAATATAATATCTAAGAGACTATTAGGATTATGTTTGTACTTAGATAAGTTCAAATTTAATAAGTAAAATATTATATTAGTATAAAGTTAGAAATTAAAATTTAATATCCAAAAGATTTTAGGATATCTGAGAACAAAGGAAAATGTAATAATAATATTTAGTTATCATGATAAAGTGAATATCACTATTTATTAAATGATTATTCAAGTAAAAAAAGTGAGTGTTAATTTATCCTAAATGATCTTAGGATGTGATGGTGAAAAGTAATGTAAATAATTACTTTATTATCTATGGGAAATTTTTAAATAGGTTCTAATTATGATGAGGTTAGTTTTATAAGGAGTTCTAAATAAGAAACATAATTTCCCATCATAAAATTTGATGTTGTGTGGTTGATGAATTTTAATATATTCAAGGAGTTGAACATTAGGAATATGATTACTAAATCCCACTATTATTCAAACTTTCTTTCTTCCTATAATTTATTTACTAAAGAGTTTTTTGGGAGATTTTTTATCAGATGGTCAAATAGAGATGTGGAAAGAATAACATATAGATGTAACGAGTCATAAAAATATCAGAAAGTGTAGTAAAAATTTGTAAAATGTAGAAGTCCATCATATATGATATATTAGACAGGTACTTATGTTGGATTTTTTAAATATATTAAAATATTTTTAAAAGTTAAAATGTATCATATAAAAGTAAATCTCTATCTTATCATTCTTTTATATTGGTAGTATGAATGTATATATAGATATACATTTCATGAAATGAAATAATAATTTACCTCCCAAACTATGATTTTGATTTATCCCTAACCAATGTTCTTCTTGTAGAATTATAGGTTATGATGAAATGTAAAGGTTTGTGTGAGTAGGATTCTTACATGAGATACAAAATATGATTCAAAGAAATAGAAAGTGTTTTTCTGTGCTGGATGACCAACTAGGTATATCAAATGGTGTTTCATACACTATTTATATGATATACTAGGGGTTCATGGATCATATTGGGACCACGTTACCTAAGTAAGGCGAGATACCTAGCATTAGAACCTTCATAATTTGATGCCTTTCTTATTTATACTATTACAAAAAAGTTAATTTGAGGTTGGTTTGGTATGTTTTTGATCATGTCCTAGGTTGGAGCTCAAACAATATTGGATTTTTACTCTTGTATGATGAGTATGAAATCTTTTCCATAAATTGAGATAGATTGGAAATTATGTGACCGCACATAAATATTACATAATGTACTGTTTTATTCAAATGAGGGGCACATGATACACTCAAATATAAAGGTGGATGATATGTGATGTATTCATTGAACATGTCAGTCTATGATCAAAGAGTCAATAATGTATGAGTTAGATATATGTAATTGACATACTATGTATCTCATAGTCACTCGATGTATTGTATAAATGGAAAATATGAGAATTAATTCTAGCATGAGATGTAACTGGGAAACACAGGTATAAAGATACACATGTTTGATAGACATCGCATCAAATACATTTGTAGCTTGAGTAGCATTGATTATTTGATAGATGTTGTCGATTGATTAAATTTATAGATTCAGTTATTCATATTTTTTTGACTCTATAATGTAATGTGGGGTCACACTTTGTAGTTGACTAATTTGGGACTGAATTTGACTCAAAGAGATATTTTAAAAGTGTTTTAGAGTTAATCCAACTAAGTTTTGGTTGGGAATTCACAAGGTATTACATATGATGTGATACTAGGTAAAGCTAATGATATATTTACAAAATTGTTTTGGGAGGTATCAAAAAAATTATGGATATGGTTTCATAAGTTATCATATATGATATGATATATGGTACAATGACATAAAGTCGTATAGGATTTAGTGAAAGTGGGAGATTGAAGGAGTAGGTTTTCCCTAAACCTGTGATATGTATATATATATGATATATATATATAGATATATTACATCATATAGTATGATATAGTAGGTCTTAGTACACAACATACATGTAAATCCTAATTTATACGTATTTTGGATATATAATTTTTAAATATAAGTGGGAATATCGTATGGAATGAGATACCACTACCTCACTCAATCACTGGGCATGATTGAGTATATCATAAAGGGAGAATGAAATATTATTTCATTATATTTTATGGTTTAATAGTATTGAACTATTGATTGATATCGTATGGATTATTGTTATATTCCACTTCCCATGAAACCCTAGGTAGTGAATTTACACAAAGTTCATATTATAATTTATTTGGAAATGTTGTAACAATAAAATGATAGCCAATCATCAACATATTAACATTCAAATGAAATATTCCACGTATAGTTATTACTTGAACATTCAAGTGTTATAACATAAGGAAGATTAATGCATGCATATGATGCTGAATAATTTAAGGTATTAACTCATGTGTTGTAATTCTTGAGTTATTGTGTGCATCACTAGGGAACATATTTGGGGGCTATGTAAAGTCACTACCATGCGATGGTAGTGAGAATGATTCCACTAGTACAAAAAAATATTTTTCACATTGGTTATTTAAATGCCAGCTCATAAGTGACATCTTTGTAAATGAAATGGTAAATAAGTCTTTTATGTTGGTTATTTTGACTAACTTAAAAAAGAAACATTCATGTTAGTTATAATAATAATCGATATTGAGAAACCTAAAGAAATGAAAAACTAGGGGACTTTTGTAAGAACCTGGATCTTCTTTTTCAGGTATGTCTTTCCTTTTTCTGGAGTTTTTGAGAAAAAATGAAGTTTCTGGAAATTTTTTGAAGTACACACCGTGTACTTTCTGAGTACACGCCGTGTACTCTATTCCCACTCGAAGCCATGTGCTGGCCGTATCCGGGACACACACACGGTGTGTAGGGGTGATGTGGAGGCCGATTTTGGTGGAGTACGGAAAGACCTAGTACACGCCATGCACTCTAAAAGTACATGCTGTGTGCTTTCTTTTTTTCATTAATCAGACCGGGGTCACGCCCGATCACCATAAACATATTCTACTAGGTCTGGTTCGACCGAGAGACACCGTATGGCCACGAAACTTCTCCAGATTCCCGAGCCTCAATATTTTTTCTGATTCGACCGCTGTCAATTGAGTTGGAACCGCAGTGGTGAGTTCTTCCTTCTTCTTGAGTTTAATTCCTTGATTCTTCCTCTTTCTCAAGTTATCGTGGTTTGAGCGTTTTGTATGTTTTCTCAGATCTACAACGTTCAAGGGAGAATCAGTTGTCGTGGTTCAAGTATATTGATCTCCTAGGATCGAGGTAGGTGGTTTGTGCCTTACTGTTCAAAGTTTTTGAGTTTTATGTGCAAATTCCACAAATATCCATGAACAGGGTATTGCGTGTTTACCCTCTTTGCCCTTTTTGTTTTCATGCCTTGCTTATATGCTTGTGTAGAGGTAATTTAGTCATGTTAGAGGATAATTTTTTGTGATTGGATGTTTTGCCTATGCTTTTCTCTATTTACGACCTTTGGGTCTTGTTAGCCTTTGGGCGTTATGACTGTTTCCATGCCTTGTGTCTATAGGATGGAGTGTTTTTCATTACATGCTTGTTTCCTTGTATACTATTAGCCAAGTAGCTCTATATGTGTAATTTGGTTAGCCAAGTAGCTCTATAGGTGTAATTTGTCCTTATAGCATTATCATGCACTGACTGGCATGGGGCTGTGAGAACCTGGTGCTATAGACTATAAGGGATAGACGGAGTGAGATTCCTAGAGAGTCCTTGACATCATAGACTACAGGAGGGTAGACCGAGTGAGTTTCCTCAGCGAGTCTTAGAAATTATAGGCCACAGGGGATAGACCGAGCGAGCTTCCCAGAGTGCCTTCAGATTTTATAGACTACAGGAGGGTAGATCGAGTGAGCTTCCTCAGAGAGTCTTACCTTTTTTGATTTCTATTTAAGAACCTTCCCAGGCTAGAGGAGTAAATGAATGAGTGAGCTTCCTTAGAGGGTCTGTGGTATACCTGAGGCTATAAGAGGAAATGACCGAGATAGCTTCCTCAGAGAGTCTATAGAACTTGGGGCAAAGAGGGTCAGACCGTGTGATCTTCCTCTGAGAGTCCCTAACTACCCTAGACTATAAGGGTAATTGACTGAGTGAGCTTCCCCAGAGAGTCTCATAAATGTTTATGACCAAGCCAGATGGGTTAGGCTGAGTGCACTTCCCAGAGGGTTGTGGTACATCTTGATTAGGACCAAAGGGGATGATTGGTGGTACTTCCCAGAGGGTTTCTTGTTTGTGTTAGTTGATTTTCTCACTATTGTTGTTGGTTTTGGATTGATTACTATTGTGTATCATCCTTCTTCACTACTTACTGTTTACTGCCTACTGCTTGTTGTTGCTGTTTACTGCTTATTGTACCTTTACCTGCCATATATTCACTGACTGTTAGGAACAAATCTTCGGGTAGTTGCCTACTGAGATTTTATATCACACACTGTTTGGGCCATGATTTTGGGCCCAAGAAGACTATTTTGTTGCAATTATAGACAAGGGAAAGCACCCTTCGACTTCTGGTAATTGATTTCTTGGACCAGGAGAGCAAGGGACCAAGCTTTGGCTTGCGATGCTGAGGAGCTGTTTACTTTTCTTTTGTACTTTTTTTGGTAGTATGGAGTTTTTCATCATTGTGACTTATTTGGCTTCTTTCCTAGATATGTATCTTGCATCATTCCATATATATACATATGTGCTCCAGTTTATTGATTTAGTATTCCACTGTTTATTATTGTTGGTTATTCACTGCTTCCGCTATTTCATGTTTATTTATTTCTGCTGTGTACTCTGCCAATGAGGTCATAGTTTCCCCACTATCACACCCAAGGCCCTCGCTACTAGTCGGCAACCCCTGGAATTTGGGGAAATGCTCTTGAGGCTATGTGACCAACCGGGTACGAGACACCTTTGGACGGATTCTAGAACCGGGATTTTACAAAGTGGTATCAGAGGGATTCTTTTCTTTTGACTTACTGTTTGGAGCCTTTATCTAAGGATAGGATGAATTCGGTACTTGGTAATAAGCTGTGCTTGGGAGTAGCTAACCCATGTACAGGGAAAAACCATACTACCTCATTTATTTTCGTTTTCTGGTTTTGAGATTTTACGGTTGATATGATTTCACCTAGAGTGATTCACATGACTTGCATTGTTATTATTATTTTGGCTATTACAGTTCTATTTCTGTCACAACCCGATGAGATGAGGGTATTCCATCTCATGCATCATATAGGCACTTGTTAGAAATCACATGCCATGCATTCTTGCCATGCCATCTAGGGTGAATTAGTGATTTCATGTTGTTGTGATAGACGTTGGGTAGATTATGCATGCTGTTGTGATAGATGTTTGATAGAATCTCTGCAGTTTGATAGAGAAACTATTTGTTTTATACATTGCTTAAAATGAACGCCAAGTTTTGGTTCTTGAGGTGTTATGGGCCCTCTTGAATCAGAAATTGGTGGATCATTGAATTTTTTTCCTTATATATGACTGTAGGAGATGCCAAGATTTGATTCGTGGGGAGTATGGGCCCTCTCGGGTCAGAATTTGGCACCCCCTTGCCTTGTTTTTTTTGTTTTTTGGGTTTCTGTGCAGTTTCTAAGCTACTGCCCAGAAAAACCCAGAATACACGGTGTGTACTTTCTGGATACATGCTGTGTAGTTTTCAGGCCGTGTCACTGACCATGTGAGTAGAAACACGGTGTTGTGAAAATAACTTCAAGAACACGCCGTGTACGGTAGGTGCACGACGTGTAGTTTAGAGTTGTGTACCCGTCCGTGTCACTAACAACACAGGCTGGGGAAGCTTGAGTAGAACACGCCGTGTTGGTAAAGAACACGCTGTGTAGTTTTGTCCTAGGTACCCAGTCGTGTCACGAACCACACAGGTCATTGTTATCTTCTTTTATACACAACGTGTTTTTTCGGAACACGCCGTGTAAGGGAAGCTGTGTAGACGGCCGTGTAACTAACAACACGGGCCACCGAGACCGTGTCTAGTACACACCGTGTCCCTAGGGAACATGCCGTGTAGTATGGGGTTATTTGGACCGTGTGGGTTAGCCATGTAAGGAGTCTCAGGTAGGGGTTTAGAGTTCAAGTACACACCATGTGTGGGAACAACACGCTGTGTAGTTTGAGGTGTTACACGACCAGTAGTGGCGGGAGTACACGCCCATGTTAATGGCTAAAAGTACATGCCGTGTAGTTTTTATACACGCCGTGCAGTGGTGTTTTGTAAAACTTGATAGTTTCTTCCCCTTGTTCCCGTTTTATACTCCTGTGTTTTCAGTCTTTGTTATCCGGTTCTTAGGTGTGCTTTTGATCTTTCAGAGCTATGACTTTGAGACGTCCTCCGGTCGTACGTTAGTTGCCAGACGATGACCAGACACCGGATATAGCCGATCAGGGACCTCCTGTTGATCCTACTGCTCTGCCAGCCTTGGCACCGGTATTTATACCTGTCATAGCCACCAATGCGCAGTTCAGGGAGGATTTCCTGAGGATGATGCATACTTTTCAGGGAGCGCCGCCTCCTGCCCCGTCGATGGATGAGTTGAAGAGGGTTTTCCAGCAACAACATCCTCATAATTTTTCTGTGGATGGAGGAACCCAGGTTGCAGAGTCGTGGTTTGAGGCCACCCAGACTATCTTCAATCATCTGGAGATACCCCCAGAGAAGTGGGTAAATATGGCCACCTATATGCTCCGAGACACCGCCAAGAGGTGGTGGGAGGTGATCTCATAGTCAGGATGCCAGCAGAGTATGTCATGGGATGAGTTTCAACGCACCTTCTATGAATAATTCTATCTGAAGACCCTGAGGGCCGATCGAGCCCAGGAGTTTATGAGTCTACAACAGGGTAATCTTTCTGTCATGGAGTACTCGTCCCGTTTTACTGAGCTGCAGCGTTCCACACTGATCCCAGTAGGTGATGAGTTGTTCCTTGCTAGGAAGTTCGAGGATGGTCTTAGGCAGAAGATTCATTTCCAGGTGAATATTTTATAGTTGACTTCTATATACTCCATCATCAACCAGGTGCTGATTACTGAGCACAATCTGAGGGATTCTGGAGCAGTGAGCCAGGGCGGTTCGACATCCAGAGCTGGTGTTCCTCCTACGGACAGTAGGAAGCATTGCAGAGAGTCTTCTCGAGGAGATCGAGGTTCACGGGATGCGTCTTCTGGTATCCAGGTTTTATGATACCAGTGCGGTAGGAGTGACCATACTAGGCCTCAGTGCCATAGAGATCCGATGGAGTGCTGATCTTGCGGCAAGATGAGCCATCTTCAGCGCTTCTGTCACATCTTCTCACCTTCATCTAGTGGTAGGGGTTCCTATATGACCCCAAATTTTATAGATGCTTCACCAGCTTCCCACCAGTCTGGGAACTGGAGTTCTTCCGGCCGTTCAGGCCGAGGTGGAGGTTGCGGCCATGGTGGTCAGTGACCAGGTCATCAACGACAACAGAGTGGATCTGCTCAGAGCGGTCAGCCAGGGGCGTAGGGTCGTGGTGCAGGCCAGTATTTCACTGTGGATCAGACCTATCAGGAGTAGGATCCCAACCCTTATACAGTTCTAGGTACGATCTTATTATCCTCAGTTTTATCTTCAGCCCTTTTCGATACTGGTGCTTTTCATAGCTTTATCTCTGTTGCGGTTGTAGAGAGCCTTGGGATCTGTATCTTTTCGTCTGATGACTTGTTGACTCTTGAAATGCCATTGGAAACAAGGAAATCTAGTGTACGTCAGTTCAGAGAGTGCCCTCTTGAGGTTATGGGGTGTCACATCTTATGGGACCTCTATGTCCTAGAGATGTCGGGCTATGACGTCATTCTCGGAATGGACTGGTTGGTTCATTTCCAGATAGTCGTCGATTTATATTGCTGTAGGGTGAGCTTCATATCACCATAGTGCGGATCTTTTCTTCATAGAGGCAAGTGGGATGTCCAGGCGGGTAGAGCTAGACCCGAGCATCATGGGCTAGGGGAAGTTACAACCCAGATTGCCAGTCTTTATCTGGATGACCAGGGGAATTCATAGTTAGACGTTCCCCCAGTTGTGGATCATTTTAGGGATGTCTTTCTAGAGGAATTTTCAGGTTTGCCTCCAAAGTGTGAGGTAGACTTCTCGATTGAGCTCGTGCCTGGAGTGACACCAGTGTCCATTCCTCCTTATAGGATGGCTACACCTGAATTTCGGGAGCTCAAAAAGCAGTTGTAGGAGTTGCAGGCAAAGGGTTTCATCCGACCTAGTACTTCTCCTTGGGGTTTTCCTGTCCTATTTGCGAAAAAGGAAGACGACACCCTTTAGCTTTGTGTGGATTATTGGAAGCTGAACCAGTGGACAATCAAGAACCGATATCCCTTGCCGATGATAGTTGACTTCTTTGATCAGCTTCGAGGTGCCCGACTATTCTTGAAGATCAACTTGAGGTCCGGTTATCATTAGTTGCGTGTTAGACCATCAGATATACCTATTACAGCCTTCAGAAGAAGGTATGGTCTATACGAGTATACAGTCATGCCGTTCGGTCTCACAAATGCGCCAGCAGTTTTCATGGCACTGATGAACGGAGTGTTCCATCCTTACTTGGACTCCTTCGTCATGGTCTTCGTGGACGATATCTTGCTGTACTCTCACACTCGACACAACCATGCCACACATCTTGATATCATTCTGAATACACTGAGAGAGCATCGGTTGTATGCTGAAATCACAAAATGCCACTTTTGGATGGACCAGATTCACTTCTTGGGTCACATTATCTCAGAGACAGGAGTTTCAGTTGACCCAGAGAAAGTGAGGGTTGTAGTTTCCTGGGAGAAGCCGAAGAATGTTTTTGAGGTATAGAGTTTCCTAGGGCTGGCTGGATACTACAGATGCTTCATTCAGTACTTTTCGCGCCTAGATGAACCGTTGATAGGTCTGACCAAGAAGGGGGAGAAGTTTTTATGGTCAGATTCTTGTGAGTCAGACTTTCAAAAACTAAAGGGGAGGTTGACGTCAGCACTGATACTAGTCTTGCCGGAGCTGAGCAAGGGATACACTATTTACTGTGATGGTTCAGGTATTGGGCTGGGAGCTATGCTTATGCAGGGAGTTGGAGTCGTTGCGTATGGGTCTCGACAGTTGAGGCCACATGAGAGGAATTACCCTATGCACGATCTGGAGTTGGCAGTCGTTGTTCATTCCTTACGCTGTTGGAGACACTACCTTCTAGGAGATCAATTTATGGTTTTCACCGACCACAAGAGTCTCAATTACATCTTCACTCAACGTGATCTAAATCTGAGACAGTGCAGGTGGTTCGAGTATCTTCAGTCCTTTGATTTCGAGCTTGCCTATATGCCCGGAAAGGGAAACGTAGTGGAAAATGTGTTGAGCAGAAGAACTCAGATTCAGGCATTTTAGGAGGCCAGTAGTGAGTGGCATCTTATGGATTTGTTTTCTGAGATGCACTTGGAAGTGTACGACAGGCAGGTACAAGTTTTCCTATCTTCTGTAGCTGTTACCTCTAAACTTATTGATCAGGTAAGAATGAGGAAGCTATCGGATTCAGAGGCCTTAGTCCTACGGGAGAGTGTGTCCGGAGGGGACCCTTTTCCTGGATGGACTGTGGGCGAGGATGAGATATTGTGTTTCTAGGGATGCATATGGGTGCCAAAAGACATATGCGAGGAGCTGATGCGAGATTTTCATTCCTCAATTTGGGTAGTTCATCCTGGTGTCACCAAGATGTATCGTGATCTACACCACCAGTACTGGTGTCCAGGTATGAAGAAAGATGTTACTGATTTTGTTATGAGATGTTCTAATTATCATCAGGTAAAAGTAGAGCATCAGCGACCAACATGGCTTTTATAGCAGTTACTCATTCCCGAGAGGAAGTGGGACGATGTCACGATGGACTTCGTGACCGGGTTTCTAAGGTCGCCTCGGGGAAACGATGCTGTTTGGGTTGTAATTGATATTCTTACGAAGGTTGATCACTTCTTACCGATCAAGGAGACCATCAGTGTGGATGATCTGGGATGGTTGTACATCCGAGATATTGTAAGTCTTCATGGAGTTACACACTCCATTGTTTTAGATAGGGATGCACACTTTATTTCTCGGGTCTGGAAGGGACTTCAAAAGGCTTTGGGGACACAGGTACTTTTGATTACAACATACCATCCACAGACTGATGGCCAGTTTGAGTGCACAATCCAGGTACTTGAGGATATGCTCCGAGCTTGCATTATAGATTTTGGCGGTTCTTGGGAGAAGCATATCCCTCTGGTGGAGTTTGACTACAACAACAGTTTTCAGGCGACTAATTAGATGGCACCTTACGAGGCTTTGTATGGTAGGCCATGCTGATCACCCTTATACTAGATGGAGGCAGGAGAGGAATCTTTGCTAGGGCCTCATCTTGTTCAGGAGACCTCAGAGAATATAGAGCTGATTCTGAAGAGGATGACTACAACACAGTCTCGACAGAAGTCTTATGTTGATCAGCGGAGATGACCTCTGGAGTTCGAGGTCGGAGATCAGGTTTTTCTGTGTGTCGCACCGAGGTTGGGACAGAAGAGGTTTCAGAGACAGGTTAAACTTTCACCGCAGTACATCAGGCCGTTTGAGGTGTTGGAGAGAGTTGGGATGGTTTCCTATTGGTTGCAGTTACCTCAAAGGTACCGGGCCATGCATGATGTCTTCCACGTCTCTCAGCTCTGACGTTACTTTTCAGACCCGTCACATGTCTTTCAGCCCGAGGAGGTTGAGCTCGAAGTGGATGCATCATTTGAGGAGCATCCCATCCAGATTGTCGATCATAGTACAAAAGTTCTCCTTGGGAGGTCTATTCCTTTAGTACAAGTGCTTTGGCAGCATGGGCGAGTACATGACGAGACCTGGGAGAGGGAGGCCGATGTATGGTCTCAGGGTCTGGAGTTGTTCGGGGTTTCTTATTCTATGCCTCTCTAGGGAAATTCGGGGACAAATTTATTTAAGGGGGAAGTTTGTAAAAACCTAGATCTTCGTTTTCAGGTATGTCTTTCCTTTTTCTGGAGTTTTTGAGAAAAATGAAGTTTTTGGAAATTTTTTGAAGTACACGTCGTGTACTTTATGAGTACATGCCGTGTACTCTTTTCCCGCTCGATGCCGTGTGCTGGCCATGTTCGGGCCACACACACGGTGTGTAGGGGTGACATGTAGGCCGATTTTGGCAGAGTTCAGAAAGACCTAGTACATGCCATGTACTCTAAAAGTACACGCCATGTACTTTATTTTTTTCATTAATCAGACCGGGGTCACGCTCGATCGCCATAAACATCTTCTTCTAGGTCTGGTTTGAACGAGAGATGCCGTACGACCACAAAACTTCTTCGGATTCCCAAGCCTCCATCTGTTAGCCGATTCAACTACCTTCGATTGCGTTGGAACCGAATCAGTGAGATCTTCCTTCTTGATTTTCATTCCTTGATCCTTTCTCTTTCTCAAGTTATCGTGGTTTGAGCGTTTTGGACTTTTTCTTAGATCTAAAACGTTCAAGGGAGAATAAGTTGTCATGGTTCAAGTATATCGATCTCCTAGGATCTAGGTAGTTGGTTTGTGCCTTACTATTCAAAGTCTTTGAGTTTTATGTGTAGATTCCACCAATACCTTTGAACGGGGTATTGCGTGTTTACCCTCATTGCCCTTTTTGTTTTCCTACCTCGCTTGTATGCTTGTGTAGAGGTAATTTAGTCATGTTAGAGGATAATTTGTTGTGCTTGGATGTTTTTCCCATGCTTTACTCTGTTTACGACCTTTGGGTCTTGTTAGCCTTTGGCCATTATGACTATTGCCATGCCTTGTGTCTATAAGATGGAGTGTTTTTCATTACATGCTTGTTGCCTTTTAGACTGTTAGCCAAGTATCTCTATAGGTGTACTTTGGTTATCCAAGTAGCTCTGTAGGTGTAATTTGGACTTATATAATTATCATGCACTGACTGGCACGAGGCTGTGAGAACCTTGTGCTATAGACTATAAAGGATAGACCGAGTGAGATTCCCAGAGATTCCTTGAAATTATAGACTACAGGAGGGTAGACCGAGTGAGATTCCTCAGTGAGTCTTAGACATTATAGGCCACAGAGGATAGACCAAGCAAGCTTCCTAGAGTGCCTTCAGATTTTATAGACTACAGGATGGTAGACCGAGTGAGCTTCCTCAGAGAGTCTTACCTTGTTTGATTTATCTTTAAGAACCTTCCTAGGCTAGAGGAGGAATTTACCAAGTGAGCTACCTCAGAGAGTCTGTGGTATACCTGAGGCTATATAAGGAATTGACCGAGATAACTTCCTTAGAGAGTCTCTAGACCTTGGGGCTAAGAGGGTTAGACTTTGTGATCTTCCTCAGAGAGTCCCTAACTACCCTATACTATAAGGGGAATTGACCGAGTGAGCTTCCCCAAAGAGTCTCATAAATTCGTATGACCAAGCCAGAGGGGTTAGGCTGAGTGCACTGCCCAGAGGGTTTTGGTACTTCTTGGTTAGGACCAGAGGGGATGGCTGCAGGTACTTCCCAGAGGGTTTCCTATTTGTGTTAGATGATTTTCTCACTGCTGTGTTTGGTTTTGGATTGATTACTGTTGTGTATAATCCTGCTTCACTACTTATTGTTTACTGCCTACTGCTTTCTGTTGCTGTTTACTGCTTATTGTACTTTTACCTGCTATATAATCACTGTCTGTTAGGCACAGATCTTCGGGTGGTTGCCTACTGGGATTTTATCTCACACCCTGTTTGGGCCATACTTTTGGGCCCAAGCAGACTATGTTGTTGCAGGTGTAGACAAGGGAAAGTACCCTTCGACTTCTGGTACTTGATTTCTTGGAGCAGGAGAGCAAGGGGCCAAGCTTTGTCTTGCGATGCTGAGGAGCTGTTTACTTTTATTTTGTACTTGTTTTGGTACTGTGGTGTTTTTCAGCATTGTGAATTGTTTGGATTATTTCCTAGATATGTATATTGCATCATTCCATATATATATACATATGTTCTCCAGTTTATTTATTTAGTCTTCCGATGTTTATTATTGTTGGTTATTCACTGCTTCTGCTATTGCATGTTTATTTATTTCCGCTGTGTACTTTGCCAATGAGGGCATAGTTTCCCCACTATCACACCCAAGGCACTCACTACTAGTCGGTAGCCTTTGGCGTTTGGGAAAATGCGCTTGAGGCCATGTGACCAACCGAGTACGGGGTGCCTTTGGGTGGATTCCGGAACCGGGACTTTACAACTTTCCACATTGGTTATTAAAAAACCAACCTGTAATCCCTCCCAAAATAATAATTGGTGGGATTTCCATATATTTGATTTTATAACTGATGTGGAATACTATTTTTTATTCTTTTTATATAAAATAACCAATTTATAATTAATTTTTTACACTAGTCATTTTTATAACGGATGTAAAAAATGATTTTTTAAAATTTTTAATAGAAAATCCACTAATAAAGCCCATCATAGAAGAAAAAAATGCTACAAATAAAATCAAAACACAATATAAGAAAATAATAGACCACATTAGAAAACAACATCAAAATAGTTGAATTAGAAAAACATTATAATTCATATCATAACATTGTTAAAATTGTAAAAACTTTACAATTTGAAAATATATATTATAAATATAATGGGATAAACTAATACTAAATCAAACTTATAAAATAATCAACCCATGATCCTTGTAGATAATTTTTATGATTCCCATTATAAGTTAAAGGATCATAAAATGGATAAAAATTAAAAAAGAAATATTCCAAATTTATTCTTAATATAATGATAAGATATATAAAAGGAAAATTTATAATAAAATCTATCCTTTCTTAAATTTGAAACTATACCAATTGTAATTATTTCATGCATAAATATCAAAACGTGATATCCACATTCTAATACATCTTATTTAGAATGACAATTTTATTTCAAAATAAGTCATCAATTAGAAATCAAATTTTAATTATATGCTAAATTATAGTACTTATAAAAGAAGTTACCTTTGCATTCACATAATTGATCTTTTTTTCCTTTTTTCTATTGATCTCTTATAATGATTTCATTACCTATTTAAAAATGGAAATTTGAAATAAAATAATAAATTATTATAAAATATAATATTAAAATAATAAAACTTACATCTTTAATACTTATTTAAAGTTTTTTTAGACATCACTATGTATGGAGAATAACTAGTATAATATCTTTTCTTATTGAAAAAAATAAACAACATACAATAAACACTAATATATGAAAATATAATGTGATTGGTAATTTAATTAATAAAAATAACACTTTATAAATTATATATATTCCATACCCATCAAGATAAGGAATCATCTAACACTTTATTACTTCAATCTAAATTATTTGAGAAACATATTATGTTTTTTCTTCTTCTTGTATTGTTTTCATTATTAGAAGAATAAATTGTGGGTCTATAAATCCATAAAATGATGTCATATCATAATGACTAAAAAGTTTATGAAGCTACCATATAAAAAATAAACATAAGAAGTAATTTATACCAAGTTTATGTAATTAAAATAAATATTATAATCAACTTGTATAGAAAATACTTTCATCAATGTGAGGATCAATGTATATATAGTTACAAGTTCTAAGATATCTCCCTTACAAATTATAAGTTTATAATTTCACCTACAAACCTCACCACTCATTAGAAACTCATAAACATCCAACAACATAAATTCATATGATTATTACTTCGAAAATAATTCAGAAATAGTTGCATGAGAAGTCAAAGGTGGGTCAATATGTTGTTTCTTTCTAAAAATCATGTATTTACCTTTAATGTTTTCCTAGAAAAAAATTTTATATATAAATAAATATAAATATTAAAACTTTAAAAAAATTACCATCAATATTAAATAAAGGATATTATTTATGCCAAACTCATTGGTAAGTTATTAAAAAAGTATAAATTTCCAGTGTAAAAAATTCCTGACACTTTGTACAACTACAGAAAACTCATCAGTAGTGAATAATACTCTAGAAGATGCATCTATATTATCTTTTACCATTAACATAAGCTGATCTATATCCATATACTAACAATTTAAGGTATTCCCAATATATTATATGCATCCATAAGCTATAATATAATACCCGAGATCCTCAACATATAACTCATAATAGATGAGAAACTATGGAGGAGGAGGTGGAGGAGTGGGATATTAAAAAATACTATATTTCTATATTTTCACTTGTATTTAAAATATTTTTATCCAAAAAATTGATCATTTTTTGGAAGTTATTAAATATTTATATTATAATAGTATTTTATATTTAATTTTGAAAATGAAACAATTCAATGTTTTTAAGTGTTTTTAATCATTTCTTGAATTAATTAATCAAGATGTGTATTTATTTTTGTTTTTGAGAAGATTATGTTTTTGAACTTAAAATGAGTAATTTTAGCTAAGTTGTGAAAATTTTATAAGACTTGATGTTTTTTTATGAATTATTTTCACCTTGTATCACTTGGTGGTATTTTTTTTTTGGAATTTTCATATTTCATAGACCATTATGAATTTGTTAAATATTGAGAAGAAATTTCATATGACTTCATGCCATTTCATAGGGCTTAAAAAATATTTTCATATGATTTCACAAGTCATAAAAAATTACATCTTGAAAAATTTGGAAAAGGAAAAAGGATTTCATAAGACTTCTAGACTTAGTAAATTTTCAGAAAGTTTTCTGTTTGAAAATTTGTGAGCTAAATAAAGGACACACTGAAAATAAATAAGCTACATAAAGGTCATCTAAACTCTACATAAAAGAGAGCCCGTGACTACAAAATCAGTATTCACACAAACAATCATGGGTCTCTACATGGATTATAATATTCATGATCAAAATAAAATAAGGAAAGTTGTGGATTTTATGGAGATAAACCACGAAGGAGAAAAGATACCTAGGAAAAGGAAATATGGTGTATTTAAAAAAGGATAAGATCTATAAGGTTTAAAAATATGGAGATAATATTGAATCCAAACATCTATAAAGGGAAACAAGTTTAAAGGAATAAGTGACCAACTATTACACTAAGAAATTCAGCTTAAGTTCTACTATTATAGTCTAATTCATATTTCATTGTATAATCAAATATTTCATATTTTAATAATTCGTATCTATATATTATCTCTCATTTTCTATCCCCATCATCTTCTTCACTGACATATCTTACATTCATGGTTATGAGTGACTGACCTGAGGACTCTCTTAGGGAAGTAATCCCATGCTAAACCCAAGTCTTTGTACATTTATTCTTAACACTTCTTCTTTTCATAGATTTATGCCAAGGGTGATCTAAAGTTGGAAAGAAACCATTTTGTCTCTTATTGGCATACACTTTCTAGATTATTATTTATATAATATTTTCTCTAAATGGAGTAGGTGGAGGTAGAGTGAAATCAATGAGTGCACTATATATTCACAACTAGGGTAGAAGAAGCTGTTCACATATAATGAAGTGTTTTCATTAAGTAGAAATGAAACTAATAATAAGACACCGAAGGTTCACTCTTGATGATTCATTAGGAGAATTTGTTTTTTTCTAACCCTTTATTCTATCTATAGTCATTATATTTTCATTATAATTTAATTTTAGGTTTTTTATTGCACAATCTCACCTAATATATATTTTTTATTTCATAAATAGAAAACACCAAATATATAATAAGTGAACTAAGAATAATGAGTGATTTAATTTGAAATATTTTCATGTGAGATGAACTTGATTATCCATTTTACTTATCTAGGAAAATAAATAAAAGCTTTTATACCAACCCATGATGGGTACGTTAAAACTTGACACCATTGTAACGAAACTAATGAGTTTTCATTAAGTATTTTTAAACACATTTATGTAAGTAATTTTCTTTGTTTTTATTGAATACAAAACTAATTTTATATCATGATATATTCAAATTTTGATTATACTACATGTATTAACTACTTTCAAGTTTCATAATGAGAACATAAATAAGTTATCTATGAAGAAGAATAATATTTGAAACACATTAAAGTAGGAATAAAAGAGTTAAGGATCCAAATGAAATAGATAGCTAAATATGTCCATTCATATAAAATGTAGGATTAGAGAAACCTAAACCGAAACTACAACCAATAGAGGAAGATATTTCCCCACCCATATTTTTTATTTAAGACCCTAAAGATTCCAATAAGGAGTTTCTTGAAGAATTACTATCATTATCCCTTACTCATCCATGGTTAGGGGAGATTCTTTAAGAACACATGCATATTGACATAGTTTTGGGGGGGCATTAAAATTTGGAGAAATCCTAGAATCACTTTGTGGGAGGTAATCTATAACATGTTTTTCCCACACTAGAATAGGAAGAAGAATCAACACCACAATATCATTTCTTGGATATAAAAGAAGAAACCACTCTAATTGTGGAATAAAAAGAGAATTTGGAGTATACTAACTTCCTACTTCTATCCATTACATCTCAAATCCAAGAGGCAATAAGAAATGAATAAACAATTTAAGTTGAACCAACCAAGGGAGATAGTCCTTTCCTAAACTAAATTTCATTTATTTTTATTAAAAATTAATAAATCATTAAAATTTTCAGTTTAAAATTTTCAGATCCAACTAACTTATGTTTTACCCTAGAGGATGAAGATAAAGATGAAAATATACCTAAATAGGAACAAATGTAGATCCATAAACTCTTTGAACATCTATTGGTGGAAAAAATTGAGGATATCCTAGTGGATATACATGAAGAAACTAAGCTAAAAGATACTATCAATGAAGGTAGATATTTTTATAAATATTCTTCATGTTTTAATTTTATTCAAATTATATTATTCCCTAGAATTCTATTTCCTAAATCTATTAGTCCAATACATAAATAAAAGGCCTTGGAAGTTTAGGAAGAGGGAAAAAATATTGAGGAAAAAACAAATGGAGGAAGGTTAATGCCTTCCTCTCTGGTTATGTTTGGTGAGTTTCCTCTGGTAGGTCCTGTGAAAGACCCTTGGTCTAATGAATTGTTGGAGGAGGGACCCCAAGAGGGTGGTGTTCTTCAGGCATGATTGGATTTACTTCCGGATGTCTAGTTCAATTCTTCTTAAAGGGAGTCCCTACCTCCAGAGAGGATTAGGTTGGTGCCATCTACTAGGTCTCTAAATTAGAAGTCCCTAGCTGTTGCGGTTTCTCCATAGTTTCTGAATGGGGTTTGTACAAGATCTAAAACTAAAATCAAAGCTCAGTTATCTAAGTCCCCATTTATTCATGGTCATGGGTCTAGGGAAAAATATTAACAGAATCCTTCTCAATGATATTTGTTACCATTTAGAATTATCATGGCTTAGGTGCTTGAGTTAAAAATGATTTTATAGAAAATGAATTCCCCCATAACTCAATATCTTTAGTGGTAGTATTGAAGTTAAAACAAAAATCATCAAATATTTAGGGTTTTATATGGATAGTTAGGGATAATAATTATCTTCATGATAATCCTTATAATATTCATGTCTTGCTATTTTGGAAACAAAATATCTCAGTGGACCTAATAGAGGTGTCAAATCAGTTCATTATAACTAAAATTGCGTCTGAATCATTTGATGTCTATTTTTAATTTGTGTGTGTGAAATGTGATGGTCAGGTTTGGAAGGAGCTTTGAATGATCTCAATGTGTTCAATCCTGGAGGTTACCCATCATTTTTGGTGGGGAGGATTTCAAAATTATGGAGGATTCTATGGAGAAAAAAGGGGTGGGTTCCTTCCCAGGGAAAGCAAGTCAAGATTTAGCTAATTTTATGGTGAGGTGCAGTCTTATAGAATTAGGGTATGTGGGGGGATATATTCACCTAGTATAACAACAATAGGGGGATAAGTAGAAATTGGTGTCATATGTATCGATGTCTTTCTAACCAATATTCTATTAGTGCTTACTTGGATTTGAAGGTTGCTCATTTTCCTTAGAGATTGTCTGATCACTCCCCCTTGCGCCTTGAAATTGCATCTAGCATGGATTGGGGTGGGGGAGGGAAATTTTTATTCTCTCAACTATCTATGGAGGACACTGGATTCCAGAGTTTGGTGGAGGAGTCATGGATAAAACCCATTTATTATTATGCTTGTCCAAAGTTTCACAATAAGATCAGGAGGTTGTGATATGACATCCAAGTGTGGGTAAGGAACCAACCTTCCAACATGAAGGACCCTGATGGTATCGGTGCGGAGATTGGAAGGATTGAATCTGATATGGATAATACCTGGAGTGATCCCCTTTTTGAGCATTTGGACAACAAAAAGAGAACTTTTTCCGAGTTTCTTCTCAAGAAAGATTGTGTTTTTAGAGAAAAATAACATATTAAAGGGCTATGAGAGGGGGACCGAAACTCGGGATTATTCCACACCTGCATCAATGAGAAAAGGTGTACTTATATATTGAATGTCCTCTGGGAGGATATTACATATTCTAATGACCTATATGTGTTTGGAAAAATTTCAGAGGACTTTTTCAAGTAGCTGCTGGTAGGGGTTAATCCTAACATGAAGAATGCTTATCCAAGGGGGAGTGAAGAAATATTTCAGGATATTTCTTGTGTAGACTCAAAAGAAATTAATGAAATTCTGGAAGTGGTTCCTAATGAGGTGGAGAATTGGGATGCAGTGTGGTTTCTCAATCCAGAGAGTGTGCTAAGAATGGATGGGTTCCCTGGATCTTTTTATAGAAGCTTTTGGGTGCTGGGGAAGAAAAAATTAATTCAATATGTGCAGAATTGTTTCAAAGGTGGATTATTTATATGGGTATCTTGTTCCACTAATATGCCGATGGTTCCCAAAGTTAAGGAACCTAATTATTTTAATCATTATAGGCCAATATTCTTATGTAATTTTCCATATAAAGTGTTGGCATACATTATTAATAAGAGGATATATAATTACCTGGCTGGATGGATCTGTGGAGAGAAGCATGGAATCATCCAATGTAACATCCTAGGTAAATAAATAAATAATAAATTTTTATTTTAATTAATATTTTGTGAATTAAATATTAATTTTACTTTAAATGGGTATCTATGTTTGATGGCATACCCAATACACCACAACAGGTTTCTTTGAAATCTGACATTGCATAATAATAATATAATATTATTATTTTAAATGGTAGTTAACACCTAGCTGTTGTATTGGTAGGAATGAACAGAACTAACTAAAATATTATTATACATGTTTGTTAAATGTTTTTACATTTATCCAATAAAAGTTAGAGGCTTAAAATGTGAATGAATCTAATTTTAAGCATAATTTACTTTAAAATGTTGATTTACCACCTTTTGATGGACAACCCTATTTAAATCTAGTTTTGGTCAATTTTATATGTTCTATTTGACAAAATAAAATTCTTCTTTAGAATAAGGTCATCAAAATTC
Organism: Viscum album; assembly: GCA_963277665.1. Lineage (NCBI taxonomy): Eukaryota > Viridiplantae > Streptophyta > Magnoliopsida > Santalales > Viscaceae > Viscum > Viscum album. The sequence goes on from OY728161.1 coordinate 1,557,884,679, forward strand.
ACTTTGGGTAAAATTTTGGTATTTTTCTGATAAAATTCATTTTTTGATGAATAGTGAAAAATATGGTATTTTAATTCCGAACTGCCTTTTAATATAATTTATTTATATGGTTATATTATCTTTTTAATTGGTTTTAAAGTTTAATTAGATTATATTTTTATAATTTATTCCAATTTTGGTCATTGAAAGTAATTTCACTTTGAAATTGGACATAAATAAGTGTCAATCTTTTGATAGTTATTATTTCTTAAAAACATGCTTTTTTGTTTTGACAATGAGAATTAATTTTAAATTAATTTCTGACACTTCTGTGTTTTGATTTTGTAAAAATTGATTCGATATTTAGAATCAGGAGGTCCAAATTTTGTAAATAGGTAACTTTAATTTTTAGACAATATGAATATTTACTTCAGTAAAAAAATTATTTACCATGGTTAAAGGGTAAATCTAGTAAATAAGGGTAACAAAATATTATTACAATAATATAACATTACCCTAATATGTGTCTTAATCATATTGGTTAATACATTTCCGACCATGGGAATCATTGGGTCTATTTTGGGACCCCATGGAGCCACTTATGTGTGATAATGTCACTTTATATTAATTTATTTAAAGTAAAGAAAAAAATGACATAAACATATATCTTTTAGTAAATAAATTTTTACATGGGGTTATATAAGTTATCTTTTCAACTATAAATATTATTTTTAATTCTAAAAATATTTCCTACATCATGTTATTTGTTTTATAATTTTTATACATCAAATAAATTAAATTATTAATGACACAATAATGATGCAGTGTTTACCTCATTAATAAATGATTTAAATAAGTAAGATTATAAAAATTAAAATAATATCCAAAACCTGTCCAATTATTATTGGATGATTTTATTTCTACCATGAGTCATCTTATATTTTACTTTATTGAGTTTTGGATCTTTAGAAACTGAAAATCATTATATAATAAAATAATATTTTCACACTTTCCTAAAGAGCCCCTCCTTCCCCTTATAAAAGGGAACCACTTCTAACCCATTACTCACACCTCTCAAGCCCCTTTTCTCATCCAAACCCTACCCAAATAATCTCTCAAGATCCCTATCTTCCATATATAAGCCTTAACTTAGGCTTAAGGCACATCAAGAAACCCTTTTGGTTCAAACCAAAGGGAGTTACCCGATTTAAGGGTAACAAATTCTCTTAAGTTCATTTGTTTTATTTTACATCTCCAACCACTAAAATATTTTTATTATTTTATTTTATAAAAAATATAGTATCCTAAATATACTAGTATGTTTTTATGAGAATCATTCAAACTAAAGTTTCATACACCTCCATATAATGGGTAAAGAACATACTGTTTCTGTGGATGAAAAACTAACATCACACGAAATGATGATTGTTCAATTATATCCTACCACCTCTCAAGGTGGACATTATGATGGAAATTTATTTATATATGATATATATTATGTTTATATTTTCTTTATGATTCTGTATTTTTCATTTATATCATACCTTTACGGTTTCCATTACGGGTAAACACGATAATTTCATTTTAGGAAGTGCGGACTACCGCCCCCTCAAAGTGATATGAATTGTTAATGCCATATATGAGATGTATAAAGGATGAAGTTAATGATATTATATATGATATTATACTAGAATTATTATATACCTACATATCATTATGTTTTAATTCCATTAAATAAGAAATTGAAATGAAAGTATCTTTTATGCGTACGTATGGCTTACCGTCTCCTTGAACGGTGCATTTCATTTCTTATCACCAAATATTATGCAATATTATAAATACATACATATACTGTATATATATTATATATATGATATCTAAATCATGAAAATATTTCTTGAGATAATGGATATTTTACCACATGAACAACTTGTAATTATAAGAAGTTCATTTTTGACTCAAGTACCAAACATCGACAAAACGACCGTTATTAATATAAATGATTACATAATTTTTATCACATGGTAATATGTGATATAAAAGGAATAATAAACTTGAAAAATGTTCTTAATAAATTATAAATTAACTTAATTTTAATATTGAATAAGAACAAAGAATAAACTAGTCAAGTCGAACATGAGGTAAGGGGTTTCTTATTTCACTTTTAATTCCATGAGACTTCCATTGTTCGCCACTAATTTATTGCATGTGGTGTATTTTGTACTGCCATTTGATATATATTATCATGATTATATTTATATTCATTTTATTCTGTGAATCATTTTCTGGTTATTAACTTTTTGTCATACTACTCGATTGATTACAACGTGGTAAGGGATTTTCATCTCACTTTTTATTCCTGTGAGATTCATGTTATATTTGCCACTACTTCCTTTTGTGTGGTGTATGTACTGCCCAATATAGTATTCATTGTGTAAAATACTTATATTTATGGGTATTTAAATCTTCATTTTATGACCCTTCTTTCATGGGGTGTATGTTTCATAGGTTACCAAATCGGTAAAGGAATTTCAAATTTCAATTTCCACTCATTGGGATTTACGCATACTTCATTGATTATTTTACTCCAAGATTATGTGTAAAATCACTATTTATTTACTTCTATAGTAATTTATACTCAAATTTTTGTAGATATACTTCTTATACACATAATCAATCTATTTATAAATTCTCAAGTCATCGATATGAACATGATACGAGTAATTTTAACTAAATTTCCATTCATTGAGTTAAACATCCAAGTCATTGGTGTTATTTTGACAATAATATGTGTGAATGTTCTCTGATTGATTTACACTTAATATCCAATCATATTCAGTGTATTTATATTTTTCACACATTATTATATAATTGATTTATCCTTAATCTAAGGATAGAGTATTTGTAAGGGATTTCATCTCAATTTACATTCCATCGAGACTTCATTGTTATTATGCACCAATTCACTCTTATATGGTGTATATAATGTAATTTGGAATATTATATAATGAATCCCTTTATTATCATGATATTATAAAGTTATGATTCATTATTACTCCTCAATTATTTGTACTCAAGGGTCTCTCATTTTGTTAATCTTTTTTTAACTTAAATATCATTTTAAATGTTTTAAATATTTATCATTATTGTACATGTTTTAAAAATGGTTTTAAGGATTTTTTATATGGACATTAGTGTTTTCAAATGATAATTAATTTAAATGTTTTAAAGTGGTATTGGACACTTTGATTCAAAAATATCTTTATTAAATGTTTTAAATGGTTTTGAAAATGGTTTGATAAAGCATTGATTATATCTATATCTTGAAATGATATGTTGTGATTTCAAAGTGGAAATGTTTTATTTCCTTTATTATTATTTTATGTATTATGAATATGTTATGGTTTTTGGTCATTGTTTACGTATACGGGTGGTTCAGTGATAAACCTAGGGTGGGTGAGCCCGAGATAACTCTCTAATGCCTTGGGTAACGTGACAGAGGTAAACGTTAATGTTTCTCGTAAGAGATTTAGGGAATATACTGTGACGTGTATTCCAAATGTGACTCCCTATGTTGTTGTGATAACTACAATGTAATTATGTTATGAATTACATAAGTTACCTTTATGATTTTTGACTTCTGTGTGTTATTCATAAATCTTATGATTTTATGATGTATGTTATGATTGAAAAGTATGGTTTCATTGATTTTTATTTATTGATGGGATTATGTTTTCTTTACTTATTTTATAACCCTTACTAAGATTTTTATGCTCATCCCAAGTTTTTAAATGTTTTTTCACAGTACTTAAAGATGAATAGGGTCAAGGATGGGATCAAGGAAAAGTCATGCTGTTTAAAACATGGAACTATACATGACTCCTTTTTTTCAAGAGTTTTTATTTTGTGAAAAAATGGAAACTGAGTAGAAGTGTCTAATTTGTAATTCTTGAGATGTATTGACTATAAATCTAAAAAGATCCTCAATATGAATTATTTATTTGATTCAAGATTATGTAATGTTTAAGACTGGGTCTTTATAGTTGGTATCAGAGGTTGGTTTAGATAACTTTAGAAGTTAGGGTGTAATTTAAGCATAAGTGACATTACCATAATGGTTAGGATTTTAGAAAGATTCAAAGTTATTTTAGATAAAGTGAATGAGTTTAAGATAACATGAATAAGTATATCTTAGTATTTACCCTCCTCATAAGATATTATATGATCATTTTACTAATATACTCACACTTAACTTTTTGGTTTTAGTAAATGGCTGGATCTAGCAGGCACTAAAGTAATAGTGGATGTGAAGAAAACTGTGACAGTTTTCTGAATGAGCAACTAAATGAAATGGGAGCTGCAATGATAACTCTTGTTGTTATTCTCAACCAACTATCTGGAGTCATGATTGACCACATGAACCATGGTGATTTTTATAAGGCATCATATATGCGAGAAACAATTCCCTATGGATGTTTAGGTAATAATCATAAAGGCAATTATGTTAAAAAACCTATGTGTCATGGATATGGAAAGAAACACATAGGAAAATGTTTCAAAGGGATGGGAAGATGTAATAGATGTGGAAGTGAAGGTAATAAAGCAAGAACCTACCACAAAAAAAGGAAGCATATAGTTGACTCTAGGAAAGGGAAATAATTTCTTTCTGGGGGATCAATTGAATGTTTTAAATATGGTGTGCATGGTCATTATACAAATAGATTTCCTATGAAGAAGGTTCTGGAATGGGATCAGTGGGATCATACAGATATATACTTACCAATACCTAATTCTATTCCAATTGAGGATGAGGAAACTGACAATGACCAATGAAAGGTATGAATTATTTCTTAAATGATGTTTAGACATTCTTGAATCTTATGATATGATTCTTGATTTTTTTAGAAAATAATTATTTCAAAATAAGTTGTAAAATAATGGTTAATGGATCATGAAGAACTTTGAATGATTAAGAGGTCAACATATAAGGCATTCAAGTGTTATAGTAGATTTTAGGCTGTTGAAATGCTTAAAAGTATTAAGGCTCTTTTGATGAAGAGATTATATTAGAATAATTTTTATAGTATGTGTAACCATAAAGTTTGATATATGAAAATTTTATTCAAGGAATAATTATCTTTTCTTCTGTGGATATAGTTATAAAGAACCTTTTGGGTTTATATGATCCTTGAATTTGAGGCAATTACAACTTAATACATTTTGGGATGCAAAATTAAATTTATTAGATAACCATTGTGGTTAAAATATGTTATGGTTATTTTTGATGAATTTACCTCTTTTTTAGGAATTTTATAAAATTATATAGTTTTTGAAAAGGGACAACACACAGACCACATGACAACCTGTCGCATCGGACAAAGCTGTGGGAATCGAACCCACAAATAAAGTGCATCTGGGATTTATCGCCTACCACTAGACTATGTGAAGTCCCTGGTTAGAATGACAAATTCTTTTTAGTTATATGATTTTATGAATCAATAATAAGTTTATTTTGGGTTATCTATGTAAATGATTAACCTATCATGGAGAATATGTGATTAAGTTAATTACTTTTCAATATGAGTCTTTAAGAGTAACTAATGTTATTTAGAGAAAAATTTTAAGATTTATCTTGAAGATTATGTGATTAAATCCTTCTGATATTTGGGTATCAATATTAGCTTTGATTACTTTTAGTACTTTTATGGAAATCTGTTTATTGAATGGTATTTATTGAGCTTTGGGTATTGTTTGGAAAAGTTTGGAGATTAAGAGTAGTTTTTATTTTTGTAAAATATTATCCTTTTGTGGGATTGTCTTATCTTCTACTAACCATTTTGGTTTTGGTTAATTTCTAAAGAAATGGAAAAACTACAGTTCAGCTTTTGCGGATTATGTGATACTCTAGAAGTTGATTTTAGCACTTTTAATGTGACCAAGTTAGTTTGAATACTCATATTTTGGAGAAAATATGGGTTTTTGGTAGAAATTTAATAAAGTATGAAAGTCTACATGACATGTAAGTATGTTTCCTTATGTTTTTAGTTAATCTCATAAATAAAATTCTCAATTAAAAGTAACACAAAAAAATGTTGTCTGTTAACTTTTCCTACTGGCGAATCAAAGACTCTTTAGCCCATCACAAGTATGTTATTTTCTGGTGGTTAACTTTCTCTTAATCATGTTTTCTATCACTCTCCATCAGAACTTAATGGTTTTTTTCTCCTCGATATCCATGTTTTCATGGAATCCTAGTATATTTTGTCTTGGGTGACCTTTGTACTTCTCTTAATTTATTTCAAAGTGATAGATTTATTGACTCTTTTTCCGATATTTTACTTTCAATGAAGTTTCCAAGCCAAAATTTAAAATTGTGAGGACGAAATTCCCAAAAGGGGAGAATGATGTAACATCCTAGGTAAATAAAGAAATAATAAATTTTTATTTTAATTAATATTTTGTGAATTAAATATTAATTTTACTTTAAAGGGTTTTCTATGTTCGATGGCGTACCCAATACACAACAACGGGTTTCTTTGAAATCTTACGCTGCACAACAATAATATAATATTATTATTTTAAATGGTAGTTAACGCCTAGCTGTTTTATTGGAGGGAATGAACATAACTAACTACAATATTATTATTCATGTTTGTTAAATGTTTTTACATTTATGCAATAAATGTTAGAGGCTTAGAATGTGAATGAATCTAATTTTAAGCAAAATTTACTTTTAAATGTGCTTTTACTGCCTTTTGATGGAGAACCCTCTTTAAATCTAGTTTTGGACACTTTTATATATTTTATTTGACAAAATAAAATTCTTATTTATAATTGGGACATCAAAATTCACTTTGGGTAAAATTTTGGTATTTTTCTGATAAAACTCATTTTTTGATGAATAGTGAAAGATACGATATTTTAATTCAAAAATGCCTTTTAATATAATTAATTTATATGGTTAGATTATCTTTTTAATTGGTTTTAAAGTTTAATTATATTATTTATTTACCATTTATTACAGTGTTTGTCATTGGAAGTAATTTCACTTTGAAATCGGACATAAATAATTGTCAATCTTTTGATAGTTATTATTTCTTAAAAACACTGTTTTTGTTTTGAAAGCCGGAATTAATTTTAAATTAATTTATGCCACCTATGTGTTTTGAATTTTTAAAAATTTATTCTATATTTGGAATAAGGAGGTCCAAATTGTGTAAATAGGTAACTTTTATTTTTAGACAATATGAATATTTACTTCAGTAAAAAAATTATTTACCATGGTTAAAGGGTAAATCTAGTAAATAAGGGTAACAAAATATTATTATAATAATATAAATTAACCTAAAATGTGTCCTAATCCTATTTTTTAATACATGGATGACCATGGTCATCCTTGGGTAGATTTTGGGACCTCATAGAGCCACTTAAGTGTGATAATGATAGTTTATATTAATTTATTTAAAGTAAAGAAAAAATGAAATAAACATATATCTTTTAGTAAATCAATTTTTACATGGGGTTATATAAGTTATATTTTCAACTATAAATATTTTTTGGAATTATAAAAATATTTAATACATCATGGTATTTTTTTTATAATTTTTAGACATCAAATAAATTAAATTATTTATGTCACAATAATGATGCAGTGTTTACCTCATTAATAAATGATTTAAATAAATAAGATTATAAGGATTAAAATAATATCTAAAACCTGACCAATTATTATTTTATGATTTTATTTCGACCATGATTCATCTTTTATTTAACTTTAATGAGTTTTGGATCTTTATAAACTGAAAATCATTATATAATAAAATAATATTTTCACACTTTCCTAAAGAGCCCCTCCTCCCCCTTATAAAAGAACACCACTTCTAACCCATTCCTCACACCTCTCATACCACTTTTCTCATCCAACCTCTATCAAAATAATATCTCAAGATCCATATCTTCCATATAGAAGCCTTAACTTAGGCTTAAGGCACATCAAGAAACCGTTTTGGTTCAAACCAAAGGGAGTTACCCGATTTAAAGGTAACGTCTTCTCTTAAGTTATTTTGTTTTATTTTACTTCTCCAACCCCTAAAATATTTTTATTATTTTCTTTTATAAAAAAAAAGTATCCTAAATATACTAGGATGTTGTTATTTTAAGGATTAAAACTACACTTTCACACACCTCCATCTAATGGGTAAAGAACATACTGTTTCTGTGGATGACAAACTAACGCCTCACGAAACGATGATTGTTCAATAATATCCTACCGCCTCTCATGCTGGCCATTATGATGGCACTATATTTATATATGATATATATTATTTTTATGTTTTATTTATTATTCTGTATTTTTCATTTATAGCATACCTTTATGGTTTCCATTATGGGTAAACGCGATAATTTCATTTTAGGAAGTTCAGACAACCGCCCCCTCAAAGTGATATGAATCGTTAATGCCATATGTGGGATGTATAAAGAATGGAGTTTTTGATATTATATATGATATTATACTAGAATTATAAAATACCAATTTATAATTATGTTTTAATTCCATTAAATATGAGATAGAAATGAAAGTAGCGTTCATGCGTACGCACGACATACCATCTCTAAGAACGGTGCATTTATTTTTTATCACCAAATGTTATGTACTATTATAAATACATTCATATATTGTATATATATATATGATATATATTATATATACATAATGAATATAATTATGGAGATAATTGATATTTGACCACATGAACAACTTGTAATTATAAGAAGTTCATTTTTGACTCAAGTACCAAACATCAACAAAATGACCATTATTAACTTAAATGATTACATAATGGTTATAAAATGGTAATATGTGATATAAAAGGAATAATAAACTTGAAAAAGGTTCTCAAGAAATTATAAATTAACTTATGTTTATTATTCAAGAAGAACAAGGAATAAACGAGTCAAGTCAGACACGAGGTAAGGGGTTTCTTATTTCACTTTTAATTCCGTGAGATTTCCATTATTCACCACTAATTTATTGCATGTGGTGTATTGTGTACTGAAATTTGATATATATTATCATTATTATCTTTATATTAATTTTATTATGTGAATCATTTGGTGTTTATTAACTTTTTTTCATACGACTCGATTGATTACAACGTGGTAAGGGATTTTCATGTCACTTTATATTCCCATGAGATTAATGCTATATTTGCCACTATTTCATTTTGTGTGGTGTATGTACTACCCAATATTGTATTCATTGTGTAATATACTTCAATTTATGGGTATTTACATCTTCATTCTATGATCCTACCATCATGGGGTGTATGTTTTGTAGGTTACCAAATCGGTAATAGAATTTCAAATTTCAATTTCCACTCATTGGGATTTACGGATACTTCATTGATTATTTTACTACAAGATTAAGTGTAAAATCACTATTTATTTACTTATGAAGTGATTTACACTCCACTTTGTGTGGATATACTTCTCATACACATAATCAATCCATTGATTAATTCTCAATTCATTGATATGAACTTGATAAGAGTAATTTTAAATAAATTTCCATTAATTGAGTTAAACATCCAAGTCATTGGTGTTAGTTTTAAAAAAATATGTGTGAATGTTCTATTATTTATTTACACTAAATATCAAATCATATTTATTTTATTTATATTTTTCACACATTAATATGTAATTGGTTTATCCTTAATCTAAGGATACATTTTTTATAAGGGATTTCATCTCAATTTACATTACATTGAGAATTCATTATTGTTATGCACCAATTCACTCTTATATAGTATATATACTATAATTTGGCATATTATATCAGGAATACCTTTATTATCATGATATTATAAAGTTCTGATTCAATGTTATTCCTCAATTATTTGTATTCAAGAGTCTCTCATTTTGTTAAAAATTCATTAACTTAAATATCATTGTAAATGTTTGAAATATTTATTCTTCTAGATATTTATCATTAATGCCCATGTTTTAAAAATGGTTTTAAGGATTTATTTATTTGGACATTAGTGTTTTCAAATGATAATTTATATAAAAGTTTCAAAGTGGTATGAGACACAGTGATTCAGAAATATCTTTATTAAATGCTTTAAATGGTTTTGAAAATGGTTTGATAAAGCATTGATTATGTATATATCTTGAAATGATATGTTGTGATTTCAATTTGAAAATGTTATATTTCCTTTATTATTGTTTGAAGTGTTATGAATATGTTATGGTTCTTGGGCATTGTTTACGTATATGGGTGGTTTCGTGATAAACCTAGGGCGGGTGAGCCCGAGATAGCTCTCCAATGCCTTGTGTAACGTGACAGAGGTAAACGTTAATGTTTCTCCTAAGAGATTTAAGTAATATACAGTGATGGGTATTCCAAAATTGACTCCCTATGTAGCTATGATATCTACAATGTAAGTATGTTATGAATTCCATAAGTTACCTTTATGATTTATGAATTCCGTGTGTTATTCATAAATCTTAGGATTTCATGAAGTATGTTATGATTGAAAAGTACGGTTTCATTTATTTGTATTTATTGATGGGATAATATTTTATTTACTTATTTAATATCCCTTACTGAGATTTTTATGCTCATCTCATGTTTTTAAATGTTTTTTTTAACAGGACTTAAAGATGAAGAGGGTCAAGGTTGGGATCAAGGAAAATTCATGATGTTTAAAACATGGAACTAGACATGACTCTTTTTTTAAAGAGTTTTTATTTTGTGAAAAAAATGGAAATAGAGTAGAAGTGTCTACTTTGTAATTATTGAGATGTAATGTAATAGTTATGGAATAATTCTCTAAAACTCTAAACCTAAAAAGATCCTCAATGTGAATTATTCATTTAATTCAAGATTGTGTAATGTTTAAGGCTGGGTCCTTATAGTTGGTATCAGAGGTCGGATTAGATAACTTTAGAGCTTAGGGTGTTCTTTAAGCATAAGTTAAATTACCATAATCATTAGGATTTTAGAAAGATTCATAGTTATTTTAGATTAAGTGAATGAGTTTAAGATAACATGAATAATTATATCTTAGTATTTACCCTCATAAGATATTATATGATGATTTTACTGATATAATCAAACTTAACTTTTTTGGTTTTAGTAAATGGCTGGATCTAGCAGGCACCAAAGTAACAATGGATGTGAAGAAAACTATGACAGTTTTCTGAATGAGCAACTAAATGAAATGTGAGCTGCAATGAGAACTCTTGTGGTTATTCTCAACCAACTATCAGGAGTCACTATTGACCACCTGAACCATGGTGATTTTTATAAGGCATCATATATGTGAGAAACAAATCCCTATGGAAGTTCACTTAATAATCATAAAGGTAAGTATGTTCAAAATCCTATGTGTCAAGTATGTGGAAAGAAACAAATAGGAAAATGTTTCAAAGGGACGAGAAGATGATATATATGTTGAAGTGAAGGTCATAAAGCAAGAACCTGCCACAAAAAAGGAAGCATCTAGTTGACTCTAGGAAAGGGAAAGAAGTTCTTTCAGAGGGATCAATTGAATGTTTTGAATGTTGTGTACATGGTCATTATACAAACAGATGTCCTATGAAGAAGGTTTAGGAATGGTATCACTAGATTCATACAAATATATGTTTACCAATACCTAATTCCATTCCAATTGAGGATGAGGAAATTGACAATGACCAATTAAAGGTATGAATTATTTCTTAACTAATGTTTAGACATTATTGAATTTTAGGATATGTTTCATGATTTTGTTTGTAGGAAATAAGTATTACAGAATAAGTTGGAAAATAATGGTTAATGGATCATGAAGAATGTTTAATGAGTAAGAAGTCAACATATAAGGCATTCAAGTGTTATGGTAGATTTTAGGATGGTGAAATGCTTAAAAGTAGTAAGGATCTTTTGATAATGGGATTACATTAGAAGACTTTTTATAGTATGTGTAACCCTGAATTTTGATATATGAAAATTTTATTCAAGGAATAATTATCTTTTCTTATATGGATATAGTTATAAAGAACCTTTTGGGTTTATATGATCCTTGACTTTGAGGCAATTACAGGTTAATACATTTTGGGATGAAAAATTAAAGTTATTAGATAACCACTGTGATTAAAATATGTTATGGTTATTTTTGATGAATTTATCTCTTTTTTGGGAATTTTATAAAATTATATAGTTTTTGAAAAGAGACAACACGCAGAACATGTGACAACCCATCACGTCAGACAAAGCTGTGGGAATCGAACCCACAACAAAAGTGCGACTCAGATTTATCACCTACCACTGGACTACGTGAAGTCCCTGGTTAGTATGACTAATTCTTCTTAGTTATATGATTTTATGAATCAAGAATAAGTTTATTTTGGGTTATCTATAGAAATGAATAACCAATCAAGGAAAATATGTGATTAAGTTAATTACTTTTCAATATGAGTCTTTAAGAGTGACTGATGTTATTTAGAGATAAATGTTAAGATTTATCTTGAAGACTTTGTGATTAAATCCTTCTGATATTTGGGTTTAAATATTAGCTTTGATTACTTTTAAGAATTTTATGGACAGTTTTTTATTGAATGGTCTTTGTTGAGATTTGTCTATTGTTTGTAAAATTTTGGAGATTAAGAGTAGTTTTTATTTTTATAAAAGATTATCCTTTTAGGGGATTATCTGATCTTCTACTAACCATTTTGGTTTTGGTTAATGTATAAAGAAATGGAAAAAATACAATTCATCTTCTGTAGATTATGTGATACTATAGAAGTTGATTCTAGCACTTTTAATGTGACCAAGTTAGTTTTAATACTCATCTTTTGGATAAAATATGAGTTTGTGGTAGAAATTTAGTAAAGTATGAAAGTCTACATGACAAGTTAGTATGTTTCCTTATGTTTTTAGTTAAGCTCGTAAATAAATTTCTCAATTAAAAGTAACATAAAAAACATTGTCTGTTAACTTTTCCTTTTGGGGAATCAAAGACTGCTTAACCCATCACAATTATGCGATTTTATAGTGGCTAACTTTCTCCTAATCATGTTTTCTATCACTCTCTATCAGAACTTGATGGTTTGTTTTCTCTTCCATATCCATGTTTTCCTGGAATATTAACATCTTCCATCTTGTTTTACCTTTGTACTTCTCTTCCTTTATTTTAAAGTGATAGATTTATTGACTCTTTTTCTGATATGGGACTTTCAATGAAGTTTCCAAGCCAAAATTTAAAATTGTGAGGACACAATTCCCAAAAGGGGGGAAGGATGTAATATCCAAGGTAAATAAAGAAATAATAAATTATCATTTTAATTAATATTTTGTGAATTAAATATTAATTTTACTTTAAAGGGGTTTCTATGTTCGATGGCATACCCAATACAGAACAATGAGTTTCTTTGAAATCTTACGTTGCACAATAATAATATAATATGATTATTTTAAATGATAGTTAACTCCTAGCCTTTGTATTGACATGAATGAACAGAACTAACTACAATATGATTATACAAGTTTGTTAAATGTTTTTACATTTATCCAATAATATTTAGAGTCTTAAAATGTGAATGAATCTAATTTTAAGCATAATTTACTTTAAAATGTTAATTAACCGCCTTTTGATGGAGAACTCTCTTTAAATATACTTTTGGTCACTTTTTAATGTTTTATTTGACAAAATAAAACTATTATTTAGAATAGGGACATCAAAATTCACTTTGGGTAAAATTTTGTTATTTTCCTGATAAAATTTATTTTTTGATGAATAGTGAAAAATATGGTATTTTAATTCAAAACTACCTTTTAATCTAATTTAATTACATGGTTTGATTATCTTTTTAATTGGTTTTAAATTTTAATCATATTATTTTTCTACCATTTATTCCAATTTTTATCATTGGAAGTAATTTCACTTTGAAATTGGACATAAATAAGTGTCAATCTTTTGATAGTTATTATTTCTTAAAAACACGCTTTTTGTTTTGACAGCGGGAATTAATTTTAAATTAATTTCTGCCACTTATGTGTTTTTAATTTGTAAAAATGGATCCCATATTTGTAATAATCAGGTCCAAATTGTGTAAATATGTATCTTTTATTTTTAGACAATATGAATATTTACTTTTGTAAAAAATTTATTTACCATGGTTAAAGGGAAAATCTGGTAAATAAGGGTAACAAAATTTTATTATAATAATATAAAATTACCATAACATGTTTCCTAATACAATTTGTTAACAAATTTATGACCATGGGCATCCTTGGGTTGATTTTGGGACCCCATGGAGCCACCTAATAGTGATAATGACACTTTATATTAATTTATTTAAAGTAAAGAAAAAAATGACATAAACATATATCTTTTTGTAAATCAATTTTTACATGGGGTTATATAAGTTATCTTTTAGACTATAAATATTATTTGGAATGATAAGAATATTTCCTAAATCATGGTATTTTTTTATAATTTTTATACATCAAATAAATTTAATTATTTATGACACACTAATGATGCTATGTTTACCTAATTAATCAATGATTTAAATAAATAAGATTATAAAGATTAAAATAATATCCAAAACCTGTCCAATTATTATTGGATGATTTTATTTCTACCATGAGTCATCTTATATTCAACGTTAATGAGTTTTGGATCTTTAGAAACCGAAAATCATTATATAATAAAATAATATTTTCACACTTTCCTAAAGAGCCCCTCCCCCCTTACAAAAGGAAACCACTTCTAACCCATTCCTCACACCTCTCAAGCCCCTTTTCTCTTCCAAACCCTACCCAAATAATCTCTCAAGATCCCTATATTCCACCTAGAAGCCTTAACTTAGGCATAAGGCACATCAAGAAACCTTATTGGTTCAAACCAAAGGGGGTTACCCGATTTAAAGGTAACGTCTTCTCTTAAGTTCTTTTGTTTTATTTTACTTCTCCAACCCCTAAAATATTTTTATTATTTTCTTTTATAACAACACCAGTATCCTAAATACACTAGGATTTTTTTATGCGAAGGATTAAAACTACACTTTCACACACCTCCATCTAATGGGTAAAGAACATATTGTTTCTGTGGATGACAAACTTACGCGTCACGAAATGATTATTGTTCAATCATCTCCTAACGACTCTCATGGTGGCCATTATGATGGAACTATATTTATATATTCTATATATTATTTTTATGTTTTATTTATTATTCTGTATTTTTTATTTATAGCATACCTTTATGGTTTCCATTATGGGTAAACGCGATAATTTCATTTTAGGAAGTGTGGACTACCGCTCCCTCAAAGTGATATGACTCATTAATGCCATATGTGGGACGTATAAATAATGGTTTTAATGATATTATATATGATATTATTCTGAAATTATATTATACTTATGTATCATTATGTTTTAATTCCATTAAATATGAAATTGAATTGAAAGTAGCGTTCATGCGTACGTACGACTTACAGTCTCCATGAACGGTGAATTTCATTTCTTATCACCACATGTTATGTAATATTATAAATACATAAATATACTGGATATATATGATATATATTATATCTACATCATGAATATCATTCTGGATATAATGGATATTTTACCACATTAACAACTTCTAATTATAAGAAGTTCATTTTTGACTCAAGTACCAAAAATCGACAAAACGACTGTTATTAACTTAAATGATTACATAATGATTATAACATGTTAATATGTGATATAGAATGAATAATTAACTTGAAAAAAGTTATTAAGAAAGTAGAAATTAACTTAAGATTATTATTCAGGAAGAACAAGGAACAAACGAGTCAAGTCGGATACGAGGTAAGGGGTTTCTTTTCTCACTTTTAAATCCGTGAGATTTCCATTGTTCGCCACTAATTTATTGCATGTGGTGTATTGTTTACTTCCATTTGATATATATTATCATGGTTCTTTTTATATTCATTTTATTCTGTGAATCATTTTATGGTTATTAACTTTTTGTCATATGACTCGATTGATTACAATGTGGTAAGGGATTTTCATCTCACTTTATTCTCGTGAGATTCATGCTATATTTGCCACTATTTCCTTTTGTGTGGTGTATGTACTTCCCAAGATTGCATTAATTGTGTAATATAATTCAATTTATGGGTATTTAAATATTTATTTTATGAGCCTTATTTCACGGGTGTATGTTTCGTAGGTTACCAAATCTGTAAGGTATTTTCAAATTTCAATTTCCACTCATTGGGATTTATGCATACTTCATTGATTATTTTATTCCAAGATTATGTGTAAAATCACTATTTATTTACTTATGTAGTAATTTCAACTCCACTTTGTGTAAATATACTTCTGATACACATAATTAATCCATTGATAAATTCTCAAGTCATCGATATGAACTTGATAAGAGTAATTTTAACTCAATTTCCATTCATTGAGTTAAACATCCAAGTCATTGGTGTTATTTTTTCAAAAATATGTGTGAATGTTCTCTGATTGATTTACACTAAATATCCAATAATATTGAGTGTATTTATATTTGTCACACATTATTATATAATTGATTTATCCTTAATCTAAGGACATATTTTTTATAAGGGATTTAGTCTCAATTTACATTCCATTGAGACTTCATTGTTGTTATGCACCAATTGTAACACCCCAAGATTTCATAGTGTGTTATTTCTTCAAAATAATTCAATAACTTGCACTACACGCAACATCGAGTTCAAGCACACCATGACTTACCAAACAAGCTGTTAAAAAGAGGTTATGAATAGTATTAACTAAATTTTAAACTTTATATAATCTTTATAATTTTAGAATCCATATTATGAGTTTCTTAGACATAATGTATGAGCAAATTCATTTTCAGTATTGCACTTTTACCAATTTTTAATAGTGAACCCTTTTTAAATCCAATATTTTAAACTTTTATATATTCAATTTGACTAAATAAATTTAATTTTTAGAATGGGGACATAAAAAATTTACAATGAAACATCCCAAGCTTCCATGGTACGCTTTCCTTTGAATAATACAGTATTGTGTGTTGTACGCAACTTCGAGTTTTAACACACACCACAACCAATCAAACTAGCCGATATGAATAGTAATACCTACTTTTTGAAATTTTATAAATTTTATCTCTAAAAATGGACTTAATTTTTGTATTTGGAGTATCAAATTTATCCTAAGGTGAAAGTTTTGAACTTTTCGGATAACATTTATATTTTGATGAATAGTGAAAATTACTAAATTTTAATTAAAAACAAATTTTTTAATCGAAATAATTTATATTGATAAATTATGAATTTGAGTGGTTTTAAAGTATATTTAGAATATATTTTTACCATTTAATACAATGTTGGTCATTTTACATAATTTCACAATTAAACCGGACATAAACAAGTGTCAATCTTTTGATAGTTATTATCTCTTAAAAACACGCTATTTGTTTTGACGACGAGAATTAATTTGTAAATTAATTAATGCAACTGATATGTTTTGAATTTGGTAAAATAGACATCATTTTTGAATTCATAATATCAAATATATCTTAGGCTTAATTTTTGGTAATTTTCTGGAAACTTTCATTTTTTGATGAATAGTGAAACCACTAAGTGGTAGTTAAAAAACTGAATTTTTCATAAAACTTAATTTTAACGCTTCTGCGAGTGGAATTTCAAAAATCTGAGAGACACAGTTAATATCAAGGAGTAAAATGTGGTTCAATGAGAAGAAAATAATTTTTGGTGAATAGTAACTTTTTACTTTTATTACCACGGTTATAAGTGAATAGGGTAATTAAGGGTAAAAATGATATTAATATTACCCTAACACATGTGCTAATTCTATTGGAAAAGTGTATCTAGACCAGAAACAACCTTAGGAGTAAAATATTATCATTTAGGTCCACTTGTATTAGATTTTGACATTTATTATTATTTAATTCAAAGAAGAGTGAAAAGAGTTAAAATCAACGTTTATTTACTAAAATATTTTTAATACAGGGCTATTCATATGATAAATTCGATTGTAAATATTCATTAGAAATATAAAATTATTTCATACATAATGGTATTTTATTTATAATTTTTAGACATTAAATAATTTAATTTATATTTGACACAATGGTGATGCGATAATTACCTAATTACTGAAAAATTAGAATAATTGATATTATAAATACCCAAGTAAATGTAATTTGAGACTTTTTATAAATAAAACAAATTTCCTAGGTTAATATGACATGTTAGTATTGATTTAAGTAATGTTTTTAGAAGTAATCATTCTCTTATGATTTTTTAAAAAATCAATTATTGAATAGTGTCAAAATTGACATAAAAGAGTGTTTAAAAAAAATATTATATTATTAATTGATATTAAATTCCTAAAAATCTAAGGTTCGGCCAAAAGGCTTATATCATGATAGGTGTATCATTAATGGACCACTTGGGGGTCTCTTAAATGTATATAGTATGTTTATTAACCATATAATATAAAAATAGAAGGAGACATTGTAAAAGTGAAACTAATTAACTAAGAGTTAATACTTGAAGATAAGGTTAATATAATAACCCAAAACTATCTAAATTCTATTGGTTGAGTGTTTATCGACCCATAACCACCTTAAAATTTAAATAATCCACTTTTTATCCATTAGAAACCGAATATTAATTTATTATAAAATAATATTTCTAGCTTTTCCAAAGGTGCCCCTCACCCCTCTTATAAAAGGGAACTACCCCTTCTCATTAATTCACACCTTCAAAGCCTTTTGGTTCAGCCAAACCCTGACCAAATACTCTATCAACTTCCCTAACTACAACCTAGAGGCCTTGGTTTTATCAGAAATCCAACCTAAGGATCCCTTTTGATCAAATCAAAAGGAAGAACCCGAAGAAGAGGTAATGTTGTCACCACCCTTTTTCAAATTCATTTCTTCTTCAACTTCTTCTTTCTTTGTTATTATCATTCTAAAATAATGAATCCAGTATCTTCTATATATTGTAATATTATTATAAATATGGTACAACCATATTCTATATTCTATCCATACTTTGAATGACATGTCACCATACGTGCGTACGTATGGCTTACCGTCTCCACGTCGTGGTGTAATTGTTATTCAATATATTATTATTCGGATGAGTATAATAATGATGTGTAATTCATGTAAATAATAAATATAACATGATAATTATTCTTTATATATGATATACCATCCAATTAAATATTATTTTAATATCAAAAGAATGATATTGTCACTCGTGCGTACGTACAGACTACCGTCTCCACGAACGCAATGAGATTCATTTTCCATGGTATTCATTCAAGTATAATTTTCATTTTATGATTTAAAAATAATGTTTAAGTACTTGATATAATTCTGGATATGAATAAGATACAACCTATCCATGACAAACATGTCTTACGTAACAAAACTTATAAAATAAAACGAGTAAGTTAACACCCAAAACGACGATAATACTAAGATATTACTAACAAAGCAATGTTAAAAGATCATATATGATAACATAATAATATATATGATTATTTTATAATTTAATAAAAATTATTTTACCATTATATAGGATGTTAACCTACCCCCAACCAAGGAAAATTACAAGGTAAGGGTTATTTCACAATCTCTTCATTATCCGAGGTTGTTTATACGTAATTATCTACTGGGTCCGCTTTATCATCCACATCCATGTTTTTTGAAAGTGTATTTCAAAACATTCTTACTATTTTACATAATATGGGTTAAATTCATTTATACACTTGTTTGAATTTTTATAAGAAATTTATAAAGGAATCTTTCTGTTGTTTTCCAAACAAGGTCCTTTTTAACCTTTTCGACATAATTAAGGTAAGAATGTTTTTTTAACTTATACAGCGGGTGCGGCTATTTTCCGCCGTTATAGAATTTTTGAAGCTTCCCTTAAAAGCTTATAAGGATATTTTCAAAGTAAATGTTTAATTTAAAATTATTTCAAAATGAATATTTTAAGAATTTCTGAAAGGTACTCTTTATCAAAATCAGAATTTTAAATGTTTTAAAGATTTATCTTTCTAAATATTTTTAATTAATATCCATGTTTTCTAAATGATTTTAAGGATTTATTTATATGGACATGAATGTTTTGAAATGATATTTCTTTTCAAAAGTTTCAAAGTGGTATGGGAAACTTTGATTCAAAAATCTCTTTTAAATTACTTTCTTAATAAATGTGTGACTTTTAAATGATTTCAAAAAAAGAGATATTTCTCTCAAATAGTTTTTATTTCATCTATGTCAACATCCTTTGATGGATTTTAAGTTTATTTGAAGTTGATTTATTATGATACAAATTTTCCATATTGTTTTGATGTTTTTTTGATGTGTTTGACTGTGGATGTGTTATTCTTATACCATTCATGATTTATGGATGAAATATTTACATTTTGTATGCTAGTTTTAATACGAATGTTTATGTTATGTTTGAAACTTTTCATTTGGGAATGCATTGGACTTAATATGTGATGGGTGGAGCCCGCTATAGCTCTTTGATGCATCGGTAGGTCTCATGATACAAACTAGTGTCTTGGCACAAGGCCTTGGAAAAATCTTATTTGTAGTCTTGGTTCGAGGCCTTGGCTATGTGGTTATGATAGTCTGGCATTATGCATTCCATCATTATGAAAGTGGTTATTGATATTTCATGTGATTATTAGATTAGTTGAATATCCATGTGAATTAGTAAATGGAATTATTTCATTTTATTTTTTCCATACTATGTTGAAGTTCAAGTTTAAAAGACTTTTGTTTTAGTTATACATTGCCTTAAATGTTTATTCTTATTTATGAAAGTTTACTCTATATTGTTATCCTTACTGGGTATTTGAGCTCACCCCATTTTCTCTGTTTTATTTTTCCCAGGATGTGAAGAAGTATTTTATGAATGATCTGTAGGGATAGTATGAGGGGATATGAAGACAATATAATGTTGTAGTTTTTCACTTATTGATGTAATGTAAACTTTATGAATATATCTAGTGTTTCCAAGGCTACTAAACTAATCGGCCTTTCGAGACTTGATCTTTCTTGTAATCATGCCAATGTTATGTAATAATGCACCGAATCTGGGTATCTAGGGTTGGGGAGTTATAGTTGGTATCAGAGGAAGTTTAGTACAAACCTTGGAAGCTAGATTTAGATAAACTCTGATTAGAGCACATATATATAAGATGGACTTTGAGGATTAGTATAGAATAACTTCCAAGAATTTTGGTATTGTAGAAATTTTGTGAGTTTTCCGAGAAATAAATCCCTGTCTGGATATGAGTAGGTAGAGGCGGCTCTGGCACAGATGTACGTAGGGGTAACACCCAAAAACACCACTTTGAGATAGACTCGAACGGGAACTGGTGCATGACAACGGGCCTTGCTGCACTCTTTGTTACGACACTCCCGGGGGAAATGCTTAGGATAATTCTCATTTTCTTTACAAACCCTTATGAAGGGTCTATGAGTATATACTTCCTGAAAGGAGACATTTTTATAATTATGGATTATATCCATAAACAATTTAATTTATGTTATGTGTTTTACAAGTTTGGGATTAGGTATTGTTATTTATAAACTAATCTAGTGTATGCCATTGTTTAGAAATGGCGCCCAGTAGAAGGAATGAGAACTCCCACAATGCACATGATCCAAAGAGAAAGAATGATCATATCTTTCATGGTCTTAAGC
Organism: Viscum album; assembly: GCA_963277665.1. Lineage (NCBI taxonomy): Eukaryota > Viridiplantae > Streptophyta > Magnoliopsida > Santalales > Viscaceae > Viscum > Viscum album. The sequence goes on from OY728161.1 coordinate 1,557,906,407, forward strand.
CAGAATTTATAAGATAAATAGTTTCCCATGTATTATCATTATATGAAGAAATAATATCATGTGTTGATAAGATAAGTAAAGAGTTTACTGAGTGCTATGGCTTTGAAGGGAAGCAAGAGAAGAAAAGGATGGAAGAGAGAAATATGGATAAAGGGGATAGGGAAAAGAAGAATTTTCCTATATGTGATAACTGTGGGAAGAAACACCCTGGAACTTGCTTGAAAGAAATGGGAGTTTTTTATAAGTGTGGAGGAAAAGGGCACAAAGTACGTGACTGCAAGGGTAAGAAAATGGTTTCAAATGTACAATGATTAATTTGCAAGGAGTTTGGACACTACGCGAACCTATGTCCCAGTCATCAGACTATGCCACAAATGATGCTATTGGATAATAATCAAGTTATGATACTACCACAGATGAAGAGGAATGATTAGAGTTCTTATGTTGATTATATCATTTGAGTGTTGTATCAAAAATTTACTTGTTATAATAATTATGGAGTATATAAGGATTGTACTGCAGTATTATTTCATTAAGGACTTGAGATTGTGTGGAATAAAGAAAAGTGACTCAATAGCAGGTTAAATTTTTGGAAAATATATGGCTGAGAGAAAGATAAACCATAATATGGTTCTGATACCGAGGTAGTGATTTTAGAATAATACATGATTGATTTGGATAAATTATATTGGATATTATTGACTACCTTGAAACTGATTAATGATTTTTATATTCCATCATTCTTGGGCTTTACATCTTTTTTGGATTGAAGGAGTATATCTATTATTCTTTAAGGAATAAGAGATCATGAATGTAATCAATAAGTTTTTATGGTAATTCAGGATGTTGCAGTGTTTTAAAATAATACATGATGAAGGTGTTCACATGTTATTACACGGAGAAAAGGATCTTCATTGTGTTTACCATCCTTATTAATTTTTGACTGAAGTATTTTGGATAGTTCTAGTTTGGATTATTTTGGATTTCTATAAAAAGGACAACCCGGAGGTCGGGTGGCAACCCATCGCATTCGGCAAGGCTGAGAGACTTGAACCCACAACCGAAGGGCGACAAGGGTGTATCACCTACCATTGACCCACGTGATGTCCTGGATTGAATAATGTCGTTTTTTAATGGTTCTGCTAGATGAATTATAAATTCATTTTTTTAACCCTATATGAATAGGATAAATAGAATATTATTTTTATGTTCTATTATCTTTTAGAGTGAAAGATGAGTTTGTGGTAGAAGTTAGTTAAAGGATGAGACTCTACTTGTCAAGTATATATTTTTCTTCTTCTCTTATTCAATGAAGAAATTAATTCTTATACTTTAGTGAAGGGATATTAAAACAAAAAAATGTGTTATCTGAATACCATATGTTTTGCTGAACCAATGGTATTTTAAATCATCATAGATTGATGAATTTAAGGCCCTCAATTTTACACTTGTTTGTGATTGATGACCTCAATCACTAACTATAAATATTTAAAATTTTCCTCTAATTATATGTCTCTAATTTCCACCAATGTTCTCCGAATAGAGATCATAATTTCGTGGTGACCCTTTCATTTCTCTTTTCCTCTTATTAAGACTAAATTTTATTAACCCAATTTCCGATGTGGGTTTTCCCACAAATATATTTTCTATATTCAGCCTTTTATTTTCAAAGAACAATTTCAAATTGTGAGGACGCAATTTATTGAAGGAGGGGAGAATGTAACACCCCAAGATTTCATAGTGTGTTATTTCATCAAAATAATTCGATAACTTACACTACACGCAACACCGAGTTCAAGCTTACCATGACTTACCAAACAAGCCGTTCAAAATAGGTTATGAATAGTATTAAATAAATTTTAAACTTTATATTATCCTTATAATTTTTTAATCCATATTATGAGTTTCTTAGACATAATGTAAGAACAAATTCATTTTCAGTATTGCACTTTTACCAACTTTTAATAGTGAACCCTTTTTAAATCCAATATTTTAAACTTTTATATATTAAATTTGACTAAATAAATTTACTTTTTAGAATGGGGACATCAAAAATTTACAATGAAACATCCCAAGCTTCCATGGTACGCTTTCCTTTGAATAATACAGTAGTGTGTGTTGTATGCAACTTCGAGTTCTAACACACACCACAACCAATCAAACTAGCCGTTATGAATAATAAGACCTAATTTTTGAAATTTTATAAATTTTATCTCTCAAAATGGACTTCATTTTTGTATTAAGAGTATCGAATTTAGCCTAAGGTGAAATTTTGGAACTTTTCGGATAACATTTATATTTTGATGAATAGTGAAAATTACTAAATTTTAATTAAAAACAACTTTTTTAATCGAAATAATTTATATTGATAAATTATGAATTTGAGTGGTTTTAAAGTATATTTATAATATATTTTTACCATTTAATACAATGTTGGTCATTTTACAGAATTTCACAATTATACCGGTCATAAACAAGTGTCAATCTTTTGATAGTTATTATCTCTTAAAAACAAGCAATTTATTTTGACGACGGGAATTAATTTGTAAATTAATTAATAAAACTGATATGTTTTGAATTTGGTAAAATAGACATCATTTTTGAATTCATAATATCAAATATATATTAGGCTTATTTTTTGATATTTTTCTGGAAACTTTCATTTTTTGATGAATAGTGAAACCACTAAGTGGTAGTTAAAAAACTGAATTTTTCATAAAACTTAATTTTACCGCTTCTGTGAGTGGAATTTCAAAAATCTGAGAGACACGGTTAATATCAAGGAGTAAAATGTGGTTAAATGAGATGAAAATAATTTTTGGTGAATAGTAACTTTTTACTTTTATTTACCACGGTTATAAGTGAATAGGGTAATTAAGGGTAAAAATGATATTAATATTACCCTAACACATGTCCTAATTCTATTGGACAAGTGTATCTCGACCAAAAATAACTTTAGGATTAAAATATTATCATTTAGGTCCACTTGTATTAGATTAGGACATTTATTATAATTTAATTCAAAGAAGAGTTAAAAGAGTTAAAATCAAAGTTTATTTACTAAAACATTTTTAATATAGGGTTATACATAAGATAAATTCGATTGTAAATATTAATTATAAAGATAAAACGATTTCCTACATAATAGTTTTTTATTTATAATTTTTAGACATTAAATAATTTAATTTACATATGACACAATGGTGATGCAATAATTACCAAATTAATGAAAAATTAGAATAATTGATATTATAAATACCCAAGTAATGTAATTTGAGACTTTTTATAAATAAAAATAATTTTCTCGGTTAATATGACATGTTAGTATTGACTTGAGTAACTTTTTTCAGATTAATAATTCTCTTATGATTTTTAAAAAAATCAATTATTGAATAGTGTCAAAATTGACATAAAAGAGTTTTTAAAACAAATATTATATTATTAATTGATATTAAATTCCTAAAAATCTAAGGTTCTTCCAAAAGACTTATATCATGATAGGTGTATCATTAATGGACCACTTGGGGGTCTCTTGGATGTATATAGTAAGTTTATTAACCATATAATATAAAAATAGAAAGAGACATTGTAAAAGTGAAACTAATTAACTAAGAGTTAATACTTAAAGATAAGGTTAATATAATAACCCAAACCTCTCTAAATTCTATTGGTTGAGTGGTTTTCGACCCATCCCCACCTTAAACTTTAAATAATCCACTTTGGATCCATTAGAAACTGAATATTAATTTATTATAAAATAATATTTCTAGCTTTTCCAAAGGTGCCCCTCACCCCTCTTATAAAAGGAAACTCCCCCTTCTCATTAATTCACACCTTCAAAGCCTTTTGGTTCAGCAAAACCCTACCCAAATACTCTATCAACTTCCCTCACTATAACCTAGAGGCCTTGGTTTGATTAAAAATCCAACCTAAGGATCCCTTTTGATCAAATCAAAAGGAAGAACACAAAGAAGAGGTAATGTTTTCACCACCCTTTTTCAAATTCATTTCTTCTTCAACTTCTTCTTTCTTTGTTATTATCATTCTAAAATAATAAATCCAGTATCTACTATATACTGTAATATTATTATAAATATGGTACAACCATATTCATTATTCTATCCATCCTTTGAATGACATGTCACCATACGTGCGTACGTACGGCTTACCGTCTCCACGTCGTGGTGTAATTGTTATTCAATATATTATTATTCGGATGAGTATAATAATGATGCGTCATTAATGTAAATAATAAATATAACATGATAATGATTCTGTATATATGATATCCCATCCAATTAAATATTATTTTAATATCAAAAGAATGATATTGTCGCTCGTGCGTACGTACGGACTACCATCTCCACGAACGCGATGAGATTCATTCTCCATTGTATCCATTCAAGTATAATTTTCATTTGATGATTTAAAAATAATGTTTAAGGACTTGATATAATTCTGTATATGAATAAGATACAACCTATCCATGACAAACATGTCTTACATAACAAAACATATAAAATAAAATTAGTAAGTTAACACCCAAAACGACGATAATACTAAGATATTATTAACAAAGCAATGTTAAAAGATCATATATGATAACATAATAATGTATATGATTCTTGTAAAATTTAATAACAATTATTTCACCATTATACAGGAAGTTATCCTACCCCCAACCAAGGAAAATTACAAGGTAAGGGTTATTTCACAATCTCTTCATTATCCGAGGTTGTTTATACGTAATTATCTACTGGGACCTCTTTATCATCCACATCCATGTTTCTTGAAAGTGTATTTCAAAACATTCTTACTATTTTAAAGAATATGGGTTAAAGTCATTTATACAATTGGTTGACTTTTTATAAGAAGTTTATAAAGGAATCTTTCCGTCGTTTTCCAAACAAGGTCCTTTTTAACCTTTTCGACAGAATTAATGTAAGAATGTTTTTTAACTTATACGGAGGGTGCGGCTATTTTCCGCCATTATAAAAATTTTTAAGATTCCCTTAAAAGCTTATAAGGATATTTTTAAAGTAAATGTTTAATTTAAAATGATTTCAAAATGATGATTTTAAGAATTTCTGAAAGTTACTCTTTATCAAAATCAGAATTTTAAATGTTTTAAAGATTTATCTTTCTAAATCTTTTTAATTAATGTCCATGTTTTCAAAATGATTTTAATGATTTTAATGATTTATTTATATGAACATGAATGTTTTGAAATGATATTTCTTTTCAAAAGTTTCTAAGTGGTATGAGACACTTTGATTCAAAAATCTCTTTTAAATTACTTCCTTAATAAATGTGTGACTTTTAAATGATTTCAAAAAAAGATATATTTCTCTCAAATAGTTTTTATTTCATCTATGTCAACATCCTTTGATGGATTTTAAGTTTATTTGAAGTTGATTTATTATGATACAAATCTTCCATATTGTTTTGGTGTTTTTGTGATGTGTTTGACTGTGGATGTGTTATTCTTATACCATTAGTGGTTTATGGATGAAATATTTACATTTCGTATGCTAGTTTTAATACGAATGTTTATGTTATGTTTGAACCTTTTCATTTGGGAATGCATTGGACTTAATATGTGACAGGTGGAGCCCGCTATAGCTCCTCGATGCATCGCTAGGTCTCATGAGACAAACTAGTGTCTTGGCACAAGGCCTTGGAAAAATCTTATTTGTAGTCTTGGCACGAGGCCTTGGCTATGTGGTTATGATAGTCTGGCATTATGCATTCCATCATTATGAAAGTGGTTATTGATATTGCATGTGATTATTCGATTAGTAGAATATCCATGTGAATAAGTAAATGGAATTATTTCATTTTATTTTTTCCATATTATGTTGAAGTTCAAGTTTAGAAGGCTTTTGTTTTAGTTATACATTGCCTTAAATGTTTATTATTATTTATGAAAGTTTACGCTATATTGTTATCCTTACTGGGCGTTTGAGCTCACCCCTTTTTCTCTGTTTTATTTTTCCAAGGATGTGAAGAAGTATTTTATGAATGACCTGCAGGGATAGTATAAGGGGATATGAAGACAATATATTGTTGTAGTTTTTCACTTATTTTTGTAATGTAAACTTTATGAATATATCTAGTGTTTCCAAGGCTACTAAACTAATCGGTCTTTCGAGACTTGATCTTTCTTGTGATCATGCCAATGTTATGTAATAATGCACCAACTCTTGGTATCTAGGGTTGGGGCGTTACAGTTGGTATCAGAGGAAGTTTAGTACAAACCTTGGATGCTAGATTTAGATAAACTCTGATTAGAGAACATAGATATAAGATGTACTTTGAGGATTAGTATAGAATAACTTCCTAGAATTTTGGTATTGTAGAAATTTTGTGAGTTTTCTGAGAAATACATCCCTATCTGGATATGAGCAGGTAGAGGCGGCTCTGGCACAGATGTACGTTGGGGTAAAACCCCAAAAAACCACTTTGAGCTAGACTCGAATGGGAACTGGTGCACGACAACAGGACTTGCTGCACTCTTTGTTACAACACTCCCGGGGGATATGATTAGGATAATTCTCATTTTCTTTACAAACCATTATGAAGGGTTTATGTGTATATACTTCCTCAAAGGAGACATTTTTATGATTATGGATTATATCCATAAACAATTTAATTTATGTTATGTTATTTACAAGTTTGGGATTAGGTATTGTTATTCATAAACTAATCTAGTGTATGCCATTGTTTAGAAATGGCGCCCAGTAGAAGGAATGAGAACTCCAGCAATGCACATGATCCAAAGAGAAAGAAGGATCATATCTTTCATGTTCTTAAGCCAGAATTTATAAGAGAAATAGTCTCCCGTGTATTATCATTATATGAAGAAATAATATCATGTGTTGATAAGATAAGTAAATAGTTTACTGAGTCCTATGGCTTTGAAGGGAAGCAAGAGAAGAAAAGGATGGAAGAGAGAAAGATGGATAAAGGGGAGAGGGAAAAGAAGAATTTTCCCATATGTGATAACTGTGGGAAGAAACACCCTGGAACTTTCCTGAAAGTAATGGGAGTTTGTTATAAGTGTGGAGGAAAAGGGCACAAAGTACGTGACTGCAAGGGTAAGAAAATGGTTTCAAATGTACAATGCTTAATTTGCAAGGAGTTTGGACACTACGCGAATCTATGTCCCAGTCATCAGACTATTCCGCAAATGATGCTATTGGATAATAATCAAATTATGATACTACCACAGATGAAGAGGAATGATTAGAGTTCTTATGTTGATTATATCATTTGAGTGTTGTATCAACAATGTAATTGTTATAATAATTATGGAGTATATAAGGATTTTACTGCAGTACTATTTCATTAAGGACTTGAGATTGTGTGGAACAATGAAAAGTGACTCAATAGCAGGTTAAATTTTTGGAAAATATATGGTTGAGAGAAATATAAACCATAATATGGTTCTGATACCGAGGTAGTTATTTTAGAATAATACATGATTGATTTGGATAAATTATATTGGATATTATTGACTACCTTGAAACTGATTAATGATTTGTATATTCCACCATTGTTGGGATTTACAACTTTTTTGGATTGAAGGAGTATATCTATTATTCTTTAAGGAATAAGGGATCATGAATGTAATCAACAAGTTTTTATGGTAATTCAGGATGTTGCAGTGTTTTAAAAGAATACATGATGAAGGTGTTCACATGTTATTACACAGAGAAAAGGATCTTCATTGTGTTTACCTTCCTTATAAATTTTGGACTGAAGTATTTTGGATAGTTCTAGTTTGGATTATTTTAGATTTACATAAAAAGGACAACCCGGAGGTCGGGCGACAACCCATCACATCCGGAAAGGCCGCGAGACTTGAACCCACAACCGAAGGGCGACAAGGGTGTATCACCTACCACTGACCCACGTGATGTCCTGGATTGAATAATGTTATTTTTAATGGTTTTGCTAGATGAATTATAAATTCATTTTTTAACCCTATATGAATAGGATAAATAGAATATTATTTTTATGTTCTATTATCTTTTAGAGTGAAAGATGAGTTTATGGAAGAACTTAGTTAAAGGATGAGACTCTACTTGTCAAGTATATATTTTTCTTTATCTCTTATTCAATGAAGAAATTAATTCTTATACTTTAGTGAAGGGATCTTAAAAAAAATGTGTTATCCGAATACCATATGTTTTGTTGAACCGATGGTATTTTAAATCATCATAGATTGATGAATTTAAGGCCCTCAATTTTACACTTGTTTGTGATTGATGACCTCAATAACTACCTATAAATATTTACATTTTTCCTCAAATTATATGTCTCTAATTTCCACCAATGTTCTCCGAATAGAGATCATAATTTCGTGGTGACCCTTTCATTTCTCTTTTCCTCTTATTAAGACTAAATTTTATTAACCCAATTTCCGATGTGGGTTTTCCCACAAAGATATTATCTATATTAAACCTTTTATTTTCGAAGAACAATTTCAAATTGTGAGGACGCAATTTATTGAAAGAGGGGAGAATGTAACACCCCAAGATTTCATAGTGTGTTATTTCTTCAAAATAATTCAATAACATGCACTACACGCAACACCGAGTTCAAGCTTACCATGACTTACCAAACAAGCCGTTAAAAAATGGTTATGAATAGTATTAACTAAATTTTAAACTTTATATAATCATTATAATTTTATAATCCATATTATGAGTTTCTTAGACATAATGTAAGAACCAATTCATTTTCAGTATTGCACTTTTATAAACTTTTAATAGTGAACCCTTTTTAAATCCAATATTTTAAACTTTTATATATTAAATTTGACTAAATAAATTTACTTTTTAGAATGGGGACATCAAAAATTTACAATGAAACATCCCAAGCTTCCATGGTACGCTTTCCTTTGAATAATACAGTAGTGTGTGTTGTATGCAACTTCGAGTTCTAACACACACCACAACCAATCAAACTAGCCGTTATGAATAATAATACCTACTTTTTGAAATTTTATAAATTTTATCTCTCAAAATGGACTTCATTTTTGTATTCGGAGTATCGAATTTATCCTAAGGTGAAATTTTGGAACTTTTCGGATAACATTTATATTTTGATGAATAGTGAAAATTACTAAATTTGAATTAAAAACAACTTTTTTAATAGAAATAATTTATATTGATAAATTATTAATTTGAGTGGTTTTAAAGTATATTTAGAATATATTTTTACCATTTAATACAATGTTGGTCATTTTACATAATTTCACAATTATACCGGATGTAAACAAGTGTCAATCTTTTGATAGTTATTATCTCTTAAAAACACACTATTTGTTTTGACGACGAGAATTAATTTGTAAATTAATTAATGCAACTGATATGTTTTGAATTTGGTAAAATAGACATCATTTTTGAATTCATAATATCAAATATAGCTTAGGCTTAATTTTTGGAATTTTTCTGGAAACTTTCATTTTTTGATGAATAGTGAAACTACTTAGTGGTAGTTAAAAAACTGAATTTTTCATAAAACTTAATTTTACCGATTCTGTGAGTGGAATTTCGAAAATTCGAGAGACACGGTTAATATCAAGGGGTAAAATATGGTTCAATGAGATGAAAATAATTTTTGGTGAATAGTAACTTTTTACTTTTATTTACCACGGTTATAAGTGAATATGGTAATTAAGGGTAAAAATGATATTAATATTACCCTAACACATGTCCAAATTCTATTGGAAAAGTGTATCTCGACCAAAAAACAACCTTAGGAGTAAAATATTATCATTTATGTCCACTTGTATTAGATTAGGACATTTATTATTATTTAATTCAAAGAAGAGTTAAAAGAGTTAAAATCAAAGTTTATTTACTAAAACATTTTTAATATAGAGTTATACATAAGATAAATTAGATTGTAAATATTCATTAGAAAGATAAAAATATTTAATACATAATGGTATTTTATTTATAATTTTTATACATTAAATAATTTAATTTATTTATGACACAATGGTGATGCAATAATTACCTAATTAATGAAAAATTAGAATAATTGATATTATAAATACCCAAATAAATCTAATTTGAGACTTTTTATAAATAACAATAATTTTCTAGGTTAATATGACATGTTAGGATTGATTTAATTAACTTTTTTAGAAGTAATCATTCTGTTATGATTTTTTAAAAAATCAATTATTGAATAGTGTCAAAATTGACATAAAAGAGTTTTTTAAAAAAATATTATATTATTAATTGATATTAAATTCCTAAAAATCTACGGTTTGGCCAAAAGACTTATATAATGATAGGTTTATTATTAATGGACCACTTTGGGTTCGCGTGTATGTATATATTAAGTTTATTAACCATATAATATAAAAGTACAAAGAGAAATTGTAAAAGTGAAACTAATTAACTAAGAGTTAATACTTAAAGATAAGGTTAATATAATAACCCAAACCTGTCTAAATTCTACTGGTTGAGTGGTTTTCGACCCATCCCCACCTTAACCTTTAAATAATCCACTTTGGAGACATTAGAAACCAAATATGAATTTATTATAAAATAATATTTCTAGCTTTTCCAAAGGTGCCCCTCACCCCTCTTATAAAAGGGAACTCCCCCTTCTAATTAATTCACACCTTAAAAGCCTTTTGGTTCAGCCAAACCCCACCCCAATACTTTCTCAACTTCCCTCAGTACAACCTAGAGGCATTAGTTTGATCAGAAATCCAACCTAATGATCCCTTTTGATCAAATCAAAAGGAAGAAACCGAAGAAGAGGTAATGTTTTCACCACCCTTTTTCAAATTCATTTCTTCTTCAAATTCTTCTTTCTTTGTTATTATCATTATAAAATAATGAATCCAGTATCTACTATATACTTTAATATTATTATAAATATGGTACAACCATATTCAGTATTCTATCCATCCTTTGAATGACATGTCACCATACGTGCGTACGTACGGCTTACCGTGTCCACGTCGTGGTGTAATTGTTATTCAATATATTATTATTTGGATGGTTATAATAATGATGTGTAAATCCTGTAAATAATAAATATAACATGATAATGATTCTGTATATAAGATATACCATCCAATTAAATATTATTTTAATATCAAAAGAATGATATTGTCGCTCGTGCGTACGTACGGACTACCGTCTCCATGAACGCGATGAGATTCTTTCTCCATCTTATCCATTCAAGTATAATTTTCATTTGATAATTTAAAAACAACATTTAAGGACTTGATGTCATTCTGGATATGAATAAGATACAACCTATACATAACAAACATGACTTACGTAACAAAACATATAAAATAAAACGAGTAAGTTAACACCCGAAACGACGATAATACTAAGATATTATTAACAAAGCAATGTTAAAAGATCATATATGATAACATAATAATGTATATGATTGTTGTATAATTTAATAACAATTATTTCACCGTTATACAGGAGGTGAACCTACCCCAACCAAGGAAAAGTACAAGGTAAGTGCTATTTCACAATCTCTTCATTATCCGAGGTTGTTTATACGTAATTATCTACTGGGACCTCTTTATCATCGACATCCATGTTTCTTGAAAGTGTATTTCAAAACATTCTTACTATTTTACAGAATATGGGTTAAAGTCATTTATACCCTTGTTTTACTTTTTATAAGAATTTTATAAAGGAATCTTTCCGTCGTTTTCCAATCAAGGTCCTTTTTAACCTTTTCGACAGAATTAAGGTAAGAATGTTTTTTTAACTTATACAGAGGGTGAGACTATTTTCCGCCATTATAAAATTTTCAAAGCTTCCCTTACAAGATTATAAGGATATTTTCAAATTAAATGTTTTATTTGACATGATTTCAAAATGAATATTTTAAGAATTTCTGAAAGGTACTCTTTATCAAAATTATAATTTTAAATGTTTTAAAGATTTATCTTTCTAAATATTTTTAATTAATATCCATGTTTTCAAAATTATTTTAAGGATTTATTTATATGGACATGAATGTTTTGAAATGATATTTCTTTTCAAATGTTTAGAAGTGGTATGCGACACTTTGATTCAAAAATATCTTTTAAATTACTTCCTTAATAAATGTGTGACTTTTAAATGATTTAAAAAAAAGAGATATTTCTCTAAAATAGTTTTGATTTCATCTATGTCAACATCCTTTGATGGATTTGAAGTTTATTTGAAGTTAATTTATTATGATGAAAAAGTTCCATATTGTTTTGATGTTTTTGTGATGTGTTTGACTGTGGATGTGTTATTCTTATACCATTCGTGGTTTATGGATGAAGTATTTACATTTCGTATGCTAGTTTTAATACGAATGTTTATGTTATGTTTGAACCTTTTCATATGGGAATGCATTGGACTTAATATGTGACGGGTGGAGCCCGCTATAGATCCTCGATGCATCGGTAGGTCTCATGAGACAAACTAGTGTCTTGGCACAAGGCCTTGGAAAAATCTTATTTGTAGTATTGGAATGAGGCCTTGGCTATGTGGTTATGATAGTACGACATTATGCATTCCATCATTATAAAAGTGGTCATTGTTATAGCTTGTGATTATTCGATTAGTTGAATATCCATGTGAATAAGTAAATGGCATTATTTCATTTTATGTTTTCCATACTATGTTGAAGTTCAAGTTTAAAAGGCTTTTTTTTAGTTATACATTGACTTAAATGTTTATTCTTATTTATGAATGTTTCCGCTATATTGTTATCCTTACTGGGCATTTGAGCTCCCCCCTTTTTCTATGTTTTATTTTTCCCAGGATGTGAAGAAGTATTTTATGAATGACCTGCAGGGATAATATGAGGGGATATGAAGACAATATACTGTTGTAGTTTTTCACTTATTGATGTAATGTAATCTTTATAAATATATCTAGTGTTTCCAAGGCTACTAAACTAATCGGTCTTTCGACACTTGATCTTTCTTGTGATCATGCCAATGTTATGTAATAATGCACAGACTCTGGGTATCTAGGGTTGGGGCGTTACACCAATTCACTCTTATATGGTGTATATACTGTACTTTGGCATATTATATCATGAATCCATTTATTCTCATGATATTATAAAGTTCTGATTCAATGTTATTCCTCAATTATATGTATTCAAGAGTCTCTCATTTTGTTAAAAACTCTTTAACTTAAATATTGTTTTAAATGTTTTAAAGATTTATTCTTCCAAATCTTTATCATTAATGTCCATATTTAAAAAATGGTCTTAAGGATTTGTTTATATGTAAATTAGTGTTTTCAAATGATAATTTATTTAAAAGTTTCAAATTGGTATGGGACACTTTGATTTAAAAATCTCTTTATTAAATATTTTAAATGGTTTTGAAAATGGTTTGATAAAGCATTGATTATGTCTATATCTTGAAATGATATGTTGTAATTGAAATGTGGAGATGTTATATTTCCTCTATTATTATTTTAGGTATTATGAATATGTTATGGTTCTTGGGAATTTTTTATGTATACGGGTGGTTCAGTGATAAACCTAGGGCAAGTGAGCCCGAGATAGCTCTCTAATGCATTGGGTAACGTGACGGAGGTAAACGTTAATGTTTCTCCTAAGAGATTTAGGGAATATACTATTATGGGTATTATAAATGTGTCTCCCTATGTAGGTGTGATATATACAATGTAATTATGTTATGAATTCCATAAGTTGCCTTTATGATTTATGACTTCTATGTGTTATTCATAAATCTTATGATTTCATGAGGTATGTAATGATTGGAAAGTATGGTTTCATTAATTTGTATTTATTGATGGGATAATGTTTTATTTTCTTATTTTATAACCCTTATTGAGATTTTTATGGTCATACCATGTTTTGAAATGTTTTTTCACAGGACTTAAAGATGAATTGGGTCAAGGATGGGATCAAGGAAAGGTCATGCTGTCTAAAAAATGGAACTAGACATGACTATTTTTTTTCAAGAGTTTTTATTTTTTTGAAAAAATGGAAACTGATTAGAAGTGTCTACTTTGTAAATCTTGAGATGTAATGTAATAGTTATGACCTAATTCTATAAAACTCTAGACCTGAAATGATCCTCAATGTGAATTATTCTTTTAATTCAATATTTTGTAATGTTTAAGGCTGGGTCCTTATATCGAAGGCCGCTTGATTCAATGATCCATTGGGATAGCTCAAGTGGTCCTTGAATATCTTAATAAAAAATCATTTGGCTCAAATATATCTATAAAACTGGATATGAACAAGGCCTTCAACTAAGTGGAGTAGAATTTTATCCTCAAAGTTCTATTAAATATGGGAATGACTACATGGGATACATATTTATTATTTTTCTACTTTAGTTCTACATAGATATAAATATCCTTTATGGGAAAGAAATATGGTTTCTTGAAATCTCTCTGGGGTCTAAGACAAGGCGACCCGATATCTTCGACTCTTTTTATTCTGGCATAGGACATGTTCAGTAGGGCTCTCAATCACGACATCATGACAAGAAACATTATACCTTATCATTCTAGGGACCACTCTCTCAGATTTTCTCACCTCATGTTTGATGATGAAGAAATCATGTTTATTAATTGAAGTAATGGTTCAATTAGGGGATTCAATGATATTCTATATAGATACTGTAATTGGAGTGGGTAGATGGTCAACAGGGAGAAAAGTAGTGTTTTTATTTCAAGAAGATGTTTAGAAAGGAGGATTGGTTTTTTGGAAAGGATCTTGGGTATTCTCAGAATATTGATTACCATGTATTATCTTGGGGCTCTGGTGTCAACTAAGAAGGTAAATGTGCAACATTTTGACAAACTGATTGGGAAAATAATAGGAAGAATTCTCAATTATAAAAACCATTTCTTTTCTTTTGATGGGAGATTAAATATAATTAATAGGGTTCTGTCTTTGTTCCCTATACAAATCCTCTCCTAAATTAAAGTACCAAAACTAGTTATCAATATAATTGAGAGGATCTTGGTCACTTTTCTATGGGACTCACACTCGGATGGGAAGCATCACTAGGCTGCTTGGTAAAGATTGGAAAGACCTTTGTCTAAAGGTGGAATTAATTTCCACTGCATGGCCGATGTAATATAGGGTCTTATTGATAATATAGATTGTGAATGAATTTAAGGGAGCTCAATTTGGGGGATGTTCATGAAAGATAGGTATGAGACATGCTTGGATATTTTAAAGGGTTTTCCTTCTGCAATCTGCACTTTGGTCCAGCCTCTCATTCCGATTCTGATCAATCGTTCCTGATGGATCATTGGCAAGGGGGAGATCTGCCTTTGGCATAATAATTAGGAAGGATCATGGATGAAATTCCACGGATTCAGAGGGAAAGACTTCAGTTTTAGGTAGGAAAGTGTTTTTCTAAGATTCATGCATGCCATCTGGATAGGGTTCAATATATCGTTTTTGATAGCATTGTGTTGAACTCTGAACCTGAAAGATTTTTTTTTCATGCGCTCAAACTTAAGATTCTTTTCAGTTAAGGACTTCTAGAGTGTCCAAGTGCATAATTAGGGTGGTAATGAATGGGGTGAAATTATCTAGAGGAAATAGATCCCATCAAAAATAAACTTTTTGGTCTGGAGGTCTCGATATAATCCTCTTTACACTAAGGATAATATTAAGCGGTTGGGTATTCAACTTACCTAAAGGTGTTGTTGCTGCAAGGAGCCACAAGTTGAAAGTGATAAGCACTTATTTTTTTTAAAGCAACTGGGTGAGGGATATCTGGACAGATTTTGGTCGCTTCTATGGATGTTCTCCTCATGCGGTGGACAACTACATTTTTTTTCATCGCTAGTTCCAGGGGGTAGGATACAATGGAATTTAAAAATTTTCTCGATCTATCATCCTTGTGGTAGGATTCTGGTCCATTTGGAAATAGAGAAATGCTATTCAGTACAAGGGATTCATAGGATCAGGAGCTCACATTCTTCTTAAATCTAGAGTTACCTACTCGAACTAGTTCAACTGTGAAAAGATTGTGCTACTACCCATTCTATTTAGGATTTTATGCCTAGCTTTAGCACTTTGATTGAGGCCAATATTAGACAAGGAAAGTGGATCTGATGGTTTCCCCACCATGGGGGACTAAAATTGAACACTAATGGCTCATGAAATTCTAATTTTATGTGGGCAGGTAGGGTAATTAGGGACATATGGGGATCTATGACCTTGGATTTCAATGCATATCTTGGTAGATGGGACTCCCTCATTGCGGAGGCTATGGCTATTCTCACTGGTCTTTTTCTATGATCTCAGAGAAATATTCTTAAAGTAGTTATTAAAACCGACTATTTAATGGTACATAATTCTATCTGTAGCCTAGGTCCTACTCCATGGTCTATTGAGTATACTATATGAACGTGAAAACTTCTACTTCACAACAATATTGATTTGATACATGTATGGTGTGAATGGAACACTATTGTTGACTTTTTGGAATCTAAGGTGAGGCAGGGTGAACAACTCTATTACTTTACTGACCTTGTATCATTTCCTATAGTGGGAGTCAATATGGTTCATGTGGATACTTTGGGACTTCAATACTTCATCCCCCCTGATCCCTCTACTTTCCCACTTTTCATTTTTTCCCTTGTTAATGGTGTATTGTCTTTAACTTTTTAAAATCTAATAAAAATGTTGTTTTTGGATGATGTGGGTGGAATTGTTTCATTCTATATATGGGATTATCTCTAACTAATATAAAGTTAATCAATTTGGAAGAATAAACATGCAGTGGTTCAAATAAAAGAAACTCTCCCCACCACCAGACTATAAATAGATCCTAAAACTACCCTTCTAGGGGAAACCAAAACCCAAGGCCCACTTGGGGGTTAAACCAAGATTCATCCCTTTTATTTCCTTTAATATTTATATTTTTTTTATTTTTACTTTCAATATGTTTTACTATGTCTTTGTATTTTTACTTATAGTTTTTTAGAAGGTGGGACTTAGGAAACTTACTCAAGGTCTCCTTAATAATAAGTCATGTTTTATTTCTCCTTTATATTTGAATTATTTCACCAAATTAATTTTTTTTCAAATTTGAGTAAATAACTTTTGAATCAAAATGGAGTAGTAATAGTATATGTTCCTGGAAGTGGTAATAACCTTTATAGGTATTTCATTTTATTTATTTTCTTTTTTTATTTTGGTGAGTTTTTTTAAAAATATTGAGCTTCATTGAAAACCTTGGGAAAATTGAGATCCTAATTATGTTTTTTTAAAAAAATCTTCATTTTAATTTCAAGTAGTTTTAAAGGAATAACAATATGGAATTTTGGTTCTTTATTTTCAATATTAACATTTATCAAAGTTTGATCAAATTTGAAACTCAATGTGCACTAGTTCTGTCCATAATGTTTAAAATTTTCCCAACCCAAGAGGATTATAAACCTATTTTTTATCTTATTTCCATTTCTATATTTTTATGAGTGTAGAGTCATATTTTGAAATCTAAAAATTTCTATCTTCCTCATATTCAACAATTTTAGAATTCATAAATTTTGTTAAATATGATCAAGGCACTATTTTGAAGGCACATTTTTATATTTAACTCTATTTTTATGCCTTATCTTACATTTAACCATTTTATTAAGCCCCTAGTAGCCATTAAAAACATTGTTATACAACCAAATTACAATATAAAAATAAAAATGAACCTGAAATATAATCTAATTGCATCATCATGGTTGAAATCAAGTGTGGGGGAAGGAGAATTCTTATACATTGAAAAAACTATAGCTTTTGATTTGTGATGTGTTGTCAACTTTTTGTTGATCATTTTTTGGAAGAGAATATATACTCGGAGGATGTTAGGATAATAAAAAATTTCATTCCAAGTTGGTTAAGGATTTCACCTCTATTTTAAGATAAAAATATGCCTTTATTTTCCATTAAAATAAGATCTTGAAGATAAATTATAGATCTAAAAAAGATGAAACAATGATAAAAAAGGGGGTAGAGGGAAGAAATCCATAATTGATGATGAAAATACCAAGGAGTTTATTTCCCTAAAAAAATAAGAGGAGTTCACAGCTCAACTATTTTCAAGGGTGGAGTGAGTGATGATCTATTCTTGAGTTTAAACTATCTAATAAATTTTACTTTATTTTAGATCCTAGACTCCTCATTCCACCTAAAAAATATTTATACTCAAAACCCATAACCCTTGAGCCTTATAAAAAACCAAGAAAAGTCTTCATTATTATCACATTTTTATGATTATATGAAGTGGATATTCTTAGAGGGAATCAAGCCTATTAAAATCATACATGTTTTTGA
Source organism: Viscum album (assembly GCA_963277665.1). Lineage (NCBI taxonomy): Eukaryota > Viridiplantae > Streptophyta > Magnoliopsida > Santalales > Viscaceae > Viscum > Viscum album. The sequence continues at coordinate 1,557,924,728 of OY728161.1, forward strand.
GAATGAGAAAAATGAAAATTAAAAATCCTTGAGTGAAGAGAGATACACATTTAGGAAGTTAAGAATAAAATTAACATGATAATTAATAAAAGATCAAATGAATTTTTATGATTTGGTGTGGAAAGAGAGAATTGAAGTCTATTTACAAGCCATGATATTTATTTGGTTGTTTAAATTAAAATGTGATGTCATTTATATCTTAAATAAATCTTATTTGAATATGGTATAAGATGATTTCCTAGAGTGAAATGTTTAAGTGTGAAGGAATTTATAGACTCAATATTTCTATATTCTTTAACTTGAATTTTAATGATTTTTATCCCACTAATTAATCATTTTGAGGGTAATTGTTATATATTTATATTAAAAGTATTTTTTAGATTTAATTGTGAAAATGTATCCATTCAATGTTTTAAAGTGTTTTTAATAATTTCTTGAATTAATTAATGAATCCTGGTATTTATTTGAGTTTTTTGGGAAAATTGTGTTTCTACACATAAAATGAGTAATTTTGGCTATGTCTTGAAAACTTGATAAGACTTTCATTTTTGAATGACTTTTACTCATCTTATGTGACTTAGTGGGATTTTTTATAGGAATTTTCATATTTTATAAGCCTTCATGAATTTTACAAGTCTTCAGAAGAAATTTCATATGAATAAAGCCATTTCATAAAACATTAAAAAGATTTTTTTTATAAATTAAAAAGTCATATGAAATTATTTCTTTTCAAATATTTAAAAGATAGAAGGGATTCCTAAGACTTATAGATTTGGTATGAATTCCATACTTAGTGGATTTTCATGATGTATACTTAATGAAAAGTTGTGGTTTGTGTAAAGGTTATACTAAAAATCATAAAGCTATGTAAAAGTCATCTAGAATCCACATATAGGAGAGCTTGGGGATACCTCATTAATATTCATACAACCAATTAGGTCCAACAACTTGGATTATAATATGTAAGATACTTTGATCAAAACCAAATAAAGAGAGCTGTGAATTTCACAGTGATAGAACGTAAAAGAGAAAAGATCAAACAAAAATGGAAATATGGAGTATATCAAAAGAAAGAATATCTTATAGGTTTGAAATAATGGAGATAGGAATGAAACAACACATCTATAAAAGGAAAATGTGTTCAAAGTAAGAAGTGATCAAACTCTACATTGATAAATTCTTCTAAAGTTATAATCTAATAGTCTAATTAATTTTTTATTCTATAATTGTATATTACATATTTTAATAAATTGTTTTTCTATATTGAATATCATTTTCTCTCTCTATTATCTTCCTTACTATGATCTCTTTCACTCATATGTTTGGGTGACTAACTCAAGGACTCTCCCAGAGGAGTAATTGAGTGTTGTACCCAAGTATTCATGCATTTATTCTTAACATTTATTATTTTCTTATAATTAGGATGAGGGTGATATAAAGTTAGTAAGGAACCTTTGTGTCTCTGATTAACATTTGAGGTCTAGATTCTTCTTTCTAAAATATTTCCCTCATTTTAGGAGATGGATCCATAGTGTAATTGATGAGTACACTGTATATTCTTAACTGGGGTATAAGTGGATAATCAAATATAATGAAGTGAATTAATTAAGTATATATGAAACTAATAATAAGATGTCCAAATTTTACTTTGGATGATTCCTTTAGAATAATTTACTTTCTTTTCAATACGTTGTTATATCAACATTTATATTTTTGCACTCCCTGTTTACTTTTAGGTTTTTTATTCCACAATCTCAACCACCACATTTTATTCAATTTTATAAATTGAAAAAACAAAAAATCTAATAATTGAATTTAGAATAATTAGTGATTGACTATGAATGATCCTCAAGTGAGATGAATCTATCCAACCAATATTTTTCACTATGAAGATAAAAAATAGCTTCTATACCACCCCATGTATGGTGCATTATATATGTAGGTGGAGTTGTATGAGTGGGAGATACAATCTGAAACTATCTCTGCATGTCTAAAAACATCAACTATATAGATGATCTAATCCACTCCTAACCATATCACCCATTTACTAAACTTTTTCTTATAAAGATTTTATCTTTTCTTTATATACACTTGAAGAAGATCCAAAATGACCAAATAATTTTTTAATAGATACACCTACCTCATATCCTCATATATGACATGGGTGTTCTGTCTTTCCTAATATTTAATAAAAAATATCCTTCCTACCCTTAGATACGGAGATTCTGTATGTTCTCTTCTCCTCAAGGTATTCTTATAAAGAATTTTTAAAAAATTTATTATTGAATTACAAAATATTAATAGTTTTGAAATAATTTAAATAACTTATTACAGTCTTTTCAACTATAACCTTTGACTCTTATATAATATATTTTACCCTTTTCATCATACAATTATTTTTATATTTTTATGTCAATTTTAGTGTAGGGAGGGGTAGTCTCTACAATTTCTAAAGACTCATCTTTTAATTATTCAAAATTTTCTTCCATCATTTGTTCTTCGAGTAAGTGATACACACTATGAGATAAATTATGTGGGAATTTATTTTTTATTGGACCTACTATTGATATCTATTCTATTACTATTAATCAAGGACAAAAAAATCATTAATATGATCAATTTTAGCGATTATATAAGAAAACTCTAAAAAATTAACTTTACACTTACAAAAAAGGATTCTTGTTATCCACTTTTAGTAAATTTACTCCATCTATATTAATTTACAAAACTATAAATTCCATGTGGTTTTTTATTTTATCCTCCATAAAAAATGAAACATAAATTCAATGTTAATTTAAAATCTCTCCATATTAATTCAGAAAAATATAAACATCTCATCATGAATTATTTAGTTTTAGTTAAATCATATGACATCTGGTGAGATGAAAAAAATAACCTATACTAGTAAAAACTTGTCATGATAACTAGGATAATTATAAAATATATTACTAAAATAGTTTAAAAAATCTGAGCTAGTGTCTTCTAGTAGATACTTCTTCAATAAGAAATCAAACTGATTTTTCCCAAAGTTTCATTATAATAAAATGCTTAATTTATTTGAATTTGGACACATATGATTACTATTATCATCAAACTAAAATGTAAGGGTTTCTCTTCCAAAACATCCTTGTTTGATACATTTTTGAATTATGAACCTATTTCCATTATATGGTGTATATCCCATCTCTTTGAAATATTATATCATGAAATAATATTTAATAATGGTAATTAATGTTCCATTTCAAGTTATCTATTTGAAGATGTTTTTATTCCAGTGTTATAATATCCGTAAGGGTTATTGATCTCAATTTTGATTCCTGGAGACATATTTCATATTGTGCACCATGTTTTATTTTATATAGTTTAATCAATACCCCATGAATATATTTTGAAATATTAATTAATATAATTAGTGGGATTTAAAATACAATATAATGTTCTAATTTTTATCAACTTTTGATCTAAACATTACCAAAATCATAAGGGTTTATTTTACAATCTCACTTTTTATCGGGATTATTTTTGTTTCAATTTATATTGAGAAATTATATGTTATTTATCTTATTAAACCCATATATTTTATTTTCCTATGGTTATTTTAATGGTTTTAAAATATTATTTCTATTTTCCATCTCTTTGGAAATCAAAACAACTGAAATAATGTTATTAAGAAAATCCAAACTTATTTCTTCTTTTTGGTCAGGAATATTTATTTTCATTATCTATATTATTAATTTTTTTTTCAGGATTTCTTTATATAATAAAACTATTTATTATGGTTAATTTTTGTTGATTTTTTTCTTTCCATTAAATAGTTTAAAATGAATCTTTTTAATGTTTTCTGTATATTTTTCTTGAATTTCATTACATAAGTTTCAAAAGAACCTCTTTTTTAAATTTTCTTTATGGATATATTTTTCAATAATAATGGAAATTATTCATGATCTAGATTAATTTCCATGTTTTTATTATTTTATAAAGTAATATATATATTCCCATTATTATGTTAATTTTTCAAAAGAAATGGATATTGTTTTCATAAAAGTTTTAAAAATATATTTAATTTAATTTATGTGTATTTTTTATCTTCCAATCAATTTTTTTTATCTAAACATAGTTTATTTTTAAGATTAAATTATTTTAAGTTATTTTAAAAATAATTTTTTAAAATTTTCCCTAAATACTCATGAAAAGAGTTTTGAAGTGATTTATAACTTTGTTATTGTAACAATGCTATAAAGGATTTAATGAAAATTATTTTTAATGTTTCATTTCCATTTTACTATATATTTTACAAAATAATTATCTTTAATATAACAACATTATTTATGATTAATTAACAAACTCCTTTTATTGCATACTGATTTATGGTTTATGCCTCATTTTTTTCACAAGGAATATTCTCAGTTCCTTATAGATATTTTATTTATCACTCTCCCTATACCATTTAAATTTATTTTTCTCTTTAATATCCATGTTATTTGTTATTATGTGTGTATTCTACATCATTTATAGTATTGAATTAACCATATACTCATTACCTTAAAGTAATATTTATTATATAGTAGGAAACATTGAAAATCTATTATCTAAAAAAAGTTTATTATTGATTATCAAAGAATGTTTATTATGTATTTTATTGTTATTAATTTGTTTAATACAATGAATGTATCAGAATTAGTAAGTGATGAATGGGGACTGATATTAGATATAAACTCAATGATTCAGTAGACCTTATGAGACAAAATATCATGGGTATTCAGTGCATATCTTCCCAATTATTTATGATGACTTGGATGAGGCCCTGATGGTAATAGTATGATGTGATATGTTTTTCATTCCATAATTATGAAATTTGTAAAGACCCGTAAATTTCAAGGAAATTTTTTTCTTAATTTTTTTTGGAATTTTACAAGAACGTAGCCTCTGATGGCACCTGATTCCGAGGCCCGGTGTGCCCGAAATCATTTTCCGAAGTTTGGCTCGGGTACGTTCAGTGAACGGGCGAGCGGGTTTTTCTAACTTTTGAACTGGTGCCCGGAATCGAATTCCGAGGGCACCGATGGAATCACAGTGTTGGTATTTGCTTAGAAACGCCTCTTTCGGAGTTGCGTTTTCTCGGTTGTGGTTTTTAATTTTTGGGTTTTAAGTTATTAAATAAAATAAAGTTGTGCGACAATTTTATTTTTATTTCACTTAAAGCTGCTTAAAGACCACTTTAAGCTGTTTAAGCTCAGTTGAGACGGATATGGTGCAATCCAAAATATCCTACCCACTTGGTAGGATATTTTTGAGGTGGGGCCCGCACGAGCCCCGCCGTTTCTTTCCATTAAGTAATGCACCCGCGAAAACCCGTCATTATGAAAGTCAACTGACGCGTTTTCTTAAATCCTTAACGCACCATTTAATTGCGCGGTTTATTTCGTGAATTAAATGGGCGGTTTCTTTCGTTGAATTAATTAAACTAATTGATGGGTCGTTACTTACCCTTTTTCGTTTGTTGGCGTAATAATAAAATAAGACCAACAAGTCTTTTTGGAGGATTACTCATTGAGAGGTTTTATCTGAGTTCTTGAGCCTTCATCCTCCTTCGCAAAGAACGCGAAGAATGCGAAGAACGCGAAGAACGCCGGCCTCCGATAAAGAATGCCGAACCCACGGAAGTCGACGATGCGACGCCGTGTTCCGCGATGCTGACGTTCCCTTCCTGCAACGTTCTTCTGCGACGTCTCTTCCTCCGCAACGAAATCTTCGATCAGCTGTTTGAGGTTAGAGACTTCGGGATTCTCTTAAATCTCCCTTGTGTTTTTTTTAACAAAACACGGATTTAATTTTACATAATTAAATTAAATCTGTTGTTTCTTAGTCCGTTGATTTTGTCGACAAAACGCCAGATTCCGCGACGACACGACGCCCTTCCGCGACGACGCGACGATCCCCTCCTTCCGCGACAAACAAATCCGCGAAGGACGTGAGTACGACGACGACTACGAGGTAGGGGTTGTTGTGAATAATTCCTTTTTCCCGTGATCTTTTCTTTTAAAAGTGAAGAACTGGACAATAAGAACAATTTTAATCCATTAAAATTATTGATTCATGTGTTGAATATATTTCTCCCGTTGTTTATCTCTAACGCGGAGGGTGCGGGCCAAATGAACACGGCCCGACAACCTTCCGCCATTCTTCGTTGTTGTTCGGATTTGACGGGCGACGACGGAACGCGCCACAACAGAATTTTGATGGTTCCGCAATGAAGAACGAGTCCCGGGAGGAGCAGCGGCACAGACGGGGACAAAATCGGACCACTGAAGCGACTCCGGTGGCCCGCGGAAGCCGGCGGCAGCGCGCCACCGGAAGAACCGCCGAGGCTTCGGTCGGAGGCGGCGGCGCCCGCTGACCCGCAGCCGCGCGGGTCCGGTGCGCGCGGGACGCGGCTGAAGCCACGTCCGGCTGTCCAGGGTGACACCCCGTGGGTGCCGACCCCCCCCCCCCCCCCGCGTCGCTCGAGTCGTCCAGGGCGACACACCGCGGGTGCCGCGGGGGTGTCACGCGGGGGCGGTGGCTCCCCCCTGCGTCGCTCGACCGCTCGACCGAGCCGGGCCGGGTCCGGCCGGGTCGTACCGGGTCGGGTCGACCCGGTTCGGCCGACCCAGGGGGGGGGGGGGGGGTCGGCCCGGGCCCGAACCCCCCGTCTACGGACCATTTTCGGTCAAATGCTCGTATCTTGAGCTACGGGCCTCCGAACGACACGCCGTCAGTGGCAACGCGATCCTTGGATCGAGTCGGTCGTTTCGGTATATTACAATCAAGATTTCAGAAAACTTTGGGTTCGGCCAGGTTGGTTCGTACACGAAACCAACCGGGCCCTCGGAGCGGAAACGCTTATATCTTGAGCTACGGATGTCCGATTGACGTGTCGTCAGCTTTGTTGAATTCCTCTAAGTGAGACGGATCTTTTGGATCACTCCGCCCGAGGTTTGTATGTAGGTGGAGTACGGTCAGGTTGGTTTTTCTTTAAAAACCAACCGGGCCCCTGGGACGAAAAAGCCAATAACTCTCAGACCGGGCGTCCGATTGACGCGCCGTCTGCGATGTTGAGTTCCTGTTGACGATACAGAACTTTTGGATACATCAACTTTGGGCTTTGTGTCAGTTGATGTATCAGCCTCTCGGCTCATGGAGCGGACCCTCCTGAGCGAGCTTGCTGTGTGCAGGAACCCTAGAGCTGGCTGCGACTGCTTCTGTGACTTCGACGACGACGACTGTACAGTGATCCTCAGTGGATTCGACTGTGACGATGATGGAAACAGTACGGGAATCCTCCGTGTTTTCGGTAGTGACCACTACGGTACATCTTGGGATACATCAACTATGGACTACATGTCAGTTGATGCATCGACCTCTTAGCTCATGGAGTGGACCCTCCCAGAACGAGCATGCTGTGTGCGGAAACCCTGAAGCCGGTTGAGACTTGATGACTGCTGATCGCACGACAGAGGTGCGCTTGGTTGTAGCGGCACAGGGGAGCGCTTGGTTGTAGCGGTAGACCCACGACAGAGGTGCGCTTGGTTGTAGCGGCACAGAGAAGCGCTTGGTTGTAGCGGCAGACCCACGACAGAGGTGCGTTTGGTTATAGCGGCACAGAGGATCGCTTGGTTGTAGTGGCAGAACCACGACAGAGGTGCGCTTGGTTGTAGCGGCACAGGGGAGTGCTTGGTTGTAGCGGCAGACCCACGACGGAAGAGCGCTTGGTTGTAGCAGTAGGCCCACAGTACCCGATATGTGGAGAACTACAGCAGTCCAAGGTAAGAGGGAAGCACTTGGTTGTAGCGGCAGAACCACTGTACTTGATGGAAAAGGAGTTTCCCAATAGATTTGGGTTCAACTTCATGATCGATCCTATGTGGGTCATTGCGAGGGTTAGTACCTACAGATCCTTTGTGGGTCCGACGGCTTAGATGAATCAGTGGTTACATCTGATCATCTCTAACGTCATACGAAGAAGTACTTGTGTGAGCTGAATCCTGTGTTACTCTCCTTTGTGGATTGTGTTGAGCTATCCTATGTGGATTAGTGTTTACTCTTCTTTGTGGATTGTGTTGAGCTATCCTGTGTGGGTTTACTGTCTACTCTCCTTTGTGGATTATGTTGAGCTATCCTATGTGGATTACTGTTTACTCTCCTTTGTGGATTGTGTTGTGCTATCCTGTGTGGGTATACGTTTGCTTTCCTGTGTGGACTGGGTTGTGCTTGGGCTCGGACGTTGGAGCCGATTGAGAATTGATGACTTAGGTATATGTATGGGCATATACCTAAGCAGTGTCGGTTGTTACTACGTGATTGTATCTTTCCTTTGTGGATTATCCTTTGTGGATTCTGGGAGACCTTCGGGGGTCTCGGGGTCCCTACTGAGTAGCTTATACTCACCCCTGCACGGGCTATGCCCGCACTTCGTTGTGTTGGTTGCAGACAACGGACAGCGCTGATCGTGGTGAAGGTGTGCGGAGCAGTACGGTACTTGGAGGTAGACCACTGGGCGGGACGTACTCGGAGCGGTCAGGTGGACCCGAGGAGCAGTGGAGGCTATCTGTACCCACCCTTCAGGTGGGACTTCCAGAGGACGGCTCGACGCTGCGGCTTTTCTTTTCAGTTACTGTTTTCCCCTTTCAGTTGTACTTTACAGTTGGGCTTGTATTTCCGGCCCCTTTTACTTTCAGCACAGCTTGTTACAGTTTTTACTTAGTGTTTACCTTTCCACTTGCTTACTCTGTGGTGCTTGTTTACTTTTCAAAGGCAATGCCTTCCCTTTTTCTGGGATTTACGCCTTGGTGCTAGTCGCTATCCCTTGGCCTATGGAAGGCGGGCTTGAGGTAGTAATGGCACGGGCCCCGAGGACGGGTCGTGACAAATTGGTATCAGAGGTGGTCGGTTCTACCGTAGACTCTGATCTTTCTTCTATGTGAAGCAATGGTGTTAAGCGTATTGAGTGTGGTTATCAGTCCAGGGAGTCCAGTGTTGGTGCGGTGGCCGACGTATCCGTACACCAGGACCCTGACTCCTGATTTCCGACTCAATGCACGAAAACATTGATTGCATGTGTGTTTCAAGTTTTCTTTGTGATTACTTGTGTCAGCTCACCTGGTATACTGTTCTAACTATGACGCACCTGTTTCTTTTCAGGATGGCCCCACAACGGCAGCCATCTAGGGTTCCGAGAGTGGAATGTGATGACAGCCCACCGAGCGACGGGGCCTCGGTGCAGGGCTCCTTGTCAGCAGAGGCACCGGCGGTACCTTTACCCACCGAGCCACCGATGCTTCCCGCCATGACCACTAATGATGCACGTCGCCTTGGAGCTCTGTATGAGTTCCAGTGCCAACGACCACCTAGGTTTCGTAGGGAGACGGACCCCCAGACAGCCGAGGACTGGCTAGAGGTGGTCGTGTGAGTTTTCAGATTAGTGAGGACACCAACAGATCTTATGGTGGTCTTTGCAGCGAGCCTCCTGCACGCAGCAGCGGGCCGATGGTGGAGCTTGATGCTCCAGGTGCACGACAAGGCATCTCTTCTCTGGATGGACTTCAAGAGCCTCTTCCGCTCAGAGTTCGTCCCGACCACCCTCCGTGCGGTGCGCATTCAGGAGCTACTACAGCTGCGGCAGGGCAGCATGACCGTAGCCCAGTACACGGCGAGGTATACTGATCTCTCGCGCTGCTCTACAGATATGGTACGGGACCCGTTCTTCCGGGCCCGGACCTTCGAGCATGGACTGAGGCACGAGATCAGGGCTTCGATGATCTCCCTCAACATTCCAACTCAGGCTGGGGTGTTGGAGTGAGCCCTCTTAGTGGAGAGTTTCCTTGCTGAGCAGTCTCCAGCAACAAGAGCCACCACTTGCCGGCATGCGGCAAAGTCTTCTAAAGCGGGCAGTAGACAGATGACGCAGGGAGTTGGTGGACATGCGAGAGCTCAGCTTCAGGCAGCTGAGGCCTTTGATCATGAAGCTCCGGGAGCAGATGGACAGGAGCGGGACTAGCTCCAGACCTGGAGACTTTTGTTCATGTTGCTTCTAGTTTTGTTGATGAATGTTTACAGATGCTTTGTGTCTTTGTACTTGAGCTGCAGTAATAAAAGACATCTTTTCTTGTGGCATTTACTTTCCTGTCCTCTTTGGGTTGTTACTAAGAGGTTCCGGTTTAGACTGTTGACTTGACCCTCACTTGTGAGACATCTACTGGAGGAGACCCAGTTACCACACACTGATGCCGACAGTGTGACTCAACCCTTGGAGGCGAGAGTAATGGATGGATCTCTTGGTAGTAGCGTCAAGGCCTTACGACGTCATCCTTGGTATGGATTAGTACCATCCATGTCAGGATTGACAGTATTAGACAAAGGAAGTGGTTCGTCCAGGGGATGAGACCAAATTTCTCTTATCGGCAAAGAAGAAATCTTAGCATCTCTTGTGGGACCGGAGATGGTCCGGGCCACGACAAAGAAGGTCCAGGTCATCCAGGAGTGGATGAGGACAGCTCAGAGCCAACAGAAGTCTTTTACCGACAGGAGGCGGAGGCCCCTAGAGTTCGAGGATAGCGACCACGTCTTCTTGTGGGTCTCACCTCGACATGGATTACGGAGATTTGGCCGAGGTGGCAAGTTGTCTCCACGCTTCATCGGACCCTTCCAGGTCCTCAGCAGGATTTTCAAGGTGGCTTATTGCCTGGCTCTACCACCACAGTTGCACCTAGTGCACGACGTTTTCCACGTATCTCAGCAGAGCAGACACGTGCACGACCCGACGCAGATCTTTGACCATGGAGAGCTGGTCTTTGATGATGGGACGACTTTTGCGGAGGTCCTAGTGGAGATCGAGGATCGACAGGAGCGGGTTCTACGTGGATGATCGATTCCACTAGTGTGCTTCAGATGGTAGCTCGGGAACCTCCAGGAGAGCACTTGGGAGTGGGAGGCTCCGATGCATGCTCAGTACCGCTTTTGTATCCCTGAGTTTGTAGTGAAGCTTTACGGGGACGTAAAGCCCTGTGGTGGGAGTAATGTAAAGACCCGTAAATTTCAAGAAATTTTTTTTCTTAATTTTCATTGGAATTTTACAAGAACGCAGCCTCTGACAGAACCTGATTTCGAGGCCCGGTGTGCCCATAATCATTTTCCAAAGTTTGGCTCGGGTACGTTCAGTGAACGGGCGAGCGGGTTTTTCTAACTTTTGAACCGGTGCCCGGAATCAAATTCCGAGGGCACCGATGGAATCGAAGCACCGATATTTGCTTAGAAACGCCTCTTCCAGAGTTGCGTTTTCTCGGTTGTGGTTTTTAATTTTTGGGTTTTAAGTTATGAAATAAAATAAAGTTGTGCGACAATTTTATTTTTATTTCACTTAAAGCCGCTTAAAGACCACTTTAAGCTGTTTAAGCTCAGTTGAGACGGATAGCGTGCAATCCAAAATATCCTACCCACTTGGTAGGATATTTGTGAGGTGGGGCCCGCACGAGCCCCGCCGTTTCTTTCCGCTAAGTAACGCACCCGCGAAAACCCATCATTATGAAAGTCAACTGACGTGTTTTCTTAAATCCTTAACGCACCATTTAATTGGGCGGTTTATTTCGTGAATTAAATGGGAGGTTTCTTTCGTTGAATTAATTCAACTAATTGATGGGTCGTTACTTACCCTTTTTCGTTTTTTGGCGTAATAATAAAATAAGACCAACAAGTCTTTTTGGAGGATTACTCGTTAAGAGGTTTTATCTGAGTTCTTAAGCCTTCATCCTCCTTCGCGAAGAATGCGAAGAACGCGAAGAACGCCGGCTTCTGACAAAGAATGCCAAACCCGCGGAAGTCGACGACACGACGCCGTGTTCCGCGACGCCGACGTTCCCTTCTTGCAACGTTCTTCTGCGACGTCTCTTCCTCCACAACGAAATCTTCGATCAGCTGTTTGAGGTAAGAGACTTCGAGATTCTCTTAAATCTCCCTTGTGTTTTTTTTAACAAAACACTGATTTAATTTTATATAATTCAATTAAATCTGTTGTTTCTTGGTCCGTTGAGTTCGCTGACTCAACGCCGGATTCCGCGACGACGAGACACCCTTCCGTGACGACGCGACGATCCCCTCCTTCCGCGATGAACAAATCCGCGAAGGACGTGCATACGACAACGACTACGAGGTAGGGGTTGTTGTGAATAATTCCTTTTTACCGTGATCGTTTCTTTTAAAAGTGAAGAACCAGACAATAAGAACAATTCTAATCCATTAAAATTGTTGATTCATGTGTTGAATATATTTCTCCCGTTGTTTATCTCTAACGCGGAGGGTGCGGGCCAAACGAACACGGCCCGACAACCTTCCGCCGTTCTTCGTTGTTGTCCGGATTTGACGGGCGACGACCGAATGTGCCACAACGGAAGTTTGATGGTTCCGAAGTGAAGAATGAGTCCCGGGAGGAGAAGCGGCGCAGACGGGGATGGAATCAGACCACCGGAGCGACTCCGGTGGCCCGCGGTAGACGGCGGCGGCGGCGGCGGCCGGAGGCGGCGACGCCCGTTGACCCGCGGCCGCGCGGGTACGGCGCGCGCGGGACGCGGCTGAAGCCGCGTCCGGATGTCCAGGGCGACACCCCGTGGGTGCCGCAGGGTAGTCACGCGGGGGCGGTGGCTCCCCCCCGCGTTGCTCGAGTCGTCCAGGGCGACACCCCGCGGGTGCCGCGAGGGTGTCACGCGGGGGCGGCGGCTCCCCCCCGCGTCGCTCGGCCGCTCGACCGAGACGGGCCGGGCCGGACCGGGTCGGGTCGACCCGGTTCGGCCGACCCAGGGGGGGGGGGGGGGTCGGGCCGGGTTGGCCCGAGCCCGGACCCCCCGCCTACGGACCATTTTCGGTCAAATGCTCATATCTTGAGCTACAGGCCTCCGAATGATGCGCCGTTAGCGGCAAGACGATCCTTGGATCGAGACGGTCGTTTCGATATATTACACTCAAGGTTTCGGAAAACTTTGGGTTCGGCCGGGTTGGTTCGTACACGAAACCAACCGGGCCCTCGGAGCGGAAACACTTATATCTTGAGCTACGGACGTCCGATTGACGTGCCGTCAGCTTTGTTGAATTCCTCTAAGTGAGACGGATCTTTTGGCTCACTCCGCCCAAGGTTTGGACGCAGGTGGAGTACGGTCGGGTTGGTTTTGCCTAAAAAACCAACCGGGCCCCTGGGACGAAAAAGCCAATAACTCTCAGACTGGGCATCCGATTGACGCGCCGTCTGCGACGTTGACTTCCTGTTGATGATACGGAACTTTTGGATGCATCAACTTCGGGCTTTGTGTCAGTTGATGTATCAGCCTCTCGGCTCGTGTAGCGGACCCTCCCGAGCGAGCTTGCTGTGTGCGGGAACCCTAGAGCTGGCTGCGACTGCTTCTGTGACTTCGACGACGACGACTGTACAGTGATCCTCGGTGGATTCGACTGCGACGATGATGGAAACAGTACGGGAATCCTCCATGTTTTCGGCAGTGACCACTGCGGTACATCTTGGGATACATCAACTCCGGACTACATGTCAGTTGATGCATCAACCTCTTAGCTCATGGAGTGGACCCTCCCAGAACGAGCATGCTGTGTGCGGAAACCCTGAAGCCGGTTGAGACTTGACGACTGCTGATCGCACGACAGAGGTGCGCTTGGTTGTAGCGGCACAGGGGAGCGCTTGGTTGTAGCGGTAGACCCACGACAGAGGTGCGCTTGGTCGTAGCGGCACAAGGAAGTGCTTGGTTGTAGCAGCAGACCCACGGCAGAGGTGGGCTTGGTTGTAGCGGCACAGGGGAGCGCTTGGTTGTAGCGGGAGACCCACGACAGAGGTGCGCTTGGCTGTAGCGGCACAGGGGAGCGCTTGTTTGTAGCGGCAGACCCACGACAGAGGTGTGTTTGGTTGTAGCGGCACAGGGGAGCGCTTGGTTGTAGCGGCAGACCCATGACAGTGGTGTGCTTGGTTGTAGCGGCACAGGGGAGCGCTTGGTTGTAGCGGCAGACCCACGACAGAAGAGCGCTTGGTTGTAGCAGCAGACCCACAGTACCCGATAGGTGGAGAACTACAGCAGTCCAAGGTAAGAGGGAAGCGCTTGGTTGTAGTGGCAGAACCACTGTACTTGATGGAGAAGGAGTTTCCCAATAGCTTTGGGTTCAACTTCATGATCGATCCTATGTGGGTCATTGTGAGGGTTAGTACCTACAGATCCTTTGTGGGTCCGACGGATTAGATGAATCAGTGGTTACATCTGATCATCTCTAATGTCATACGAAGAAGTACCTATGTGAGCTGAATCCTGTGTTAATCTCCTTTGTGGATTGTGTTGAGCTATCCTATGTGGATTACTGTTTACTCTCCTTTGTGGATTGTGTTGAGCTATCCTGTGTGGGTTTACTGTCTACTCTCCTTTGTGGATTGTGTTGAGCTATCCTATGTGGATTACTGTTTAATCTCCTTTGTGGATTGTGTTGTGCTATCCTGTGTGGGTATACGTTTGCTTTCCTGTGTGGACTGGGTTGTGCTTGGGATCGGATGTTGGAGCCGAACGAGAATTGATGACTTAGGTATATGTATGGGCATATACCTAAGCAGTGTCGGTTGTTACTTCGTGATTTTATCTTTCCTTTGTGGATTATCGTTTGTGGATTCTGGGAGACCTTCGGGGGTCTCGGGGTCCCTACTGAGTAGCTTATACTCACCCCTGCACGGGCTATGCCCGCACTTCGTTGTGTTGGTTGCAGACGACGGACAACACTGATCGTGGTGAAGGTGTGCGGAGCAGGACGGTACCTGGAGGTGGACCACTGGGCAGGACGTACTTGGAGCGGTCAGGTGGACCTGAGGAGCAGTGGAGGCTATCTGTACCCACCCTTTATGTGGGACTTCCAGAGGACGGCTCGATGCTGCAGCTTTTCTTTTCAGTTACTGTTTTCCCCTTTCAGTTGTACTTTACAGTTGGGCTTGTATTTCCGGCCCCTTTTACTTTCAGCACAGCTTGTTACAGTTTTTACTTAGTGTTTACCTTTCTGCTTGCTTACTCTGTGGTTCTTGTTTACTTTTCAAAGGCAATTCCTTCCCTTTTTCTGGGATTTACGCCTTGGTGCTAGTCGCCAGCCCCTGGCCTATGGAAGGCGGGTTTGGGGTAGTCACGGCACGGGCCCCGAGGACGGGTCGTGACAAAATTAGTTATTGTTTTCCACATTATCATTTATGTTTTTATGTTATCAATGGAAATAATTAGTTCTCCTGGTATATGTTAAATTATTTGTTTAATTATTACTTACTCTTTTCATATTGGACTTGCCTTATTTATTATTTAATAGATTCTTCTATATGGTTTCCCTTACTGAGAATCTGATCTCACCCTTTTTATATTTCAATTTATCAAAGTTATGAAGAAGTGTAATACGCATGATATGTCTAAAAGGGTATCATACCTATAAAATATTATGGTATATATTAATGACTTATTATGGAATATTAAAATCTAGTTATAGTGGAAAAATATTCCATTATGTCAGAAAGATATGGGTTTTGTTAAGTAAAGGTTTTTTGTAATTCTTTAAAACTCTAAAACTAAAAGGTCTTGAATATATAAGTGACTCAATAATTTCTTTTTATTTTGAAATTATAGATATTTAATATTAAGTATCTTGATTTGGTATCAAATCAAGTATGTATAGATTATGTTCTTAGCATCATATCCAGAATTATGAGTTTGGGGTGTCACAAGTACTACGCCTCAGTGTTTAGAGTTTTATAGAAGAATATTATTAGGAATTTCATGATATAATGCGATGAGTATTTAGGGAATTGATGACCAAAGTGGGTCAAGATTTATGGATAAGGTCCACTAAAACATATCTAGGATAAGAAGTTCTATAGTGGGGATATTATAAAGACCCATATCTTTAGGAGTTTTGAAATTTAGAGGGAATTTGAATTTTATCCTGGAGAAGGATATTTTTAGAGGATTTATACTCAGATCTATATTTTTAAAGGTTTGAACTTGTAAATATTTTTTAGTATATGTATAAAGGCTCTAAATGTAGATCAAGTGCTTAGTTGAGTATTGTAGTGGGTATAGAGTGATCACATCCATTTTTTGGTTTTTTTGTAGGAGGAGGGTCATGCCGCGATGGTCTACCATGAGGATTATTAAAGTGGGTGATCACGAGGCTCTACAACCTGAAGAATGGAGGGTGTGCTTTAGATATTGGGGCCTCACTTGGATAAGACACATCGTGCCACAACCCATAGGGTTTATGAAATGATGATGATAGGCAATGAGTTTCCCCCTTTAACTAGTTCAGTCATGTCACAACCATAGAGGCTATGCCATGATCATGGTTGTATAATATACAACCCCTCTACTTGGGGTGATCACACTAGGAACTTAAAGGTACATTCCTTAATCTGGAAAGGCAATGTTGCGTGATTCCATAACCCCCATGGACACATCATGACTGGGATCTAATTGTATTTTTTAACAAGGGTAGACCCATAATTTTATGGTCACCCCTTATGTTTTTTGTTGAATGTTGTGTGGGGAGGGTAATTTTTTGGATATCCACCCCTACTTATTTCTCCAATATTTCCCCTAGATATGGGTTATTCCTTGGGTGTTTTTTTCAATTATTTTAGGTACATTATTCCCACTGATTCCCTCATTTATTCTCCCAATTTTTCATCACTAATTCATTATGATTTGAACTTGAGATTTAACAATAATTTTCATCATATCATAGTAGAAATCATCAGGAATGATGATAATTTTACTCAACATGGGTAGAGGACATCCCATGAGGAAGATCACACACCATTTCTCACTATTGTCTTATATGTACATTGAAATATGAATTTTTGTATGGATTTTAATTTAATTGGATGAAATTAATAATTTTATCACAGCCCATTGATAGGGTTTTTGATTGTGAGGGTGTTAGGAATACACTATAGACCATCCATATGTGGTTGGTTATAGTTTTAGTGTGGGTGGATGTATAGGTATTTTTAAAAAATTATTCATATTTCAATTAAATTGAAAATTTAATTATATTTTTTATAATTAATTATTATGGATTTGATGGATTGAGATAGGATATTGGGAGATTATACAAGTCTTAGATGTTCTTAGAAGAGAGAGACCAATATTTTCTTTAAATAAATGACTCTGAATGAGGTAGGTGGTCCCTAAACACCCCCTAAAGTTTATAAATGTGTTTTTATAACATGTGAAATGTGGTATCACCATGTAAGAGAAATTTAACTTTAATTAAATAAATTATTTTTTGACACATATAGATAAAACAAAAGATTCAAGGGAAATGATGAACCCTTGATAAATAACTCAATTCCTCATCCA
The DNA here is from genome assembly GCA_963277665.1 of Viscum album. NCBI lineage: Eukaryota > Viridiplantae > Streptophyta > Magnoliopsida > Santalales > Viscaceae > Viscum > Viscum album. The sequence continues at coordinate 1,557,942,127 of OY728161.1, forward strand.
TCAATGGCTAGGATATTAATTTTAAGTACATTATATAGAGATTATAGATCCTAGAGGAATATAATCTTAATGAATGAATATATATAACCTTTGTATAAGTTCCATTAGTTCTCTTGATTAAGGGTAAGTGATGGACTGAGAAATATTTTCCTAGGGATTGGCTATATAAAACTTTAAGATACCCTATATCCATTGGGGTTAGTTTTTTAGAGAGTTGGGTGAGTGTTCCTTCCCCACTGGTTCATGATAACATGGGTAATAATACCTTGGGTAGGACTATGGGAAGGTTGGGTTTGAGAGAATCAACCTTGTTTGTTTTGAAAGGGAGATGGGATTTATTACATCCCTCTACCATGATTCTAGTATAGTATTGTAAAAAAACAATTTTGGGAATTATGTGATTATGGTTATTTTGAGGGATGTTATGAACTCTAAGTGATTTTCATAACTTGAGTGACAAGGATAAGGTATATGAGGCCATTTAGGGTGTTAGGGGAGAGATAAGACTTAGATGATCCTAGGGGTGAATCGTATTATATTGGTCCTTGAGAGGGTTAGTATAGGGAGGTAGGTGTTTTTGATCTTGAGAGTCACCTTATAACCCGAAGAATGAAATTGTGTACCTAGAATGACTACATTGATGGGGATGGGTTGTGCACTTGAGAGGCTATCTAAGGAGATATGCGACGGGTTTGGGTTGGTGGCTAACCTGTGTGGTATGAATTGAGGTTTTAGGGTGGATGTTCCTCCAAGTATATATATATATATTAGATATATGTGGTTTCAAGTTGGGATACCATGAGTTCATGTTATATGAGGTTTTAGGTGTGCTACATCCGCAGGTGTATGTGAGTGAGGGTTCAAGAACTAGGGTGGGATATGCTCCATGAGTAATGGAGGACTAATACTTATTATAGTTTGGGGATGTGACCCCATAGGTATACAATTTGATGGTTTTGGGGATATATGTGGATCAACTTAGGTAGGATTTTCATGGTTCTAGGGATGGACGTGGGCCCCCCTTTGGGTAGTATCTTTTAATTCTAGGGTGGGATTCCCCCTGGGTGTTTGATATGTTAGTTCAGGGTAGTTGATGCAACCCCCAAGGTGGATGGATATATATTTTACTTATATTTGGAATGAAACCCCATGAGTGGATAGTTTTCCATCACATGATCTGAGATAAGACCTGAATAACAAACCAAGCCTTAAACATACGTTAATTCGTGATACTTAACATAATATTAAAAAAGATACAAGCCAATGATCAAGAGGTCTAGTGTATTTGGATGATTAGAAACATAAATAGATAATATTAAATATAAAATCATATTTATTTAAAACTCCACACAACTCTCTTATATCCCATAGATCTTACAAATACTTAGAAGATACCCTAGATAAAATATATAAGGAAAATGGTGAGATAAAAATCCCAGTAAGAAAATAAACATGGTAATAAAGCATAACATGAGATTCAAGAGGCATAACATGATATCATAAATTGGATTATCATTTGAATAGAAACATTGCATAAGGAAATGAAATCATAAGATCATTAAATCATGGAATATGTTTCAAAAACATAAGACAAGAAATTATAAACTTAAGTTAAGGGTCACTCCCTATACCATCATTGTAATGTGGAAAAAGTACCATGGTAGATCGGGTTCACTCCCAATTCCCATAAACATAGTGTAAAAGGTCCCATGGTGAATTCGGTTCACTCCTGAACCCCACACATTAAATCTCATGAGATATAAAGTGTTACCCAATTCATTATATGGCTAAATAATTCCAATCCCACTATTAACATAACATAGTGTTCTTAGGCTAATCGCCCATGCACCATACATAACATTTCATGAGATATAAAAATTTACCCAATGCACTAGAGGGATATATAGTTCTAGGACCACCCATAACATAATTACAATCATAAATATGTGTGTCAAATGAAGAAAAGAAACCATATATGTATAATAAGAATTATAAAAACCCATGAGAAGGGAGTGGGTTTCATAATTATGATTTATGGAATAAATGAAGGATATATGATAAGGATTCTCAAGGGAAAAAGGAATTAAATCATTTTGTGCTTTCATATTTAAAAAAGAGACATATGTATTGATCATGGAGTTCCATTGTATAAAATTCATGAGAAAAATCTGGTGAATAAGAATAAAAGTAAACCACTTGAGTGGAGCTTTTTTGAATTAACTAAAAGATATTTTTAAGGAAGTACAGATATTATTATTATCCATGAAACCGGAATTGAAAAAAGATGGGTATACATAAAATAATTATTTTTTTAAAATCTATTAATGGATTAAAAAAATTTTATGGGGAGTGATTCTTGACATTAGATAATAAATATGAATGTTACCGTAAATCGAGTTTACCTTAAAGTGGTATTTTCGTAGGGAACTAAAAACATGTATAACCCCAATAATGAAAATGATATTCAACTAGGTATATAAGTAAGTGATATATATACAAAAATATAATAATTTCTTGAGAATAATATTATGTAAATGGGATAAAAATAAATATATTTTGTAATTTATAAGTTGTAACGCCCCGACCCTAGTTACTCAGAGTCGGTGCATTATTATATAACATTGGCATGATCACAAAAGATCAAGTCACGAAAGACCGATTAATTTAGTAGCCTTGGAAGTACTAGATACATTCATAAGGTTTACATTACATCATAAAATGAAAAACTAAAACAATAATGTTTCCATATACTACACTCATAACTGGTTAGTCATAAAATACTTCTTCACATCCTAGATAAAATAAAACATACAAAGGGGTGAGTTCAGATGCTCACTAAGGATAACAATATAGTGGAAACTTTCATAAAGAAGCATAAAAATTTAAGGCAATGTATAAGACTAAAACAAAAGCCTTTTAAACTTGAACTTAAGCATAATATGGAAAAGATAAAATCAAATAATTCCATTTTCTTATTCACATGGATATTCTACTAGTCATATAATCACATGCAATATCTATATCCACTTTAATAATGATTGAATGCATAATTCCAGACTTCATAACCACATAGTCAAGGATTTGATCCAAGACTACAAATATGATTTTGTCAAGGCCTTGTTCTAAGACAATAGTTTGTCTCATGAGACCTACCGATGCATCAAGGAGCTATACTGGGCTCCACCCATCGCATACTAAGTCCAATGCATTCCTCATATGAAAAGGTTTAAACATAACATCAACATTCGTATTAAAACTAGAATACGTAATGTCAATAATTTATCCATAAACCATTAATGGTATAAAAATAACACATCTACATTCAAAAATATCACAAAACCTTCAATAAAATATGAAATTTTTGTATCATAATAAATCAACTTCAAATAAACTTAAAATCCATCAAAGGATGTTGACATAGATGAAATCAAAATGTTTTTTAGATAAATGTACCTTTATATTCTGAAATAATTTAAATTTAACGTAATTATAAAATAAAAAATTTATATTTGAAAATATTTTTATAAGCTTGTAAGGGAAGCTTTGACAATGATATAATGGTGGAAAATAGCCGCACCTACCGTATAAGTTAAAAAAGACATTCTTACCTTAATTTTGTCGAAAAGGTTATAAAGGACCTTGTTTGGAAATCGACGAAAAAATTCCTTTATAAAAATCTCATAAAAAGTAAAACAAGGGTTTAAATGAATTTAACCCATATTCTATAAGATAGTAAGAATTTTTTGAAATATATTTTTAAGAAACTTGGATGTGGATGATAAAGAGGTCCCAGTAGATAATTACATATAAACAACCTTGAATAATGATGAGGTTATAGAATTAGCCCTTACCTTGTAATTTTCCTTGGTCAAGGGTAGGTTAACCTCTTGTATAATGGTGAAATAATTGTTATTAAATTATAAAATAATCATATACATTAATATGATATCATATATGATTTTTTAATATTGCTTTGTTAATAATATTTTAGTATTATCGTCGTTTCGGGTGTTAACTGATTCATTTTCCTTTCTATGATTTGTTACGTAAGTCATATTTTTTATTTATGAGATGTATCTTATTCATATACATAATTATACCAAGTCTATAAAAATTATTTTTAATCATCTAATGAAAATTAGTCTTGAATGGATATGATGGGGAATGAATCTCATCGCGTTCGTGGAGAAGGTAATCTTTACGTACACACGAGTGAAAATATTATACTTTTGATATTAAAATAATATATAATTGGATGTTATATCTTATATATAGAATAATTATCATGTTATATTTATTATTTAAATCAATTACACATCATTATTATACCTGTCCAAATAATAATTTATTGAATAACAATTACACCACGACATGGAGACGGTAAGCTGTACGTACACACGTATGGTGACATGTCATGCAAAGGATGGATAGAATAAAGTATTTGGTTGTACCATATTTATAATAACATCAAATTATATAGAAGATAGTGGATTTATTATTTTATAATGGAAAAATCAAAGAAATAGGAAGTTGAAGAATAAAGGAACTTGAAAGAGGGGATGAAATATTTACCTCTTCTACGGATTCTATCTTTTGATTTGATCAAAATGGATCCTTAGGTTGGATTTATGACTAAATTAAGGCCTCTAGGATGAATTTAAGACAGATGATAGGGTATTTGGGCAGATTTTGGCCGATCAAAATGGCTTTGAAGGTGTGAATTAGAGAGAAGGGGAGTGCCCTTTTATAAGAGGGGTGAAGGGCACCTTAGGAAAAGCTAAAAATATTATTTTATAATAAAATAATTTTCTGTTTATAATGCCTCCAAAATATATTATTTAAAGGATAAGGTGGGTATGGGTCTAAAAACACTCAACCAATAGGTTTTAGACAGGTTTGGGTCACTATATTAATTTTATCTTTTAGATTTATCTCTTTGTTAAATAGTTTCACATTTACCATGTCTCTTTGTAGTTTTATATTATATGGTTAATAAACTTACTATATACTTCCAAGAGAACCCCAAATGGTTCATTAATGATAAAAATATAATTATATACATATTTTTTCTGAAACTTAGATTTTTATGAATATAATATAAATTAATAATATAATATGTTTGTTAAAAACTCTTTTATGTCAATTTTGACAGTATTTGGTATTTGTTTTTGCTAAATTTGTAAAAGCATTCTTACTTAGAATAAAATTCATCTAACAAACCCTAATATGTCATATTAACCTATAAAATTATATTAATTCATAAAAAGTATCAGATTACATTTATTTGGATATTTATAATATCAATTATTTTAATATTTCATTAATAAGGTAATTACTGCATCATCATTGTGTCATAAATAAATTAAATTATTTAATGTCTAAAAAATATAAATAAAATACCATTATGTAGGAAATATTTTTATCTTTCTAATGGATATTTATAGTCTAGTTTATCTTATGTTTAACTCTTTATTAAAAATGGTTTAGTTATTAAACTTTGAATTTAACACTTTTAACTCTTCTTTGAATTAAATAATAATAAATGTACTAATCTAATCAAAGTGGACCAAAAAGGTTCATATTTTATTACTAAGGTTGTTTTTGGTCGAATTATATTTATCCAATAGAATTGGGACATGTGTTAGGGTAATAATAATATCATTTTTACCCTTAATTACCCTATTTAATTTTAACAGTGGTAAATAAGAGTAAAAAGTTACTATTCACCAAATATTATTTTCATCTTATTGAACCACATTTTACTTACTAATATCAACCGTATCTCTTGGATTTTTGAAATTCCACTCACAAAAGCGATAAAATTATGTTTTATGTGAATTTACAAATTCTCCTAGGAGGTGGGTAAAAGACGCTGAAAAGTTCAATAAAGTTTTTATATATCTAAAATTATTATAAACTTACTCCAATTAATTAAATTGAAATAATATATGTATTATTTATCTATTTTGAACTAAAATATATATAAATAAAATAAATAATTATTTAAATAAAAATTCGGTTTTAAACTATAACTCAGTGTTTTCACTATTCATCAAAAATCGAAAGTTTTCAGAAAAATACCAAAAAATCACCCCAAGCTAATTTCAATATTTTGAATCCAAAAATGAAGTCCATTTTTAAAGATAAAATTTATAAAATTTAAAAAAGCGGGTATTACTATTCATAATGGCTAGTTTGATTGGTTGTGGTGTGTTAGAACTTGAAGTTGCGTACAACACAAGCTATTGCATTATTTAAAGGGGAACGTACCATGAAAGCTTGGGGTGTTACATTCTCCCTTACTTCAAATATTTTTTTCCTTGAAATTACTAGAGTATTACTGCGTAAAAATACTCGAGTGTTTTTTCATCATAAGTTCCTCAGGTTCCCACATTGCGTCTTCCATCTTATGATTTCTGCATAGAACTTTTACCAAACGAGTCATCCGGTTTCTCAGCACTTGTTCTCTTGTATCAAGAATCTTGACAGGCACTTCGTAATAAGAAAAATTAGGTTCCAGTTCTAATTCCTCCTAGGGGAGTACATGAATTGGGCCAGGCATGTATTTTCTCAACAGTGATACGTGGAACACATATTCAACTTTCGAGAGACTTGGCGGAATTTCGAAACGGTAAGCTACAGCCCCAATTTGTTCTAGAATTTCGAAAGGTCCGATGTACATGGAACTCAATTTTCCCTTCTTACTGAAATTTATAACACCCTTCCATGGAAATACCTTCAAGAAAACATGATCTCCTACCTGAAATTCCAAATCCTTCCTTCAGTTATTGGCATAGCTCTTCTGCCTACTTTGAGCTGCTTTGATGTGGTTTTGGATTACCTTTACCTTTTCTATCGTTTCCTCCACCAGTTCTGGGATGAAGAGTTTTCTTTCACCAACATCATCCCAACAGGTTGGCGTGCGACATCTTTTTCCGTATAATGCTTCATATGGTGCCATCTGAATACTTGAATAGGAGCTATTATTATAGGAAAATTCTACCAAAGGTAAATATTGATCCCACATACCTTGAAAGGCAAGTGAGCATGAACTCAACATGCCTTCTAAGGTTTGAATAGTCCATTCTAATTGTCCATCAGTTTGGGGGTGGTAGTCAGTGCTCAAATGAAGTTCAGTATCCAGGTCTTTCTGAAGACTTTTCCAGAATCTTGATGTAAAAAGTGGATCACGATCAGAAATAATCAATAATGGTACTCCATGAAGTCTTAAAACTTCATTAATATATAGTCTTGCTAAATGTTCAATTAGTAAATCTTACCTTATAAAAAGAAAATGTGATGACTTGGTATGACGATCAACAATTACCCATATTTCATCATTCCTTCTAGGAGTCTTTGGTAGTCCCATGACAAAGTCTATCATAATATTATCCCATTTCCACTCAGGTATGGGAAGAGGTTGCATGACTCATCCAGGCTGTTGCCTTCCAACTTTCACTTGTTGACAATCCATACATCTTGACAAAAAATTAGCAATCTCCCTCTTCATGTTGTCCCACCAAAAATGTTCCTTCAAATCTCTATACATTTTGGTGCTCCCACAATGTATAGAAAAATTTGAACAATGATCATCATCCAACAATTCCCTTTTTAGATCAGGTATATCGGGAACACAAAGTCTCTTCCCAAATTTCAAATTTCCATCTTCACACACAAAGTCACTCAATCTCCCATCATTAACAGCTTTAATCTTCTTTTTAAACTCTTCATCATCGGTCTGATAACTCTTTATCTTTTCTAGTAAATATAGTTTGGAAACCATTTGAAAAATTATTGATGTTTCACCTTCCATAGTGATTCCCATATCCATCTTTACCAGATCCATGTATATAGGATCCTTTTCATCTCTCATCTTGTTAAAAACTCCATGATCCTTTCTACTCAATGCATCTTCCACCTTATTTTCCTTCCCCTAGTGGTAGTGTATAGTGAAATCATAATACTTGAGTAGTTCAAGCCATCGCCTTTGCCTCATGTTGAGTTCTTTTTTGTGAGAAAATATACTTCAAACTCTATTGATCAGTATATATCTCACATTTTTTACCATATAGATAGTGTCTCCAAATCATCAAAGAAAAGATTACAGCTGCTAACTCAAGATCATGAGTAGGATAGTTTTTCTCATGAATTTTCAACTGTCGTTATGCATAGGCAATAACCCTGTCATTCTGCATAAGGACACAACCAAGTCCTTTCTTTGATTCATCACTATAAATAACAATCCCATCATTCCCCGATAGTAGAGTCAATATAGGGGAATTGACTAATCTTCTCTTCAGTTATTCAAAAAATTATTCACACTCTTTTGTCCAAACAAATTTAACCCCTTTTTGTGTGATCTTTGTTAATGGGTTAGCCAACCGGGCAAAATTCTGGACGAAATGTCAATAATAACCTACTAAACCAATAAAACTGCGTACCTCAGTTATACTCATCAGGGCTGTCCATTCTTGGATTGCTCTTGTCTTTGAAGGATCAACGAAGATTACATCACTAGAGACAATATGGACAATAAAAGAAATCTCCTGAAGCCAGAATTCACATTTGCTAAACTTCCCATATAATTCAGGTCTTCTAAGATTCTTTAGGATTATGCGCAAGTGATTTTCATGATCTTAGTAGCTTTTGGAGTATACCAAGATATCATCAATAAATACCACTACAAAATCATCAAGATATTCCTTGAAAACTCTATTAATTAGATCCATGCATACTGAGGGTGCATTAGTCAATCCAAAAGGCATTACTGTAAACTCGTAATGCCCATACCTGGTTCAAAATGCTGTTTTCGGAATGTCTTCCTTCTTCACACACAACTAATGATATCTAGATTGAAGGTCAATATTTGAAAAGTATTGAGCTCCCTAAAGTTGGTCAAATAAATCATCAATGTGAGGTAGGGGATAATTTTTTTTATTGTTATAGCATTGATCTCCCTGTAGTCAATGCACAACCTCATAGATCCATCTTTCTTCTTAACAAAAAGGACAGGGGCTCCCTATGGAGAAACACTAGGGTGGATAAATCCTTTATTACTCAATTCCTATAGTTTTTTCTTTAGTTCCACTAATTCCACAGTGTCCATTCTATAAGGGGTCTTTGATATGGGCCTTGATCTAGGAATTAAATCAATGGAAAACTCAATTTCCCATTCTGGAGGATGTCCAGGTAAATCTTATAGAAACCCATCAACATATTCTTTCAAAATAGGTACATCATCTATTTGAACATTCCTTTCCTCACCAATAGTTATTTCATTCTCTTCCTCCCCAATAATTGAATTTAGTTGAGCTACTGGGGGTGGATCTAGATAAGAATTAGGTAGTGAAAATTCTTCTATAAAGATAAGGTGTTCTTTATCATCGTCATAAAAAATAGTAACCTCCTTCTTATTATAATAAATTTTCACATCATTTACATAAAGACAATCCATACCTAGGATTATATCAAATTCAATCATGGGTATGATGATGAGATCAACAGGTAAAGAGCATTTATATGCCCTAATGGGGACTGATTCACAAAACTTTGTTGTGATGATACTTCCCTCAGGAGTTTTGACTGACAACTCCCTTGTTAAATAAAATTGTAAATATCTAATTTTCTTAGCAAACTGGGAAGATATGAAACAATGCGATGATCAAGAATCAAATAAATCATTTGATAAACTTGAGGAAACCATTAAATTACCTTCCACCGCATCTTTCAAAGCATCAACCTCAGTAGTAGTGATAGCATAAGCTTGGCCTTGATCCCTTGGAATTTTCTGAGGCAAGTTCCCATGATGCCTAGGAAATTCATTTTCATAATTCTCCCTTTCTCTACAATTGTTGCATTCAACATCGACAACCTCTTTCTTCCCCTTGCAATCACAAGCTTGTTGGCCTTTTTCACCACACTTGTAACAAACTCCCATTCCCTTCAGGAATGTACCAGGGTGTTTCTTCCCATATTTACCGCATGATGGATATTCAAATTTTCCATTCTTCCCCTTATTTACAATTCCAGAGTGTTCAGAAGATATCTTCTTCTCTTTATTTTCTTTAAAGTCGTAAGACTTAGAGAATTATTTTTCTATATTGATAGCACATGAGACAATATCTTCCTACAACGAGAAGGATTGTGAGACTAATGCTCAATGGAGAAATGGTTTTAACCTATCAAAGAAACAATCAATATTACTTCTCAGGTTATGAAAATAATATGTAGCATGCCTTGTTAACCTTGTAAAGTTAGCTTCAAACATTGCGACATTCTCATCCTCCTTTTGCCTCATACTCAAAAATTTCCTTCCCATATCCACTTGATGGTCACGAGGAAAGTATTTTTCTATTAAAATCTCTTTAAACTCCCTATATTCCTTATTTTTTATTTCATCATCTTCCTTTGTGTTTTGAATTATTGACCACCATTGATCAGCATCTCCAGCGAGCCGGTAAACTTCCATGAAAACTTTTTCCCTTTCACCACTCCCCAAGGCATGGAATATTTTATCTAAGGAAATTATCCATTGCTTAGCCACTAATGGATTTGTACTCTTATTGAATGTTGGTGGTTGTTTCCTCATGAAGTGATCTAACATTGAACCACCACACTGTGGATCGGGGTGGTCCATACGGGTAAGGTTATTATTCATAACCTGAGTGATTTGTCCCAATATAGTGATAAGCTGATCAGCACCAGTTGTATCACCATCTCCACTATAATTATCTTGAGCAGGAGGGAAATCCCTACCTGGAGTGCGTGAATTGATACAGTTTCCATTCCTTCCACTATAAACCATTTCTAAACCATGACATAAACTAGATTAGTTTATGAATCATAATACATAAATCCAAACTTATAAAACAAATAACATAAATTGAACAGTTTATGGATATAATCCAAAGTCATAAAAAAGTTTTCTTTGAGGAAGTATATACTCCTAAACCCTTCATAATTGTTTGTAAAGAAAATGAGAATTATCCTAATCCTATCCCCCGAGAGTTTCGTAACCAAGAGTGCAACAAGGACTGTTGTCGTGCACCAGTTCCCGTTCGAGTCTAGCTCAAAGCGGTGTTTTCAGGTTTCACCCCTAGGTACATCTTCTCCAGATCCGCCTCTACCTTCTCATATCCAGACATGGATGTATTTCTTGGAAAACTCAAAAAATCTCTACTATACCAAAATTCTAGGAAGTTCTTCTATACTAATCCTCAAAGTGTATCTTAGGGGTATGTTCTCTAATCAGAGTTTATCTAAATCTAGTTTCATGGTTTGTACTAAACTTCTTCTAATACCAACTGTAATTCCCCGGCCCCAATTACCGAGAGTCAGTGTATTATTACATAAGATTGGCATGATCACAAAAGATCAAGTCTCGAAAGACCGATTAGTTTAGAAGCCTTGGAAGTACTATATACATTTATAAGGTTTACATTACATAATAAAATGAAAAACTACAAAAAAAATGTTTCCATAGACCACACTCATATCCAGTCAGTCATAAAATACTTCTTCTCTTCCTGGGAAAAATAAAACATAGAAAGGGGTGAGCTCAGATGCTCAGTAAGGATAACAATATAGCAGAAACTTTCATAAATAAGCATAAACATTTAGGGAAATGTATAAGACTAAAAAAAGACTTTTAAACTTGAACTTCAGCATAATATGGAAAAGATAAAATCAAATAATTCCATTTACTTATTCACATGGATATTCTACTATTCAAATAATCACATGCATTATCTATAGCCACTTTCATAATGATGGAATGCATAATGCCAGACTTCATAACCACATAGTCAAGGCCTTGTTCCAAGACTAAAAATAAGATTTTTTCAATTCCTTATGCCAAGACACTCTCATGAGACCTATAGATGCATTGAGAAGCTATACCGGGCTCCACCCATTACGTACTAAGTCCAATTCATTCCTCATATTAAAAGGTTTAAACATAACCTAAAAATTTATATTAAAACCAGCATAAGAAATGTCAATACTTTATCCATAATCCATGAATGGTATAAAAATAACACATACACAGTCAAACATGTCACAAAACCTTCAATACAATATGGAAGTTTTGTATCATAATAAATCAACATCAAATAAACTTAAAATCCATTAAAGGATGTTGACATAGATGAAATCAAAACTTTTTTTAGAGAAATATCTTTTTTTATTTTGAAATCATTTAAAAGTCACATAATTATAAAATAAAACATTTATATTTGAAAATATTCTTATAATATTTTAAGGGAATCTTTGAAAATGTTATAATGGTGGAAAATAGCAGCACCCTCCATATAAGTTAAAAAATACATTCTTACCTTAATTTTGTCGAAAAGGTTATAAAGGACCTTGTTCGGAAAACGACAGAATGATTCCTTTATAAACATTTTATAAAAATTCAAACAAGGGTATAAATGAATTTAACACATAGTCTATAAAATAGTAAGAATTTTTTGAAATATATTTTTAAGAAACATGGATGTGGATGATAAAGAGGTACCATAAGATAATTACATATAAACAACCTTGAATAATGAAGAGGTTGTAGAATTAACCCTTACCTTGTACTTTTACTTGGTCTGGGGTAGGTTAACCTCCTGTATAATGGTAAAATTTTTGTTATTAAATCATTAAATAATCATATACATTAATATGATATCATATATGATCTTTTAATATTGCTTTGTTAATAATATTTTAGTATTATCATTGTTTCGGGTGTTAATTGATTCATTTTCCTTTATATGATTTGTCACGTAAGTCATATTTGTTATGGATGGGATGTATATTATTCATATCTAGAATGATATTAGGTCTCTAAAAATTATTTTTAATCATATATTGAAAATTAGCCTTGAATGGATACAATGGGGAATGAATCTCATCGCGTTCGTGGAGACGGTAATCCGTATGTACGCACGAGCGACAATATCATTATTTTGATATTAAAATAATATATAATTGGATGTTATATCATATATATAGAATCATTATCACGTTATATTTATTATTTACATCAATTACACACCATTATTATACCTATCCAAATAATTATGTATTGAATAACAATTATACCACGACGTGGAGACGGTAAGCCGTACGTACGTATGTATGGTGACATTTCATTCAAAGGATGGATAGAATAATGAATTTGGTTGTAACATATTTATAATAAAATCAAATTATATAGAAGATACTGGATTTATTATTTTACAATGGACAAAACAAAGAAAGAGGAAGTGGAAGAAGAAAGGAACTTGAAAGAGGTGATGAAATATTTACCTCTTCTTCAGGTTCTTCCTTTTGATTTGATCAAAAGGGATCCTTAGGTTTTCTTTATGACTAAATTAAGGCCTATAGGATGAAAGGAGGATAGTTTAGAGGGTATTTGGGAAGATTTTTGCAGATCCAAATGGCTTTGAAGTTGTGAATTATAGATAAGGGGGAGTGCCCTTTTATAAGAGGGGTGATGGGCACCTTAGGAAAAGCTAGAAATATTATTTTATAATAAAATAATTTTCAGTTTATAATGGCTAAAAAATAGAGTATTTAAAGTATAATGTGGGGATGGGTCTAAAAACACTCAAACAAGAGGTTTTAGATAGGTTTGGGTCTCTATATTAACTTTATCTTTTAGATTTAACTCTTAGTTAAATAGTTTGACATTTACCATGTCTCTTTGTATTTTTATATTATATGGTTAATAAACATAATATATACTTCTAAAATAACCCCAAATGGTTCATTAATGATTAAAATATCATTATATAAGTATTTTGGACTAACCTTAGATTTTTAGGAATAGAATATTAATTAATAATATAATATTTGTTTTAAAAACACTTTTATGTCAATTTTGACACTATTTGGTATTTTGTTTTTTCTAAATTCCTAACAACATTATTAATTAGAATAAAATTCATCTAACCAACCCTAATATGCTATATTAACCTATAAAATTAGTGGAATTCATAAAAAGTCTCAAATTAGATTTATTTGGATATTTATAATATCAATTATTTTAATATTTCATTAATTAGGTAATTACTGCATCATCATTGTGTCATAAATAAAACAAATTATTTAATGTCTAAAAAATATAAATAAAATACCATTATCTAGGAAATATTTTTATCTTTCTAATAAATATTTATAGTCTAATTTATGTCATGTGTAACCCAGTATTAAAAATGGTTTAGTTATTAAACTTTGAATTTAACACATTTAACTCTTCTTTGAATTAAAAAAATACAAAATGTCCTAATTTAATCCAAGTGAACCAAAGAGGTTCATATTTTATTCCTAATATTGTTTTGGGTCGAATTATACTTATAAAATAGAATTTTTACATGTTTTAGGTTAATAATAATATCATTTTTACCCTTAATTACCCTATTTACTTTTAAACGTGGCAAATAAAAGTAAAAAGTTACTATTCACCAAAAATTATTTTAATCTTATTGAATCACATTTTACTTACTGATATCAACTGTGTCTTTCGGATTTTTGAAATTCCACTCACAGAAGCGGTAAAATTAAGTTTTATGTGAATTTGCAAATTCTACTAGGAGGTGGGTAAAAGACGATGAAAAGTGCAATAAAATTTTTATATATCTAAAATTATTATAAAATGACTCCAATGAATTAAATTGAACTTATATAAGTATTATGTATCTATTTTGAACTAAAATAAATTTAAATAAAATAAATAATTATTTAAATAAAAATTCGGTTTTAAACTATAACTTAGTGTTTTTAACTGTTCATCAAAAATTGAAAGTTTTCAGAAAAATATCAAAAATTCACCCAAAGATAATTTCAATATTTTGAATCTGAAAATGACGTCCATTTTGAAAGATAAAATTTATAAAATTTCAAAAAGTGGGTCTTACTATTTATTATGGCTAGTTTGATTGGTTGTGGTGTGTTAGAACTTGAATTTGCGTACAACGCAAGCTATTGCATTATTCAAAGGGAAACATACCATGGAAGCTTGAGGTGTTACATAAGTAATGAGGGTGTGGTATGGAAGATCCCTTACCTTATGTCCGAAAAGCATTTACACTTGCACTTATCTCCATTTCCCTTGAAAATTCTACCTTGGGTAATTCCTTAAGACTCATTAGCCTTGTATTTTGGGGACACCAAGGATTAAAAGGTAAATATATGGTATTCAAGAGATATTAAGCTATATTTTTGGTTGATCCAAGGATTTGGAATGAGTGGAGAATTAGGGAGGAGGTGATCTTCTTTTATAAGTGTATACAATGGAACTCTTGTAAAAACTCATTATTTATCAATAATATAACTACTTTATTCAAGAAAAAATACTTTAAAATTATCCAATAACTATGTGGGGAGAGAGATAAGTCTTATACGCCCTCCACCACCCATTAACACACATGTTTTTCACATTTTTTAACCACTTGCACAATGTTAAACCACATTTACCCTAATTTACCCTCAGTGAGATAACTCCACTTTCAAACATGGAAACATGTTTTAATGGAAAAAAAATTAAAATTGAACATATATAATAATTTTAACTTTATGATTTTAAGTATGTAAATAATTTTATAAAATAAAATTTTTATGATTTATATAAATTAATTTTATTATTAGTGAACATGATGAGTAAAAACTATTTCTTAGAAAAAGTTAATTTTAAGCGTAAAATTTAAGTGTGGGAGAAGATTTTAATTTTTTTATTTTAAAAACATAAATTGGTTTATAATAAAACAATTAAATTTTATGTGGATTTCAACTTGATTCAAAATTTATTTTTACCAAGATAATGTTTAATTAATTTTAAAGACAAAAAATAGACTTTTATTAGAATTAATATATTGCTTTTATTTTGTAAGTTTAAACATTGGTTTTATAATTTTAAAATAATATCTTTATAATGAATAATTTTTTTTCCATAAATACATATCTGATGAATCAAATTCTAATTCTTTCTTATATACTAATTAAATTCACTATTTTGGCAAAATTGTATTTTTTCACTATTTATCTAAAAATCAATTTGTTTAGAAAAATTCCAAAAATTAATTATATGATAAATTTAATATGATGAATCCAAAAATGAAAATCAATTTATTATTTTAGAATTATATAATCGACAAAAATTATATTTAGATATAAGTTCTTAAATTGTAATAAAAACAATTTTTTTTTTGAAAATACATTTTAAAGCATGAAATATATCAATATTATTACTATATCACAAGTGAGATTTTTATACCAAAGTTAATATTTTAAATATATTGTTTTATGAACCAATGATAATGTGATTTCATTTCTTGTCATCTATATTATCTTATCAGACACAAACACACACACACACAGACGCACACACATATATTCATAAGGGAAATTTCTATATATAAATTCTGGGTTGTTACATTCTGTTCCCCTTAACAAATTTAACACTTAAAATTTAATTCCTTAAACTTGGGTGAAAAAATGTGGGAAATTATGTTTCATTATCTCTTTAGGTTCCCATATACCCTCTTCATACTTATGATTTCCCTAAATTACATTGACTAGGTGAGTTCTCTTATTATGAAAAACGTTTTCTCTATGGTCCAAGATCTTCAGCGACTACTCCTATGAAATATCATCGTTAAAATACACCAAATATGGATTTATATATTTATATATATGTATGTATAATACATAATGTACTTTAGATAGGTTTAGAGGGAGCGCTTGTCAGCATGCCACTATTTTGATACAATCAAGAATCTCATAGGGGTCGATGTATCTTTGAATTAGATTCACCTTTTTGAAAAATATCATGAATCTATTCTATATAGATATACATAGGAAATTTTTTTCACCAAACTTGATATCCAAGTCTCATCGATGTTTATCAACATAAATCTTATGTTGAATTTGGGTTGTTTTAATGTGTTACAGAATAGTCATGACCTTTGGTACAATTTATTCATCCATATCAGGTCCTAAAAACTTTTTTTAAAAACTACATACCAACATATAGGTGTTATAAATCTCTTCCCATAGTGGTATTTATATATGGCCATTTCAATTATTTATTGAAAACTACTATTATAAAAGAACTCAACCTATAGATGTTGTTGGACCCATCCCCTTGAAGTAATATCAACACATCCTCAAGTGTATTGATTGATTATTCAGATTACCCACAAGTTTGGGGGTGATAGGATCAACTTAATTTCAACTATACATTTATATAAAGTTGAAGAATCTTCCATAATTTTGAGGTGAAGCTCAGATATCAATCCGATATAATTGATAGTGGGGTTCCATATAACCTCACCACTTCTCTAATGTCTATCTTTTTAATGAGATCAAATGATAAGTCCACTTGAATTAAAATGAAGTGAAAAACCTTTATAATATGGTCCACCACAACCTATATTTTTTTTTCTATTTTTATGTCTTTGAAAAACACATAAAAAATTCATAGTGATTTTTCCCTTTCTATATATGTATGGGAAATAGTTGCATCACCCCTTTTTATTTTTCCCTCTCATTCTTAAATTTCTAGAACACTATGAAATTTTATGTATATTCTGAAATATACTTATTCATATTGTCCCATAAATAGTTTTCTCAAATATCTCTATACATATTCATGTTTCTTGGGAGGATATAGAGTGTCTAGATACGAGTATCACTCACAACTTTTTATTTACCTCTATCTTTGACAAAATATAATGTTGTTTCCTAAATCTCAAAACTCCTTCATCAACAACTTTTAACTTAGAGGTTTTTAATTTCCTTATAGAATCCAATTTATTATGTATCTCCGCATCACCCCTTTGAGATTTCTTAATATTCTCAAGTAGTGATGGATGAGTAATCATTTGATAAAAGTAGGATTATGTTCCTTTATTCATAATTCCCATGTATATCCATTACATGTACAAGAATATTTGATCCTTCTCAATCCTCATAATAGATAAGGTTGTAGGATATTTTTTACTTAGATCATCTTCCACTTTGTTTGAATTCCCCAAATGGTAGTGGATTTAATATTTATAACCCTTGATTATATTTAACCATATTCATTGGTGCATTTCAGCTCCTTCTATGTGAGTATATATTACAGGATCTTATGGTATGTATATATATAAAAATTATATCTATAGAGATAATCAAATGATAATTTCAAAACAAATATTACCACAACCAACTCTAGATCACATGTAAAATAATTTTTCTCAAGCACCTTTAACACTCTTAAGGCATAAGATATCACTTTATCATTCTTCATGAGAAAAAAACCTAAATCTTTCATTTAGGCGTTACTATAAATCACAAATCCTTCCTCACTTATGGGTAGTGTGAGTATAAGTAGAGTGGTTAGCCTCTTATTTAGCTCTATGAACCTCTCTTCACATTCATTTATCTAAAAATAATTTACTCCCTTTAGAGTTATCTTAGTTGGTAGGTTTTATAATCAATAAAATTTTCTCACAAATCATTGATAATGCCCAGATAATCTGAGTAAACTACAAATATTATTTTAAAATGATGGTCTAGGCCATTCTTCTATCACCTTAGTATTCAAATGGTCCACATATGTCCTTGTATATGTGATTATATTTCCTCAGAATGATATTTTTTCCATCTATAACTCATATTCACTATATTTTATATATAACTTCTCCTTCCTCAATGTCTTCATAACAATACTCAAATGACCCTCATGTTCCTCCTTGATTTTAGAGTATATAAGAATATCATTGACACATGCCTATCATGATGTGTGGGAAAAAATTATTTCCTAAGTTAAAAGAAGTGTAATGGTCATCCTAGGTCATTTACATAGAGGAGAACACAACAATCAAGTTTTTCACTTTAAATTAGAGAAAGAAACGTTTTTGAAATTATTTAATTTTGAAAAAAATATAAAGTAATGAAATAAGAGATTGAAAATATATTTATGAATAAAATGATTAAAAATAGTGATTTGATAAGGTTGATCAGGTCAGGATCATTTTCCAATTGCAAGGTTATCCTTGTTCCAAGTTATCCAATCCTCTTCTATTAAGCTGATTAATGTGAGATTCCATAATCACTTCCTCTAACTACCTTGGTCAAATGGTGATGGTGAAAAAAAACTTTACCAAAATCTCTACTTGATCTACCCTCCTTCTTATGTGTGAGAGATTTGTAGAAAATACCCTTAATTGAATTATGTAGTACCTGATCTGACCTTGTTTATCCCAAACAATCAAGAGTGCCCACTACACCACCAAAACATACTAATGAATGATGAGTACTTCACCATTGATACCTGGTATATTCCATCTTATATAAACAAAAATTGAGTAGATGGAGATAATGATCATTGACCCAGGTAAAAAAATAAGATAATCTAAAACCAAATACAATTATACTTGATAATAAAAACTTCTATTATAATATTGAAACCAACTTCACAGAAGAATGGAAAGGATTTTACTAAATGAAGTACAGGAATGAAAGCATTACAAAAAAGGAAAACCTCCCCATCAACAATTACTCAAAATTTTTCCCCTCTATATTAAGGGTAATAGAGAATAATGGGGAAGAATATGGCATTATAAAACTAAGAGAATAAAATAAAATAAAGAGCATAAAATTTATTCTCTAGAATATGTATGTCAAAATTAGTCACCATTTCTTCCCACCATAAGGCTTAAAATCATAGATAGGCATTCTTAAGAGTTGTTATAAATTTCCTTGTCAGTTTACCCTAAAAATTACAATGATTTTGGACATATTTACATAATATTATTCCAAAAAACATGGGATTATTTCCATACTGAAGATGATATGGAATTCTATTTTCTGTTTTAGCAGCCACTCAATTTATTATGTTTGATATTGTTTGTAATGAACATTCCTAAAAGGATGATGAAAAACTCACATGAATCACCATTGATATCACCATATCTAAAATGAAAAGGCTTCTCATTTAAATTATACCATTACACTGTAGTGTATAAGGAGGAGTGAGTTGGGATAATATCCCAAACTCTTATAAATAATTAATAAAGTCTTAATTAATATATTCTATGCCATGGTTTGAGTAGAATTTCATAATATTCTTACTTATTCAGTTCTCAAATTCATTATTATATTCCTTGAATCGATCAAAGGAATCTGAATTGTACCTCATCAATTAGATATTTACCTATCTAATAAATTCATCAATAAATGTTATGAAGAATGAGTATCCACCCTTGGCTTAAAATGGAAATTGTTCATAGAAATAATTATGAATTGGCTCAAGAAGCTCAGTGTATTTTTCAAATTTTCCACTAAATGGGGATTTGATCATTTTTACTTATAAACACACATGAAATACACCAATTGGTTTTATTTAAAATGGATCCAAATATCCATATTGGTGTAATATTTTCAATTCTTTTCATTTATATGACATATCTAGAAATTCAATAATTGGGTGTGGTTTTAGTCATGTGATCTTTATTTATTATAGATTTACATTACTTGATTTATGTAATATAACATATAATGGCTGTTATTTAAATATGAATCACTATAAAAAATTATTTCTTTATAAAATAAGAAACACTTATTTACAAATTTTAAAATAAATCCATCTATATCATGTCCATACATAGAATTTTTTTGGTAATCAATGACACATAATAACAATATTTAAAAATTAATATCATTCTTTTTGGAAACGTATTGTAGTAGTCTCCAATAGCCACAACAATAATCCTTTCTCTATTTTCCTTTCTTGGATCTACCTTATCTCCTGAAATTTTCTAAAATCTACTTGGTTTATATATTTGAATATATGAATGAGAAACACATGCTATATCTAATACCAATTCATATAAATAGATATTTTACACTAAATAAAAAAACTTGTATCTTCCCCTTACATATTTTTTGGGTGAAATTTTTATACTAGTGACCCTTCTTTAAACATGAAAAATAGATAGAGTTCTGTTCCTGTACTTTCCCCTTGACCCTCATCTTCTTGGAAGGGAACTACAAAGAAGATTTAGAATTATTGTTATTCTTAGAGATCTTCTATTGACCTTTTGTTTTATTCACAATAAGGAAAAAAGTATCTTCATGCTTCATATACTTATCAACTTGGTGAAGTAGAGTGATAAGATCAGGGAGATGCATCTCTATGTTTTTCATATTAAAATTGACAACAAAACTGGAAAATCATCAATAGAGTGATGAAATAATGAGATTATTGTGTAGTTATTTAGGTATACTAAATCCTAGAACCTCTAGGTGATTAATATAGCCAATAAGTTTGACTAAACGAGACCTAGCTAGTGCACCTTCTTCAAGATTTTTCATGAAGATCATCTTGAAGATCTTAGACCGTTCCTATCTTCATCTCTCTTGATATAGATCACCGATATGATGAAGTACTCTATAAGCATCCTTGTTTTCTTGTGACTTCATGAGTTCATTAGAAATAGATGAAATCATTAAACACTACATATAAACCATGTCACTCATGTGCTTATCATAGATAATAAACTCCTCATCACTCAACTCCTTAGAATGAAAATATGGGATTTAGAATTCTAGCATGTTGGATTTCTCTTGATAGTGAAGAATAACCTGTAGGTGTCTGAACCATTCCTTAAAATTACTGCAAGTTAGAAGATGATCTTTCTCTAAGATTTATCATAGGGATATGTTGGATGATAAAATTTCCATTATTCTACAAAAATAGATAAGATTATTAGTATTTGTATTGATTATAATTTATGGGAGACATAGTTATAATAATAATATTAATTTTATTAAGTCTCCCATTATTTTATCTGGTCTCAACATACCTTACCATTAAACTCATAATGTCCGATAAATTTATAATTTTTAGTGGTAAAGATCTGTATTTACCATTGTATGATCTAGACCAGGGCCATGAAAACCTTAATAAGGTGTTTCGTTAGGCAGTCTTTCCAACTTTGGGCTTATAAAACCTTGTTCTATTGAATGGAATACCCAATCTAAAAATATAGACTCATATTTCCTCAACACTGGCCACCAAATTTGTATTTAGTAGACTAAAGCTATTAAATTCAATACATGTTTGGTTAATTTGACCCATCATCTTCGTTAAGACTCCTTGATAATTAAATGTTACCTCCAACTATGGATTGAGCCGACAATTTAATTATGTCTGGTATTAATTCAGATAATTGAAGGAATAATCCATTGATTTTAATTTCAGGGATTTTTTATTATGAAAACATTTTCTTATTTTATCTTTTACACGTCTTGTTAATATTAAGTGGATTTTACATAAGTGATTAACCATGTATCGATAAAAACATTATGCCTAAATATTTTATTTTAATTCAATAATTTTATATTAAATGATTTTTTTATGTTTTCACATCCTTGAATCTATAAAATAAATCATACATAGATATAAATAAAATAAATAAATAAATAATGTGACCATGAGCTTATCTAATGGTTGATTTATTGAGATGACAATAAATCAACCAATGATCCCGTAACACCCCACGTTTTATGAATTATGTTTTCTTGGATAAATTAAATTTATTTGATTGCTTGAATTATACTCAACACCTAGTTAAGATTTCACTACATGCAACACTGGGTTAACATGCATTACACACGATACTAAGTTTTAAATAAACAATGACATACTATTAATATTATTATTCAAATGCGACTCTTATAACCTAGTTATTAAACTTTGTGATATTAATAGATATGAATTATAATTTTTTTACATAAAGGAAACATATTGAAAAAAAATTACTTAATTTTCAGCAATGTCTTTATATGATTCAAAGATAATATTTTCTCAAAAAGTGTTTATTTATTTATTGTTTTGTTAACATTAATAAAATTAAATTTTAAAAATTTTAAAAATTAAATTTTATAATATAAAATTCATTTTTTAAATCCTAATATAAAAATTATATAAGGGTGAATATTTGTGAATTTTCTGAAAAGTAATGAATTTTAATTGAAAACCTCCTTTTCATTTAAATTATTAAAATTGTTAAATTATATTTTAAATTTTTTAAATGAAAAATTATGTAAATTATATATAAATTAATCCAATTTATTTCATTGGAATCAATTTCATATCGAATTTTGATATAAAATCTTTGTAAACTTTAGAACATTTTCTCTTTAAAAACCTGCATTCTCATCGCGCCTGGGGGGTTCATTTTAAAATAAAAATTTGTATTTATGTGAATAGAATTTGTAAAAATTGATTAAATATTTTTTATCATAAAAATTTATATTATATAATAATTTCATATTAATTATTTACCAAAATGAATTGTAAAAACATTAAAAATTATTTACCATGGTTAAGGTAAAAATGAGTTCACTGAGGGTTAAGATAAATATATAAGGGTTGAAAATAACCCAAAACATTTAAAAAAACATTTTATGTTCATATTTAATCCTAATACATTATATTCTCAATAATTTTCCTTTATTGGATCCTTGTGTCATGAAAAAAACACAGGTGAAATTCTTTCATTCAAACAATTACAAGTGTGCCACTCACCTCACTCATAAAAGGCCACCCTTTCTCCTCTCTTCTTAACACCCTCAAACCATATCTTTTTGGATGAAACCTTCCCAAATAACATAAATCCTTACATAATCACATAATATAATCCTTAATTTTTATATAAATATAACATAGTAAGGCTTTTGGTGAAAACCTTTGGAGGGTACCCGAAGAAGAGGTAACGTTTATCAAGGAGTGTTTGTGTTTTATTTATTCCTCCACCACCTTAAATTATTATTTTACCATTATAATATTTCATAAACATAGTATATTATATATAATTATATTTTTTATGTTATGTTCAGGACCTACAATCTTCTCAGCTTCCATCAAATGGGATACTAAATCATCATTCGTGAGTACGACAGGCTACCGCCCTGTGAACTAATGAAATCTTTTTTTCCATTACCATCTATCACATATGGAAATAATGATTTAATTACTCTTTATCTATAATATTTATTATATTATTATTCTTTTTGAATTATTATATCACACATACATTCTTACTTTCCATTTTTTTGGAATACAATAATGTCGCCCGTGTGTACGGTGAACTATTGCCTCGCAAAGCGATGTGATACATTCACGATTCCCATGGAAGGTAATAAGAATGAAATTAATGGAAATATATGATATATATGAAATAAATATTATTATTTAATCATGATATCTCAATTAAATTTAATTATTTCAGTACATCAAATAAATGGAAAGAACCTTCATGTGTATGTACGACATACCATCTCTATGAATGGTGTATTTCATTTCTTATCTATATCATTTATAGATTACTATAAATATATATAAAATGAACTTATATGATATTTATATCATGTTTAATGTTATTTATAAGATGGAACTATTATCAATGTAATTTTTCAAAAAATAAGAAATCAAAACTTACATGAAAAACAAAGTAGTTATTGCCCGAAATGTGACTTAACATGAAATTGTTAATAAATGGGTAATAAAATTTCATAAGTAAATAGTATATGGTATTATATATATATATGTATATTTTTTAATATATGTATAATAAACTTATATTTATTATGTTGGAGGTTTGAATGTTCACTAAGGAAGTCAAGACTTAAGCTAATCTTTATCTCAATTTTCCTTCATTGAGATATATGTTATGTTATGGACCTATATTCTTGTATGAGGTTTATAAATAGCCCATTTTATATGTAATATAATTAATTTATTTATCCTAATTATATTTTAAATTTCATTTAATTATATACCTTCACGGGGATTACATTTCAATGTTACCAATGTGGTAAATGTTTTATGTTTAAATTTCATCATTTAATAGGATTGTTCATTATTATATTTTTGATGATATAATACTATGATCCATATCTCAATAAACTCATTAATTTTATTATCCAAAAGTTATATAATGAGAATACATTTTATCCCTTAACTTTACTATCTTTATGTACTCAATAGATCAAAAAATAATGTTATTTATAAAAATATTCCTTTCAATCGAAAACCCCTTTTCTTCTAAAACCATGTTTTCTAAATTTTTTTTCAAAGTGGAAAATATATTTTCATAAATAAATGTATCAAATGATTTTTAAATATTATTTTATAAGTTTTCAAGAATACTTTCAAATAATAATAATTAAAAAATGATTTATTTTTTTAAAAGTGATTTGAAAAGAGAAGTTATTTTTCCTAAAAGAAATGTTCCACATGATCATTAAAAATAATGTTCTATCTAAGATGACAAAATTTTATGTTACTTATGATTTAATGGGTTATTGATCCAAGTATACCATTCTTATTTTTTATCATAATGGTTTATGTTTATGAAAAAAAATTGTTTATGAAACCCAGTTCTCTTCTACAGGTTTTACCATGATAAAATTCTTATAAAACCCATTTCTTTTTTCACAGGTTAATCTATGATGAAATGATAAAATTATTATCAAACCTATCTATTTTCCATAGGTATTGATAAGATGAAATGTTTATGAAACCCAATTCATTTCAAGTGTTATTATATGATAAATGTTTTATCACATTATGGTTCACATGTGTATGATTTTTATTATGTAATGGGTGGGACCTATAACTCTGTCCAATTCATTGGGTAATAATAAGTGTTATATGAGCTCAGAGGGAGTATGAGTAGTTATAACAAACCCAAAAAATAGGGTACATAGGTGGTTATCACAACTTGAAAAATAGGGTACACGAGTGGTTAGCCCAAGCCTGAAGTAGGTACATGGGTGGTTAGCCCAATAAAAACATGTTATAAATGTCTTGGTGGGTATCATTAATATAATATTTTATATTCTTATGTGTATTCCATAAAATTATGCCTCATTATAGTGTTTTGATATTAGGGATCATGTTCTTTGATTCCCTTATGATTTATCTCTTATAAACTTCCAATCTTTATGTAATTACTCATGATTATGATCTTTGATATGCAGGGTACAATTTTCAAATGTTTCGATCTTGTTCTCATACCCTTATGTTCATGTTATGATTACGTATCTCCCTTTTTTACCCTTACTGAGCATTTTATCTCTCCCTTTATTATATTTATTTTCCCCAAGTTATGAAGAATTTAATTACATATGATATGAATAAGAAGGGTTATAGTTATAAAGATCATAGTGGGAGATGATGAAGTTTACATATGGACTAGTTTCTTGTATTCCCATGTTTCCAAACACACTAAAATGTTACAGTCCTCAGGCACGTGTTTGTGTAGTGTAATGAATATTCATAAAAATTATATATTATATATTAACTATAATCCTAGGTCTCTATAGTTAGTATCATAGTATAGGTTTATTTAACCATTATAAACTAGTATGACAAAAATTTAGTTAGATGCCTATGGATATTTAAAAGGATATGTCTAGGTATTTATCTAAGTATAAGTATAAGGATGAGTCAATGTATAAGAAAATTTAATAGAATAACGTTAAAGGATAGGGCGAGTGGTTTCCAAGTAATTTCATCCATATAATAATACTACAAGTAGATTTAGATGTGGAACATAGGTACCTAGGGGTAATAACTCTAGAAATGATACATTAAGATGGACCAATCATCAGCTGGTGCATGAAAACGGGACTTGTTTCACACCTAGTCTGACACTCCTTGAAGATATTCTCTAGAAAATTATAAACTCTCTATGGACCATCATTAAGGATTTAAATAGATTATGACTATGGATGACCTAGGATAAACCTATGGTTTCACAAATTAATAATAAGGTTTCATGATTTAGATATAATATTAGTTATTTTTCATTATCATGAGGTCCCCCACTATGATTATTGTTTCTTACACTATTTTTTGTGTTTATTAAATATCTAGAACCCAATGGAACTATGTTAATGTAGAGTATGAAAGATAATCCGATGATTTTCCTCTTAAGTAGACAAACTTTATGGGAGATGGAATGAAAAATCACATTTTTATAATCATGAAAATTTATCAATCCATGAATCATGATGAAATTAAAAAAACATTAAAGGAGGGAACAACAATATGTTGAGTCCTTCATGAGTAAATTTCTACCTTACTTCAATAGAACCATTGATCTAATAGTTTCTATGAAATGGATCAGTACCATTGAAAATATATTTTATATTCTCTAATGTTTGGAACATGAGAAAGTTATTTTGGCTATCTACCACTTGGAAGGTGAAGTAGATCAATGGTGGAATCTCATAAAGAATGAAAGGTAACATGATGAAATTGATTCCATGGATTGGGATGAGTTAAAGAACTTATTTTTCAACAAGAACTTTACACATATTATTTGTACAAATATGGAGAAGGAGTTACTTGATCTAAAGAAAAATTATGTTGAATCCATTGGCACCCATGAGGAAAATTTTACAATACTTCTATGGTATGATATTGGTATTATCATCCAACCTAAGATTATGGTTTCTAATTTCTTCAATGGTTTAAAACCAAGTCTCTAAAAGGAATTATATATAATAGCCTTTAGTAGCTATGAATAGATTGTTTAATGTGTCTTCAAGGTGTAAATGGAAGTTTGAGTTACGTATCAATCTCATGGTTTTGATAATAATAGAAAAATGTAATTAAAATAAATACATAGGGATAATGGAGAGATGAAGATGGTCTTTCCTTTATGACCAAAGTGTTTGAAGAAGCATGGAGGAAATTATCTGAAGGGGGATGCTAAATGATTTATGTATGGAAGTCAAGGTCATCTAGTGTATGAATACCAAAGTGATGGAAGAAGTTATCTAATGATACAAATAAAGAAAAATCTCCACAGAATGATCCACCCACACTCTAGTGTTTCAAATTCAAGGAGTTGTGGTATTATTCAAACAAGTGCCCAAATATAAGGGTTAGTGATGGTGATCAACTCAAGTATCCTCTTAAGATGGGGTACAAGGGGAAATCTCATGTGATCACTATTTCTAATGAGGGGTACAATAATGATGTGGTGAAAGGTACACTTACTAACCACTCTAAAAATGATAATGTCTTATTTTACTTTAAATCCACCCATTCTATTATATCTGAAGAATTTTCTAAGGGTATCAAGATTACACCCAAAGATTATATATAGTATTAGCAGTGAAAATCCATAACAGTACAATGATAGCATCTCAAATATATGATTCCTCTTCAGTTTATGTTTTTGGGAATGTGATTTATGAAAGTATTATCATTCTAACTCTGGTTGAATTTGATGTTATCATGTGAATGGATTGGATTTCTCTATATAAATCCCCTATTAATTTTCAAGGAATAGAAGTCACATTTTATATTCCAAACCAACATAAGATCTTATATCAATGTGATGATCAGTAGGAACTTCTAATGGAGATCACATCCATTGTATGGTTCTTAATTACAATTTATAAGGGGTGTTTATATCATATGGTTAGGAATAAAATCTAAATCAATGATATGACTATTGTGAGTGAATTTTTTGATGTCTTTCTGAAAGAGTTACATAGACTTCCAAAAAAATGTGAAGTTGATCTCTCTGCATAACTCATACATGGAATCACACCAATTTCAAAGAATCCCTATAGAATGGCCTAATTGATTTGTAGGAATTGAAGAAGAAACTCTTGGAAAACATTGATAAGGGATTCATTAAGTGGGTCACCTTGGGTTTCACCTATTCCTTTTATTTAAAAGAAATATGGATCAATGAGACTATGAATTGATTAACAGGAGATGAACTAGATCAAAATTAAGACCAAGTATCCCCATCCCTATATTGATAACTTGTTTAATAAATTACATGGATCACCATACTTTTCTAATATTGAACTTTGTTCTATATTTCCTCAATTAAGGGTAAATAAGGAGGATATACACAAGAAATAATTACATAAATGGTATGTACATAATGAATATATAGTGATTATATTCGATTTTACTAATTTACACTCTATATTTATGGATTTAATGAATAGATTCCTTAGAGATGACCTTGATCAGTTTGTGGAAGTCTTTATAAATGATATTATTATATGTTAAAAGATAAAGAAAGTTCATGGAGATCACTTTATAATAGTAATAAAGAAATTAAGGAAAGAGAAAATATATAAAACAATTCAAAAATATAAATTTTTGCTACAAAAGTTTTCATTTTTGAGTCATATAATATCAAGAGAAGGTATATGGGTAGATCCATCAAAGAAGAAAGTTATTGAATGTTGGCCCAAACTAACCATGGTGACTAATATCTATAGTTTTATTGTTTCAATTGTATTTTATCAATGATTTGTGGAGAATTTCACATGACTATATAATCTACTCACCAAGTTAACTTGTAAGGGAGATATCTTTCTCTCGATAAATGAATGTGCAGAAAATTATAATAAACTAAAGTGAAGGTTAGTAAAAACAATTTTTCTTACATTATCCTATAGTATAGATGGGTTTTTAATCTATAGTGATACACACATGATGGGATTGTTATGTTCTTTTATGGAAAATTAAATGTTTATAGCTTAAGGCTCACAAAAATTGAAGGTTTATGAGAAAAATTACCCAACTCACGATTTAGAGTTGGCTACAGTAATTATTACATTAAATATATTGAGGAATTATCTTTATGGGGAAAAGTGTAATATATATATTGATTAAATAATTTTAAAGTATATATTCACATAAAATGATTTTAATATGCAACATAGAAGAAGTTTAGAGATTATTAAATACTCTGAATGATCAATACATTACCACCCTATGAAAGTGAACAAGGTGGATGGTGCTTTGAGTTAAATGGATGAGGAAATTTTATCCATGATGAGGATAAAAAAAGATCCAGTATTTCTTGATTTTCAGAGGATGGATATGGATATATTTAATGAAGGGGATAAATCCTATCTTTCTCAATTGAATGTTCAACCATCAATCCAAGTAAAGATTAAAGTGGGATAGAAGGAAGATGAAGATCTACAAAATAAGGTTAGAAATGTTTCTAAGTTTAACCTTAATCATGATGGAATCATAAGGTTCAGAAACCATGTACACATTCCATCCATACCATATTTGAAGAAGTATTTGTTAGAGGAATATCCTAGTTTTTAATTTTCGATCTATTCAGTAATTATAAAGAGGTATATAAATTTGAGAGAGTATTTCTAGTGGGATAACATGAATAGAGATATCATTGAGTTTTTATCTTGATTCTTGTTATGTTAGCATGTAAAGGCTAAAATAAAAAATTCTAAGGGGATGTTACATCCATTAACCATACTAGAATGTAAATGGGGAAAAATCACTATTTTTTTATAGTTGGGTCCCTAAAATATTTAAAGGGAAATACTCTATTTGGGTTTTAGTTGACCACCTTACTAAGTTATCAAACTTCATCGCTATCAGAGAATACTTATATTTGGATCATATTTCTAGTATATACATTAAGGAAGTGGTAAGGTTTCATATAGTACCACATTCCATTATGTCTGATCAGGATTTGAGGTTTACCTAAAAGTTCTAGAAAAGTCTTCAGTAATATCATGATATGAAGTTGAGTTTCAGAATTTTTTATCATCCTAAAACCAATTTTCATTTAGAAAGAACAATTTAAACCCTATAGGATATGTTAATATCATGTTATTTTTATTTCAAAGTTGTTTTAGATCAACACCTTGATCTAGTAGATTTTTATTACAATGATATCTTTCACTCAAGCATTTATATGGCACCTTATGAATCCATTTATAGAAAGAAATGTAGAGATCCAAATTACTGGAATGAAGTTGGAGAAAGAATTCTATTGGGAACTGAGATAGTAGAAGAAGTGGTAGAGAATGTTAGAGCAATTAATAAAAACATCAAAACATCTTAGAGTTGAAAGAAAAGTTATGTTGATAATATTTGATGAGATCTAGAACTTAAAGTTGGGGAAATTTCTTTTCTAAGAATTTTTCAATGGAAGAAGGTTTTGATATTCAGGAAGAAATGGAAACTAATCCCTAGGTATATCATCTCGTTTGAAATTATTGGGATGGTAGCCTATCAGTTGGTGCTTCCAAAAAACCTATCTCAATTCCATGACGTGTTCTATGTATCTCTCCCTAAGAAGTACACACTTGACTCTTCACATGTAAAAAACCCAGATTTCATCCTGTTGAAGAATGATCTTTCTTATAAAGAACAATCAGTGGAGATTCTAGATCATATAGATAAAGTTATATGAAACAAAACCACTCACATGGTCAAAGTTTTTTAGAAAACCCACCTTTTTATGGAAGGTATATGGTAACTTGAGGATATGATGAATCAAAAGTGTCCTCATTTGATTTTATCAGAGTGACGAATTTCAAGGGATAAATTCATTTTAATGGGGGTAGAATGTAAAAACCTGAGTTTTTATGAATTATTATTTTTTATCTAATAAATTAAATTTCTCTAATACCTTGTGTTGCATGTAACACAAATTTAATATTGGCCTACATGAAACACTGGGTTATCTTGCATTACACACGACACTGAGTTTTAAAAAAACCATGATATACTATTAATATTATTATTCAAACATGACCGTTATAACCTAGACATTAATGTTAGTGATATAAATTGTAATAAATATTTTTTAATTATTAATTATAATGATTTTATATAAATTAAATGTATTGATAAAAAGTACATAATTTTTGGTAATATCTTTATATGTTTCGAAAGTACTATTTTCTCAAAAAAAATGTTTTATATTTCTTTTTTTGTGAACATTAATAAAATTATTTTTTCACAATTTTAGAAAATTAATTTTTTATAATAAAAATAATTTTTGAAATCATAATATCAAAATTATATTAGGGGTAATTTTTTTGGATTTTTCTAAAGTTTTTCATTTTTTGATGAATAGTGAAAAATACTGAATTTAAATTGAAAACTACCTTTTAATTTAAATTGGTTATAAAGTTAAATTATACTTTAAATTTAATTTAAAGTAAAAATACTTCTATTACATATAAATAATTCTAATTTAGGTTATTGGAATCAATAACATATTGAATTAAGATATAAAAACTTTGTAAACTTTTAAATATTTTCTATTTAAAAACCAGCATTCTTGTAGCCTCCACGAGAATAATTTTGAATTTAAATTTTCCAATTATGTGTATAAAATTTTTAAAAATGGATTCATATTTTATATCATAATAATTTATGTTATATAATAATCTCAACTTAATTTTTTACCAAAATAAATAGAAAAAATAGTAAAAATTATTTACTACAATTAAGGTAAAAATGAGTTTATGAGGGGGGGGGGGGGTTAAAATAAAACTAGAAGGGTGAAAAATAAACCAAAACTTGTTGAACATCTATTTTATGGGAATATTTTGACTTTATACAATGTAGGATTGAAAATGGTTCCTTATTGGAGCCTTGTGACAAGAAAAAATGTGGTTGAAATTCTTTCTTTCAAAATATTACAACTATGCCACTCACCTCACTTATAAAAGGTAACCCATTATCCTCTCTTATTCACACCTAAAAAACAAATTTTCATCCCATAAATTACCAAATCACTTCCCAAATTCACTCCTCTCATCTTTGATGCCTTACTTTAGACTAGAATATAACCTAGGAAGGCTTTTGGTGCAAACCTAAGGAGGGTACCTGAAGAAGAGGTAATGTTTATCTAGGAGATTTTTTTATATTTATTAATCCACCCCTTAAATTACTATTATACAATGATGATATAATAAAATTAGTATCTTATATATAATATGATTTTTTATGCTAAGTTCATGACCAAAAACCATCTCCACTTCCATCAAATGGGTTACGGAATCATCATTCGTGTGTGTGACAAACTACCACCCCACGAACTGATGTCATCGATTTTTTTCCATTAAAAACTCTATAATATGTAAATAATGATTTAGTTATTGTTTATATATTAAATTTATGATATTATTATACTTTTTGAATTATTATATCACACATACCTTCTTACTTTATATTTTTTTGGAATAAGATAATGTCTATCATATGTATGGAGGACTATCGCCTCACCAAGCGATATGATACGTTCATACTTTACATGGAAGGTAATAAGGATGTTATTAAAGGAAAAATTTTATATATATAAAATAAATATTATTTTATAATGATAATATGTTAATTAAATTTCATTCTTTCAATATTCTGATAAAATGGAAACAACATTCATGCATACGTATGATATATCGTCTCTATGAATAATGTGTTTAATTTACTATCTATATATTTTATAGATTACTATAAATACATATATAGTGAATTTATATGATATTTATATCATTTATAACATTCTAGGAATGATGGAACCATGATCAAACTAAGAGGACCAATAATAAAAAAAATCAAAAACTTACATGAAAAATAATGCTGTTATTGCCCGAAGCGTGAATTTGTCAAGGAATTGTTAATAAAAAGGTAATTAAAAGGTCATAAGTAAATAATATATGGAATTATATATATATATATATATATATATATATTAATTTTTATATTATATATTTATGACAAAATTATATTTATTATACTATAGGTTTTAACATGTACAAATGAAGTTAAGACTTAAGGTAAGAGATCTTTGTTTCAATTTACCTTCTTTGAGACATATGTTAGGTCACACACCTATCGTATTATACAAATAGTATATAAAACCCCTTTTATATATAATATAATTAATTTTTTATCCTCATAATATTTTAAGTTTTATTTAATGATTTTCATTCATGGGTCTTATGTTTCAAAGTTACCATAGTGGTAAAGGCTTTATGTTACAATATCATCATTTATTAGGATTATTCATGATTATGTTTTAGATGATATAATATTATAATAAATATCTTAATAAACTCATGATTTTAATTATCCTATGTTTATTTCATGAGAATAAATTTTTCTGTTCACTTTACTCTCTTTATATACTCAAGAGTTCAAAAAGAATGTTTTTAATAAAAGGCATCATTTCATTCAAAAACCCTTTTATTAAAAAACCACATTTTCTAAAGATGTTTTCAACTTGTTTTATGTTTTAAAAAGTGTCTTAAAATTGTAAATGATATTTTCTTCAAGAAATGTGTTAAATGATTTTTAAAGATTCATTTATATGTTTTCAAGTTTATTTTCAATGAAAAGTATTTCCAAAATGTTTTATGTTTTAAAAAGTGAATTTCAAAGAAAAGTTATTTATCCTCAAAGAAATGTTCCATGTGATATTTGAAAATAATTTTCCATATAATATGACATCCTTTGATGTTACTTATGATTTTATATGGTTATTAACCAAGGATACCATTCTTATTCTTTCTCTGAATGGTTTATGTTTATGATGAAAATATGTTTATTAAACCCATTTCTCTTCCATGGGTTATACCATGATAACACTAGTATGAAACCCACTTATTTTTAACATGGGTTATTATATGATGAAAAATGAAATGATTATGAAACCCATCTATTTTTCACAGGTTATGCTAAGATGAAATCTTATGAAACCCATTTCATTTCATGGGTTATGATATGATTAATGTTTTACGATATTGTGGAAAACATGTGTATGATTTTCATTTTGTGATGGATGGGACCTATTAGTCCCTAAAAGTAATTGGGTAATGAAAAATGTTCTATGAGATCAGAGGGTACACAGGTGGTTATCCCGTTCCCAAAAAAATAGGGAACATGGGTGGTTATCCCAAGCCCGAAGAAGGTACACAAGTGGTTAGCCCAATCCTAGCATGTTATGAATGTCTTCGTGGGTATCCTTGACATAATATTTTCTATACATACATTTATTCCTAAAATATATGTCTTATTCCAATGTTATGATATCATAGATCATGTTATTTGATTCCCTTCTGATTCATGTCCTACAACCTACAAATATTTATGGCATACTTAATATTATGATCATTGATATATAGGGTATGGTTTTCAAATGTTATGATAATGTTCTCATACCCTTATGTTCATGTTATTATTATGTATCTCCCTTTTTTACCCATACTGAGTATCTAACCTCAACTTTTATTATGTTTCCTTTCCCTAAGTTATGATGAAATTAATTACATATGATATGTTTAAGAAGGTTACTATTTATGAAGATCATAGTGGGATATGATGTAGTTTATCTTTGGACCGATTTCTTATGTTTCCAAATTTATGGTCCTAAATAATGTGTGTATAATATAATGAAAACTCATAAAAATGATGTAATATCTATGCATGATAAACTTGGGTTTCTATATACCCTTGGGGAAAACTCATTATGCTAATCTTGGCACGGGTTTTAGAATCCCACTTTTTGACCTATATACCACCCATGTTGGTTTCATCTTGGTTCCATTATGAATTGCCTCCAACTTAGATGCACCTTAATGTGTATTCATTCTCCCTTAGATACTCATTTTATTATATATGGTTTTTAACTTTGACATAGGTTATGGTAACCAAAGTATTGATTAAAGAAAATTACATAAAACAACATTGGACACTTATTTCTTACATAATAAAGGAGGAAGGGATAAAACACATACCATCCAAATTAATTTAATAATAAATAATTTCAAACCCATGAAATAAAATTTTGTTAAATTTGACCAATTAATACATATTCCTAGTCAAATCTCTTGATCAATCATACACATGCATCCACTAGGCATTTAAAACATCTAGTTAAAATTTATTTCAATTAATTATTTAATAAGATTAAACATGAATAAATTAATTTGATTAATTATATTATTAATAAATTAATTCATTTTAGCTTATTCCATCCAATTTTATAAAGATTCCCATATTTTATGATTTTAAATAAAATGAATAATCTCATTTTATTTAAAATTTAACAAAATAGTATATATATTTGTACTTGGTAGCAACCCAACGAGTACCTATCTAAAATATTCATCATGATACTTGTTGAATATGATGAAATAACATGACATATTGAATAAATAATATGATTAATAATTTCATGGTATGTGATTTAGAATTAATGAAACATTAAACACATGAAAATTATATTTCTTCTATGATTTAATGCACACAAATTCTTTACTCTGAAAAAACTATACATGATTTATAGTTTTGAATATTATAAAAAATTATTTAATAATTTAATATAATATAAAACCTAAAAAATGAATTTTACTATCAATTTAATGAATTAATAAACTTAGGTTGATGAGGTTTAATAGAGTAATTAATTAAATACAATATTTCCATGAAAATAGGTAAAGTACATGACATGTGGAAGCTGACTACATGATGTTTATTTTGGTTCCTGAGATGTATTCAACACTGACCTAGGGACTCGATGTGTACTTAACTTAGACATTACTAAGGAACATGATGCATAAGAATGACACATGAAGTGTAATTCAAATAGAATTACTGCCATCCTGTACGCTACATGTATTAAATACACACGATGTATTAATTACATGACACATATCAACCTTATATTTTTATCATGAAAACACGTGGACTACAGAACATGTTGTATATATAAATGACAAGAATTCTTGAAAATATATGTGTCGTCAAGGCTATTCAACACATAATAAATATAATACACACAATATGTATTAATTACATAATGAACCAAAGTCCATGTAGGTTTTTTAGTGTAATGAAAAAGGGTACACAACATGTGGAAAATGAGTACACACCATGTTACCCTATGTTATCCAACCACAGTTCTTGTCACCTTCAGAAGGGTTCTTCAGATTTGATCTTCAGTAATTATTAACAAATCTTTGTTATTTAATTAAGAAATGAAGTGGATGAAGAAGTGATATCAATGATAAGATAATGTTAAAATAAAACAAGAAATAAAATTTAAATTTCAAATTCATAATAATAAATAATAAAAAAATAATTATAAATTTTAACTAACCCCTATGATACCACTTTATGGTTCTGGCCACATCAGAAACACAGGTCAGGAAAATGGACAACTTGTATTTTTTCTTCAAATTTGATGGATCATTCACATATTGTAAAAGGCATAAATTTTATTACCAATGAAATTTTTCCAATGATTATTGAAAAATAAGGTTTATAAAACCAAGAAAAGATCTTTTAAAACTAAATTTATAATTAATTTAGTAGATCATAAGAAATAATACCTCAATATTGAGATCTTTCTTTTATAAAGATGTTGATTGTTCTATCAAAATTGGTGTAACATCATTGCATAATGAGGACCCAAAGTAGTACCCCTATAGCAGTGATCTACGTATGCTCCTTCAATCTTTGAATGACATAATTGAATAATTAGGTTCTAGCTCAACTAATTGATCATTTTTAATTATTCACATTTGATCACTTTAAATTCCTTAGAGCTTGAAGCAATCTCCCTTTTTATTCTCATTTTTGAGGGGATGATTGGAGGAGGAGTATCTTGAGAAGAATATATTGTGCACAATGATTAACCTTATCTAGAATGCCATGATAGTCTATTTATAGACCTAGGGTTAGGGTTTAACATTTTATTAATTTCATAAGGACCCTTAATAATTTATTAAACACTTATGAGACACCATTCCATGTAATAAAATAATAATAATATTTTACCGCATGATGCGTGATAATTGTAATAGAAATAAATATTATTTTATGGTCTTGAAAATTAATATTTATCATCATATATAATCTCTATCAACTCTCTCTCCTTGATATTTATAGAATATGTGAATAAATATTTTTATTAAATATTTTTTCATTGTTAAATAAATAAATATTTTATATATAGAATGGAGAATAAATATATATTTAATATTCACATATGTAAATATATTATTTATTTAATAAATAAATATTTATTTATTACAATGAATATAACAAGAGATAAATAAATATTATATATTTTTGTAGTTAAATAATTACCTTGAGAATAAATATTTATTTAATATTTGTAATGATTAAAAAATCTTGAATAAATATTATCTCCTAGTCTCGAGAATAATATATATCCTAATTATTAAATATAAATAATATTTAACTGAGAACAATAGAAAAAATTCGTGTGTGAACCTTTATGCGTCTTCCTTAGTGGCATTAGGCGGACTTACATAAAGTCTAAGATTACTATCTAATAATGGGTTAGGGGAACCACTTATGAAGAATATATTTCATAATGAAAAAATCACATGCAAACACTCGCTATTTAATATAATAACTTTGTCATGACATCTCATCAAGAAGTTTTCATACTTGTGTCATCAACCATAATACTTAATATATCTTTCTTTGATTATCTGGAATGAACATGTTTATATCACCATGGACATAGAATTTATTTTTATGGTTCTATTCCAATTAAATGTTCAAGATATAAAATTTTATAAATATAGAAGTTAATAATACATTCTTGACTTATTCAATAATAACATACTATTCATGATGTACTGAACACACCCAACTTCACAATAAACTCTATCATCATGGTTTATGAAAATGCATCAAAGTACATGAGTCATGACATGTATTAATAATAATATTAAATTCCAAGGATCACTAAAAATTCACACATATAAGAAAATCCAATGAAACATATAATGTGAATTTCCTATAGGCAAGTTTATTCTCATAATCTGCAATCTTGGAGATTATCAAGTGAAAAATTCATGAGATGAAGTCTCATATGATTATGAGTACTCGCATCTGAGATTCAACATGCTATGTTTCCAATTATATAATGTTATCTAACCATAGAATAAGTTTAAGATTCTTATAATGTAATTTCAAGGTTCTCAACATCGTGGGGAACTGCTATGCCCTTTTCAATGTGACATATTTTATGGGATATTATTACATTAAATTCACAAAAAACTATTAATGATATTTAATAATATATTTTAATTAATATCCACTTATTTGAATATACATTCAATCCAAATTATTCATGGTTTTCTTCCAAGACACTAACCCCAACAACAATGGTATTAGAACATAAGTTCTTTAAGGATTTAATGTGTGAATTCTGTAGTTTTTGAATAACATCACCATCCCTATAACATGCTAGTCCCCATGTTGTAGCTATAGTTACTTCAAAATACATAGATCACCATCTCCATACTGTAGTGTAAGGAATGGTTCACCTTTTGGGTAACTTTCCAAGAATTTTAAAATGGACATAGAAAGATCACCATAGTGTAGAGAAAGACATGGTTCTCTAAATTAACTTTATTAAAATTAATAGCATAAAGGTAATATAATTTTTTTTCTTTATGATATAGATCTTACCAAAGTTTATTACACTTATGGGTGGTGACCTATGTAAGAGTAACTGTCTTTACCCTTATCCAATCATACCCAATTATATACGGGTAAAATAGTAAAACCTTAAAAAATATTTTTGATAAATTCACTTACAATTTATAAAATGTTTATAAATGATAAGTGTGAAGTTTTATAAAAAATTTATATTTATTAATTATAATGTTTTTATAATTAATTGAATAAAATTTTATAAAACATTTAAATATTCCTTAATATTAAATTTTTGTATTTTAAGTACCAAATAGATATTGATGATAAATTATTTCATTTATAGTCAATGGATTATGAAAGGTCAATGAGTATGTTAAAAAGAATAAAGGTAATGTTTCCTATAGGTTTTCAAAAAGTAGTTTCACTAAAATAAAATTAGTGAGTTCGTAAGAAAAAATTGTGAGTTCATAAAAATAATATTTCTGATTTCACCAAAAACTTAAGAAATGGAAATGAATGTTGAGAAAACCTAATAACACTTATCAGAAGTGAGTATCATAGATGAAGGAGATTAGGTGTAAGGTGATTGGAAGAAGTGTTTCTTTCTAGATTTAGAATTATATATATTGTAATTAAATGATATTACTAAAGGAAACATATTAGTGGATTTGAATTTGAATTTGTATAGAAAAAGAGTAAGTTTAGTAGAAGATTATTTTGGTTTATAAAAATTGAGAGTATCCTATAAGTAGTCACTGATGAGTATAATGTGTTTATATATATAAATCAAGTTCACTAAGTATACATGTGAACTCACTAGAATAAAAGTAAAATCTGTAAAAAAAAATCTAGAATTAAAGGGGAAAGGATGGTAGTAAATGCTAATAATTGTTGTAGAAACAATAAATACTTTTACCAGAAGTATAATATAAACATATGATGATTGTTAAACCATTCTTTAAGTGATGTAAAAACATTAAATATATTGAAAAGTATCATACAAAAAAATTTATATGTAATTGGAGATATTGAAGATCAATGTTAAATATGTATGGGATAAGTTTATAAGAAGTTAAAAAATGTAATTTCATAAAAATAAGAGTTTACCAGATGCTATTAATTTTTAATATAGAATGATGATATGGTCAAAAGTCACTTATTGAATAAAAAATAAGTGATTATAATAAGAAGGATGGACCAAACATGATAATTTATAAAGTCTCTAATATTGATCCATGAAGAATGTATGGTGAAATTAACTTTATGAAGAGACTTCCCTATAAATATTTTGTAAAATGTATAAAGTGGTATGTAGTTTAATATACACCTGTATAAATAACATCAATCGAAGATTCATAGAATTTAATACGTTTGAAGGCCTACAGAAGAGGAAACTGCATAGTAAGTAGATTGTACCAAGATAACTTAAATTTTTGGAAGATCAATACAGATGATGCTAGGTTGTTTTTTCATTGAAATGACACATCTTTGATGAAATATTAGATTTAACTCAATCTTAGTTGGTTGAATGTTAATCTAACCACAAGAAGTTAATGATCCATTAATAATAAATCCCACCCCCCAAAAAAAGGTTACAAAAAGAATATTTGTGAGAATAAAAGAAGATGTGAATTATGTGGATACCAAAATAAATAATTAAAAGACTGCAGTAAGAAGATGAGTCATGTTACTAGATTTAGATGCAGAGTAGTACATGTATTTGGGTTGCTGAAATGAAGTGAGTTGAGATCTCTAAAAAAAGTACTATTATGGAATAAAATGTCATTAAAATCACCAAAATTAGAATCACAATATTTTATCAAACATTTTCTATATTCCTCTAAGTTTCTTTAAAAATATTTTGGATGCACAGTTGAGGAATATAGAAATGGATACCTGAAGATGTTGTAGATTTTAGTACAACATATTGGAAGAACATAACAGGACATGAAGTGACATGTGATGAATAACAAAAAAGGGTGTGGGAGATTAAGGTAGAATAATA
This sequence comes from Viscum album, assembly GCA_963277665.1. Lineage (NCBI taxonomy): Eukaryota > Viridiplantae > Streptophyta > Magnoliopsida > Santalales > Viscaceae > Viscum > Viscum album. The sequence continues at coordinate 1,557,983,409 of OY728161.1, forward strand.
AAGATGATATTCCCATATGAATTTTTAGTTTAGAAAAGATGTGTCTGATTTAAAATAAAAAATAATATTTATGATATATTTATTAAAGACTTGGTAAGTTAGTACATAAGAAAAAGTTGATTAACTTAAAATTTCTGCGAAGTAAAAAACAAATCATGATCATTCTTATATGGTCATTCAAAATTTTATAATCAAGAAAGTAAGTGTGTGATTTTAGATATGATTTGAATAACTTTTTTAAATTTGAATTGATGTTGGATTTTGAAGATATTTTAATGGAATATTAGTTTTTAGTATATTTATATATGGAAATCAAAATTAATCCTTGATGTTTTTGAGCCAATATTTCATTTTTGTCAATAAGTCAATATGTGTTGGTGTAAAAAGTGATTATTCCTAGAGAATTATTATAGATTCACCTAAAGGAATTGGATTAAATGCTTGGGGAATTCTCATTGTAAATATGATGATTTAATCTTATGATCTTAAATTCCAAGACATGTTTCAATAAGGAACACATTATTTAAAACAATGTTTGGAATAATCATGTGGAGAACCATGCTATTATTTATTTTATGGATGATAAGAATAATTAAAGTTACCATGTAAAATAAATTATAAATTCATAAGGAAGAATATATGATGAGGAGTTTTTATTTGAATTTATTTGATATTTATCTTGAAGAATTTTTTGAAGAAAGTCCTGTATTTAACATTATTATTGCATTGTTTCCAAGTATAATTCATGCCTAATTTTAAAAAATAGGCCAACTCACAAGCTTGCCTAGGCCACTCAACAAAGGGAACATATGGGACCAGAATGTCTACCAAGCCCAAGGGAATAGCATTGGAAAGACCAATGGTGGTAGGGTTCATAGTAAGAGCATTTTGGACCCATGTATAAGGACCACATAGAACATTCCTGAAGGCATTCATGTGTTGGGCCAGAAGTCTATTGGAACAAGGCCCGATGGTGGTGTGTGAAGGTGGAATGGGTACCGAAACTCATATCCGACTTGAGAAAATAGTTGTCACCACATATCTAATATTCTAGAGGGAAGGATATGGAAGTTATATGTGGGATGTATAGCTACAAATAATATTCATCCATGCTTTTAAAAATTCAGAAATAAATGGGGCAGTCAGATGAGTTAATCTGCATCGTCCATTAAAATACTATGCATCTTATGATTTAAAATATGGAACCAAATGATCTACCACATAGTGAATATTTTCTTTTATTTCCATCATCTTCATCCTCTTGATAAGGACTATTCATGTGATCTTTCAAAGGATGATCACAAAAAAAAATCAAGACAAATGTCAATCAAAATGAAGCAAGGCATGCAATTTCATCTTGTATGCCTACTAATGTATTCGAAGAACAAAGATAGCACAAAATGACATTGTAAGAACCTATCACAAGAAACTATGATGATTAATGAGGCTTCTAATTATTCCATGATGAAAAATCATCATGTCATCTCAATATTATCAAGGATCATACGACAATAGGGATCCAACCTTGAATCCATCACATGAAGAACAAAAAAATATTCTTCCATATTTTAAAGGTATTATAATTTGAATTATTCAAGATTATATGGGGGATGTATATCAAGGCATCTAATTATCAATAAAGTGATCATGAATAGATTAAGAAACATTCATGTGGGTTTTGTAATCCCTTAGTGTTATTGAAGAAGCCTAGAGTTTCAACATTTATAAAATCCTGAGATCTTTAGGTGTTTGAAGGGTTACTTAGTACACCTTAAAAATTAGAGAAATTATTCATATATAAATCTAGGAATAGTATGGGGAATGATTTCTAAATTTTTGTGAGCTCAAGAGAAGCTCTAAAAATAGATAAATCCCACACAATCTAATCACTTTAAAGAGTATCCTAGGAGACATTTGATCCTACAAAGTCATTTTTAGAAGGAAACCACAGAAAATGAACATTTTCTCATAAAATATAACCTGTAAAAAAATAGGTCTTGTGAAGTGTTTAAAGGAGAACCCATGAGAAACTAGTTTTTGTGAAGCAACATAGGAGACAACCTATGGAAAAATAACTTGTATCACGAGGGAATCCATAGAGAAACAAATTGTCTCATGAAGAAATACACATATAACTAATCTTATCATGAAAAGTTGGTTGAGAAGGTATCTACAAATACAACTAGTGTCATGAGAAAGACCTCCCATGTATCCTTCCATGTTACATGAATAAAAATGTGGGGGAAACTATGGACAGCAACTTGTTCATATGAAGGCAAGTGTGGTTGAAGAAGAATAATTCTCATGAACCTCACCTAGTCATGTGAAGGAGGTAGTGATATTGAAAGATAATTTCATGAGAAATGGGTGTTACACTAGGGTCATGTGAAGGAAGTGATAACATTTCACAAACTTTTATTGATCATGAAATTTTCATGATACAATGAATAAATGAAGAAGGAGAAAGTTTCATGAAACACATGAAACCTTTATATGTTTAATTGAGATACTGAAAAAACCTTAGAAAATATCACTTAAAATAATAAAATTCATAAAGGAATGTGTTTTGGTTTTGGAGTCCATGAACTCCAGGCATTAAGTGTGTTTAAACTGAGACTAAAGTTCGATGGAACATAGAAAAGACTATATCTGAGTTGACAGTTTTTGGGAATTCAAGAAGACAAATTGAGATGAAATTGTGCAAGGTATTTATTATATATAATATTGTTAAAGAATTTATGTTCACCTCTTAAAAATATTTCAGTGATACAGAGACTTCATCATCAAAACAAAGCAAATCCTAACCATTTATTTCACTGAGGAAACTAATCTAATAGATGTGATAAAAGATTTTTGAGAACGACAAAAAATATTTTCAACAGAACTTTAAGATCACATATGAAAGTGTGATCTAGCAAGTTCATGGTGGAATATCCACATATCAACCTATAGTGGATCAAGCCTTAAAGATAGGAGGAATTCACTTGTATGAATTCAGGAGTAAAAGTCTCTAGTGTGGATTCTAGAGTTAGCCAGTTTGGATTCAGGTAACACTATGGGAAAATGTATAAATAAATTCCTATGTGAATTTAGGGGAGATAACATGACACTCTGTATCAACCATTATAATCACTAAAATAATGTTTTTAGAGAATCAATTTTTGGGGTAATAACTGACATGATAAAAAGTAGGTCTTGGTACCAAACCTTGTAAATCATTATGTTTTATGCCTTTTATTTACTACATTATTCGAGGTAAGTGTGAGAGACACAAGAGGAGTGGATTGAGGCTTTAACCATCCATAAAGGTTTAATTAAAGGAAAAAAATCACAAAATGGAAAGGGATCACTGATTCACCCCCTCCCCTTATTAGTGAACTTATAATAATATGGGAACTTTAGATGTTTATTGATTTCAAATCCCCAAAATTACTAAGAATGTTGAGCCTAAATAAAGGGTTGATCTCATTTAAAGAAAGATATTGATGATGAGAATAAATTTTGAGAGAGGAAGTTTTTGACTAGATATTTCAAGAAATATTTCTTTGATTTGAAGTTTTTTGAGAGTAATAAAACATTAAGTTAGGAAAAATATTTTGAAGTATAGAACATTTGGTTCTAAGGATAGTTGATAGGTTCAAAACATGATGATTTAAAGAAAATTGAGATGTTTGGAACATCAGGTTTTGAGGATAGTTGAGAAGTGAAAAACATAAAGTTTTTATGAAAGGTTTGAAGATCAGAACATTAGGTTTTGAGAAATAAGTTAGAACCTTAGAATTAATTTTTCCAGAATCATAACAAGGAAAACGTGTAATTACTCTAGTGAAAAAATGAGTTGAAATATAAGTCTTGTTCAAGTTTTTAGGTATTCTTGATTGTTGATGAGAGTTAGTATAATATGAACCCAACAAGATTTTTGAATTTTGGAGACTTAGTGTGAGTGTTTCACACTATAGTTTAAGGATAAAAAATTACCACACAAATTGGAATTGATGATAAGGTTATTAGTGTAAAATATGTGACTTGATAGGAGACAACCTACTAAGGAGTAGGTTATCACATTGAGGTTGAACCATGAAAAAAATTCTTACCTGATATTTACTTTTCATTATATACATAACATAATGGAAAACTGTTGAGAGATTATGTAATATTCTATCCATTTGACACAGTAAAAACTTCTTAATTTCTAGTCTAAAACTTTGTTTTATTCTTATAAATGTACCCTATGGACTAAGTAAGGTCTCATGAGAATTTGAGGCTTGTTTGGAGCATGGAGCTCTGAGTTATAGAGGAAAAGGCTAGGCATAAGGTTTTGTCAAACCATGCACATGAGACCACATGGTTTAGAAAAACTGGGTGAGTTGCTATAAGGATCCTCATATGGGATCACTAGAGTAGAGCATGGTTAGAAAAATTATTCTCCCCGATCATGTGATCCACTATCCTTGGATAATAGTAGGTGAATAGTTGGCACACAGTTTGGACAACCATTTAGGAAAACCACGATCCTCCTAAAAAGTGGGTAGAATTATAATTTTCCCCTCATTTTTTAACACATCCCCATACATTATTTTACATTCCAAACATATAATATCCCTCTCTCATTGGATCTCTCTATGAATAATCTAGGATTTGTGATTCCTCTTCTGTATGAGCTTAGAATCAAGAGCTATTCATCCCTTTGAATCCCTATTGGTAATAAATTCAATCATATTCCTTCTTTTATTAATTTCTCTATCCATATTATGTGATATTTTGGTGTGAGCTAATATGACCTATTTTTAGGTCATTTTTCTACTTTGATGGTTTATTTAATTCTATATTTTTTTAAAGGCCAATAATGGACAAGGGTTAATTTACCAATCTAAGATAGGTCATCTAGTTCATTTACCTACAATATCATTGATTTTATCATGTGTTGTTGTGCCATGTGATAAAATACTCTGTTAACACCTCCCAAATGTTTAATAAATTAAACTAAATGATAAACCTTTTGTTAAAATAGTACTATACACTCATGAATTTATATCATGGGGTGACTAACAGGATGTGTTCCACCCCAAAGGGTGTTTTATACTTAAATGCCTAAGTAACTAGTTCCTTTAATTTATTTAAACCACAAATTGAGGTGTTTGAAATACCCCTTGTAAGGAATTTAATGCATTGATTCAGTGTTATAAATTTAAGATAGCTAAAACAATACCCTTTATTCAAGACAAGGGTGATACATGGGTCCCTACTCAAGGATGCATCATACAGTCACATTGATCTCTATAAATTTGAATTTGAAAATGAATCTCAGGGCACCATGAGTGATACTTGGTTTCTTTAATAAAATACCCTTGATGGTCTCACCAAGGGGATGCATTATGTACTTTACCCATGATAGATACCTAGTCCTCTCATGTATTAACTTATATGAGCTTGATGAAAAATGTTTTTATACCATGCCATGAGGGATACTTGGATCCCTATGTGGAGTACCATGGATGAGATCAGAGGGTTATGAATTTATACCATGTTAAGAATGATACCTGGAATACACTTATGGATCACCTTGGATGGACTCTTATAGTGATAGATACTTATAGTTCTCGTACATTAATACTTTGGTTCCTCCTTATAGATCACCTTAGATGAGATCAATATGTCTCTTTATTAAGAACACATGATTACTTTTTATTAGGAACACATGATACATTTTTTATTAATAACTAGGGATACATTTTTATCAAGTTTAAGGATGTGTACACCAATCCAAAGAATATTATTGGATTCAGTCTATGTTTACACTTGTCTTCTGATGACATAGTTATTTCTCCATACATGTATTCCAGTATACATATAATGTTGTTACACACACACACACAAATATATTCTCTTATACACTCTATTTGTAAAGTTTTAAATTGTTTTAGAAATATTTGGATTAGGATGAAGCAGGTAGTATTAGTCAGGTACCCCATGAAGAACCTAGACCGATGTGTTTTATTTATTTATTTCACTACCCTTAGATTTACCCACACACTACTCATTTTATATGCACAAACTAGATAGTTTTAGACACCATTAGTGGTGGAATACTGAGTATATATCATGCCCTATTGAGGCTGCCTATGGAACCTAAATAGACTTCGTGATTGTAGGGATGAAAAAACAAGTGCCCAGATTCTACTTTTTGATATTTAGTAATAGGATGATGTATATGAGTAGAGTAGTGAGCTTATGTGCATGATTCTAGTGGATGAAAATTTGGTCTTTTTTATTTTTTTAGAATGTGGTATATGCTTGTACCCCTATATCCTATGTACTTCTATTTTTATATAGTATCATGCCATGATTATACTTTTTGTATTAGATGTTGATTTATCTTCTTCCTTATTATTATTTGGATGATTTATTATTCCAATGCTAGTTATTTATTGATATTTTTCTACTTATCATTATTATTTATTGCTTGGAATACTCTGACCATGATGGTATAGTCTCCCCACCTTACATTCACAGACCGTCACTTCTAATCAATAGCCTCTGGCATATGGGGAGACACACTTGAGGTCATGTGTATAACTGGCTTAGGGAACCACTTAGTGGATTCTAGGTCGGGATTCTACAAAGTGGTATTAGAGGTTTTCTTACTTTTGTCTTAATGTCTGGGTATGATAAAGGTCACTAATGATGTATCATAATTTGGTAATGATCCTATCACTATGAGTAGTTAACCTAGGTATAGGGGAAACCCAAATTACCTAGTTTGGGATATTGCTATTTGGTTTTTTCCTATTATAGTTTTACTAATTTCACCATTGGGTGATGCACATGTCTCAAGACATTGTTATTGTTGATATTTTTATTATGGATTTTTTTTTCATTGGCTTGGTATGGAAAGGAGAAATCAACTCAAGCATTATTATAGGCACTTGGGGATTCACATGTCATGCATTATTCCATTCTATATAGGTATATTTCATTGATTTCATTTCTTGTATTCCTTGTGATTGTTGTGCATGCCTTGACTGTAATATATAGAAATGTGATAAAATTTCTTTTAGGGATAAAAATAATTGGATTACTTAAAGTGTCTATGTCAATCGAAATAGTGTTTTTCCATATATATTAATGATAAAACCATAATTAACAAATTATAATAGGTCTATTCCATGTACCACTAGCAATACGAGTTGAAACATTAGTTGATTCGATGAAATGAATGTCAGTTTTAATTTGTTAAGAAAGTACTTCTATAAATTGAGAATGATAATTAATTAAATGGAATCATTTTACATGGACTGTTACATCCTGATACTAGATTCAAGGTCTAGGTCACAGTTACATTAAGTTCTAATTGAAATTTATAGAGTATAGAAATTTATAAATTGGGAATGGTGACACAGATAATTGGATTGTGATATATATATATATAATAGTACAAATTTAAATGAAACTAAACTTTTAAATTAAATGGTTACTACTAAATGGGGATGCCAATTTCAAAGTAAATAATTTATTACTCTATAAATTGAATTTTAAAATCTATATATCAGAACCCATATGGGGTTATATAAGACCCTAACCTGACGTAAGTAGTAGGTAGTGTCTATTATGATCCACTATGATCTTTGAAATCACCTAGATTGGGCTTTTGGAGTAGACAGAGAGGTGTGAATCATTTATAGGAAGGCTGTGTACCTTTCCTTTCATATTATATTAATTATATCTATTGTTAAATACAATATGAGGCATGTGTTTGGAAATTTTATTGATGTACCTCCATGACTTCCTTGAGTCATGATCTAGGAGGGTGGTGACGAACATGCTCTATAGGTGGTGTTCCATGATCCACTAGTATTACCTCCTGTAGTGACACTAGTGGAACCTCTTATTCTTCCTCTTCTAGGTTCTGATGCTCGGTTTTGAGAGAGATTATTTCACTTCATGCATTATATATAGGGAACTTCGTGACATGGCCCTACTATATATAGTTAACATGATAATTTCAATAGTAACAACCTCCCACATTATTGAGGTATGGTGGTACTCATGCTATAGAATCTTAGATAGAGGCCATGCTATCCATCATCAAGAATTTAGTGATGCCTCTAGAGTGGAGGGTCAATATATCCACCTATATGCTTCATGCTACTGCTAAATTTTGGCGGGATGTCATCTCCCCGGTTGATCATAATTAGGGTATGGTCTGGATGGACTTCCAGATAATATTATATGATTAATTATTTCCACAAACACCGTGAGAAGACTTCTCTATAGAGTTTAGGCACCTAAAATTGGGTTCTATGTATTTGATGGGGTATTCACTCATTTTATCTAGATTTAGAGTTTTTTACTAACACTAACTAGTGATGAGTTGATGACTGAGAGATAGTTTGAGGATGGGATTATGTACTCCATCAAAATACAAGTGAATTTATTTAGATTGACCACCATACAAATGGTAGTGACCTAGAACCTCATAAATGTGTGAAACCTGAGGGGAGATTCCATTGTGAGTCAAGGTGGTTTAGCTTCATGGAAGGGAGTTTGTTCGTCTAGCGACAGGAAACGTGACTTCGAGTCTGAATGCGGCGGCATCACAAGCCAGATGACATGAACCAAAAGTTATGTGTTGTATCACCAATGTGTTTGGGTAGGCCATAAGAAGCCCCTATGTGTGTGGGACCCAATTGAGTTCCGAGCTTGTGGCAGGATAGTTCACCTTTTGTTTTTCTTTATAAATTTTCCTCCAGTTCCAGGTGATAAGGAATCTGTACCAAAAACATATTTGGGAATAGGATCAATAGGTCCACATCAAATAGGGAGCTGGACTACTATCGGATAATCAGGATAAATATCCGACCATGTCCAAAGTAGTCATACTTCATAGGTATATATCCAATATTTTGGACTTACCAAGGTTATGTAGGTTGCATCTCAATGTTGCATAATTGGCCATATTTATGCAGTGAAACTAACTCCTAAGGAGAAAATTCCACAACCTTTAATAGTTTGAGGTACTATTATAGTTTCTTCTAATTTAGGGTTTTCACTATTTGATACAATAACATAATATTACTTTTTATTTGAGTTAATTTTGGAGATCCTTGGGCTCTGAATGGTGTACTTTTGTGTTGTTATGAACTTAGATACTCATTTGAGAGCATGATCAAAGAGTATATTCCAGTGCATAGACTACCCTATTAAGACAAATACATATCGCTTCCTCTTGATTTTTTTCCTCAAGATGATAGGATTATATGTGATCATCAAAATGGATAGTTTAGTGCCTTATCATGCTCACATTAATTTCCATCACCGGAGGGTTTCCTTCACATCACTTGAGGTTGGTAATTATTTTCATAAGGGTGAATAGAATATACAGGTGAGTTAATCAAGATAAGAGAATCATGGGGTATGAGGAGTGATAAACCAAATAACTAGTCTCTTTATGAGAAACCAAGTATTGAAACATATGGAATACCCTACTATAGTGGATTATTATATGGATGTCTTCCCTAAAAAATTATCTAGGTTACCTCATGTGAGAGATGTTTAGTTCACCATTGATATATTTACAAGAGAATAACTGATGTCCATTCCTCCATATAGGATGACACCTATGGAGCTACAAGAACTCGAAATAAAGTTAGAGGACTTAGAAGTTAAGGGTTTTATATGTCCCAATAATTTTCCATGGGGTTTACTTATCCTTTTTGACAAGAATGCGAATGGTACACTCATAATGTGTGTGGATTACCATTTATTGAACCAGATTATGGTTAATAATTGATATCCACTACCTTATATAGATGACCTCTTTGATCATCTGTGAGGAGTGAACATTTTCTCCAAGATTGACTTGAGGCCAAGCTTCCATTAGGTACATGTTAGGCCATCATACATACCATGTACATTGTTAGAGAGTAGATATGGCCGGTATGAGTATTTTTCCATGCCATTCAATCTCACAAATTCACTTGTAGTCGTCATGGATCTAATGAACTAGATTTTACACCCATATATAGATTCTATTATGGTAGACTACATGGATGATATCTTAGTTTATTCTTATGCTCAACACAACTATTCCAAATATCATGAGATTGTGATAAATACACCGAGAGAGAACAAATTGTATGATAAGATCACAAAATACAACTTTTTATTGACAAAGTTAACTTCTTGGGTTATATCATCTTAGTTTTAGGAGTATCTTTTGACCTAGAGAAGGTGAGTGCTATTGTTTCATGGGACCATCCCAAGAATGTCTTTGACATATGAAGTTTCTTAGGGAAAGCTGCATATTTCAAGAATTTCATTCCATAATTATCACACCTTGTAGTGCCTTTAATGGATTTGAATAAAAAGGCTGTTAATTTTTTATAGTCATAAACATTTGAGACAAAATTTCATTAATTGAAAGGGAGGCTGGATTTAGAACTGATATCAATTACTTAAGAGATCGACAGAAGCTATAGAGTTTACTATGTTGTATCAAGAATTGGGCTTGGAGGATTTCTGATGTAGGGAGATCAAGTTGTAGCATATAGGTCCTTCCAGATTAGACCTCATGAGAGGACTTAACCTACTCATAACCTTAAGTTGGTATTTATGGTTCATGCTTTACATTTTTGGAGGTATTACCTTTTAGGGGAGCAATTATTCATTTACATGGATAAAACAAATTCTCCATTACATTTCCACACAACTTTAATTGAGTCTCAGGTAGCTCAGGTGGGTAGACTGACTTCAATTTTTCAACTTTGATCTTTCTTATACACCTTGAAAGGGAAATGCAGTAGCTAATGCCTTGAGCCAGAAGACTCAAAAACATGATATCTAGGTGGTCAGTTGTGAGTGGCAGTTGATGGACCTATTTTTTGAGATGTACCCAGAGGTTCAAGAATATAATTAGAAACCTATTTTAGTAGTGTTGGTAGTGATATACTCCCTTATGGAATGAGTAAGTATTATAAAACTTTCAGATCTTGAGGGTTTAGTCCTAAGGGAAAGTGTTTCCAGAGAGGAACCACCGCCTATTTGGGTTATTGATGAGGATGAGATATTTAAATTTCAAGGATGTGTTTGGTTGGATATAGACATATGAGAATACTTGATATTGGAATATCATGACTCTATTTGGGAAGTACACCATGAACTTACCAAAATGTATAGAGATGTACATCATCAGTATTGGTGGCCAAGTATGTAGAGGTAGATTTCATGTTTTATCACATGGTTCTCCACCTATCAGAAAGTGAAGGATGAACACTAGTACCCTTCTAGACCTTTATAAACTCTATACATTACTAAGTGGAAATTTGATGATGTCACCACGGATTTTGTGATCAGTTTTCTAAGATCCCCTTGAAGAAATGATGCATTATGGGTGATCATTGACAGGTTGAACAAGGTCACACACTTCCCACCTATTCAAGAGACCTTTTCAGTTGAAAAAATCAAGAGGCTTTATACTCAAGAGACTATGTGCCATCATGGTGTTACCCATTCTATCATATCAGACAAATATTCTTATTTTACATCGTGGTTATGGAAGGGGTTATAGAAAGCACTGGCTTAGTAGTTTCTTTTGAGTACATGATACCACCACTAGACTGAAGGTCAATCTGAGCATATGATACTTGTGTTAGAGGACATTCTCCAAGAATGGATCCTTTATTTTATAGGTTCATGAGAGAAACATATACCACTTATTGAGTTTTCCTAAAATAATGGATTTCTATCAACTATTCAGAAGGCTACTAATGTGGCCTTATATAGTAGGAAATTATATTCACCCCTATGCTAGTTAGAGGAAAGTAAGGCTACACCACTAAGACCTCATCTCATTTAGAAGACTTTGGAGTAGGTATAAATTATCCATAATTACATGGATACAACTTAGTCTTGATATAATTCTTATATAGATTGTCAATACTGACCTCTGAGTTTAAGGTGGGACATCAGGGATTTCTATGAGTATCTTTTAGAATAGTTTATAAATGAATTCAAAGATAGGGAAAGCTATCACCCCATTACATTGGGTTATTCAAGATATTGCAGAGAGTCGAATCAGTAGCCTATCAGTTAGCATCACTTCAAAGGTACCAGTACATGCATGAGGTATTCCATGTATCGTAACTTTATTTTTATCATTCCTACCCATAACAATCATTTTATCATGAGGATATTGAGATCAATGAAGATACATCCTTTGAGGATCATATGATATGTATCATTGATCGAAGAAAAAAGGCTCTCCATGGTAGGTTAGTTCCTCTAGTGTGGGTACAATAGAAGCACGACCATGTACAAAATGAGACATATGAGTGAGAGGCTATTATATGTTCTTAGTGGCCGAAACATTTCTCAGATGATGTTGTACAACCCTCAAAAGGGAAACATAGGGGTGAGTTGATTTAAGTAGGGAAGGTTGTAAAATAATATCCATTTTATGAGTAAAATAATTCTTATTTTATAGTTTAATCCTTTTTAATCCTTATAAATTCTCCCTATGACCTAAGGAAGATCACAGGAGCATCCGGCGTTTGTTCAGAGCTTTGAGCTCTGATTTATAGAAGAAAAATCCAGGTGAACAGTTTTCTCAAACCATTCCCTTGAGCCTTTATGGTTTAGAAAAAACATGTGGGGTGATGTAGGGATCTATAAAGGGGATCACATATGTAGAGCATGGTCAGAGAAATTATTCTCCCCAACTATGTGAGCCACTATCCAGGGAAATTAGTTGGCACACAGTTTGGCCAACAGTGTAGCCAAACCATGTACCTCTTAAAAATTGAATAGAATTACAATTTTACCCTTCTTTATTTTTAACACACCCATTATTAATTTACCTTCCATGCATAATAGATCCCTTTCATATTTTAACTGACACGCCTAAGCTTGGATTTGTAATTCGTCTTCCGTAGAAGCTCATAATCAACCACTATTCATCTCATTGAATCCCTCTCAGTAAGAGCTTCAACCATATTCCTTATTTCCTTATTTTTTTTATTATCATCATATGAAATATTTTGGTGTGAGATAATATGCCCTATTTTTTTGGTGCATTTTTATATATTTATTATTTCATCCATTATATCTCATTTCAAAGGCCAAAAATAGACGAGGGGTTATCTACCAACCTAAGGTAGGTGTTCTAGTTATTTTACCTATGGTATCAATGATTCTTTCATGTGACATTATGCCTCATGCCATACTCCTTTAGTAAAGCCTACAAAACGTTTAATAAATTAAATTAAATGATAAATACTTGGTTAACATATTCTTGGAAAGTCATGAATCAATGTCGTGGGGTGACCACCCCGACACGATCCACACTAAAGGGTGAACCCTCCTTGAAGGCCTAAGTTCCTCATGAATTAAAAGGATTTTAAAAGCTAACTTAGTTGTGTGAAATTCTCCTTGTAATGAATTTAATGCATTTCTTCATTGGTATGAACTTCATGCTAGCTAAAACCACACCCTTTATTCATAACGAGGGCGATACAAGGGTCTTAAATTAAAGATGCCTTGGATAGGCTCATTGAGATTTATAAATTAGAGTTTGAAAATTAATATTATGGTGCTGGAGTGATACTTGTTTTATTTTATATAATACCTTGTATGAGATCCCTCGGTTGATGCCTTATGTACTTTACCCATGAGCGATACCTGGTTCCCTAGTGGATTATCTTGGACGAGATCAGTGGTCAATGTTTCTATAACTTTCCATGAGTGATACTTGGTTCCCTATGTGGAGTACCATGGATGGGATTGGAGGGTTATAACTTTATACCATGATGAGAGTGATACCTAGGTTCCACTTATGAATCTACTTGGAAGGACTCCCATGGGGTTGGATACTTACAATGCTCATGGAGAGATACTTAGGTTCCTCCTTATGGATCACATTGGATAGGCTCAAGATGCCTCTTTATTAAAAACCATTGATGAATTTTTATTAGGAAAAAAGTATTCCTTCTTTATTAAGAACTAAATATTAATTTTTACTATGTTTAGAGAACATTCTTGGGTTTAGTCCATGTTTACACTTGAATTATGAAAACCTAATTATGTTTTCCATACATGTATACTAGAAAATTTATAATGTATCTATAGATATATGTATATATGTATATATATATTATCTTATATACAATATATGTACAAGTTGAAATTGGTTCATAGATATCTGGATTAGGCTGAATCACATAGTATTGGTTGAGTACTCAATGAGGAACCCTGTCCAATGTATTTTATTTATCTATTACTATACCTTAAATTCACATACAAATTTCTCATTTTATATAAATAGATTGGATAGTTCTATACACTGTTTGTGGTGGCCTACTGAGTACATATCATACCTTATTTAGGCTACCGATGGAACCTAAACACACATCCTAATTGGAGGGGTTGATAAAGGGAAGCACCCAACTTTTGATGTTTGATTTTTTATAATAGGATGGAGTACAAGGGAAGAGGACTAAGCCTATTTCCAAGATTCTAGTAGAGGAAGATTTAATTATTTTTATATTTTTAGAACATTTTATATTATTGTATCCCTGTATTCCATATAATTCCCTTCTTGCCTAGCATCATGACAATATCATCATTTCTGTATCTAATATTGATTTAGTTTCGACCTATTTATAATTTGGATAATTTATTAATCTATTTATAGTAATTTATTACTATTTCTGTTATTTATCATTATTATTTACCTCTTTGGAATACTTTTATAATAAGAGTATAATATCCTTATTACACTATCTCAAACCCTCACAACTATTCAGCAACCTATGACATATGTGTAGGCACACTTAATATCATGTAGACAACTAGCTTGGGGCACCACTTAGTGGCTTCTAAGTCAGGATTCTACAAATTATACTTAAGATTCATAAATAATAACCAATGAAATATTTTCAATTAAATTAAATTAAATTAAGTATAAAATTAAGTTTAACTTAATCGGTAAAATTTGGTCACCCTTAATTCACCCCCTCCCAGGGTGACTACATGATCCTATGTGACTCTCAAGTTGTATTCGAGTGTTTGTTCCCTCTATTGGATCAATAAGTTTATTCAAAAAAAATTATCTAATTTATATGAAGTTTATATTTCTATAAGATTAATTAATATTTCATTCAGAAGAGAAGAAAGTTAATCTTGAGTGATGGAGATAGAAGTTATCACTATTTATAGAAACATGAAGGTTTCATCCAAAACCATAGAAAAATAAAAGAATAAAGAACCACATAATTAGAGGTAGTTAGCATCTTAGAATTTTTTGAAAGAGGATCCACCATTACTAGAAGGTATATAGAAGGGATTTTATTTCTAAAATCCATCCGGATTAATCCTCTAGAAGATTCATGCTCAAACTGTATTGAATATGAATACATTGAAACTATTGAGGAATTTTAATTTGAAATTAATGGCTATATGCATAATATCTGTATTGAATTTTTTACATATAAACTATAATATATCAAGGGACTAACATAGGAAAAACCATCATTTGATTCCAAAATTTATGAGATAGAATATTACTTGGAAAAGAAGTTTTGAAAAATAAAAAATCCTCATAGATCTTGTCGAATAAAAAAAAGTCCACTCTCCTTTGTAATGAATAGTTTTGCCTAGACAAATAAGAATTAAATGGAAGTAATTTTTAGAATTATATAGATTAATAAGTGTTATAAAACTATACATAAGAAACTACTATTAAAGTCATGAACTTTCAGATTGAAGTTCAATATAGAAGAATAACATATCTTGAAAAATCACTACAGGAAGAGAGTAAAATGTATGAAGAAAATATTCATAAGGTACATTTGCGTAGAACCTTAAAAAAACCCATCAAGTTTAAGTATTTATCTATAACACCTCAATGTTTTAAAAATTATTTTAGATGCATGAAACATTATTTTAAGTAGATATTTATAACTAGCCTTTAAACATAATTTTTCAACTTCTATGTTTTGAATTTCAGAAAATGGTCATCTACAGCTGTGTTCAGTAAGTTATTTGGAGTCTAATGGAACCAACTTGATTTTTGGTGAATAGTAACATACGCATATGAATAGTAATATTAATAGTAATATGAATCTAATCAATAGTAAATTGTATATTATTTTATTTTCTTATGAATTTAAGATAATTACATTTTGGTTAATTTTTAAATGTGATATAAAGGTAGTTGTTGTTTTAAAATTGTTAATTTTTGAATACAGTATGATTTTATTTAAAATTTAAATTAATAATATTTATAAAATTATTTTCTAAAGATGGTGTTTATTTTTTAATTCTATATGTAGAAAATATTAAGGGTGAAATTTTGTGTTTTTTTGAAATTATTGAATTTTTAATGAATAGTGGAATACGGTAATGTACCGTATATTCAATCTACCAGTTAAATACACTATTGATGACATCATAAGTGATTTAAGACTACTTGGTTAGAAATCACATGCCATTATTAGTATTTTGGGTCACATTAATTAAGACTATTCACAGTCTTGAACAAAAATATTATAATAATGATTAAAATAATGAAAAATACCTCCTCTCCTCCACTATAAAAACCATCCTCATTCCCCTCTTCCTCCCACACCTATCAATCCTTTAGACATACCTAAGTTATGAAAAATACTCCTCCAAAGTCTCTTCCCCATGTCCTAGAGCTGCTGGTCTCACCAAAAGTCCAAAACCAAAGTCCTTAAGGAGGATCTCAAGGAGAAGAGATCAAGAGGTAAACTTCCTCTTGTGTTTTTTTTTCATTTCATTTTCTTTTATATTCTTATTATTTCTTCACCTAGCCTTCTCCAAAAAGAGAGAATGATATAGTATCTTAAATATTCTGTATTTCATCATATTTATGGAAGACACACCATTATACTTCTCCTCTCCCACTTATTCAAGAAATTAAAACATCGTCCATGATGTGTTGATTTACCACATTGTGGATGATGTGATTTCAATTTCCTTTACTTCTCTAAAGACTGGTCATGAAACCATTTTTATGGTTGAAACAGATTATAATTTATGTATTATATATTATATAACGTTTTTTAATCATTTTGGACACAATTTATTAATTTTTGAAACAAAATGAGTTTATTACGATTGAAGAATCACCAAAATGACCTATACAAATATTCATAATGTTTTAACTTATGAATCATCCTAATGTAATAATTCATAATGATAAATGGTATAATTTATGGTATTGGAAATATTTTTATACCATTCCATTCCAACTTGGTATTTTCACTTCCAATCGACAAGAATATCCATCATGAATCGATCATGGAAATCTTGTAAATAACGCACCCAAAACAACGCAAGGAAAAAAATACTAACAATTAAAGAGTGAAATGATGTAAAGAAATGATCATATAAGATATTATAAAGATAAATATATTTCTTTAAGATATTAATAACATTATTTTAACCATTATAGAGGAGTTTTAAACAATTTTTTAGTAAGATGAACCCGAGGTAAGGGAATTCTTAACCCGATTTCCATTCTTTCGGTTAATATTTTACTTCATTATTATGTGGTATTAAAATTGTTTGTGACATTATTTTTTTATATTATGTTTTTTATGTATATTTACAGTGTATATACATATTCCATCTACTCTATTAAGTCTCACTTCAATTATATGATATTTATAAGGGAAATTTCTTTTAAAAAACACTTTTAGAAATTCTATTCTAAAAATTTCAAAAGTAATGTTTTTATGAAATTATTCATGTTGTATTATTGTGTTATAGTTCATGGAAATTGTTTATGAGGAAGTTTTGGACCTATATCTCCCTCATATGCGTTGGTTATGTGTGTGTTTGAGGTCGGCCGTATGGTTACTCCAAGTGTAACTGCGATGGTTGCACAAATTGTAAGGTAGCCGCCAGGGTTTCAAATTATGTGGTAGCTAAGAGGGTTACAAGATTATGTAAGTAATGCACAAATATCCATTTATGGTTCCATATATGTTATTATGTTTTTTCGGGATCTTGTGTAAATATCATGTTACAAAATAATTATATTTGTGTGACAAATATGTCTTTTGAAAATGTTTTCATACGTTACAAGTAATCAAGGAGTAATATGTTCTTTCCTTCTTTTCATATCCCTTAATGAGACTTTTGTGCTCATCACATGTTTTTAAATGATTTTCACAGGTTATAAGGATGTGTGGGACAAATAAGGAAGCCATGTTAAATGATTAAATAATGGTCAAATAAAATCATGTTATATTTGAAAAGTTTTATATTTTAGAAGCAATGAACACTATTTTTATGGCATCCACTCTGTATTAATGTGTAATGTTATGAATGTACTATGACCCAATTCTATAAATATTTAAACTTAAATTGATCCTAAATGTGAAAGGAAGTGATTTCTTAACTAAATTTAAAATTATGTAATATAAGAAGGTTGGGTTCTTATAAATGGTATCAGAGGATGGTTTAGATAACTTTAGGGGTTAGGATGATGTTAATAGAATACCATAAATGATTTTCACTCTATGATTGATTTGAAATGTTATATAATTTAAAGATTACCATGTTGCTTCAACTAAGATATGTTTGTTCAAAATGGTTGTCCGTAGAAGAAACATGGAAGCTGAAGAGGAGAGGCACCAAAAAATGGCATCCTTCGGAACCTGTAGCCTGAAATGGTACGAATTAGAACCGAGCAGTTTGTGATTGTAATAGCTCAACTACCACAGGAAATACATGGTGGTAAAATCCATGAAAGAGAACAACTAGATGCACCACAAAAAAACATGAAAATAGTGGAACATTTTATGAGACAAACCCCTCCTTTCAATAGATCCTCTGACCCAGTAGCAACTAAAGAATTGATAAAAGCCCTTGAAAAGATATTCAATGTTATGGGATGTTTAGATAATCAAAAGTTAAGTCTTTATATTTATCATTTTGAAGGTGATGCTGATCAGTGGTGGTCAATGGTAAATAATATAAGTGATATAGAGGATATTGATGCCTTAGAGTGGGATGAATTTAAAATTATTTTCCTTGAAAAATATTTTCCTAAGGTGGTGCGACTTAGGATAGAGAAGAAATTCCTTGAATTGAGGCAGGAGGAAGATTCAATGGATGTGTATGAAGAAAAATTCATATGATTGGTGAGGTATGCATCAAATCATATTTCGGATCTTGATAAAAAAATAAAATACTTTTACTTAGGATTAAAGCCAAGGTATAAAAGGTCACTGGCCTCCCGTGAATTCAAAAAGTTATGAGAAAGTTGTCCGATGTGCTGAGAGGGTAGAGATGGAGTTTGATGATGATCACGTGCACTTTTACAATAAGGAGAAGAAGAGGTCTAGATGAAAAATTATGGATAAGAATCAACGAAATACTTTTTATGGTAAGAAAATCCAGTTTCCAGTTTGTGAAATGTGTGGAAATAATCACCCTGGAGAATGCCTTACTAAAACTGGGAAGTGTTTTTGATGTGGTAAGTTTGCACATATGGCCTGTGATTGTAATAAAAATGATCCTAAGACTAATCCTAATAAGAAAAATGTTAAGTGTTTTAAATGTGGTGAGATTGGTCATTATGAAAATGCATTCCCAAAGAGATATTTGAAGGATATAAAGAAGCCTGAATATAATCAGAAAGGTGTAGTGAGATCCTTTGTGACTGCATCAACAGATGTTGGTCCATCCAATGAAGGTTTATCAAGTACTTTGTTTGTTTACTCACATTTTTAAAAAGTTTTGTTTGATACAGGGTCTAAACATTCCTTTATTTCTAAGGATTTTTTTGGTAAATTGAAAATATCACCTCAACAAATGAGACAAAAAATTATTGTTAAAACACCAAGGGGAAATATTATAGCAAAGAGGAATTATAAGAATATTTCTATTGTGGTCTGTGGAAAGAATTTACTAGTAAGCCTTGTTGTTTTTTCCATAGTAGAGTTTGATGTCATTCTAGGAATGGATTGGCTTTCTATTTATCATGTTAAGATTGACTATAGAGCTAAAAAAGTTGTTTTTCTAAAATAGTTTCAATTTGTATACAAGAAAGAACCCATACAATTGATAAAATATCAAAAAGGTGAGTAAATATTGAAAGAGGGAAATTAAAGTTATCTTGCTCATATTTTTGAAAACAAGGGAACTGTTCAGATTAATGACGTGCCAGTGGTAAATGAATACATTGATAATTTTACTGATGAGTTACCCGATGTCATACCTAATTGAGAAGTCTAATTCACAATTGAATTAATTCCTGATGCTAATGAAATTTCAAAACCCCCATATAGAATAAATCAAATGAAAGTTATTGAATTGAAAAATCAGTTACCAGATTTTCTTGATAAAGGCTTCATTCGTCCTAGCACTTCACTAGGGGGTGATCCTATTCTGTTCGTAAAAAATAAAGATGAATCCATGAGAAATTTCATTGATTATAGAGCATTGAATAAAATTATTATTTAAAAGAAAGTATCATTTTCCTCATATCGATGAAATTTTTGAATAGCTTGAGAGAGCTTAGTAATTTTCCAATATTGACATGAGATCCAGATTCCATCAGCTGAATCTAAAGGAGGAGGACATCCCGAAAATAACTTTTCAAACTAGATATGGAAATTATGAATTTTTTGTTATTCCATTTGGATTAAATAATGGACCTGTTGTATTAATGAATCTTATGAATAGAATATTTCATGAGTTCTTGGATAAGTTTGTGGTTATGTTTATTGAAGACATTATGGTATTTTATAAAAATGAATAGGATTATGAAAAACATATAAGGGTTGTTTTAAAAACATTAAAGGAAAAGAAACTGAATGGAAAATTTATAAAGTGTAATTTTTGGTTGCAAAAAATTTATTTTATCGGGAACATTGAAAAAAGGATGGAATAACAGTTGATCTTTCCAAAAAAATGGTGGTTGATGAATGGAAAAGACCCACAAATGTTATGAAGATTCAATGTTTTATTGGATTAGCAGGTTATTACCGATGGTTTTTAAAAACTTTTCATGGTTATCTAGCCCGATAACTAAGTTAACAAGAAAAGGGGTTAATTTTTTTTGGATAGAATAATGTGATATTTGTTTTTAGGAACTGAATAAGAGAAGGGTGAATGCTCCAGTTTTGGCCTTTCCTTTCCAAAATGGCGAGTTTTTCACCTAATGTGATGCTTTATTAAAGGGACTTGGTAGTGTTCTAATGCATAATGCTCAGGTAATTTATTATGCTTCAAGAAAACTAAAACATCATGAGTTAAATTATCCCACACATGATTTGGAATTGGATGTTGTGGTTTTTACTTTTAAAATTTGGAGTCATCACTTATATAGATCCAAATGTCAAATATATAAAGACCATAAAAGTCTAAAGTATATATTCACATAGAAATAATTAAACCTGAGGCATAGAAGATGGTTTGAACTAATAATGGATTATGATTTCCCAATAAATTACCATCTAATAAAAGAAAACAAAGTGGTGGACTCCTTGAGTCGAAAAAATAATGCATCATTAACCATGTTACGTTTGGAACATGATCCCTTGATTAATGATTTGATGAATTTTGGATTAGAAGTTGTTGGTGCAAAAAATACCTCTATTTTGTTTCACGTTTTAGTGCATTCATCATTATCAGATAAAATTAAGAAAGTGTAGAAGGAAGACCGTGAGTTACATAAAAAGGTAGAGTTGGTTAAAATGGGTAATTTTCTAGAATTTAACCTTGATAAATATTTCATTTTATGATTTGGTAAATGGTTGTGTGTGCCCTGTGATTCCCAATTGAAGGAATATTTGTTGTGTGAAGCTCATAGTTCTCCATTTATAGTTCATCCTAGTAGTAGTAATATATACAGAGACCATCAGAAGTATTATTGGTGTGATGGAATGAAAATAGATATTACTGATTTTACCATGAAGTGTTTGAGATGTCCACAGGGTAAAGTAGAGGGAAAGTTACTGAAGGGGATGATTCATCCTTTTCCAATGCCAGAGTGGAAATGGGATAATTTATCCATTGACATTGTGGTGATACAACCTAAGAAATATCAACGAAACAATGGGATTTTTTTTATTGTTGTTTGGATGACAAAATATGCACATTTTCTTTCTATTCAAGATACAATGTATTTGGATTAGCTTTCTTAACTGTACCTCAAAGAGATTATCTGGTTACATGGATTTTCTCTTTCTATTATATCTGACCAGGATCCTTGGTTCACTTCTAACTTTTGTGAGGGACTTTAGAAGTCATTGGGCACAGAATTAAATTTCAGGACAACTTTTCATCCTCAATCAGATGGCTAGTCAGAACGAACGATTATGACTATAGAGAATATACTTTGTTCTTGTTCAATAGACTAACATGGAAGTTGTTATCAACATCTTTCATTAGTTGAGTTTTCTTATAATAATAGTTTCCATTCCAATATACAGATGGTACCTTTCAAGGAATTATATGGGAAGCAGTGCTAGACTCCAACATTTTGGGATGAAGTTGGGGAAAGAGAGTTGTTGGGGATAGAATTAGTAGAGGAAGTGGATAATAAAGTGATTTTGATTCAACAACACATGAGGGAAGCTCAGAGTAGGTAGAAAAGTTATGCAGATAACAGAAGGAAAAACTTCTCTCTTGAGGTAGGTGACCATGTTTTCCTTAAATTCTCTCCTTGGAAAAGTGTGATGCATTTTGGTAAGAAAGGGAAGCTAAGACTGTGGTTCATCAGTCATTTTGAAATCCTAGGTAATTTTGGACTAGTTTTATACCAATTAGCTTTACCTTTGAGTTTTTCTCAGGTACACAATGTTTTTCATATTTCGATGTTGAGAAAGTATGTGCCAGATTCAACTCATGTCTTGAGCTCGGAAGCAGTTCAACTGGAAGAAAATCTTTCTTATGAAGAGAAAATAGTTTAGATTCTTGATCGAAGAGAACATGTATTGAAGAATAAGGTAATCAACCAGGTAGAGTTTTTGTGGAGAAACCCCATGGTTGAAGAAGCAACACGGGAATCTGATAACGCTATGAGGGAAAGGTACACTCACTTGTTTAATGAGTAAATAAAATTGCGAGGGCGTAACTTCTGAAAGGTAGGGATATTGTAACACCCTAAGGTTTTAAAAATGAATTTAAATTCATGATACTTTATTTTAATTATATATTTATAACTATCCTTCGAACATAATTTTTCCACTTCTATATTTTGAATTTTGAAAAATGGTCATCTAAAATTGTGTTCAGTAAGTTATTTGGAGTCTAGTGAAAGAAAATTGATTTTTGATGAATAATAACATACCTATATGAATAGTAATATAAATAGAAATATGAACCTAATGAATAATAAATTTTATTATTATTTTATTTTCTCAAGGATTTATGATAATTACATTTTGGTTAATTTTTCAATGTGATATAAAGGGAGTTATAATTTTAAAATTGTTAATTTTTTAATAAAGTATGATTTTATTTAATGAATAAATTAATAATATCTAGAAATTTATTTTAAAAAAATGGATTTTATTTTTGAAATCTACAAACCAAAAAATGGTAAGAGTGAATTTTTGGTATTTTTCTAAAATTCTTGAATTTTTATGAATAGTGAAATACGGTAAAATACCGTATATTCAAATTATTAGTTAAATACACTATTTATGACATCATAAGTGATGTAAGACCACTTGGTTCAAACTCACATGACATTATTACTATTTAGGGTAACATTAATCAAGACTATTCATAGTCTTGACGAAAAATATTTTAATAATGATTAAAATAATGAAAAATACCTCCTCTCCTACATTATAAATACAACCCTCATTACCCTCTTCCTCCCACACATCTAAATCTTTGGAGACTTACCGAAGTTCTGCCCAATACTCCTCCCAAGTCTCTTCCCCACGTCCTAGATCTACTGGTCTTACCAAAAGGCCAAAACCAAAGGCCTTAAGTAGGATCTCAAGGAGAAGAGATCAATAGGTAAAAATCCTCTTGGGTTTTCTCTTTTTTTTTCTTTTCATTTTATTTTCTATTCTTCTTCTATCCTCACCTCCCCATATCCAAAAGGCATGTGTAACGTGCCAAGTACGTATATAAAAATAATTTTTGTATCTCTATTAATATTTATGAATAAGATATTAATTTTATGTTAAATAGGACACCTTGTTTGATTTCATACTCACAACACAACAATGGGTTTCCTTGAAATCTTACGTTGCACACAACTTTGAGTTATACCAAAAAATAAAATAAAAATAATGTTATTTTAAATAGTAGTTAGCGCATAGCCATTTTATTTCCCTAAATGAACATAAATAACTAAATTATTATTACACATGTTTGTTAAATGTTTTTACATTTATCCAATAAATTTTAGAGGCTGCAAATAAGAGTAAATCCGATTTTAAACATGAAATACTGTAATATTATTTAAAATGTCAATTTACCACCTTTTGATGGAGAAACCTTTTTAAATCTAATTTTTATAACTTTTATATATTACATTTGAAAAAATAAACTTCTTATTTAGAATCAGTACATCAAAATTTACTTTGGGTAATTTTTTGGTATTTTTCAAATAAAGTTCATTTTTAATGAATAGTGAAAATACTACATTTTAGTTCAAAACTGCCTCTTAATCTAATTTATTTATATAGTTAGATTTTCATTTTTAATTGTTTTTACAATTTAATTGGATTTTTGTTAATTTAATACAATTTTTGTCATTTTAAGTAATTTCACATTGAAATTGGACATAAACACATGTTAATCTTTTGGTAGTTTTTTACTTCTTAAAAAACAACTTTTTGGTTTTGACAATGGGAATTAATTTTAAATTAATTTATTAAAGCCTTTGTTTTTTGAATTTGGAAAAATAGATTCCATATTTGGAATCATTAGGTCCAAATTGTGTAAATAGGTAACTTTTATTTTTAGACATTATGAATAGTAACTGTAGAAAATATTTTATTTACCATGGTTAAAGGGTAAATCTGGTAAATAAGGGTAAAATATAATATTATAATAATATTTAATTACCCTAAAATGTTTTATAATAATATTTAAAGATATATTTCCGACCATGGGAATTCTTGGGTCGATTTAGGGACCCCATGGAGCCATTTGGATGTGAAAATGACATTTTATAAAAATTACTTTAACGTAATGAAAAATATAACATAAACATATATATTTTAATAATTGTTTTTTCTATGGGGCTAAATAAGAGATATATTAGACTATAAATATTAATTATAAATAAAAAAAATATTTCCTAAATCATGGTATTTGATTTATTATTTTTATATATCAAATAATAAATTTATTTCTGACACAATGATGATGTAGTGGTTACCTTATTAATGGATGATTTAAATAAATGTGATTATAATTAATAATTTAAATTGGTTTTGAAATGTTTTATGTCATACACTAATTTTATGGTCGATTATGACTTTTTATCATTGAATTAATTAAGTTTTTTTTAGAATTAATCAAGTTGTAATGGATTTTTAAAAAGTCATGATATGAATAGTATAAAAATTGACATAAATGAGTTTTTAAATAAATTAATATTTAATTAAATGATATAATAGCTATAAAAATCTAAGATTCTTCCAACATACATATATGATGTTAAAAATGTCATTAATGATCTATTTTGGGTATACTGTCATTTTATAGTAACTATATTAACCATATATTATGAAAACAGAAAAAGACATAGTAAGAGTTAATTTATATAACTAAGGGTTAAATAAAAAATATAAGGTTAATTTTATAACCTAAACTTGTCTAAAAAAACTTTTCTGCGAGTATTTAGACACATGGTCATCTTATCTTATAAATATATTACTTTTTTGTTATTATAATTCTAAAAAAAATTATAATAAAATAATATTTCAAAACATTCTTAGAGTGCCCCTCCTTCTCTTATAAAAGGACACCACCTCTTACCCATTACTCACACATATCAATCCCCTTGGATCATCAAAACTATTCTCCAATAATCTCCCAAAATTCCTCCCTTTTTCATAGAAGCCTTACCCTATGAATAAGGCAATTCAAGAAGTCTCTTTGGCTCAAATCAAAAGAAGTTACCTGATTTGAGGTAACGTCTTTTCTCAAGTTATTTCCATTATTTTACTTCTACACTCCATATAATCTTAATATTATTTGATTACATATCAAAAATAGTATCCTAAATATACTATGATGATTTTATGAAACGTATTCTAACTACACTGACACAAACCTCCATCTAATGGATACGAACATACTGTTTCTGTGTACAGCGAACTGCTGCCTCACAAAATGATGATTGTTTGATTTTCCCCTACCACCTCTCATGGTGTCCATTATGATCACACTGTAATTATATATGATATATATGATATTTATTTTATCTCTATGCTTCTGTAGTTATCATTTAGAACATACCTTTTTTCTTTTCATGTTGTATAAATATGATAATTTCATTTGAGGAAGTGCGGACTATCGCCCCCTCAAAGTGATATGACTCGTTCATGATATACATAGAACGTATAAAGGATGAAATTAATGAACTTATGTAACATATATAATATATATAATATAATTTAATTATAATATACCTTTGTTTCATTTATTTTCCATTCCCTTAAATATGAAAAAGAAAAGAAAGTAGCGTTAATGCGTACGTACGATTTACCGTCTCCATGAACAGTGCATTTCATTTCTTATATCCAAATGCTATGGACTATTATAAATACATATATATTGTATATATATGATATATATGATATCTAAATCATGAATATCATTTTGGAGATAATGTACTTTTGACCACCTGAACAATTTGTAATTATAACAAGTTCATTTTTGTCTCAAGTACCGAATATCGAAATAACGACCGATATGAACATTAATAATTATATGATCATTATTGAAAGGTAATAAGTGGTATGAAAGTAATAATAAACTTTTAAAAGGTTCTGAATCATGTATAAATTAACTTAATTTTATTATTTAGCAATATAAAGAACGAACGAGACAAGTCGGACTCGATGTAAGGGACTTTGTCTCAATCTCCTTTCATTGATGTATGTTTTGATAAATACACCTCCTTATTTTACACGATGTATAATAAATCCCTTTGACCTTTAATTTATTTCAAATGGAATATTTTTCTATGAATCATTTTACTAAATGACAAAAGGAAAGTTTTTAACGTATGCAGTGACAATGACCTTTCCGCCGCTGCGAGCATTATTTGATATTTGGCATCCTTAACAAGCTGTGATGTTTTAAATGAAAAATAAATACCATATACCCCTTTCACATATTTTTGTATTGAAAATGGTATTGAAGGTGGATTTACTATTCCAATATTTTTAAATTATTTCTTGTGATTTCAATTAATTTTTTTTGATTGAAATGTTGATATTTGAAATATTTTATGTGTGATGATTATATAATGGTACTTGGACATTTGACGGGTGGTTACGTGATACACCAAATTATGGGTGGTTCTGTGATAAACCAAGGCTCGGTGGTTACATTATAACCTCTATTTCATTGGGTATGTAAGATGGTCGTATGACAATTCCATTTGTAAGAATTATTTGTGGAAGTCAACCGTATGGTTATTCTATTTAAGTATGATTATGTCTCACGTTTACCATTTATATGTGATGTGTGATTTATATGGGTTTTATGGTAATATTTTTGTTACAAAAGGTTATGCAATTAGATTTTATTCATTTAAGAGTATTTACTACTTCATAAAGGTGAAAAGTATTACTTAAGATAAAGTATTCATGGTTTACATGTTGTTTTAAAAAACTAATGGTGTTTCCTTCTTTGTGTATCTGTTACTGATCTTTTCATTCTCATCCCAAGTTTTGAAATGTTTTTAATAGGACATAAAGATGAAAAGGGTCAAGGATGGGATCAATAAAAATTCATGTTGTTCAAATCATGGAAATAATCATGTCCCTTTTTAAATATATTTTATTTTATAAAAAATGGATAGTGAGTGAAAGTGTCAACTTATAATATTCAAGTTGTTATGTATAAGTTATGACCTAATTCTCTAAATCTATAAACCTGAAAATATCCTTAATATGAATTATTAACTTAATTCCTGATTATGAAGTGTTTAAGGTTGGAGCTTTATAGTTGGTATCAGAGGTCATTTTAGATAACTTTAGAGTTAAGGGTGTTATTTAAGTATAAGTGACATAACCATAATGGTTAGAATATTAGAAAGAATCATAGTTATTTTAGATATATTGAATGAGTTTAAGATATCATGAATAAGTATATCTTAGTCTTTACCCTCATCATAAGATATTGTATGATTATTTTTTTGATATACTCACACTGACCTTTTTGGTTTTTTTAAATGGATGGATCTAGCAGGCACCAAAAGTAACAATGGATGTGATAGAAACTATGGTGGTTTTCTGAATAAGAAACCGAATAAAATGGGATATTCAACGAGAACTCTTGTGTTTATTCTCAACCAACTATCTAAAGTCATGATTTACCACTTGAAACATGGTGATTTATCTAAGGCATCATATATGCAAGAAACGAGTCCCTTTAGAAGTTTATATAATAATCATAATGATAAGTATATTAAGAAACCATTGGGTCAAGGATGTGGAAAGAAAAACCTAGGAAAATTCTTCAAAGGGATGGGAAGATTTTATATATGTGGTAATGAAGGTCATAAAGCAATAACCTTCTATGGAAAAAGGAAGCATTAAGTTAACTCCAAGAATGTGAAAGAAGTTCATTCCAAGGAATACATTGTATGTTTTTAAATGCGGTGATTGTTCATTATGAAAATAGATATCCTATGAAGAAGGTTCGAGAATGGGATCAGTAGGACTATAAAAATATATGTTTACAAATACCTAATTTAATTCTAATTGAGTATTAGGAAACTAGCAATGACCTATGAAATATATGTATTATTTTTTAGCTGATGTTTTGATATTATTGAATCTTAGGATTTGATTCATGATTTTTTTTGTGAAAAATAAGTATTATAGAATAAGTTGAAAAAAATTATTAGGGGATCATGGAGAATTTTGGATGATTAATATGTCTATATTTTAGAAATTCAAGATTAATGTTAGATATATGGGTGGTGAAATGTTTAAAAGTATTAAAGCTCTTTGTTGATGGGATTAATTTTGAAGACATTTCTCTTGTAAGTGTAACCCTACATTTTGTTATGTGAAAATGATATTTGAGGAAGAATTATCTTTTCTTTTGTGAATATAGTTATAAAGAACCATTTTGGTTTATATGATCCTTAAATTTTTGGCAATTACAGGTTATTACTTTTTTTAATGAAAATGCGAGGTATGAGATAACATTTGTGGTTAAAATATGTTATGGTTATTTTTAAGGAATTATTCTCATTTTTGGGAATGTTATAAAATTATATAGTTTTTTAAAAATGATAACATGAAGAATTCTTGACAACCCATTGCGTCGAACAAAGCTACGAGAATTGAACCCACAACCAAAGTGCGACTGAGATTCATCACTTACCACTGAACTATGTGAAGTCCCTGGATGTTATGACTAATTGTTTTTAGTAAAATGATTTTATGGATTAAGAATATGTTGATTTTGGAAACTTATGATTAATCAAATGGGAATCCTTATAATAGGAAAAAGATTTGTTTATTAATTGATAAATGTTATTTTGGAAGACGTTCGCTATTTTTGGAACACTATATGCCTAAGAAAAATATATTACTATAAGATTTCATTTGAGGAGTAATGGTGGAATTTTATTTTGTAAGAATCTATGTTTTTATTGCAGACTTATAGATATTTGGATTATTTATGAAAATGATTAACCTATCATAAAGAATATGAGATTAATTTTAAGTATGTGACTTTAAGAGTAGTTAATGTTATTTGGAGATAAATGTTAAGATTTATCATGGAAGACTACGTGATCAAATCATTCCAAATATTTTGTTTCAAACTTAGTTTGGATTATTTTGAATAATTTTAAGGACAATTGTTTATTAAATGGTCTTTGTTGAACTTTGGGTATTGTTTGTTTAATTTTGGAGATTAAGGGTAGTATTTATTTTTATAAAGGATTATCCTTTTTGGAGATAATTTGATCTTTTACTAACCATTTTGGTTTTGGTTAATGTCTAAAGACAAGGGAAATATATACTTTATCTTTTTTGGAATATGTGATTCCCTAGAATTTGATTCTAGTGCTTCAGTCATGACCAAGTTATCTTGAATAGTCATCATTTGGAGAAAAGATGAGTTTGTGGCATAAATTTATTAAAGGATGAAACTACAATTGAAAAGTAAATCTCATATTTAAATTTCTCAACCTTATAAAAAGGAACATAAAAAAATATTTTCTTTTTACTTTTCCTATTGGTACATCAAAGACTGTTTAACCCATCACAATTTTGTGGTTTTCTTTTTTCTAACTTTTTCCTACCCATTTTTTCCATAACTCTCCATCAGAACTTGATGGTTAGTTTTATCTTCCATATCCATGTTTTCATGGAATCATAGTTTTACTTATCACATGTTACCTTTTTTACTTCTATTTATTTCTTTTAAAGGGATAGTTTTATTTACTCTTTTTCCTATCTAGGACTTTCAATGATGTTTCGAAGCCCAATTTTAAAATTGTGAGGAAGCAATTTCCAAAAGGGGGAAGGATGTAACGACCCACATATTTATATAATAATAATTTTTTAATCTATATTAATATTTATGCATAATATATTAATTTTATGTTAAATAGGACACTTTCTTCTGATAGCATACTCAACACACAACAACGGGTTGCCTTGAAATTTTATGTTACACACAACTTTGAGTTATACCAAAAATAAAATAATAATAATATTATTTTAAATGGTAGTTAACACATAGCCTTGATATTTAAAAAAAACATAACTAACTAAATTATGATTAAAAATGTTTGTTAAATGTTTTTACATTTATCCAATAAATTTTAGAGGCTTAACATAAGACTGAATCCGATTTTAAATATGACATACTTTAATATTCTTTAAAAGGTCGATTTATCACATTTTGATGGAGAAACCTTTTTAAATCTAGTTTTTGTCACTTTTATATGTTACATTTTAAAAATAAACTTTTTATATAGATTCAAAACATAAAAATTTACTTTGGGTAAATTTTTGGTATTTTTCTGATAAAGTTTATTTTTTTATAAATAGTGAAGAATACTGCATTTTAATTCAAAACTTCCTTTTAATATAATTTATTTATATAGTTATATTATACTTTTAATTGGTTTAAAAGTGAAATTTCATTATATTTTCATTATTTAATAAATTTTTGGTCATTTTAAGTAATTTTACTTTGAAATTGGACATAAACACATGTCAATCTTAAAAACACGTTTTTTGGTTTTGACAATGAGAAATAATTTTAAATTATTTTCTGAAACCTTTTTATTTTGAATTTAAAAAAATTTATACCATATTTGGAATCAATAGGTCCAAATTGTATAAATATGTAACTTTTATTTCTAGACATTATGAATAGTAACTTTAGTAATAATTTTATTTACCATGGTTAAAGGGTAAATCTGGTAAATAAAGGTAACAAATAATATTATAATAATATTAAATTACCCTAAACCTTGCCTTAATCCTATTTGAGGAGATATTTTCAACCATGGTCATCCTTGGGTCGATTTTGGGACCCCATGGAGCCACTTGGATGTGAAAATGACATTTTATAAAAATTAATTTAAAGTAAAGAAAAATGTAACATAAAAATGTATCTTTTAGTAATTTTTTATATGGGGTTAAATAAGTGATATATTACACTATAAATAGTCATTAGAAAGAAAAAAATATTTATTACGTCATGGTGTTTTATTTATAATTTTTAGACATCAAAGAAATAAATTTATTTATGGCACAATGATGATGTAGCAATTACCATATTAATGAATAGTTTAAATAAATGAGATTGTAAATATTAAAATAAATTGGATTTGAAACTTTTTATTCCATAAAAGAATTTTATGAATGAGTATTACTTGTTATATTTTAATTAATGAAGGTTTTTTGAATTAATAAAGTTTTTATGAATTTTAAAAATTCATGATATGAATAGTATAAAAATTGACATAAATGAGTTCTTAAATAAATTAATATTATATTAAATGATATAATAGTTATAAAAATATAAGATTCATCAAACTGACATATATGATGTTAAAATGTCATTAATGATCCATTTGGGTCTATTTCCATTTTATGGTAACTATAGTAACCATATATTATGAAAATACAAGAAGACATTATAAGAGTTAATTTATTTAACTAATGGTTAAAGCTAAAAGATAAGGTTACTTTTATGACATAAACTTTCCTAAAACCCATTGGATGAGAGGATTTAGACCAATACTCATATGATCTTAGAAATATATCACTTTTGTGTTATTATAAATCGAAAATCAATTAATAATAAAATAATATTTCAAAACATTCATAAAGTGATCCTCCTCCCTATTATAAAAGGATACCACCTCTAACCCATTAATCACACCTCTCAATCCCATTGGATCATACAAACTCAGCTCCAATAATCTCCTAATATTCTTCCCTTCTGCATAGAATCCTTACCCAAGGAATAAGGAAATTCAATAAGTCCCTTTGGCTCAAATCAAAAGAAGTTACCTGATTTGAGGTAACGTCTTCTCTCAAGTTCCTTTACATTATATTCCTTCTCCAATACCTATGCTCTTATTATTCTTTGATTACATAAAAAAATAGTATCCAAAATATACTAGGATGTTTTTATGAGAAGGATTCAAAATACATTTACACACCTCCATTTAATGGATACAAACATATTGTTCCTGTGTACGGTGAACTACTGCCTCACGAAACAATGATTGTTTGATTCTCCCATACCACTTCTCATGGTGGCCATTATTACGGAACTATAATTATATATGATATATATAATATATATTTAATCTCTATGGTTATTTAATTATCATTTAAAATATACTTTTAGGCTTTTCATGTTGTATAAATACGATAATTTCATTTGAGGAAGTGCGGACTACCACCCCCTCAAAGTGAAATGACTCATTCATGCTATACATGGAATGTATAAAGGATGTAATTAATGAAATAATGTAACATATATAACATATATTTTATACTTGAATTATAATATAGCTATCTATCATTTAGTTTTCATTCCTTTAAATATGAAAAATAAATTAAAGTAACGTTCATGTGTACGTACGACTTATCATCTCCATGAACGCTGCATTTCATTTCTTATATCCAAAAGTTATGGACTATTATAAATAAATATATAATGGATATATATATTATATATGATATCTAAATAATTAATATCATTTCTTAGATAATGTACTTTTGACAACATGGAAAATTAGTAATTATAACAAGTTCATTTTTGACTCAAGTACCGATCATTGACATAACGACCGATATGAACTTGAATAATTATATGATTGATATAGCATGGTAATAAGTTATATAAAAGGAATAAAAAACTTGAAAAAGGTTTTGAAGAAAGTATAAATTAACTTAACTCTATTATTCTAGAATATAAATAACGAACAAGACAAGTTGGACTCGAGGTAAGGGACTTCATCTCAATATCCTTTAATTTATGCATGTTTTGATAAATACACCTACTCCTTTTACACGGTTTATAATAAATTCCTTTTAAATTTAATTTAATTAAAAAGGAATATTTTTCTAGGAATCATTTCACTAAATGAAAAAAGGAATTTTTTTAATGTATGCGGTGACAATGACCTTTCCGCCACTGCAAGCATTTTTTGATATTTGGATTCCTTAACAAGTCGTGATGTTTTCAAATGAAAAATAAATATCATATATCCTTTTTAAATATTTTGGCATTGAAAATGGTTTTGAAAGTGGATTTAATATTTAAATATCTTGAAATTAGTTCTTGTTATTTGAAATTAAATTTCATGATTGAAATGTTGATATTTTCAATCTTTTATGTGTGATGATTATATAATGGTACATGAACATTTGATGGGTTGTTACGTGATAAACCAAATGATGGGTGGTTCCATGATAAACCAAGGATGGGTGGTTACGTTATAACCTCCAATTCATTGGTTATAAAAGTCGGCCATATGGATATTCCATTTTTAAGAATGTTTTTTGGAAAACAACTATATGGTTATTCTATTTAAGTATTATTATGTCCCAATTTTACCATTTATATGCCGTGTGTGATTTCTGTGGTTTTATGGTAATCTTTTGGTTACAAAAGGGTAAGAAATGATATTTTATTTATTGAATTGTATTTAATACTTCATAAAGGTAAAAATTATTACTTATGATAAAGTATTCATGGTTTACATGTTGTTTTGAAAAACTATCAGTTTTTACTTATTTGTGTATCCCTTACTGAGCTTTTTATGCTCATACAAAGTTTTGAAATGTTTT
Source organism: Viscum album (assembly GCA_963277665.1). Taxonomy (NCBI): domain Eukaryota; kingdom Viridiplantae; phylum Streptophyta; class Magnoliopsida; order Santalales; family Viscaceae; genus Viscum; species Viscum album. Next base: position 1,558,017,929 of record OY728161.1, read on the forward strand.
TCATAGGATATAAAGATGCGTAGGGTCAAGGATGGGATCGAGGAAAAGTTATGTTTTTTAAATCAAGAAACTAAACATGTATCTTTTTAAATAGTTTTTTATGAAAAAATGGATAGTGAGTAAAAGATTATACTTGTAATATTCAAGTTGTTATGTATAAGTAATGACCTAATTCCTTAAAGCTCTAAACCTGAAAAGATCCTCAATGTGAATTGTTAACATAATTCAAGATTATGAAATGTTTAAGGTTGGGGCCTTATAGCATGAATGATCCAGTATCTTACATATTCTGGATTTCACCATGTTTATGGAAGACACAGAATTATACTTCTTCTCTTCTCCCACTTATTCAAGAAATTAGAACACCGTATATGATGTGTTGATTTACCGACATCTTGGACGCTGTGATTTCTATTTATTTTACTTCCCTCAAGACTGGTCATGAAACTTTTTTTATGGTTGAACCATATTATAATTTATGTATTATTTCTTATATAAGGTTCTAGAATCATTTTTTACACTTGTTATTAATTTATGAAACAAAATGAGTTCCTTACGATCGAGGAATCAGCAAATGACCTAAACAAATATCTATAATGTTTTAACTTATGAATAAACCTCATAAAAGAATTCAAAATGATAAATGGTATAATTTATGGTACTATAAATTTTTAAATACCTTTCCATTCCAACTCTAGAGTTTCAATTCAAATCAACAAGAATATCCATCATGAACCAATCATGCGAATCATGTAAAGAACGCACCGAAAACAATGCAAGGAATATAATAGTGACAATTAAAGGGTGAAATGATGTAATGAAATGATAATATAAGATATTATAAAGATGAATATGCTTCTTTAAGATATTATTAAATTTTTTAACCATTATACAAGAGGTTTAAACAATTTTTAAGTAAGAAGAACCTGAGGTAAGGGAATTCTTAACCCAATTTCCATTCCTTGGGTTAACATTCTACTTCATTATTTATGTGGTATTAAAATTTTATGTGAGATGAATTTTGTTTATATTTTGTTTAATTATGTGTATTTATAGTTTATATACAAATTCCATCCACTCTATTAATTCTCACTTCAATTATATGATATTTGTAATGGACTTCTTTAAAACCCACTTTTATAAGTTCTGTTTTACAAAATTCAAAAGCAATGTTTTTATGCAATTATTCATGTTATATGATTGTGTTATGGTTATTGGGAATTTTTTATGATGAATTTTGGGGAATATATCTTTCTCAAATTCATTGGGTATGTGTAAGTGGGAGGTTAGCAGTATAGTTACTTCAAGGGTAACTACGATGGTCACACAAATTGAAAGGTAGCTGTGAGGATTACAAATTATGAGGTAGCCCTGAGGGTTACAAGATTATGTAAGTAATGCCCCAAAATGAATTTATGGTTCTATTTATGTTCTTATGTTTTGTGGGGATCTTATGGAAATATCATGTTATACAATGTAAGTATATATGGGTGAAAAGTAGGTGTTTTGAAAATGTTTTCATATGTTACAAGTAATCATGGACTAATATGTTCTTTACTTATTTTCATATCCCTTAGGGAGTTTTTTTGTGAACATACCAAGTTTTTAAATGATTTTCATAGGTTATAAGGATGTTTAGGACAAAGAAGGATGCCATGTTAAATTATTGAAGAATGTTCAAAGAAAATCATGTTATATTTGGAAAGTTGTATCTTTTGGATGAAATGAATACTATTTTTATGGTATCTACTCTATATTAATGTGTAATGTTATGAATTTATTATGTCACAATTATATAAATATATAAACTTGAAAATATTTTCAAGGTGAAAGGAAGTGATTTCTTGAAAAAATTGAATATTATGTAATATTAGAAGTCTGGGTTCTTATATTATTAGTAACACTCTATGAAGAAATGTTCACTCTTATGAAAGAATATTTTTATAGGAGTTTGTGTGAAGAAATTGTATTAACCAATGTTGTTAGAGAAATGATCCATGCACTAAAGTATACTAACATGTAATGTTTTAAGGTTAACAATAATAAATTTTAGATCAAATAATTACAATTAAAGTGACTTGATATTTCCTTTAAATAGTTGTGTATGTTTCATAAAGAAAATATAAAAAAGTTAAAAGTTGAATATGTATATAAAGTGAGGTTTATTGAAGATTAGAAGAACAATTTATATTTAAAGTGCCTTGAAAAGGTTGTAAAAAATGACTTACTGAAAGTTAACTTTTTATTTAAAGCATGTCAAGTACAATCCCACCTTAAGGAGGGTGAAAATGATTAAGACCTAACACATCACCTTCAATAATAAGATCACAACCACTAGGTAAGGAACCCAGGCTGGTGTAAAAAATCAACATTTCCTCTACCATGAGTTTGTTGGAATGTGTGTTAGTTTCACCATTCCCCTCCATCTACGTGTGAAGAATAGAAGTGCCTTAATTAAGGAGGGTCCTGCATTTCCTGATGATATATATTAACTCCCATGATACATTACCCACTTTTTGTAATAGACCAACTAGAACTTTTGAGTCAGACTCCACTTTGGATATCTGAAAATTGAAGCTCCTACAAAGCGACTACCCATTGTCTATATCACATGACTTAGCTCTATAGGCGTGAATTAACTATAAAAAACTAAAATAAAGAAAAAATCCTCTTCTGTTCCTTATAAGGCCACCACCTCTCATAACCCCATCCATAAAAGAGCTTCCCACATTCAATTTAAGACCAAAGAAAGGGGCATTCCAGTATACCCCATTCCCCTTATGAACCACCGGGCCTATGTGTATGCAATCCATAGGGATGGTCTTCTTAATTAATTTTGTATTTTAACCCCTTAATGAGTGCACCCAACTCTACCACTAGAAACTTAACATGCATCTGAAGAAAAATGAGAGATTATTTGATATCCTCTCTAGCCTTGTTCCTCGCTTCCCATAGAGTCCAGAAATACACCAAAAAGCCATACCTCAAACCTTGAATTTGACCTCTGCCTATCTATCACTAAAAAACTAGTCTTCAAGGATGTTTTGGATTGAATCCCAACACCCACTAATGTTCATACATGGCCTCAATAATCCCTAGATCTCTCTCGCCCATTCCCATGAAATTCTTAAAGAGATTCTTACTTCCAAATAAAATCAATCTAGTGACATGAAGAATATAATATCAATGGAAGTCACATTTTATGCTAATTCAAAAGAAAATGTAAGACCAAAATCCAAAAAATTTCTAGGTAAAAATTCAAATTCTTTAAAATGTGATATAAGTAACTCTCATTCTAGAAAAAAGTGGATGATGAGAAGTGATGAAAAACCACCACTTCGGTAAAGGTAGAAGAAAGTATGAAAGGAATAATTTTCAAACAAAGTTTTAAAAAGGATGGAACATTTCAAAAAATAAATAACCCTCTACCAACCAAAATTTCACTCAAAATAAGAAGGTTATATTTTTTAGATACTGTTGATGTTATGGAAATTTCATGCAAGAGACCATCGATTGATGAAATTATTTATCAACAATCAAAAAATAGAGAAGGTATATATTAAGGGTGACTCAAGATGATGTTAAGATAAACTCAAATAAATTCATCCAAATTTCATGGAATAAAGAATATCCATTTATATCCAGTATTTTTTAATGTCTTAAAAATTTCTATGAAAATTGTGAAAGGATTGTCCATAATAATGGTAAGTGTTGGTTTACATCTACAAAATACAATTAAGATATATGTAATATAAGTAATCAACAATTTTTGAGAAAAAAATAAATATAAACTGTAAACCTACCTTGAGGAGTATAATAAAGAAATATATAAATCATAATAAACCCAAAAAGAAAACTACAAAATATGTATCTCTAAATAAAATATGATTATTTTGTGGAAGAAAAGGATACTTCATGGATAATTTTAAACTATTCATGAATGTTTAAGTTAATAGAAGAAAGAAAAGTCAATAAAGTTAGTAAACTTGAGAAGGTCACTAATATACTAGAATGGTGGAAGACATATCTGATGAAGAAGATGTGGTTCACCGAAGGTTACCACCAAAGGTTAACTTATAAAAAGATATCTAACTATGTGTAAGGTGTAATTTTTTTGAAAAAAGAAATTGAAGGTGATGTAATTTAGGGGGAATTTTCCCTATAAATAAAGTAAAGAATAAATTTGGTTATTCTAGAGAGCTAATAAATTTTAAATAAAGAGATAAATTTTGTAAATCCAAATCTTATGAAACAATAATTTATGTTTTTGTAAAGTGAACATTGATGTACCCAAATGATGAAGCTATGGATGATGATAAGGAGGTTTTGGATTGGAAATTAGGAGAATCAAAGTTTCTGTCATCTATATGGTACTTTTTCTATACTCTCCCATTTTCATTTGAGAACTTAAGTTTAAATGAAAAAGGGGGAAGTTTGAGCTTTAATTACAAAGTATGAATTATCTTTCAAAGGGGAAAAATCCTACTATTTTATGATTGAACATTTTTTATTTGTTTACTGAGATTAGTGTTGAAAATAAATTTCAGAAAAACCCATTAATTCAAGACATGAAAGTAAAATTTGTTAGTTAGTTTCACTTGGGGAATTTTTAAGGATAAATATGATGTCCATGTTCATCACTCTTGTTTTCTTCATAGAGGATTTCCCACATAGACATAGAGTTGGTTAATTTATGGTTCATTTATTTAATAAAATTGATTCCATCATTTTTTTCTAGAAATTAAATAGATACTTTAAATCCATTAGAATAAAAGGGGATAATATTAAATTTTGTGAAGAACATTCCTCCCTCCCCCAAGATAAAAATAAGAGAGATAGAAATTCATTTACATTAAATAGAATTTGGTATTGATAGAAAATACAAAGGGGGAGATTGAACTAACCATTGGATAGTGATGAAAAAGTATTATATTAATTGTCAATGGATTATAAAAATATAATGATTCAGTTAAAGAAAATAAAGGTATTGTTTCCTATAAGTGTTTTTAAAGTAATATTACTGAAAGAACATTAGTGAGTTCACTGAAAAAATTTGTGAGTTCATCAAAAGAATACTTGTTATTTCACCAAAAGATTATGCAATTGAAATGAATGTTTTGAATATGTTATGGCACTTATAAAAAATGAGTATCATAGATGAAGGAGATTAAGAGTAATGTGGTCAGAAGAATAATTTCCTATTGGTTTCTGAATTATTTTTGTTAAAGCAGATGAAGATTACTAAAGGAAACATACTATTGGATTTAAAGCTGAAGTTTGTCGAAAAAGTGCAAGCTTAAAAAAAGATGAGTTTGGCACATAAAAATAGTGTGTATCTTGTAATCATTCTAATATGATTTGAATTTATGAATACATATAATGTTTTCACATATTTCATATGAAAATTAATTAGAAGAAAATTAAAATATATAAAAAACTATAAGTAGGGAGGTAATGTTTGAAGTAAATTCCACTGATGGATAGAGTAAAATTCACTAATGTTACCAGAAGAAATATATAAATATTTCATGATTATTCTTTTAATATTAAAGTGAAAGAAAAGTATTGAAAATATATCAAAGTATTATCCATAATAGTTTATATGTAATTGGAGGGATTTAATATATGATTTAAAGCTTTATGAGGTGAATTTAAAGAAAGTTACACAATATAATATTTGATAAAGAAGAGTTTCCTTAAGGTTGTGAATTTAGAAGATAGAAAGATGAGGTGATTGTATGTTTCTCAGTGAAAAAATAAGAATCAAGGATTATCAAAAGTATAGACCACAATAGAGAATTTCCATATTATTTAAAGATGATCCCTTAAGAATTTAAGGTGAATATCACCTTCCAAGAGACTTCATACCAATGATATTGGAAAAGGAACAAAGTATAGTGTCGTTCAATATATACCAACAGAAGTATCATCCATGTAACACCCCAAGATTTTGAAAATAAATTTAATATTGAAAGAATGAAACACCGATTCTCTACAAAACACCACTTTGTTATAACCAAGCCAGTAGACATAGTTTTACCACCTCTGTGATTAGAATTTTGAAAAAATAACATACACGATTGCGTTCAGTACAATATTTAGAGTATGATAGAATCAACTTAGTTTTTTATGCATAGTAACATACCCTTATGAATAGTAATGAATAGTACATCAGCCAAAAAAATATAAACTTCACCCATGAATGTATAAATACAATTTATATATCTTATAAGTGAAAAAACAATCACAGTATATGTATTGGTATTTCTGTATGTTATAAATATTTTAATTAAAATTTTATTATTAATTTAATAATTTAAAATGAAAATGTATTTTTTTAAAATATAATCATAAATTTTTATTTTGTTGTCTTATGGTTATAAGATAATTTTATGGGACCTTGATTAATTTTTCAAGGTGTTATAAAACGAGTTATAATTTTTATGTTTTTTTAAATAAATTATGATTTTATTTAGACATTTAATTAAAAATATTTAGAAAATTATTTTCAAAAAATTGATTTCATTTTTTGAATTACTCACATTAAAAAATGGTTAGGGTAAATTTTTGATATTTTTTTAAAATACATGAATTTTGGGTGAATAGTAAAATATGATAATTTACGATAAATTCTAAATACATGATTTATTGGGTCATAAGTGATTTAAGGATGATGTAATTCCACTAGGTTCAAATTCACATTATCTTATTAATCTTATGGTTCACATTAATCAACACTATTGGTTGTCTTGAGAGAAATAATAAAATAATGAATAAAATATTCACTAATCACACCTCTCCTCCACTATAAACCCCCTCCCCCATCTTATCTTTACTCCTCTAAAGCCTTGTTCCTTGTATAAATTTTGCTCAAATATTCTCCCAAGATCCTCCCCCACATCCAGAAACCCTTGGTCTCATAAAAAGATTAAAACCTCTCCCCTAAAGAGGCTCTTAAGTAAGAATACTTCAAGAGGTAAATCCCTCTTTTCATATCTTTTATTTCATGTTCAATTATTTTCTACTTACTTTCTCACCTCCCTTTATCCAAATGTTGTGATGACTAAAATACCTTAAATTTACTGAAATGTTTTTATGATAAAGTAATACTTCATCATCATCTCTTCTTTTCCATTATTTTATACTAGAAATGAAAACACTATCTGTGATGTGTTGATTTATCACATTCAAGGATGATAAGTTTTCAATTTCTATTACAGTCTTCAATTCTGGCCATGAAACCATTTTGATGGTTTAAAAAACTATAATATATTTATTATAACTTATTCATGGTTATATAATACTTTTTTACCCATGATATTAATTTATAATTCAAAATGAGTCCATTGTGATCTAGAACTGCCAATTAACCCAAACAATTGTCATTAATTTTTTTGTATAATGATTCATCTAAACTCATAATAAGAAAATCAATTTAATAACCATTTAATATTATAGTTGTTCAATAATGAAATACAACCTATATTTTGGACAACTATTCTCATTCCACATGTTTATCCATACATGAATATAAATAAACTGATACTGAAAACCAAGGAAGAAAACGCTCCCAAACAATGAAATTGAATATCTTAACCCTTCAAAAGGACTTGAATGAACCTAATAAGGCTATAATAAATCAATTACATGTATAAGATGTTATGTAATAATTAATTTATGAAACTAAATTTGATTATTCTAGTCATTAAGATCAAGTGAGGAACACCTTCAGACTTAAGGTAAGGGTTTTCCACACGAACATCCATTTTCATTTGGGTTAAATTTATTATCTACTTAACTAAATGAAATTTTTATTCATTCATATGTACTCCTCATAATTTATATTTTAATTATATATTTATGTGCTACAACCTGAATCATACCTTAATTTACATGTAGTTATACATTTTAAAATGATCTTTCTAAAATTCTTCCCGAAATGTGAGCTAGATTCAAGGGAATTTCACAAATTATTACCTATTTACAAGGGAACTATATAATATTTTTTTTGGAAAAAATTATCTTTATAAAATATATAATTTTATTATGAAATACTATATTAATTCACTTCTGTTTTTATATAAATATTTTTCCAAAATAACTCTTCTTTTCAAAGTAAGATGGTTTTTATAACAAGAATTACTCGATGATTTTAAAAGAGTATTTTCACCCATTTCAACACACTTGTTGATTCTTCTATTTAAATTGAGTAATTGTTTTATGATATTATCCACTATGTTTTTAATGTGGATGTTCTATCTTAAAACCATTGACCAATTTACTCTGAATGGTTAGTGTTTGTTCTTAATGTTCAAGAAAAGTTATTTACATTTCATATGTTAGTTTCAATATGAATGTATGTGTTATTTATTTTTATGCCCATTAATATAAGGAATGAATTTTAATTACTAAGTTTTATTTGAGTCCCTCTATAGCTCCTCGATGCATCGGTAGGTCTCATGAGAAAAACTATAGTCTTGGCATGAGGCCTTGACAAAATGGATATTTTTGGTCTTGGCACAAGGACTTGACAGTATGGTTATGATGTCCCAAATTATGAATTACCTCATTATGAAAATAATATTGATAGTTCATGTGGTTATTCAACTAATAGAATACCCATGATGATGTTTTATTGTGGAATTATTTATTTATCACTTATTCCTACCATATCATGTTCAAGATTATTTTTAAAAGAATGTGTTTTTAGTTTTTCACCAAGACTAATGTTTATGTTTATGATATCATCCAATGTATTTCTTACCCTTACTGATCATTTGAGCTCACCCCTTTCTTATGTTTCATTTTCTCAGGACATGAATATGTTTATTATGAGTGACCATTAGGGTTAAACTTATAGTTATGGGCATTCCTAATAAAAATTATGTTCTTTATTTCATTCCACATTGTAATGATGAATTTATGTATGTATCCTATTTCCAGATATACTAAAATACTCGGTACTTCAAGATGCATATTCCTTGTTTATATAAATATGTAATAAAATAAGGCACCATCTTTGAGAAACTGGGTTTGGGTCCTTACAGTTGGTATCAGAGGAAGTTTAGTAGAAAACTTGAAAACTAGATTTAGAAAACGTAGATTAGGGAACAAATCGCTAAGATAGTCTTTGAGGATAAACATAAAAGAACATCTTGGTATTTTTGTAAGGAATAGATTATGAGGATCTTTATAGAAAATACATCCTGTTTGGATACTACAAGCCGTCATGGTTCTGGCACAACTATACGTAGGAGTGAAAACTTCAACAAGGATTTTCAGGCTTGACCCGGGGCATCTTGGTACACGACAATGGGCCTTATTGCACACCTAGTTTGACACTCCTAGGGGATATTCTTAGGATAATTCACATTTTCTTTACAATCCATTATGAAGGGTTTAAATGTAATTTTTTCCTCAAATAAACCATGTTTATGATTATGATATTAACTATTCACGCTAAGTATTTTTTGACATTGATTTTATACATTATGATTCATAACCTAATATAGTGTATGAAATTATTTTGAAATGGTGCCTAGTGGAAGGAATGGGGACCACATGAACTCATGTGTCCGATGTAGGGATATCTATCCAATGCAAGATAATGATGTTGGCTCTAGAGGTACGATTGGTGCAGATCAACTTATAACTATACTGGGAAAGCTTACTCAGGTTATGAATAATAACCTTACCCAAATGGAGCATTCAGATCTGCAACATGGAGGAGCTATGTTAGATATCTTTATGAGACAATAACCTCCATCATTTAATGAGACTAAAAACAAATTTATAGATGAGTAGTGGGTAAGTTCTTTAGAGAAGATATTTCTCAGTCTGGGATGTAACAAAAGAGAGAAGTTTTTCATGGAATTTTATCATCAATTAGGAGATGCGGATCAATGGTGGTCATTAATTCAAAACACAAAGGGGGAGGAATAAATTGAAGATATGGAATTGAGGGATTTTAAGGAAATTTTCCAAGAAAAAAACTTCCCTCATAAACAATGAGTATTTATGGAAAGGAAGTTTCTAAATCTGAATCAAAAAGATTATGACAATGTTTCAAAGTATGAAGATAACTTCACAAGGTTAGCAAGGCATTCTACGAACTACATATGAAATCTAGGGAGAAATATTGATCAATTATTTGATTTTTAAAACTATTCCTATGAAGGGCACGAGTCTCCCAAAATTTCTCATCATATGAAGATATAGTCTCATGTGCTATCAAGATAGAAAAAGAATTTTCTAAGTCTTATGACTTTAATGGAAAGAAAGAGAATAATAGGGATGCTGAAAAATTTGGGAAAGAGAATAAGGAAATGGGGAAGAATGGAAGAGTTGACCTTCCACCCTATAGTAATTATGTGAATAAACACCTTGACACTTCATTGATGGGAATGTGAGTCTATTACAAGTGTGGAGAAAAAGGTCACCAATAGCATGATTGCAAGGGGAAAAACCAATGTTCAATGATATAGTGGTAAAGATATGGGAAATTATGCACATGAATGTCCTAAGGGTCATGGGAAAAATCCCCAAATAAGGCCAAGGGATAATGGCCAATCTTATGTGGTCACAACTACTTAGGTGGAAGTTCCTAATTATGTGGTGGTAGGTACTTTAATTGTTTCCTCAAACATAGACAATGCTTTAATTGATTCTGGATCATCATATTCTTTCATATCTCCCCAGTTTTCCAAGAAAATTAGGCTTGTCCAATTTAATTTAATAAATTAGTTTTTAGTCAAAACACTAAGGGTATATATCATTGCAACAAAGATGTGTTAATTAGTCCCCCTCATGACACATAAATGTGCTTTAGTTTCTAACCTTATCATCATAACCATGATTTAATTTGATATAATCCTTGGTATGATTTGGATTTCACATTATGATACGAAGATATATTGTAAGAATTAGAAGGTTATGATTTTTGGGAAAGGTGTTGAATCCCTTATCTTTAGAGCATAAACCTCGCTTATCTAGATCCTCCCCGAGTATCTCTACTGAATTCAATTATTGGGGACAATGGGAATGTAATATCTTCGGGTGAGGAAAGGAGTGTTCAAATAGAGGATGTACCTATTGTGAAAAAATATGTTGATGTCTTTCTAGAAGATTTACCTGGACATCCTATAGAGTGAAAAATTTAGTTTTCCATCATTTAATCCCTGGTTAAAGGCCTATATCAAATAATCCTTATATAATGACCACTATAGAATTGGTAGAATTGAAGAAACAAATAGAGGAATTGAGTTATAAAGGATTTATTCACCCCAGTGTTTCCCCATGAGGATCCCATATTCTTTTCTTCAAGAAGAAATATGGATCTATGAGGTTTTTCATTGACTACAGGGAGATCAATGCTATAACAATAAAGAAAAAGTATCCCCTACCTCTCGTTGATGATTTATTCAATCAAATTCATAGAGCCAAATATTTTTCAAAGATTGATCTTCGATCTGAATATCATCAATTTCTAGTAAGGATAAAAGTCATTATAAAGAAATAATTTCAAAATAGGTATATTCATTACAAGTTTACAATAATGCCTTTTGGATTGAATAGTACACCCTATGTTTTCATGGATCTAATGAATAATGTTTTTAAGTAATATCTTGATGAATTTGGGGTGGTATTTGTTGATGATATCTTGGTATACTCAAAAAGCTACGAAGATCCTGAAAATCAATTGCGCAATATTATGAAGTCTCTTAGAAGAAAAGAATTATATGGGAAGTTTAGTGAGTGTGAATTTTGGATTCAATCAGTTTCCTTTCTTGGACACTTTGTCTATAAGGATGGAATATCTGTTGATCCTGCAAAGATAAAGGCTATTCTGGAATGGCCTACTCCAACGAACATAACTAAGGTACATAGTTTTATTGGTTTAGCAGGTTATTATCGGAGTTTCATTCAGAACATAACCTGTTTAGAAAACCCAATGAACAATGTCACACATAAAGGGGTTAAGTTTTTATGGGAAAAAGAATGTGAGGACTGTTTTGAAGAATTGAAGATGAGGTTAGTGAATGATTTGTTCCCAAATCTACCATTAGGGAATGATGTGTTTGTGATCTATAGTGATGTATCAAAGAAATGACTTGGTTTTGTCCTTATGTATAATGATAGAGTTATTTTTTATGCATTAAGGTAGATAAAAAATAATGAACAAAACTATCCTACTCACGATCTTCAGTTAGAAACTGTAATCTTTGTTGTGAGGATATGGCTACATTGTCACTATGGTGAAAAATGTGAGATATATAATGATACTAAGAGTTTGAAATATATCTTCCCACAAAAAGAACTCAACATGAGGAAAAGGTGATGGATTAAACTACTCAAGGATTATGATTGTACCATACACCACCACCTTGGAAAGGAAAACAAGGTATCTGATGCATTATGTAGGAAGGATCATGGAGTTCTCAACAAAATGAGGATTTACAAGGATAATTTTTACATGGATCCAGTAAGGATGGATATGGGAATTATCAAATAAGGTGAAACATCACTACTTTTTCAAATGGTTTCCCAACTGTCTTCACTGAAAATAAATAAAGCTTCATAGTTTGATGACGAGAATATTCAAAAGAAAATTAATGCTTTTAAAGATGGGAAGTTGGATGAATTCATTTGTGAAGATGGAATTATAAAATTTTGGAAGAGGCTATGTGTTACCCTATATACCCGAGATGAAAAGGGAGCTATTGGATGATTCCCATAGCTCGAACTAATTTATACCTCCTAATATCACTAAAATGTATAGAGATTTAAAGGAAAATTTATGGTGGGACAACGTGAAGTGGGGAATTGCTGATTATGTATCAAGATGTTTAGTCTTTCAACAAGTGATGTCCAAATGACAACATCCCAGTGGAGTTAAGAAAACTATACCTATTCCTACCTAGAAATAGGATGACATCACCATGGATTTTTCACTAGATTAACCAAAACTACAATAAATAATGATGCAATATGGGTAATTGTTGATTAAATTACAAAATATTCACATTTCCTTGCTATAAGAGAGAATTTATACTAGTGTGGCTTGCACGACTCTATATCAATGAAGTTGGGAGACTTCATGGAGAACCTCTCTCAATTTTTTTGATCATTATTCACAATTTATTTCAAAATTCTTGAAATTTCTTCAGAAATATTTGGGTACTGAGCTTCGATTTAGTACTGCTTATCACCCACCAACTAACGGGAAATCATAAAAGGGGATCCAAACCATAGAGGAAATTTTTATATCATGTTAACTTGACTTTCATGGTATATGAGATCAATATTTACCATTAGTGGAGTTGTCCTACAATAAAATTTTCCATTAAAGTATTCAAATGGCACCATATGAAGTATTGTATGAAAAGAGATGTCGTATACCAACTTGTTGGGATGAAGTTAGAGAAAGGAAACTTGTGGTCCTAGAACTTGTGGAGGAAACAACATTGAAGGTAAATATAATTCATGAAAATATCAAAACATCTCAAAGAAGACAAAAAATCTATGCTGATAATTGAAGGAAGGATTTTGAGTTTCAAGTGCGAGATCATGTTTTCTTAAAAGTATATCCATGGAAGGGTGTTATAATATTTGGGAAGAAATGGAAACTGAACCCTAGGTACATAGGCCCTTTTTAAATTAGAGAGAGAATTGGAGCTATTGCATACCGTTTGGTTATGATACCCAGCCTTTCTAAAGTACACAATGTGTTCCATGCCTCACTGTAGAAAAGTACATGCCAGACCCAATACATGTCCTCAATTTTTAAGGTATGGAATAGGAACCCGACCTCTCTTACTGTGAAGAGCTTATCCTGATTTTAGAAACTAAAGAACAAGTGTTTAAGAATTGTATGACTCAACTAGTAAAGAGACTTTGGAAAAATCATAAAATCGAAGAGACAACTTGGGATCCTGATGAGATTATAATGAAGAACTACCCACATCATTTTGTGAGGTAACATTCTGGTAATTTTGAGGATAAAATATTTGTAAGTAGGGGATAATATAACACCCCATGATTTTGAAAATAAATTTAATATTGAATGTGTGAAACACTGAGTCTCTACAAAACACCATTTTTTTATAAGCTATTTAGTAAACATAGTTTTACCACATCTGTAGTTGGAATTTTGAAAAACTGACATACACAGTTGCATTCGGTATAATATTTAGAATCAAATTAGTTTTTTGATGAATAGTAACATACCCTTATGAATAGTAACATAAAATTATGAATAGTAATGAAAATAAAATCATCCAAACAAATAGAAACTTCACCCATGAATTTATAAATACAATTTAGACATCTTATAAGTAAAAAAATGATTATAGTATAAGTATTGATATTTTTGTATGTCATAAATATTTGAATAACAATTTTATGATTAATTTAAAAATTTCAAATAAAAATTTATCTTCAAAAAATATAATAATAAATTGTTATTTTATTTTCTTATGGTTAAAATTTAATTTTATGGGACCTTGGTTAAATTTTAAAGGTGTTACAAAACGAGTTATAATTTTAATGTTGTTTTTTTGAAAAAATTATTATTTTATTAAAAAGTTAAATTAAAAATATTTAGAAAATTATTTTCAAAAAATGGATTTCATATTTTTAATTATACACATAAAAAAATTGTAGGGGTAATTTTTTGGGTTTTTTCTAAAATACTTGAATTTTGGGTGATAGTAAAATACAATAATTTATGATAAATGCTAAATACATGATTTATTGGGTCATAAGTGATGTAAGGCCGATGTAACCATAGTAGGTTAGAACTAAAATTCACTTATTACTATTATGGGTCATATGAATAAACAACATTGGTTATATTGAGAGAAATAATGAATAAAATATTCACAAATAACCCCTCTCCTCCAATATAAACCTCCCCCTCGCTCCCTCTTCTATTCACTCATCTCAAGCCTTTTTCATTGTCTAAATTATATTCAAATATCCTCCCAATCTCCTCCCCCACGTACATAATCCCTGATTCTCATAGAAAGACCAAAACATATCCCCTAAATAGACTCTTAAAGAAGAACACTTCAAGAGGTAAATTCCTCTTTTTATTTATTTTATTTCAAGTTCAATTATTTTCTTATTTTTTCCTCACCTCCCTTCATCCAAATGTTGGGATGAATATATTACCTTACATTTACTAGAATTTTTTATTATAATTAAATAATTCATCATCATCTCTCATTTACCCTTCTTTTAAACTATAAATGAAAACACAATCCGAGAAGTGTTGATTTATAACATTCAAGGATGACAAGTTTTCAATTTCTATCACCATATTCAATTATGGTCATGAAACAATTTTCATGGTTTAACCAGACTATAATATATGTATTATAACTTATTCAAGGTTCTTTAATCCTTTTTTACTCATGATACTAATTTATAAATCAAAATGAGTTTTTTTGTGATCAAGAACTACCAATTAACCCAAACAATTATCCTTAAAGTTTTATATAAAGATTCATATTCACTCCCAATAACCAAATTAATTATATAACCATGTAATATTATGCTTGTTAACTAATAACACACTACTTCGATTCCGGACAACCATTCTCATTCTACATGTTTATTTGTACATGAATATAAATAAACCGATCATGAAAACCAAGGAAGAAAACGCTCCCAAACAATGAAATTGAATCTATTAACCCATAAAAAAGCCATGAATGAACCTAATAAGGATATAATAAGTCAATTACATGGAGATAAGGTTTTTCAAACATTAATTTTTGAAATTAAATTTTATTATTCAGGTCATTAAGATCATGTGAGGAACACCTTCAGACTTAAGGTAAGGGTTTTCCACCCGAACCTCCATTTTCATTTGGGTTACTTTTATTATCTACTTATCATAATTAAATTATTATTAATTCATATTAACTCCTCATAATTTCTATGTTAATACTATATTATCTGTTCCAACTGGAATCATACCTTCATTTATGTGGAGTTATACATTTTGAAAGGATATTTCATAAATTCTTCCCGAAATACGAGCTAGATTCAAGGGAATTTATCAAATTATTACATATTTACAAGGGAAATCTATAATCTATTTTTGGAAACCAATATCTTTATAAAATATCTCATTTTATTATGAAAATAATATCTTACTTAACTTCTCATTTTATACAAAGTTTTTTTCAAAATAACTTATCTTTTCAAAGTAAAAATATTTTTTTAACAAGAAATACTCAATGATTTTAAATGAGTATTTTCACCCATTTAAACACTCTTGTTAATTATTATGTTTAAATGGGGTTAATGTTTTATGATATTATCCTCTATGTTTTTAATGTGGATGTTTTATATGGAAACCAATCAACAATTTACTCCGAATGGTTAATGTTTGTGATTAATGTTCAGGGAAAGTTATTTACATTTCATATGTAAGTTTCAATATGAATGTATATTTTATTTATTTTTCTCCCCATTTATATGAGGAATGCATTGGAATTAGTAAGTGTTTTGTGGGGCCCATTATATCCCCTCGGTTCATCGGTAGGTCTCATGAGACAAACTATGGTATTGGCACGAGGTCCTGACAAAATAGATATTTATGGTCTTGGAACGAGGCCTTAATGATATAGTTATGATGTCCCACATTAATCATTCCCTCATTATGAAAATAGTATTGATTGTTCATGTGGTTATCCGACTAGTAGAATACCCATGATTATGTTTTATAATGGAATTATTTATTTATCTCTTATTCCTTCCATAATGTGTTCAAGTTTATTTTTAAAGTCACCAAGCCTAATTTTTATGTTTTTGATATCATCTTCTGTATTGTTTACCCTTATTGATCATTTGAGATAACCCATTTCTTATGTTTCATTTTCTCAAGACATAAAGGAGTTTATTATGAGTGACCTTCAAGGTTAAACTTATAGTTGTGGGCATTCCCAATAAAACTTATGTGTTGTATTTCATTCCATGTCGTAATGATGAATTTATGTATGTATCTTATTTCCAAAGATACTAAACTACTCGGTTCTTCAAGATGAATATTCCTTGTTTTTATGAAAATGTAATAATATAAGGAACCAGCTCCGAGCAACTGGGCTTAGGTCTTTGCAATACATGAAAGATACGATGATGGTAATATGTTTAAAGGCCTTCATAAGAGGAAGATGAAAAGTAAGTAGAGAGCTCAAGAAAACTCAAATTCTCCAAACATAAATTCAGATGATGCTATACTATTTTTTCATCCTAATAAAATCTATTTTATGGAAGATCAAATGTGATTCATGCTATTTTGGTCAAATGTTAAGTTGACTAGAAGAATTTGAATATCCCATAATAATAAATCCCTATAAGAATATTACAAGAATAATATTGTTAATTTTAATTTAATATGGGAACTGTGAGGATACCAAAAGAAGAAATTTCAATAATTTCAGAAGAAATGAGACATGTTACCATAGGTAGATACATATAATTTCAAGTATTGAGGATGTTCAAAATAAGTGATTTTAGGAATCCTAATGTATTAATTTTTGGTAATAATGTCTCTATAAAATCACCGGAATGATAAGTGAATTAGTTGTACAAAAAGTTTCATGAATCATCTGAGTTTTTTCAAAGATGACATGGAAATAAGGTTGGGGAGTGTAGAAAATGAATATTAGAAGACATTGGGAAGTTTGGTTGAAGGAGGAATACCATGTATGAGGTTTTTATTAAGTCATGATAATACAATAGGACAATAAGTGATATGTGTAGAATATTAGAAGAAGGGTGAAGGAGATTAAAGAAGAATTAGAAGTAGGATATTCTTGTATGAATTTTTAGTTGTAGAAATAAGTGTCTGATTCAAAATATAGAATAAAATTTATGATACATTTATTATAGACTTGAGAATTTTTTTCACATGAAAAATTTGAGGAACTTCATATTTTTTTTGAATTCAAAAATAAATTATGATGATACTGAGATGATCATTCAAAGTTTTATAATCATGAAAAGAAGTTTGTGATTCTAGATATGTTTTGAGTAATATTTGGAAATATGATTTGACATCATATTTTATTGAGATTTTAGTTGAACATAAGTTTTTATAAGATTCATTGAAGGCGTTCAAAATTGATCCATGAATTTTTAATATTTTAAATCATTGATGTTATTAGTAAGGTTGGGCCTATAAAAAGGAATTATATCACCCAAATAAAGATATTAATGATGAGAATAATTTTTTTAGAGTGGTAGTTGTTGAACAAAGCATACAAGTAAGATTTGGTTGAGTTGATTTTTTTGAGAAGACTAGAAAATCATGTTCTGAAGAAAGTTGAGAAGTTTGAAACATCAGGTTATAAGGAATGTTTAGAACTCAATAACATATGGTTCTAAATAAAGTTGATACATTCAAAACATTTGGTTCCAATAAAATATGAGAATACCTAAACATCTAGTTCAGAAGAAAGGCAAGAGGATTAGAATATCAATTTTTTTATGAATAAAGTGAGAGCTCGAAAATTACTTTTAAGCCCAATATGCAAGCACTCTAGTAAAGAAGAAGTTACATTTGAATACCTATTCAAGTGTACGGAGAATATTTAAGACTGATAGGAGTCTTCATCATCTGTATTCATGAGACTTTGTGAATTCAGGAGACTTAGTGTATGAGATGCGCATTGTGGGTTAATGATAAAAAATTTCCACACCAATTATAATTGATAATATGATCATTAGTAGAAATTACATGACTTGATTGGAGTCCACATGACAATGAGTAGGTTCTCACATTGAGTATGAACTTTGTAAAAATCCATGTTGCTATTTAGTTTTCATTATCTTTAAAACAGAAGGAAAAATTAGAGTGGTATCATACTTAAGATTCATAAATCCTAACTGATGAAAGAGATTTTATGAAATTAATGAGGTTAAGATTTTATGTTTAACATAATCAATAAAATTTGGGTACCACTAATTCACCCCCTCTCTAGGTGAATATAGGATCCTCTAGGACTCCCAATATTTATAACCCTTTAAAAAAATAATTTTATGGAATTTTTTATGATCTAAAAATAAATGGTTATATTTATAAATTTTAAAGAGTAACTTTTAAAAGGATTTTAAATTACATAAAAATGCCCAAATATAATGTATTTTATATCTATAACTATGAAATATTAAAAATTAATTTTAATTTTAATTTTTCAAATAAATATGGGCCTTATTTTAGATATTATTTATTCCACATCAAAAAATGTTTTAATGACTAACATTATGAGAGGTTTAAATAATATAATTGATATGATATTTTGATTATATCAAATTTTTATATAATTTTAATTAATAAAATGTTTATAATCCATGTAATATAATTTATAAATTCCATATAATGTATTTGTTTATGAAATTGAAATGAAGTTATGAGCTTAAGAAGAGTTGTTAAATATAATGCTTTCATATTAGGTATTATAATTATCATGAATTTAATTATATATTGAGATAAGTATCCCTGGGTAGAGGTAATCAGGGTTGTAAAACCTACCGAACTGTAGGATTGTTATTTTTCTAGAAATGCGATTTGGGTTGGATATTTGTTTCTCCAAACTTACTCATGTGGAGATTCTCAATATCATCTAAATATAAACCTTTATAAGAAAAGTTCATATACCTTATGCATATGATGTATTGTGATATGTATGAATATACTTGGATTCCATTTTTTGTGAGTAACACAAACTTTTGGATTGTGTAATTGCAATGTTTTAATGTAGTGTTAACAGATTAATTTGTTCAATGGAATAGGGATTACATAAAAAAATTGTTAGAAATATGAGTACACAAAAGGGAATGAAAAATGAGGGGATGAATTTTTCTTGAGAGGAAATAGTTATGGATTTAATATTCACATGATGAATAATAAATAGGTGAGGCTTGAAAATGAAAAAACATTACGTGTGAGATTCCATCTAAAAGTGGCACTTGTTATGACATCCATCATCTAACTAGGTAGATCATGATAAAGATAGGTTCCCCCAGATTATCTTGTGTAGGGAAATAAATGATGAGTGACTCTAGATTGTCCCATTGGATAGGTCATTCTAAATTCTGGTGCCCCTGGATTTTCCTTTATCATCATGTTTTCAGAATTTTATTTGGGTTACACTATTTAGAAGATCCTATTATGATTAGAATACTAGAGGAATATAGTTGATTTAATCTATATGATGTATATGGATAAAGAGTTATCCCCTCAACTATTCAACATTTATAACTATTATGATTAGAATGATTCCATGTATAAATAACTAAGTGATGGGAGAAATGATAAGGTGACTTGGAACTTAGTGAAATATTAATCTTATCACACTAAAAAGATATTATGTGTAGGGTCATTAGTTTTATGTGATCACTATCATTAAAATCCCTTAATTAAATGATATAAAAAATGATACTCACTCATTGATATTTATTTATTTAATATTATGGCATACATAATGGTAACCATTTTTAGATCATTTATAGGCATGGACTATAAAATAGTTAGAGGTTTATATATTTGATTGAGAATTTTTATCAAAGACAAGCATTTAGAGAAATTTAATGTGAATGTTGTAGAAATTAATTCCACCAACATTGAATCATGAGTATTAGATAGCGGGTGTGAGTCACACATTTGTTCTGAAAAACACACACGGAGAAATAATAGATAATTAATGATGTGTGAAGTATTTCTTTTTGTTGGTAATGGAGAAATATTTACTACATTATAGGTCATCACTTATGACCTAAATATAACATTTTGATTATTTCTTATAATGACCCAACCTAGGTGCCATATGATGGTGCCCAGAGTTGGTCGGTCACATGACCTCAAGAACACCTCCTCGTACGCCAGAGGCTTCCGACTAGAAGTGAGGGTCTAATATCGATCATCGGGCAACTATACCCTATTTTATTAAAGCAATACACTAGAAGAAAAATAGGAAACAGTAATAGAATAACATATAACCATAACCATAATAGTACCAATATCATATGATTACCAAATTAGTGAATAAAATATCAAAACTGAATAGTAAAATATTCCATGCCAAATTATGCTTCGAGTGTCAACATGATACTCCAAAATTAAATACACTAACAACACCCAAAAGGCCTTAAATCACATCTGATTCCCTCATCCATGATCTATCCCAACTCATCTTTCTAATACAGAGATTATTCCCTTATCATGTCCTACAAACATAAGGTCTATTTGGGTATGGATTAGGTAACCTAAGTAGCGTGTGATTACAACATAGTATAACACCATTAAAGACATCTAAAACAATATCTAGTCAAGAATGATGTATGTATTTTTATAAGGAAATAAGAAAAATGCATAAGTAAATACTAATCAAATTATCATTTATTATTTATTTAACCAAAAAAACCCCAGAGTTCCCGAAGACACCTGAGCCTTGGTACCATCTTCGACCCATGCTAGAGTCAGAACGAGTTCACACATTTAATTCAAAATTCATTATAATGCATTGGTATTTCATTATCTGTTCATTTCAATTAATTATCTTGGAAAATTAGAACCATAGTTCAATGCTAATCTCATAGGAATAGAAAATTGTGTCTATCATGCCATGGGTAATTGGAGCATCAGTTAGTGTCCCATACCCCATGGGTATTTGGAGCATCAATCCCTACCCCATACAATTTTCATGCAAGACTTGGGTTCTGAAACGTCATGGCTAGGACCCCGTGGGTATTTGTAGTGTCATTCGGTAACCCACACTATTTTCTCAGTCAATAAAATATGTGTATGTGGAGCATCATTCCATGTCCCACACATGTATATAAAACAATCACATATATCACATGCACCAAAATATTACCTTAATTAATTCAAAAATTAATTAATTTAACTCAAAAATTCCATATCCATATCATACCATTAAATAATTCAAGAATTAATTAATCACCTCAATTACATTAATTAATCTATTGATTAATTAATCACATCAATGGTTTTATAATCATGAAAACCTCTATTAATTAATTCAAAAATTAATGAATCTAATTCAATAAATTAATATATCATAATTATTGACCAATTAATTAATTCAATAATTAATTAACCCACTTCAATCAATTGTTTGATCTTAAAAATTACCATTAATTATATCAATAATTAATTAATACAATTAAGTAATTCCAATATCCAATAATTAATTCAAAAATTAACTATTAAAATTCACAATATCATGATAAAAATACCATTAATTTGATTAATAATTAATTTATACCATTCCACAATTTCAATATTTTGATAATTAATTCTAAAATTAATTATTCTCAATTCCACAATTCCTTTAATTAATCAATTAAAAAATTAATTCATTCAATTAGGAAATTAAATTTCTAAATAACTCTAGAAATTATACAATTACACTCACATAATTTAAATTTTTACTATGGGATTTGAATAATAGACAACCTACCTCTAAATTGATGAAGAATACTTGCCAATGGAAATACCCAATTTTAGAGGAATAATGACATAGAATGTAACATCCCAAGTAAGTAAAGAATTATGGATTTTCTTATATATGTCTATTTATGAATTATATAGTGTTTTAAGAGGCTTAAAATGAGAATAAATCCAATCTTAAGCATATAATTCTCTAATATTTTTAAAAGATAGTTTTACCGCCTTTTGATGGCGAACCATTTTTAAATCTATATTTTGACAATTTTATAATCTATATCTGTAAAAATAAACTTATTAATTATAATTGGGACATTGAAACTTACTTTGGATTAATTTTTGGTATTTTTCTGACAATGTTCATTTTTTAATGAATACTGAAAAATACTGCATTTTACTTCAAAACTGTTTTTTCATCTAATTTAATCATATAGATAGATTATCCTTTTCATTGGTTTTAATGTTTAATTAGAATATATTTTTACCATTTAATCCAATGGTGGTCATTATAATATTTTTCAATTTGGAATTGGGAATAAACAAGTGCAAAACTTTTCATAGATATTGTTTCAAAAAAACCCGCTATTTGTTTTGACAACGAGAATTATTTTTAAATTAATTATTGCAATTTATGTGTTTGTAATTTGGTAAAATGGATTCCATATTTGGAATCAAAAGGTCAAAATTATGTAATTAAGTCTCTTTTGTTTGGACATTATGAATAGTAACAACGATAATTATCTTTAATTATCGTGATTAATTAGTAATCCGGTAGTTAATGGTAATAAAATAATATCATAGTAATAACAAATGACCCCAACCTGTGTCCTAATGCTACTGGTTGTGTCATGGCCGACCATGGGATGCCTTGTTCCAAACATAGGGTCCCCATGGAATCAATTTTGGGTGATAGTGACACTTTATCTTTTTATTTTTAAAGAAAGGAGAATATCACAAAAGTATGTAACACGAAAGTAAAACAATTTTAATTCTGTCTAAATAAGTGATCTCTTTGACTATAAATAGTCATTGTAAATATAAAAATATTTCCTAAATCATAGTTTTTATTATTATTTTTAGACATTAAATAAATTAATTTTTGTATGACACCATGATGATGCATCGATTACCTCATTAATGAACGATTTAAATAAAATGAAAAGATAATGTAAAATCCAAGAATTAAACTTGTCAGAGACCAATTGTATGAGTATATTTCTAACCCTTATCACCTTATACTCTAAATATATCAATTTTGGACCATTAAAATCCGAAAATCATTTCAATATAATGTAACATTTATTGACTTTCCAAGAGTGCCCCTCCTCCCTCTTATAAAAGGCCCCCACTGCTACCCCATTACCCACACCTCTCAAGCCATTTTCTCAGCCAAGATTTTCTCATTTTATCTCTCTAGATCCCTCTCTTCATCATATAATCCTTACCTTAGGCATAAATCTTTTCAAGAAACCCTTTTGGTTCAAACTAAGAGGAGTTACCCGATTTAAAGGTAATGTCTTCACTTGTGTTCTTTTGTTTTATTTTGCTTCTCCAACCCCCTAAAATCTTTTTATTCCTTTCTTTTGTAATAAAAACAGTATATTAAATATACTAGTAAGTTGTTATGAGAAGTATTTGAGCTACACTTACACACACATTTGTCTAATGGTTAAAGAACATACTGTTTCTATGGATGGCGAATTTCTGCCTCACGAAACGATGATTGTTCAATCTTCTTTTAACACATTTAATGGTGGCCATTAAGATTCCAATCTATTTATATATGATATATATTATGTTTATGTTTTCCTTATTCTTTCTTCATTTTTCATTTATGGAATACCTTTATGGTTTCCATTATGGGTAAACGCGATATCTTCATTTTAGGAAGTGCGGACTACCGCCCCCTCAAAGTGATTTGATTCGTTAATGCCATATGTGAGAGGTATGAAGGATGGAGTTAGTGATATTATATATTATATCATACTGGAGTTATAATATACCTTTATATAATTATGATTTCATTCCATTAAATACGAAATAGAAATAAAAGTAGCATTCATGCATACATATGGCTTACCGTCTCCATGAACGGTGCATTTCATTTCATACCTCTAAATGTTATGTAATATTATAAATGCATGTATATACGGGATATATATGATATATATGATATCTAAATCATGAATATAATTCTGTATATAATGAATATTTTACCACATGAACAACTTGTAATTATAAGGAGTTTATTTTTGACTCAAGTACCAATGATCGACAAACGAACGTTATTAACTTAAATAATTACATAGTGTTCATAACATGGAAATAAGTGATATAAAAGGAATAATGAACTTGAAAAATATTCTTAAGCAAGAATAAATTAACTCTAGTTTATTATTCATGATATTAATGAACGATCGAGTCAATTCGGACACGAGGTAAGGGACTTCGTCTCAATCTCCTTTCATTGAGGCATATTTTGTTTTATACACAACTTTCTTTTATACGGTCTATAAACCCCTTTGAATTTTACTTTTATTCAAAAGGAATCTTTTTATATGAAGAGTTTTACTAAATGAAAAAATGGAATGTTTTTGTCTTACGTATGCGGCGACAACGACTTCTCCTCCGCTGTGACCATTTTTTGAGTTTCAGCTTCCTCTATAAGCATTAACTTTTTTTAAATAAATGATAAATACCATGTTTTAATTTTTTTTTATTTTGGTATTACAAATGGTTTTGATAATGTTTTTATATTAATGTGTTGTATTGATATCTTGTGATTGAAAGGTGGAAATGTTATGTTTCCTTTATGCATGTTTTATGTGATACGATTATGTAATGGTTCTTGGGCATTGTTTATGAAAACAGGTGGTTCCGTGATAAACTAAGGGCGGGTGAGCCTGATATAGCTCTCTAATGCATTGGGTAACTTGAAGGAGTTAAACGCTATGGTTTTTACGAATAATTTTAGGGAATATACTGTGATGGGTTTTCCAAACATAACCATGAGGGTTACTCCCTACATAATAATGTTATGAATACCTCAAGTTACCTTTATGTATTATGATTTCTATGAGTTATTCATGATTTGATGAGGTATGTTAAAGTGATTATGTTTTATGAGTAAAGTATGATTTCATTGATTTATATGTATACATGGACTAATGTTTTCATTCCGTATTTGTATATACCTTACTGAGCTTTTTATGCTCATCCCACGTTTTTGAAATGTTTTTCACAGGTCAAGGGAAAGGTACATGATGTGATGATAGTGTCAAAGAAGTGTCATGAAAGAATCCATGTTTTGTTTTAAATAAGTTTACTTTTATGGGAAAAGTGAATATTGTCTTTAATGTAACCACCTTTTTTAAATGTGGAATGTAATGCGTGATTTATGATCTAATTCTATAAAACTCTAATCCTAAAAATATCCTCAATGTGTATTCTTGAAATAACTCAAGATTAAGTAAGGTTTAAGGCTGGGGCCTTATATAGAATGAGATCAGAATCATAAACTCTAAACATAGATTGAACAATCAAGATCTCATAATCCTAGATCTATATTTATAATCCTATATTTAGATCCAACCAAAAATAGGGAAGAACAATGCTTCAATGGATGGAAGAGGAATGCAAAAGAGAAAGGAAACCACATAAGATGAGATCCTCTTTCTGAGAGGGGTGTAGATATTTGATCTAGGATTACTATTGTGAAAAATGGAGGTCGAAATGGCTTGGAATATATCTAGGAGGATCCAAAATCATTAAAATACATTAACGGACGAATGTGGGACAATTTTTGATTAATATAAGGGTTTGGGTAATTTGAAAACTAAATTTTGGGGGATTAAAATCCTGTACGAATAGTTTGATGTTCAGGGCACATAGTTTCCCCTAACCATGCAACCTAACCATGCACCACATCAAGGGGGAGGGGTTCATAGTTTCTCCAAATAGGGTGCAAGGTTTGAAAAATTTTGTGCTATCCAGGTTAATCCCCTCTAGTTGGGTTCACAAGGTTTTCTGTTCTAGGGTGCATGGTTTGGGAAAACCATGCACCGACCGTGCACTTGTCCACTTCCTTCCAAAATTTCCAATTTTCTCCTAAAAACATTTCAAGGAAAATCCCAATCAATTTATTCTCAAATAAATTTAAAAGAATACTCAAAAACAAGCCTGAGACATCACCCAAAAAGTTCGGGATCTTATATTTCTAGAATTTAATAACTATTATTATTTTCTAACCATAAACATGAATTTGATTTAGATAGATTGTTTATAAAAGATTCAATTTTCATTCATTATCTAGAACAATAATTAATATATATAATAATGAAATGTTTTATGGATTTGGGAATATAGTGTAAATTCTTTATATTATTTATATTTATAATAAAATTTATAAAATTCATAATAAGAAGTTCATAGTTAATTCTAATCCCATCCACCTTTGGAATTGTTGCTTCATACATATAAATGAGAAACACATTAAAAAATACCATATATATGGATTGTTATACTCATTTGACTATAATCCATTTGATATATGTGAATCTAATTTATTTGAAAAAATGACCAAAGAAAATTTAAGGAGAAAAAGTGAATGGTATCATGGACTATTGGATCTCATACATAGTGATGTGTATGGACTAATGAGCACAAAAGAGAGTGATGGTTTTAGTTACTCCCTTAGTTTTAAAAAGAACATTAGTTAGTATGGATATGTGTATCTAATGAAACAAAAGTATGAAATTTTTGAAAAGTTAAAAGAGGTTTAGAATTAAGAAAAAAATTAATTGGGAAAGAGTATTAATATTATTTATGGGAGTTTTACTATGTTTTATTTTTTTTTGTTTTGAATTGGATTTATATAATGGTTATTCAAATGTTTTGTACATTCATCGATAATTCCTTGATTCCTTTAAGGAAGATAGTTTGACACAAGAAGAGAAAAAATTCTCCAATTCTTTAAAAAGTGAGTAAAAAAGTGTCAATTATTTCCACATCTATAAAGTAATTTAATGAATTATCTATAAAGAAAATATAAAGAAAAAGAGAACCTTGTCCCACCCACTTTTTACATTAAATAACACTTAGAGAAACCTAAACTGCGAACTTAATTCAATGAAACTATTATAAAATCTACCCCATCAAAAAATTAACTTGAATATGAGATAATATTTGGATAAACCTTAAAATTATATTTATTTTAGTAAGATTATGTTGATAATAAAGTGTTAAAAACTTCTTCAAGTGTAGATTTTATTTCTACTACTTGAGAATTGACTAGTTTTGTGGAGTAAGATGATGAGTTCAATGAAGTATTGGCTATATTTGAAGAGAAAATGGAAGAACCAATTTAGTTGTGCAATGTTACACATGAGGATAATGGTGATGAACTACTTTACAAATATAAATTCACATTAGATAAAGAAAATTTTAGAATAAATATCCAGCAACCAGTAAATGTGTCACCTGAAGTTCAAGTGTGGTGGATGTAACCTTGTACTTCATTCACTTATTTACTAATTAATGGTAAATTTAATATCATGGAATGCATCATGAATGAATCTATCTATAAGATCTTATAAAATCTATGTCAATTTAAATATATGTGAGAAAATTAATTTTGGTGGTTTTGAATTATAAAACCTTCTCCTCCTTCATACCAATGATAAAAAACTATCATTTTCTAACTATAGATAATATAAAATAAATACACAATTTGGGGTTCATAAAAAGATTATTTTACTCACTTATATTTCTTTATATTTCTGTTTTTTCAATAAAATTTTAATTTGTTTCCTACTTTCTTATAGTTTTAAAGTTCCAGTGGCTAGTATACTTACTCAAAGATGCTACTAAATTACCTAGGTTGTATCCTTTCTTATCACTTATTTTTTTATTTCTATGATTCAAAATTTTTATTTCTTCTATAAACTATTTTACAATGAAAAAATTATACAAACTATGTTTGGTGGGAGGAAAATACTTTACTATATTACAATTTTTGTTTTATTTTTCATTTTATTATCAATTTTTGTTCTTCATTTCTATTTCTATTTCATTTTTGCGTTGTTTTCAAAAAATTATGAGCTCAAAATGAACATATTTTTATTTTTTTAAACCCATTCCAATGAGTGAACTTATTATCCAATGGAATCAAAATTAAAAGAATACCCAAATGTACTTTATCTCAGAATAAGTATTTTGGGAAATTCATGAAAATGATTTTGAAATTTTGGATCCCATTACATAAATAACTATACAAAATATTATTACCTACCCAATATGATTCTAATTCCTTTTCAATTATTCTTAACCATATACACACATTTTGATAAAACCCAACTATTCTTGTTTTAACCAGAATTTGTATTAATTTTTTCAATAAATTAGAGTTTATGGTTCTTGTGTTAAAAATTAATATGGTTATTATTTGTTTTAGTTTTAAAAGTCCATTTTTATACAATATATAACATTATATATATTACCTTTACATTTAATCCTTGTGATTCATTATTATGCCCTAAAAAACCTATTATATAACTATATTACTAACCTCAAATCCCTACCAAACCATCTCTAGAAGTAAAATATATTATCTAGTTGAACTCAAGTGTGTGGGTATGTCATCTTGTGGTTTACTATATTATTTAAGGATTCATTAGGAGGAAATTATAGGTTTAAAATATATTATAAAGTTATATTTTTTGAATCTATTTCAATATATGTTTGAAATTAAAAGTTTAAAAA
The DNA here is from genome assembly GCA_963277665.1 of Viscum album. NCBI lineage: Eukaryota > Viridiplantae > Streptophyta > Magnoliopsida > Santalales > Viscaceae > Viscum > Viscum album. The sequence continues at coordinate 1,558,047,168 of OY728161.1, forward strand.
AAAATTATACTGGAAAGTTGTTGTGAAAACAAAGAAAAATAAAATTTTAGAAGTTGAAAATAACCATAACAATTCAGATGATTAAATGGAGAGTTACACTACTATTTGAACATTAAAATAACCCTCACATAATTCCAAAATAATCTATGCAGAATTTTAGAAAATAAAACTAGATGTTAAATTCGTTTAATGAAAGTGGAGTATATTAAATGTTTCAATTGTAATGATAAAGGTATGAGATTTTCCTAAATAATTTTAGTTTTTTTAAATATAATTCATTTTCAATGGGACAAATAGAATAACATTCTTTAGTAAAAAATGATAATTATTTTTTTTGATTCAAAAGTTTAAGGAATCCTTATTCTTTCTCAAAGAATTTAGCATCTAAAACCTTCCAAACATTATCCTCTAAAAAACCTAAAATATTTTCATGATACAAAATTGATTTTATCATTTAGGGGGATATTTAGGGATTCATAAATCCTATGGTGAACCTTGTATGTTTTTGGATGACAAAAAATTTGTTAAACCAAAATGAAATATTTATAATGAGGGAAAAATTCAATGAGATATGTTTTTTGTATGCATGTGAGGTTAAACTAAGTTGAAATGGATTGAATGAGAATATTTGATAATCCATATATGTGTTGGTGTCAAATCCATGGAACTCGTGGTCTTGTGTTTTGAAATTTATTTGGTGTTTCTTGAAGTTTACTTTCCCAAGAGTCAAAGTCTTGAGTTTGGGAGAATTGATAAATATGATTTTTTTCATTACTTTATATTTTAATTTCAATGATTTATTTGGCACAATTTTAAAATATTCAACATACTTACATAATTTTGATGTTTTTCGAACATTTTGGGATTTATTGTGAAAATAACATAATATTTGGGGTTTTAAATATTTTTTATCATTTTGAAAATAATTGAACAAGCCATGTTTTCATTTTTGTATTTGAAAAAAAGTAATTTTGAACTTGAAATGGATATAATCTTGGTTATGTTTGCTTTTTTTTTTATGAATTTTCTATAAGCTTTATTGTAATTTCACTAATTTCATATGAATTCATTGAATTTCATAAGGCTTGAATAAACCTAGATTTTTACAATTAAGGATGAATTCTAAAAGTTTGTATGATTTTTAAGTCCTCATAAGTGTTTTCTACTCTATATGAATTTAGATCCAGTAAGACTATCTTTCTCATAACATAATATTTTCTACCTACTTCATAAGACTTTTTTCATTATCATTAGATTTGTTCACATTACCCATATGAATTTTTTTCCGGTATGAATTTTTAGAGAGATCATAAGTATTTTCTCTATTATAGGACATTTATTCTATAATTATTTACCTATAATATTTTCATTTATCCATCCATGAATTTGGTCTAAACCATATTAATTTTCCTCTGCATACAACTTCCACTATTATCCCATATAAATTTTCATCTTGTAAGTCTTTTTCAGTATTAGGAGATGAAATAAACTCTTATATAATGGCTAAGATACTCATTTATGAATTTAAAATTTATATAGTTTTAGGAACTAGTTGGGAATAAGATTTACACCAAAATCCTTTTATCCAAGACACATCTTGGGCATGTGATCTCATTTAAATTTTATAGGATAAGGCTATAAAGAATGTTAGAATTTAAGATGATTAATGACCCAAACCATATGAAAATATGATGAATTCATTTGGTAGATACCTAATTCCATCATTTATAGAACTATTTGGATGATCGTGACGGTTTATATATGTTCACGGAGACACCCCATATGAAATTTGGAAGTTGATAGCATTTCAAAATATTTTCCCCTCTATTTCATGGAATATATAATATCCATATACCAAACTAAATATGGTTATGTATTGTGTTGTCTAGAGTGTTTTTACATAGATTACTATAGTTTTGGGGAGTTGAAATGAAATATAGTATAAATATAATGTGGTGTAATTTAACCTTTTGCGGCTAAAATTCTTTGTGGTTTTGGGGAGTGGTGGCCCAAGGGCACTTATTTCTTGAGTATTTTTATTTTCATTATTTCTTTTAAAATTTTATTTGGAATCTATTTTCAGGAATTTATAGGGTTATTTAATTTCTTTAATACACTTTCTTATATTTTTTTAAGAATTGGTTGTCTAATCCTTAAATTAAAATAATTGAGCTCACTATTTACATTTCCTAAGAAATGTCTTGGATTTGAGCATAATGATTTAAATTTGGTTTAACATATTAGAGGAATTAAAGTAGTTTAATCACTTATATAGGAGGAATAACAATCATACTGAAGTATTGGTATGATATTAAAGACAATTTAAGTGTTTACTTGGAGGGATTTTGGTGAACATTGATAATTTAAATTAAGATATATTTTTATATATGGAAAATGTGAGTTTAAAAAAGGTTAAAACGTGTCCATCACTGCGGATTTTAAATTTATTTCACACATATTTTTAATTAACTTGTTCTTTTTATCTAAAACCCCTTTATTCCACTACTTTTTAATTGATTTTTTTTTGTTTTCTTATAAATATTATCTTCAAAAACAATAAAATCCATTTATTTATTTAATTTTACAAAAGAAAAATCAAAACTGATAATTTTGAAACTTATCCGACTATATATATGAATGAAATCCCTAGGGTTTATATATCTCATTTTCTTGGGAATAAAAATTTGCAAAGGGACCCAAAATAGATCTCTTTCTAAAAATTATCCATTATAAATCCTCTATACATTCCTCTATGTTTTGATCCATGATTCTCCATTCATTTATACTCCCCCTGTATTCATTCTCACCCTTTGACAATAAAATTCATGGGGTTCTCCATTCTTCAAGATATGACCACATTTGAGAATAAAAAAACTATCAATGGACCAAAAAACTAATCAAAGAGACATTAATAATGTTTATAGGATGAGGTGGGTCAATTCTCATTGTAATATATAATTAAAACATGTCAATGTATATAAGGTTATCTATTTCTTATCCATGTTTCTACAGAAAATTCCCCATGGATTATGTCTCCCCTTATATACTAATATTGAACAAATTTTAAGCACCTATAATAATAATACACAACATCCATGTAATGAATTATTCATAACAGTGATAGGAAACTTTCTAGACTTCATTTAGATGAGGAAGGCGGTTGAATACCAAGGTTTTACCTATGTTTTTAAAATATTAGGCTGGAAAAAGGATTAGTCATAAAATATTACACTTATTGATTAGTTCTAAAATGTTCCATTTGGATCATCCTTACTCCACCATCTCTTTATAAAGTGATATCTAATTTTAATATGTTTGGAATGTAATTAATAAACTATATTTTTCCTAGGGTCAGTTTTACTCTTGTTATGAAAAATATCACCATAGGTTGGTTCAATTTTTCAAACATATCCCACAAATATTTATTTATCCATAGAATTTGAGTGTACTTATTAGTTACTAAAATATATTCTACTTCTTTCATACTGATATATGTTATTTCATGTTTCTTACTCATACAAACCGTACATTTATTTCCCAAGAATAATGAACCACCACTTGTAGAGTTTTGATACAACAAATCTATATATCAATCCACATTATAAAATGATGATACTTCACAATCCTTTCATACTCTAAAAAACAAACCATATTTGAGAGTACCATGTATGTACCTCATGATATTATTCATTACTATGAGATTCACCTATTTTGGATTAATTAGTAAATGATCCAACAAACAAGTTTCATATTAAATGTGTAGTTGAGTTACAAAAAAATAAAATAGGATCCGAAATATTCACCTAAAAAAGGTAAAATCTAAAAATTTCCTATTCTTGTGCTTCCTAATCTTGGTTATAAACATAATTTTATTTTTCATTGGTTTCAAGTCTCGCATATAAAAATAGTTCAACAACTATTTTACATATTTACCATGATAGATAAAAGTTTATTTTAATTTTTAACCCCTTGATGTCTCAATAAAGATATGAATTCATTGAACAACGGAATCTAAAATTATAATCACATGATATTAGAAAATTCCTCTATATATTTATGGTTTATTCCACCTAATATGATATTATCAACATAAATGAATACCATGAATTTTTCTTCCTTGTTGGAAGTTTCCACATAGAGTTCCTGATCAACACCACCCCTTTTTAATTCCATCTTATTTAAATATAGGTCTAGCTAAGCATACTATGCTTGTGATGCCTATTTTGGGTCATATAGTGCCTTCATTAATCTACAAACTTTAATTTCATCATTAATAATCCTATAGATTGTTCAATATACACCCCATTTTTGAGTAAACCATTTAGGAACACTATTTTTATATATAAATTTGGAAGATCTTGAACCATATTTGAATCATAACTTCCTAGAAAATCTAGATCAACTCAAGTCACAGAACTAGTGAAAAGGTTTCTTCAATATCAAAACCTTCAATTTGGGAATATCCACTAATCATTATCCATGTATTATTTTAGAACACATTCACATGTTCATCAATTTTTTTTCTTGAAGACCCACTCCATTCCAATCAGAATGTGGTGTTCAAGACACTCAATAAGCTCTCACATATGATTCTAATCAATTTGACATAATTCCTCATTCATGTATTTAAATCTTAAATTATCCTTTACCACATATTCAAATAATGTTGGTTCCATTGTTTATAGTATATTAATAAGGATTATATCACTAATACTCTATATTCATGTCGGTGAAGACCTATCTATAATTATATTGGTTGGATCAAATTATATTCTCCTATTCTTATTATGATATGTATATTGAATTTAATCAATAATTTTTTCTTATTATAATTCAGACTTAGAATCCTCATTATTTATGGGAATTTTTATAGCATAATTTTTTTATGATCTCATCATCCTCCAACATAATTCTTCAAAGCAAGTATTTTTAGAATTATTTATATCTTTGTCTTCAATCATATTTAAATTATTACTTTTTATATTCTTATTCATCCTTTTATTATAATGTTCATAATACTTGCTCTTTTTTTGAGTGACCTAAAAATACTCTTGTTTACCGCATCACTATAATTTCCTTCATTTCTTTGTTTATTTATTATTTGAAACCTACTACCAGGGACTCAAAAATGATTTTGTGAAGGTTTTTTTCCATTACACATTTTAAAAGTTGTTATCTCTTCCCTATGACTTAGAAATGCCCAATTTTGAGTGTACACTATAACTTGTGCTTCCTCCTTCCAATAGTGGTGAGATATTCCACCCTCACTGAGCATCATCTTGGCAATGTTTGTTACCAGTATATTTGATTATTCAATAACACCATTCTATTATGGGGTCCACATAGAATAAACCCCATGCTTAATTCCATGATTCGTGAGTTATTTTTCCACCTTAGTGGATGTAAATTCCATTGATGGATCTCATAATTTTGATTGTGAATCAAGTCTTTTTTTACTCTCCTTAAATACCTACTTATACACTCCATAATTTATTTCATACTCTTCATTAAAATAATACATTACATTATAATATTATAATCTATAAAAAAGGAATAATTACCTTTCTTTATATATTCCATGTTTGTTTATTGGACCAAATACATCAGATAACCAAATTCGAGTAGATTGGATGCTCTATTATTAATTATTGATAAGGTTTCCAGACAATATATACTTGTATGTGTGCATCACCCATCATTTCCCAGTCAAACTTTAGGTTTTTAATGTTCATCATGGCTCTTAGTTTGGATAGGTTTTCCATTCTTTATTAGTGAATGTGGCATATCCAATGGGACTGCAGGCTATTTTCTTATTCCACTATAATAATGCATGTGTTTTCTTTACTATCCACATGGTATAAATATCATTTTTTCTCTAACATTTTATGAGAGAGTTCCTAGCCTTTCCATTGATCAAAAACCATTTTTGTTTGAATATAATATCAATTAAAGAGTAATAAAGTTTAATCAAACTGAATATATTATACAATTATGTATCCACATAGAGTAATTTTATATTCTTTAACCTTTCGCCAATTAACCTGGTCTCACCTCTTCTTTTTTAAAGACCTATCATTACAAAAATGAACAATTCCATCAACTATTTCTCTCATATTTTCAATAGGTTTATATATATATTCATGTGGGACGAACACATACTATTAAGGATCCAATTAATATTGTTCATTGTTGATTTTAACATGATTCCAACTTGGTTTTCCTTCCAATATTTTTATTCTATTTCCAAGAGATACCAAATTGAGTCATGTCATGAGATGACATTACCTCTTTATCTTAAGAATCTATAGTGAAAAAATATTTTTCTTACTCTTATAATGAAGATTATCCATTTCATAATGGAACCAGGTTGGTTTTCCTTATATTCTTATACCATAGATATACATGGTGGTTTTTTTCATTTCTTCTTTACCTACAATCAATAATTTTATAACATAAATTAGAACAACAAAAGAAATCTATGTAGAAATAATTTATTACTTGATAATATGGATATGATCTCATTCCCCTTTTCTAACTTTCATGAGATTATCCCTTTAAATAGATCTTTTACTCTCCATAGTAGGACAAGGAGTGGCTAAGGTCGCCAAAAAAGTAACACTTTATGAGGGAAAATATGTTCTCACCTTCACACCTTCATATGTATCCACCGATTGAATATATCCTAATATTATGATTAAACCTCAAATGATAAGGAATGTTTACAACCTTCTACTTCCCTTTGTCCTAAATTATCAACATTCCTGATTTTGATGTCTGGACATCGCAACCACCTCTAGGTTTACCCATGTAAATACGTCTATGTTCATTCCATATTTTATCAACATCTTCTAAGCCTCATTTGTACCTTTCTAATATTTATTCATATGATAATTTCCGATTTTTTTATTTGGATCACTCATATTTATTTTATATTAATGTTTATTTTTCAGATAAACTACCAATTATTCAAGAGATTTAACATGCATTACTAACTTTTTCAAACAAGCATTAAAGACATCAAACATCATAGAATATTCCTAAATCTTTTACATAAAATAATCCATCTCTCCCAATTTTTATAATTAAATGATGGATATTTTAATTCCTTTTCTAGTTAATCAACATTATCTTCAAGTTGATCTATATAGTTAGATAACACTTTCAGTAATCCATTAATATATTTATTTTTATCTCTTTGAGCATCGAGCTCTTCAAGATCCCTTAAAGTTATACTTTGAGTTTAACAATACCTTTTGGTTGATTATCATCTAACATTTTAGAAATTACCTTTTTAATAGTATCCATTATCATATCTTCAGTATTTGACTCAAATTATGTATCAACATCCTTAAAAAAATCTATATCATTATCTTCTTGATTTCTTACCAAGATCTTCATCTAGAAATTTTTCTTTGATGAATTGACTAGTTTAATGTTATTTTAGGAGTAAATTTACATCAAGGATTTTTTATGGTTTTTTATTCTTCAACATCATCATAAAATATATTTGTACACCTCAACAAAATGTTACCAACATTACCTCTCAAAAAACACACCAAGGGAAACCCTCTTTCAAAACTACCCTTTCCTAACTTGAATTTACTTTCCATAAGTAATAAAAACCCATAACATATGTATTAATCCCCATCTTAAACTTTAGTGATATCAAGATTCTCCATGTATTTAAAATTTATCTCTTTATTTTATTTGTTTTATTTTACTTTCAACTTTACAATAATCTCATATGAAACCAAGATACTTTATAGATCATCCAATGATATTTCTGACATGTTCATTTCTTCATGAGATAATAATTTTGGATTATAAAGTGGTGGAAATATTCATAGGATATTCTTCACAATATCAACATCCTTTATATCTCCAATAAGTTCCCAAATATCTCTAATAACCTCAATGATTTTATTGAATAATACATTAATATTTTCATCAGATTATATTTTTAAATCATAAAAAATTGTTATGAAGTGTTAGAAGATTGACCTCCTTCACCTTGATATCAAATTTATTTATATTATCCAAATTTTCATACAAGGTCTTGGAAGTCAAATATATCATCACCTTATTGTAAATTTGGATTGACAGAGTTCCATATAAGTTATTTTGAGATTGAGAATCAACACCAATCATCTTTGATTATTCTTTAGTCATAGATAATTATGAAACATAACTTACATGTATCCTATATACAATATAAAAGAAAAAATCAATTCTAAGTGACCACATATGTGATCTTATTATGTCCTTCAATATATAATAATTTCAACCATAAAACATGGGAACTCATTTTTCATTCACTACATTCTATATACTAATAAACTTAATTTAAAAGTTTAAACACTCATAACCTGTGGTTTTGATACCCCTTGTTGCAACCACCCTCAAATCAATCTAAAAGGTGGTTAGGGGTTGAATTAGGGTGTTCTTATTCTTATTTTATTTCCTTGGATTTTTTTCTAATGTGAGAAAGAACAATATGAGCCTTCTAGTATTCAAAAAAATAAATAAACACACACACACACACACACACTCTTCAAATGATGATAGTAAATATAGGGACACAATTATTTTAATTTGTTTACCACAAAGGGATAATTCAATGAAAATACACTAATACTGTAAAGACCCATAAAATTCAAGGGAAATTTTTCATAATTTTCTTTGGGATTTTACCAGTACAGAGTTTCTGACGGCACTTGATTCCGAGGCCTGGTGTGCCCGGAATCAATTTCTGAAGTTTAACTCAGGTACGTTCAATGAAAGAACGAGCGGGTTTTTCTAACATTTGAACCAGTTCTCGGAATCAAAATCCGAGGGCACCGTTGAAACCATAACACCGATATTTGCTTAAGAAGACATTTTCCAGAGTTGCGTTTTCTCGGGAAGAGTTGTTTAAATTTTTTGGATTAAGACTACAGAGAAATAAAATTGTGCTACTAATTTTATTTCTTTTAAGTGGTTAAATCCTAAGGATGGAGGTTGGGTGGAACTAACCACCCATGTGAGGTTAATAGTGATGTGGGACCCACATGATCCCCCACCTCTTCAAATTCCCTAAACCCCCTCTTTAATGTTAGCAACCCCCCCCCCCCTTAAGTTTTTGACCTTCTCTATCTCTTTAATTGAATGACAACACACCCATTCAATTAATTGATTCTCGTTAATTAATTAAATGAGGTTTTTGAATTTTAATAATGTTGGAAAGTGTGGATAAATTAATAGAAAGTCTTAATTTGTTTTTGGTTTTTTCGTTGTGTGGAGTCTGGGGAGAAAATAACTGAGGTCTCGAAGAACATCGTCCTCCATGTTGAAGAACACGAAGAACGTCAAGACCTCGAAGAAGAACATCGTCACCGCAAAGGAAGACCGCCATGCCAAATTCTCTCCTCTCCACAGCCGGTGAGAGATGCATTTTCTGGAGAATGACGACGCGCTGTTTTCTTCATCGGGCGAACACTAACGACGTGTATGGAGCCACACCCCACGATGTCACTTTCCGCGTCGCTCATCGATCGTCAACTCGTTATCGAGGTAGGGGTTTGAGTTCAAATTTAATGAATTAAATTTTTGTTTGCTTGTCGAAGATATTATATTTTGGGCCACCTGATATCGCTATAACGGGAGGAGGTCGGACCGCACAAACACGACCGACCATCCTCCCCCTTTATTGTTGATTTTGTTGTGGCTCAAATGAAGGCGGCGCGGTGCATCGACACCGCATAGAGTCAAGGAGGACCACAGAGAAGAAGCGTGGCGCCAATGAGGCCGACCGAAGCCGTGGCCGGAGTCGGCCCGCGGTGAAGGGTCGTGGCGCCGTCGCGCCACGCTGGTGGCGCCGCGCCGGTCAGACCAAGGCCGCGACCTTTGGCCGCGGCGGAACAGGGAGCGGCGGCTGGAACCACCTGCTGCCAGAGCGTCAGAGGGGCGGGGCTGCGGGGTACCGTGGCTGCGGCACCGGCCGACCAGCCAGGCTGGCCGTTCGGAGAAGCCCGGGGGTCGTAACCTCCGGCTGGCAAAGGGAGCGGCCCCCACGTGGGGGCCTCCGTTTCAAAACAGGGGGCAACACACCCCCCCTTCCGCGACAGCTCGGCCAGAGCCAAGCTGGCCACGCGGGCCACGCTGCGCACACCGGGCCGGGCCGTACCCTGTTAGGCCGGACCCGGACTCGGGTCGGGTCGACCCGGTTCAGGCCGACCCATGGGGTCTTGGGCGGGGTCAGTCTGGGCCCAAAACCCCCTAATACCGGACATGATCATTTAAATGCCCGTAACATGGGCTATAGATCTACGATCGACGCACCGTCAGTTATGATGCGATCCTTGGATCGAGAGGGTTGTTTCGGTATATTACACTCAAGGTTTTGGAGAACTTTGGGTACTACCGAGTTGGTTCGAACACGGAACCAACCGGGCCCTCGGAGCGGAAACACTTATAACTTGAGCTCCGGACGTCCGATTGACGTGCCGTGGACTTTGTTGGATTCCTCTTAGTGAGACGGATCTTTTGTATTACTCCGCTCGAGGTTTGGATGTAGTTGGAGTGCAGTCGGGTTGGTTTTGACATAAAAACCAACCGGGCCCCTAGAACGAAAAGGCCAATAACTCTCAGACCGAGCGTCCGATTGACGCGCCGTCTGTCACGTTGAGTTCCTTTTGCTGAGACAGAACTTTGGGATACATCAAATCCGGACTACGTGTCAGTTGATGTATCGAACCCCTTGGGTCGTGGAGCAGACCCTCCCGGAATCGAGCATGCAGTGTGCGAGAACCCCAGAGCTGGCTGCGACTGTGACGATGATGACGACTGCACTGAAATCCTCCATGGGTTCGACAGCGACGACGACTGCACTGAAATCCTCTGTGGGTTTGGTAGTGATGAAGACTGTACTAAAATCCACTATGGGTTCGACGACGATTTCTACTGTTCTTGTATCCTACGTGGGTCTGGCAGCACTACTGTTCTTGTATTCTACGTGGGTCCGGCAGTATTTGACCTCTATTGTAGCATCCTACGTGGGTCCGACAGAGTGGCTGGTCTTGTATCCTACGTGGGTTAGATAGCTTAGCTGGTTTAGTATACTACGTGGTTCCCAGCTTATATGAATTAGTGGCTACATCTGATCATCTCTATCACCTTACGAAGAAGTATACCTGTGTGAGCTAAGTCTTGACTTTCAATCATTATCTTTGATATGATTGAATTGCTTCCTATGTGGATTGTGTTGTGATTTACTGTGTGTATTGGGTTGTACTATCCAGTGTGGACGTGATCAAACTTGGGCTCGGATGTTGGAGCTGAACTGGAATTGATGACTAGGTATATGTATGGGCATATACCCAAGTAGTGTTGGATGTTACTTCGTGATTGTATCTTTCCTTTTGGTTTATCCTTTGTGGATTCTGGGAGACCTTCGGGGTCTCAGGGTCCCTACTGGATAGCGTATACTCACCCCTACACGGGCTATGCCCACACTATGTTGTGTTGGATGCAGAAGACAGACAACGCTGATTGTGGTTGAGGCTTGTGGAGCAGTCAGTACTTGGAGGTGGACCGCTGGGCGGGACGTACACGGAGCGGATGGCTGGACCCGAGGAGATGAGGAAGCTATCTATACCCACCCTTCAGGTGAGACTTCCAGTGGACGGCTCGACGTTGCTGCTTTACTTTCAGTTTCTGTACTTTCTTTCCAGTTGTACTTTACTTTCAGTTTGGGTTTGTATTCTGGCCCATTTACTTCCCGCACTTACTATTGTACCCAGTTTTACTTAGTGTTTACTTTTGATGGCTTACTCTGTTGTGTTTGATTACTTTATAAGGCAATGACTTCCCCTTTTTCTGGGATTTACGCCTTTGGTGCTAGTCGCCAGCCCCTGGCCTATGGGAGGCGGGCTTGGGGTAGTCACGGCACGGGTCCCGAGGACGAGTCGTGACAAATTGGTATCAAAGGTGCTCGGTTCTACTGCAGAACTTAGAACTCTGATCTTTCTTCTATGTGAAGTAATATTGTTAAGGGTATTGAGTGTGGTTATCTGTCCAGGGAGTCCAGTGTTGGTGCGGAGGCCGACGTATCCGTATACTAGGTCTCTGACTTCTGATTTCTGACTCAATGCACGAAAACATTGATTACATGTATGTTCCAAAAGTTTTTTTTGTGATTACTTTGTGTCAGCTCACCAGGTATACTGTTTTGACCATGGAGCACCTATTTCTTTTCAGGATGGCCCCATGATGGCAACCATCTAGGGTTTTGAGCTTTGTGTGAGACGAAAGCCCACCGAACGACGAGACCTCGGTGTAGGGCCCTTTTTCAGCAGAGTCACCAGTGGTACCTCTACCCGTCGAGCCACCGGTGCTCCCAGCCCCAGCTGCTGAGAGTGAACGTCGCCTTAGTGCACTACATGAATTTCAGCGCCAGAGAACGCCTAGGTTCCATGGGGAGACAGACCCTCAGGCAGCCGAGGATTGGCTCGAGGCTGTAGTTCAAGTTTTCAGGCTAGTGGGGACATCAGCTGACCTCATGGTGATCCTTGCAGCGAGCCTCTTGCACGTGGCAGCAGTCAGATGGTAGAGCTTGATGCTCCGGGTTCACAACGAGGCATCCCTTCTCTGGACGGACTTTGAGAGCCTCTTCCGATTAGAGTTTGTCTCAATCACCCTCCATACGGTGCGCATTCAAGAGGTACTACAACTGCGGCAGGGAAACATGACGGTAGCCCAGTACTCGGCGAGATTTACCGATCTTGCGTGCTATTCGACAGACTTGGTACATGACCCATTCTTCCGAGCCCGGATTATAGAGCAGGGACAGAGGCATGAGATCAGGGCATCGATGATCTCCCTCAGCATTCCAACACTGACAGGAGTACTGGAGAGAGCCCTTCTCGTAGAGAGCTTTCTTGCTGAGCCTACACCAGCAGCGAGACCTACCGTAGGGCGGCATGTAGCAGAGTCGTCTGTAGCTGGTAGTTGACGATCATCACAGGGGTCTAGGTAGACCAGACCATCAGAAGGATGACCTCAGGACACTGGCTTAGAGGTGCGGGGCACACGGCGCAGAACCCGCCTTCCGAGGAGAAGACAATTCTACGCTTGTGGCGGGTAGGGCCACATGGCTCGTGACTGCCCGACTCGCCATGCAGAGGAGTAGTAGACGGTTGAAGGGCCACCTAGGTAGAGGCAGAGGGTTGACCATGGTGGTCTGTAGGGAGCAGGTGGACGAGGCAGAGGAGCTGGACGAGCAGCAGGTGGTGGGCAACGCTTTGAGGCTTTACCATCACCACCACCCGGAGGTCCACCCTGACCACAGGGAGCTGGCGGGAAAAGATAGGTTCAGCTTTAGGCAGTGGAGGCCTACGACCACGGTGCACCAGAGATGATTTGAGGTACTATATATGTCTACTCCACCATTGATGTAGTTCTTATAGACATAGGAGCGAGTCATTCCTTCATTAACGCTGCCCTTGTTCAGATCTCGGAGATTCTGACGGAGCCGTTGGCTCGATCCTTACAGCTAGATACTTCTACGGGAGCAGACTCGATGATTACGCACTACTTCCTGTAGTGTGATATTACTCTAGGAGGCGGGATCTTCGGCTGGAATCTTCTTGTAGCGTTGTCGAGGCCTTACGACGTCATCTTGGGCATGAATTGATTATCTACAGTCCATGCTCAGATTTACTGTATTAGGCGCAAGGTGCGATGTGTTCTCACCGATGGGAGCAGGTTCACCTTCACCAGTAAGAAGGAAGCCTTAGAAGCGTAGGATGGACTCACGCAGAGGAGAGGGCAGCTGATCACTCATCAGTTGGCTAGCCTCATCCTTGGAGTAGTTGACGTGCAGAGTCCTAGTTTTCATTTAGTGGTGGATCAGTATGCAGACGTTTTCCCTGATGACGTTCCAGGACTACCTCCTCACAGAGAGGTAGACTTCTATACTGACATGTACCCTGGGCAACCCCGATATCCACTCTAGCATATCGGATGACTCCCGCTGAGCTTTGAGAGCTGCGGGTACAACTGGAGGACTTACAGGGCAAGGGATTCATCTGACCCAGTGTTTGACCATGGTCTTCCCCGATTCTGTTCGCCAGGAAGGCGGACGGGAGCTTGCGACTGTGTGTCGACTATCGTCGCTTGAACTAGGTGACCATGAGGAACAAGTATCCACTACCTAGGATTGACGACCTCTTCGATCAGCTCAAGGGATCACAACGGTTCTCGAAGAAATACCTTAGATCAGGCTATCATCAGCTCAGAGTTCGGGAAGAGGATGTATAGAAGATGACCTTCAGATGTCGGTATGACCACTATGAGTTCTTGGTTATGCCATTCGGCATAACCAATGCTCCAGCGGTATTCATGGGTCTCATGAACATGATCTTTCAGCCATACCTCGATCAATTTGTCATGGTCTTCATCAACGACATATTGATATACTCGAACACTGAGGAGGAGAACGCCTATCACTTGCGGGTTGTACTGGACACACTCTGAGGGCATCAGATTTATGGTAAGCTCTCGAAGTGTCAGTTATGGTTACATGAGGTCCACTTCTTGGGACACGTCATCTCTGAGGCGGGAGTTGCGGTGGACCCTGCGAAGATCGAGGCACTGCTAGCTTGGGATCCACCCAGGAGCGTGACGGAGGTGTGGAGTTTCTTGGGGCTAGCTGGGTACTACAAGAGATTTGTGCCAGAATTCTCCAGAGTTGCGGGACCACTCTCAGCTTTGACGAAGAAGGGAAAACCCTTCGTGTGGTCAAGCAGATTTCAACAGAGCTTCCAGGAGTTGAGACAGAGATTGACCAGCACACCTATCATGAGGCTACCGGAGGAGGGGGTAGGGTACGTAGTCTATTGCGATGCATCAGGGATCAGACTCGGATGTGTCTTGATGCAGGAGAGGGTGGTGATCACCTATGGATCACGACCATTGAGGCAGTATGAGAAGAACTACGCTACCCATGACCTAGAGTTAGTAGAAATGGTCTTCGCTCTGAAGACATGGCGGCACTATCTAATGGGAGAGCGCTTTACAGTCTACTCTAACCACCAGAGTCTCAGGTATATCTTCTTGCAGAAGGACCTAAATCTGAGACAGTGGCGATGGCTCGAGTTCCTCCAGGACTATGACTTTGAGATATTCTATACTCCTGGAAAGGGGAACATAGTAGCCGATGCTCTCAGCAGGAGGACAAGCATTCAGCTACTTGGGGAGGTGACAGAGAAGCTAGCCGCTTTGTAGATATCCTTCATGGATAGAGATGGAGAAGCCTTTCTTCAGTCACTCACAGTCACTCCTCCAATTTTCAGCGGGTTAGAGATGCACACCATGGGGATGTTGACTGTGAGATGCGACGTGCACAGATATCATCAGGATAGGCACCTGATGGAATCTCTATAGGAGGAGAGCACATCGTCCTTTTCAAAGGAGGTACCATGGTACGAGCTACTTTGTAGGAGGAGGTGATGAGAGAGTTTCACACTTCCCCTTTAGCGGTACATCCCGGAGTGGCGAAGATGTACCAGGATCTCAGACTTTAGCACTGGTGGACGGGTATGAAGAAGGCTATGGCAGAATTCGTTTCTCGATGCCTCACCTACCAGCAGGTGAAGGCAGAGCACCAGGTGAAGGCAGAGCACCAGGTACCAGCAGGCTTGGTATAGCCCTTGGAGGTCCCGGAGTGGAAGTGGGATGAGATATCTATAAATTTTGTGACTGGACTTCCACGTACTTCTAGAGGTCATGACTCCATTTGGGTGATTGTCGACCGACTCACCAAGTCGGCCAACGTTTTACCCATCAGATATCAGGGCTCAGTAGAGAGCTTGGGACGTCTCTACATTCGAGAGATTGTACAGATTCATGGTGTTCCATCAACTATCATCTTCGATCAAGATGCTCACTTTACTTCATGGCTTTGGAAGGGGTTGCAGGAGGCATTCGGGACGTAGCTACATCTGAGCACCACCTTTCACCCTCAGACAGATGGTCAGACGGAGAGGACCATTCAGACTCTCGAGGACATGCTTCGTGCATGTGTCCTCGACTTTGGTCGCAGCTAGGAGGACCACCTACCCTTGGTGGAGTTTTCATACAACAACAGCTACCACTCCACCATCGGGATGGCACCATAAGAGGCATTGTACGTCCGACCTTGCAGATCACCTCTGTGATGGACAGACCCCGGGGAGTCAGCACTTGTGGGACCAAAGATGGTCCAGGCCATGATAGAGAAGGTCCAGGTCATCTAGGAGCGGATGAGGATAGCTCAGAGCTGGCAGAAGTCTTATGCTGACAGGAGGCGGAGACCACTAGAGTTCGAGGATGGTGACCATGCCTTTTTGTGGGTCTCACCTCGATGTGGATTACAGATATTTGACCGGGGCAGAATGTTATATCCATGCATTATCGGACCATTCTAGGTCCTCTGCAAGATAGGAAAGGTGGATTATCGCTTGGCTCTACCACCTCAATTGCACCGGGTGCACGACGTCTTCCACGTATCTCAACTGAGGAGATACGTGGACGACCCGACGCATATCATGGACCATGGGGAGCTGGACATTGATGATGGGGCGACTTTTTCAGAGGTCCCGGTGGAGATCGAGGATCGACAGGAGCAGGTCCAACGTGGGCAGTCGATTCCTCTAGCGCGCATCAGATGGCAGCCCAGGAACCTCCAGGAGAGCACTTGGGAGTGGGAGGCTCAGATGCATGCTCAAAACCCTCATTTGTTTCCCTAGTTTGTGATGTATCTTTAATGGGACGTAAATCCCTAAGGTGGGAGTAATGTAAAGACCTGTAAAATTCAAGGGAAATTTTTTCTTAAATTTCTTTGGGATTTTACAAGTACGCAGTTTCTGACAGCACCTGATTCCTAGGCCCGGTGTGCATGGAATAAATTTCCAAAGTTTAGATCAGGTACGTTCAGTGAACAAACTAGCAGGTTTTTCTAACTTTTGAACTGGTGCATGGAATCGAAATCTGAGGGCACCGTTGAAACCACAACACCGATATTTTCTTAAGAAGACATTTTCCAGAGTTGTGTTTGCTCGGGAAGATTTGTTTAAATTTTGTGGATTAAGACTACAGAGAAATAAAATTGTTCTAATAATTTTATTTCTTTAAAGTGGTTAAATCCTAAGGATGGAGGTTGGGTGTCACTAACCACCCATGTGAGGTTAATAGTGAGGTGGGGCCCACACGATCCCCCACCTCTTCAAATCCCCTAAACCCCCTCTTTAATGTTAGCAACCCCCCTTAAGTTTTTGACCTTCTCTCTCTCTTTAATTGAATGCCAACACACCCATTCAATTAATTGAATCTCATTAATTAATTAAATGAGGTTTTTGAATTTTTAAAATGTTGGAAAGTGTAGATAAATTAAGACAAAGTCTTAATTTGTTTTTGGTTGGTTCGTTGTGTGGATACTGGGGAGAAAATAACTGAGGTCTCGAAGAACATCGTCCTCCACATTGAAGAATGCGAAGAACTTACAGACCTCGACGAAGAATGCCATCACCGCAATGGAAGACCGCCGTGCCGTCTTCTCTCCTCTCCACAGCTAGTGAGAGACACCTTTTCTGGAGAATGACGATGCACTGTTTTCTTCATCGGGCGAACAATGACAATGTGTATGGAGCCACACCCCACGATGCCGCTTTCCACGATGCTCATCGATAGTCAACTCGTTATCGAGGTAGGGGTTTGAGTTCAAATTTAATGAATTAAATTTGCGTTTTCTTGTCGAAGATATTATATTTTGGGCCGCCTGATATCGCTATAATGGGAGCAGGTCGGACCGCACAAACACGGCCAACCCTCCTCCCCCTTTATTATTGATTTTGTTGCGGCTCGAACGAAGGTGGCGTGGTGCATCGGCACCATGTAGAGTCAAAGAGGACCACGATGAAGAAGCGCGGCACCATCGCGCGGCGCCGTCAAGGCCGAACCAAGCCGTGACCGGAGTCGGGCCACAGCGAAGGGGCGCGGTGCCGTCGCACCACGCCGGTGAACCACGAAGAGGCAGTGGCCAGAGCGGGCCGTGGCGGAGGGGCGCGATGCCGTCATGCCGTGCCGGTTGGACCAAGGCCGCGGCGGAGTAGGGAGCGGCAGCCGGAACCGCCGGCCGCTGAGGCGTCATAGGGGCGGGACCGCGGGGTCCCGCGGCGGTGGCACCGGCCAGCCAGCTGGGCCGACAGTTCGGAGAAAGGCCGGGGGTCGTAACCCCCGGCTGACAAAGGGAGCGGCCCCCACGTGGGGGCTGCTGTTTCAAAACAGGGGGCAGCACGCCCCCCCCCCCTCCGCGACAGCTCGACCAGAGCCGAGTTGGCCACGCGGGCCGCACCCGTGCCAGGCCAACCGGCCGTCCAAGCCAGGCCGGGCCGCACCCTGTTGGGCCAGACCCGGACTCGGGTCAGGTCGACCCGGTTCAGGCCAACCCAGGGGGTCTTGGGACGGGTCGGTCCGGGCCCAAAACCCCCTAATACCGGATAGGATTGTTTAAATGCAAGCAACTTGGGCTACAGACCTCTGATCGACGCACCGTCAGTTGCGATGCGATCCTTGGATCGAGACGGTCATTTCGGTATATTACATTCAAGGTGTAAGAGAACTTTGGGGACGAACGGGTTATTTCGAACATGAAACTAACAGGGCCCTCAGAGCGGAAACGATTATATCTCGAGCTCCGGACGTGCGATTGACGTAGCGTTGACTTTTTTGGATTCCTCTTAGTGAGACAGAACTTTTGGCTTACTCCGCTCGAGGTTTGGATGCTATTGGAGTGCGCTCGTGTTGTTTTTGAATTAAAAACCAACCGGGCCCCTGGAACGAAAAAGCCAATAACTCTCAGACCGGGCGTCTGATTGACGCGCCGTCTGTCACGTTGAGTTCCTTTTGCCGAGACAGAACTTTGGGATACATCAAATCCGGACTATGTGTCAGTTTATGTATTGGCCCCCTTGGCTCATAGAGCAGACCCTCCCAGAATCGAGCATGATGTGTGCGAGAACCCTAGAGCTGGCTGCGACTGCGACGACGATGACGACTGTACTGAAATCCTCCGTGGGTTCGACAGCGATGACGACTGCACTGAAATCCTCCATGGGTTCGACAGCGATGAAGACCGTACTGAAATCCTCCGTGGGTTCGACGGTGATGACTACTGTTCCTGTATCCTATGTGGTTTTGGCAGTATTACTGTTCTTGTATCCTACATGCGTCTGACAGTATTTAACCTTTGTTGTAGCATCCTATGTGGGTCCGACAGAGTGGTTGGTCTTGTATCCTACGTGGGACCGACAACGTAGCTGGTTTAGTTTCCTACATGGGTCCCAGCTTAGATGAATCAGTGGCTAAATCTAATCATCTCTATCACCTTACGAAGAAGTATACCTGTGTGAGCTGAGTCTGGAATTTCAATCATTATCATCGATATGATTGACTTTCTTCCTATGTGGATTGTGGTGTGCTTTCCTGTGTGGATTGGGTTGTACTATCCTGTGTGGACGTGATCGAACTTGGGCTCAGATGTTGGAGCCGAACTGGAATTGATGACTTAGGTATATGTATGGGCATATACCTAAGTAGTGTTGGATGTTACTTCGTGATTGTATCTTTCCTTGTGGTTTATACATTGTGGATTCTGGGAGACCTTTGGGGCCTTAGAGTCCCTACTGAGTAGCGTATACTCACCCCTACCCGGGTTATGCCCGCACTACATTGTGTTGGATGCAGAATACGGACATCGCTGATCGTGGTTGAGGCTTGTGGAGCAGTTGGTACCTGGAGGTGGACCATTGGGTGGGACGTACACGGAGCGGACGGCTGGACCCGAGGAGCGGAGGAGGCTATCTGTACCGACCCTTCAGGTGGGACTTTCAGTGGACGGCTCGATGTTGCTGCTTTACTTTCAGTTGCTGTACTTTCTTTCCAGTTTTACTTTTCTTTCAGTTTGGGTTTGTATTCTGGCCCATTTACTTCCCACACTTACTATTGTACCTAGTTTTACATAGTGTTTACTTTTGCTGGCTTATTCTGTTGTGGTTGTTTACATTATAAGGCAATGCCTTCCCCTTTTTCCGGGATTTACACCTTTGGTGCTAGTCACCAGCCCCTGGCCTATGGGAGGCGGGCTTGGGGTAGTCACATCACGGATCCCAAGGACGGGTCGTGACAAATACTATGTTGACATACCTGGATATAACAACATACATTATATGTGATATAAAATTTAGTAAGGATTCATTATTGAATCAAAGATCACTCCCTCATCTTGTCTCTCTACACACTACCTCAAGATAAGGAAAGTAAGAAATATTTTCAACACATAGATCACTTACAATGTTATTTTTTATAAAAGAAAATCACAAATACAATAATGGTTTTGTTCTTATTTTTCAGTTACTTCTTAGAATCTAGATCTTTATTGAATTCATAAAAATCTATTTTCTTCACTTTATTATAGATTTTCATGTAATATTTTTACATATATTTATTAGATATCCACTATGACGACCTCTCCCTTATATTTATTAATCTTCTTCTAATTTTTACTTATTCCCACAAAATAATTTGATATGATATTTTTCTATATTTTTAATATGTAACCTTTATAAAATCACCACTGAGAAATCCCATTTTTAATTCTTAATAATCTTCATGGTCTCAATGAATTATCATGATTTTCATCCTTCCACAAAATCCAAAAGTTCATTTAACTATGACTAACAAAATTATTTATCATATATTATTATTGATAATACATATCATAATATATTTTTAGCCAATGTATTCTTCCATGCATGTATATATCGTGATGTGTAGCTTTGAGTCATGAAATGGTAGATCTTCTCCCTCTCCCAGTAGAAAAGGATTTCACTTCTCATATAAACTAGATAAACCAATAAATATAATTGAGAAGGATATGTTGAATATTATATATTCTAATAGGGTCCATTATATTTAATCCTTGGTATTAGAGATAACTCTCATGCATCACCCAACTTTTTGGTAAATGACCCTTATATATTGGCTTGATTACCTTTACATACCATTGGGAGTATTCAAGACTCAGTTTTCTACACTTAGTGCCAAATAAATCTCCCATATCCCTTATAATTTTTAACAAATTTCATACATTAATCTTATATATTGATTTGATGACCTTTACATATATATGGAAAATTCCATACTTTGCTACATTCCTTTCGGTGCATCCTCTTTAACTTTATATATTAGTCTAGTGACATTTATGTATTTCAGTGTTTCATCTAGACTTCAACAAATTTCTCTACCTCTTCATAGAATTAATTTTACATATTTATGAACATTTTCCAAGACTTTCCCATATCTCTATATCTAAAAAGTGACATTTTGAATACTTTTATACATATTAATGAGAATAATTGTGACCATTATATATACATGATAGGTTTATCACTTTACCATTTTTTTTCCACTAAACACTAAATTAATTTTATGAATTGGCTTAGTGACTTTTAAATTTATAAGTATATTTGACACAATGAAATTTTCTAATTTTTAAAAACACATAAGTTTATTTCAATCTTCAAAAATAACTTTCAGACATTTAACTTACTTCCATAACTACCAAAAATCAATTTTTTGATAACCACTATATTCAAAACATCCTAATAACTTATATAATATACCAGGGTGAAATAACTCAGCTTAACTTAATTATAATGATTTATCTTCTAAATTTCCAAGTGACTTTTAGTTGAAAACAAACCCAACATTACAATCTATGGTTTCTACAATTCTAAAACATAGAGACGAAATTTTAGAACCTTTTAGATATTGAAGAATCCAATTTATTTCATACCATTACATTCTTATGAAATTATTCATGAATTGTTTATCCACTCCCATTTATTTCTCAATTTTTGGTCTTGTATACACTATGGTATACATTAAACTTCCAAACACTTATGTATAAGTAACATTTTCCATGTATATGTCCTCAAATTCTATTTGCAGGGCCTTATACTTGATAAACTAGAAATGTACATCTAGGGAAGTGGTAACCAATTTTTCCTTTCTCATTCAAAAACATTCTATGACCTTATGGGAATATCCAAGCTAATTTAGAAAAAAAGTTCTAGAAATAAAGTCCCTTATGATCTGCATACCGAAAATCTATTTATCCAAACTGAGATCCTTCATCATTAAAATTACAGAGAACTTAACTTTCATATCATAAATTGTCTCCTATAATAGTTCAATGATAATAATGATAAATATAGGGATGTATTACAATGAAGCTCCCATCATCAAACACCTTCAAATGAAAACAATGATTAATTTTTTTCAAATGAAATTCTATTCATTCATAAAGGCATATAAATTAAAATTCCACTTCCTTGGTGCTCGATTAAAATAGTAAAGGATATTCTTTAACTTAAAAAAAAGCTTTTGTTCATATTCTCCATGAAACCTTCATAATACTCCATGTAAATTTCTTTATCTAAGTCTCTATAAAGAAATGAATTCTTCAGATCTAACTACTCATGATGTAAACCTTCCATGGAAACAATGCTATATACCATCTAAATTTTCATGTGTTTAACAACCATAGAAAAGATATTGAAAAAATTATACCTCATGTTTGTTGAAAAACATTCATAACATGCCTTTCCTGGTACATCCATTCATCACCCCTCCTCTTTCAGCCGATAAACCTATTTATTTTGAAGAACTTTATACCTGGTGGGTCATTACATTACCTGCCATGTTCTAGAAACATATAAGGAATTTATATAATCCTTCATGTCAAGATCTCACTAATTTGAGTGTTTTATATTTTCAACCTCTTTTATGCTATTCATCTATCAATTATCTGTGAGTATAAAATAATGAAATCTATTGTTTTATATTTTCACTTTATTTTGAATCATATTTGATCTCCAAAGATAAACCTATGTAACTGTCCCTTCTAGAAATACTACTTTCAAAACCTTAACTTTTGGAACATCACCTACTAGTGCTATTATATGATATCCCATAGTCCTTGTACTCTCTGTTACTTCTAGAATTTGGAAAACCATTATAATTTGACTAACTTTTAGAATTTATTCAATATATTCTAGTGTTTCTGAAACTAATATACATGATGAATTATCTAGAATATCCATAACTTTTAGAAGTTTATTCAATTTATCCTCAACTTTTTATGATAATTTTATCAGATCAGTATTCTCTTCTTAGTTATGATATTTCCACAAGATCTCTTCATTAAAGAAAAAATTTCAACTTCTGACACCTTTCTGAGATTTTTTATCCTAGATCTGCAAAGTGAAATCATCAACACCATACCATATAAACTAGATTTCTTAAGAATTATTCAATAAACTTTACCTTTTATTAACATTAACAAGGACATAGAAAAGTGAACCAAATACTTTGATATAAATTATTTAAACCATTACTATAAACTAAAAACTATTGGTTGTTCGTTCCCCAATGGAGAAGAAGGACTCCTGTTTACCATGTAGGACAAACAATTCATCAATTCCTCCCAAAATACATTAGGAAAACCCACATGAATCCTCATGATTTTTACTTTATAAATTGAAATTGAATTCATCATCTCTATGAATTCTATTTCTTCTAGAGTACCTTGTATGGGATACCCAAACTAAATGACCTTCTACTAGTAAAACTTGTAAATCTCCCTACTTATATACTCTCCACCATTATTAAAAATAAAAAAATTAGTTAATATTCAATCTATTTTTACAGAATGGATCTCTAAAGACCAAAGGTTCTGAATTCCTTAAACTTTTGCTTGATATTGAACACCCATTCCATTAATGTTTCATCATCGATGACAGTTACATTGAATAGTGAACTGCCATAAGAATGACCTGGACCTACCCCCGTACATCTGTATAAAACAACTCTAAATTCTAATTATTATTTTTTACTTCCTCCCATTTGGAATGAAACTATTGGTAAAAAATACCTCATAGCATCATTGAAGCATTTTTGGGTTGGTTGTGTTTGTTGAAAAAGTGAGCCCCAATGTTTTTGGTTGACAAGGTAGGTTTTTAAGTTCAGTTTTGTTGATAAAGGGGCAATACATGGTGGTTTTTAGGTTCAAGATATGTTGTTGAGAATCCATGATTTATAGATGAACCTCGAAAAAGGAATGGATGATTTGGATGCAGTATAAAAAGAGCACATACAAGGTGGTGCCGTTTTCGAGTGTTTGCCAAATTTTTGGGCCTGAAAATTAGAAAATAGAGAGATGTGCTTTTGGAAATGGAAGGTGCATGAAATATTGGAGTGGTGTGAAAAATAGAAAAATGTATTTTTTCACTCAAGAGGTGTTTTGAGATCATAATCTCTAAAATTGGACAAGGAATGAGGTGCAAGAAATTTTGGGGCAGTGCATGAAATACAGTGTTGTGTGGAAGATGTGTTTTCCACGATCGAAGAGGATTATGCACTTAAAGAGGGGTTTTTTCAACAGGGTCGATTTTTCCTATAAATTTGAAGTGACCCCCTCATTCTAATAAGATCAATACTTATAGAATATTCAAGCTTCGATTCATGTAAAAAAATATTCAAAGGGAGTTGTGAAAAAATTTGGTGTTACACGTAAAAATTGATATTGCGCGTAAAATATAACATTGTGCATAAAATGAAGTTGGCGTAGAATTGTTGAGGTTGCATGAAAATGGAGTTGGGATTGCATGAAAAAGATATATTTTTCACACAAGGAAAAGGTATTATGCGCAAGGCATGGTAAGGGATGCAAGTAAAACTTGAGTTTTCCCAGTTCAATGCTGTAGTAAATCTATATTCATCTATTGGTGAAAGTTGTACTTTAATAGAGCATCTATCAATAGTTAAGGATGCAGAATTAATCTGTGGTATTAAAGAGACATACATGTCTATAAACTATGTGTAGATATTCTAAATAATTAGTGAGCACACATCAGTTGAGAGAGTAGTGAGCTTTTATTTTGTGATTGGTTGTAAACCAGGAGGGACAGTGAGTTCGTGTTAAACTTTGTAAATATTAGTGCACTTTTAGGGGATTTCATACATCGGAACGCCACTGGTGTATTCTACTTGAATGTATCCCAGTTGGGGTGAACCAAGTAAAATTGCTATGTCCTGTGCTTTCATTAAGATTTGTTCATACTCTGCAATGGGAATGATAGAAAAAAGGGTTTTATCTAACAGCGAAACAAGATAAATAGGGGCAGTTGTTTTAATCTATTATACTGTGATTCACACCCCCTCTTATGGTATCTAACCTAGTGGACCTAATAGAAAACTTAAACTAACTTACAGTGATAAATTCTATAGATGTTTTTATTCCATGATTTTGATCTTAAACACTCCCTTGATAGCTTAGATTTTCATCACCTTGTAGAAAAATTGATCAAGACATTCACTGAATAACTGTGAAAAAATTATCAATCCATTATTAGTTGTTAATTACAAAACTTATATTAGGTACAATGTTCCATCCTTCAGCCCTTTAAACACCACCTTGGATCCATGTGTAATTATCTACACTCCATCCAAATAAGCTGTATAGAACCTTGACTCATCGAAATGTCCAACCAAAATTATGTTATTCATAAATCATGGTATGTGACACATGCCTTTAAACTCCTTAAAAATTATATTATTTGTCTAGATATAAATCACCCTTTCCTTCAATATTGAGAGCTTAATCCTAAGAAATATGCGCCTTTCCATATCTATCATAATTATAATTCTTCTTACATTATCTCTCAGACATTGAGTAAAACGAAGCTCCATAGTCTACAATAAAAGTCTCAAGTAAACTGTTGAAACTTAATAGTTGACATCACATATAATCTATTAGAGTGTTTTTAGTTGCACTTTTAGAATAGAATCTTTTCGAGTTGAATATTCACTCATTGAAATTTTATGCTAGTGACCTTTATTCCTATAACACCAACACATAGGACCACCTTCCTCTGATCAACTCATACTTTGGATCCTCCTTCCATTTCCTTTTCTATGACTCTTCTAAGCTATAAAAAATTCTATTTCTTACACACTTATAAATTTATTAAATATTTTTCGATATAATTTGAATGAATTTCCTCAAAAAAAAAATAAGTTCTCTAACATTTTGAAACACCATTTATATCTCTCTAGTTGAGTTAATCACCACTGTTACCATCACATCTCATGATTCTAGGAGTGATGCGATTAACAAAAATTCACACTCTAAATCTCCAAAAATTATCTTTCAATAATTTTATCTAACTCTAGATCATGTAGGATTAATTAATGTGATCATACACTATTTTTCATTCTAACAACATCATACCAAATAACCTTAGTAAAATGAACACATTATTCATTGGGACTAGATTCTTATACATACATGTGAGAGTTTTAATATGTTTTGAATAAATATTCACCTATTGGATGATATAATTAATGTTCTGAGCTAATGAAATCCAGTTAAACACCAGTAATTTATTATCCAAAAATTTAACTTTATTCATTCTACATAGTTTTCATATTGGTAATCATCAATATAAAATCAATATCATTTTATATTAAACAATCCTCTATCTACATCCACAATAATCCAAAATATACTCTATTGGACTTGTCCACCTACAAATTTCTCTCATCCAAAACAATTAATTAAAAAAAATTCACAACCAATAGATTTTGGAACATGTAAGGGAGATTAAGAACATATTATCAAAATTATATGATAAGGAAAAGGGAATAATGATGCCACTGAACTGAGTTATAAAACACCTTTTTAGGGTTTGGTTATCCAAAACTCTACAACTGACACTCTGATAGAACTTATTGGGTTTGATAAAACTTCAAAACACCTAAAATATATCCTACAAAACATAAATGGTGAAAAAAATAACCAAAATAAAAATAAATTTATGATGTACCAGAACATATAAGACACACAAAACCTAAGTGAACACACCGGAATGTACTCCTTCCAAAAAAATAAAATAATAAATTTTTAAAGATAATAATTAAATGGAAAAAATATAAATAAAAACACAATTTTTAAATGGTTAAAACATAACTATACTCCATGGGGATAACAATGAAATAATTTTATTCAAGTAATTAGTAGATGATTATAATCATTGTAAATTCACAATATAAAAAAATGATTTATTCAACTATTTATTTTAGATTATAGGCAGTTTAACTATTTCCACTACCTTCTGATATCCACTGAGATATCTCCTACTAAGAATAAATATTCAAGATAATACCTTCATTGTATAAAATATTTCGACCAATTATACTTCTTATTTTGGTGACTCGTATGATATTTTGGTTTCTATGTCTATTTAACTTTACAAAATACTTATAATTAATCTTATACCTCCCTAAATCCTCCAATATGATCCATAATTTTTCTTCACCTTCATTGAAAGTTTTCAGTATATC
The DNA here is from genome assembly GCA_963277665.1 of Viscum album. Taxonomy (NCBI): domain Eukaryota; kingdom Viridiplantae; phylum Streptophyta; class Magnoliopsida; order Santalales; family Viscaceae; genus Viscum; species Viscum album. The sequence continues at coordinate 1,558,074,645 of OY728161.1, forward strand.
TTTTTATTTCATTAGTTCAATTATCATATTATAATATTATAACATTATGTACTTCCATTATTTTTCACTACTACTCCACCACCTCCTTCCAATATCAAAAATCAAGCTTCCAAATTCTCCCAATCCATTAGATTGAATCCCCTAACTCAAAATTTGTATTCACATAATGAATACCTAATATATTTTTTTATTGTACAACAACTTGTAGGGATCCTTCATTTTTTTCTTTTTAATTAATCTTCATTTCCATTTAAAATTGGTTTGAAAAAATATAGCATTTTTTAATAACACTATCATCTTTATTTATTCTTTAATATAGTTTCTCAGGAGTTCTCAAGCCCCCTCCTTTGGAAACATTTAATGTTCTTATTATTAAATATTATCCACCAAAGAAATACATGTGTTTCTTTCTTAGAATGATTTAATTATTTGATCTAGATTAATTAATCCAAATTTTATGTTCATGGGAAATTTTAAATGATCCACGATTTGTCATTTTATTCTATAACATGAGAATATACACTTTGGTAGATAATCTTTCGTATAATTATTCATAGATATTCTTTGTTTAATACTCTTATTTTGTTTATATACCAATGTTGACTCACCTTCACATTTTAATTTCCTTCTAATTATGATATTCTTAAATTAATAGATTATAGTATATACATGAATAATTTATACTAGAATTATTCACCATTATTACCACCCTTGTTGTAATATCCATAGAAATTATTAAGGATTTAAAATCAATTTGAAGTGAGTTATTTTATATTTTCATATGTAATTTCCATCTACTTAACATTTATTCCCTTGATATAGGCCTTATATAATATTTTTGAATTGAAATATTATTCCATTAATAAATTTCCTTATATCCCAACTTCCACATCACAAAAAATTACCAAAACAACTATTTTTATCTTTTGTAAACCAATATAGTCATCATAAAGACCATGTTATTTTTGAGTGAAAACTCTATTATTTTGGGAAGATTTTAGTAAGTACTCTACTTTCACATGATCAAATCCACCCTTGATGTAATGGTTGGTTTGCTAAATTTTTTCCACCCTAATGTTTCTATAATTTCCTTTTAAAGCTACACTATCCATTTAATTAACGTTAGTGAAAAAAAATTTCTAATGAAAGTGTTGAATTTTAATTTTAGTCTGATCAAAATATATCTCCATATGATTAAAATATCTTAATTCCACGAGAGTGAGGTTTTTTAAAATTAATGATCTTATAAAAAATCTAAAGAAATACATATCGTCTCAGCTTATTGTGAATTTAAAATTTGTGTCACTACCAGATTTTTCATTTTTTTCTTCTAATTCAAGAAAATTTGGATTTATTATGTTATTATTTTCTTCAATATATTTCCCACAATCTTCACATTCCTTTCTCATATTATCAACTTTATATTAATGTAACTGAAACATTATTTTATGAAATTTTCATTCTCCTTTATCTTTTTAACCTTGATCTCTAATTCATAATTTTTTATATCCAATAAAAACCTTTTTATTTATTTTAGTGAAAGAATACTCTCATAATAGGAATTGGTTAACAAAGATTTCTCAAAAAAAGTATTTTGAAACTCTTCTTCTTATAGGGAATATATTTCTTTTTCAAACCATAAGAGTTGTTCCTTGTCTTCTAATTATTTTATGGGAATGTTTCACTTTTGTACCTTTTAGCTAATACCATTGTGAAAGTTTCTTCTTCCATCCGTAGATGGATTTTTCCATGATGTTTTACATTGATAAATTCTATTATGAAAGTAAAAAAATTCATCAGATAAATTTTTTAGATAATCCATTTTCTCAGAGTAATAATCACCAAGTGATTTAATAACCACATACTCTTCATATCTTGAATAGGATTCACTAAGAGGATAATTATCAACTGATATATTGGAAATATTATCAACTTTATTGCCTTAACAAAGTGGTGAATCATCTTTACCCTTCTTCACTAATAATGAGTTCCTTATCTTCTTTGTCTCTATTTTCTTTCTATAATTCAATGTTTTACCTAAAACCTCTATATTGTTATTAGAAGGGATGGATTATGTATTATCTATATAAAGAATCTCATAAAATTATTTAAATATTAACTTTATATTTATCAATGAAAAACAACTGAGGAAGAAAATAAATCCAATCTTATGTATAATCATAATCTTTGAAATCAATTTTTATTCAAAGTAGGATACTGAATTCATTTATTTTTAAATTATTCCACTTAATATTTGAACCTCTACATTTTTTGGGGTGGAAGGACATACTTATAAATTATCAATACACCACACTACATGTAAAGTAGTAAATAAGAAAGTTCATTATCAAAAATTATTTTTAAAAGATTTTCCTTTAATATAGCTGGCTATATACATAATGTTTTCTGGTCAAGTTTGAGACAAAAATATATACTAATATAATCAAGTGAATAAAGGTGGGGAAATTATCACCCTTTAACCCTGAGGATATATCCAAGAAATCCTATAATGTTAATTGATAGGTTCTTTATATTGGATCCTTCTAGTTTATAATGGGTCCTCCTAGTTCACAAATGAAAAATATATTTCATCAGTTCTCTACATTTCCATAGTAGAAACTACCTATCCCCTTCCTCAATAAATGTTTTCAATATCTAAATGATAATATGCTATAGTATCATGCATGTCGGTCTCTTTATCTCAACTCAATATTCAGAATGATCAATCCATGTAAATAAAATATTCCTTTTATGTTTTCCTCTTCCTCTTTCATATTAGATCTTTAACATATAGAATATAATTAAATATATTAGAAACACATTTATTATTACCTAAATATTTTTTTTCATATTTAAGGGGTTTGATACATGGATTACTAATAAACATCAGTACTGCTTTCCTTCCTTAACTCTTCCTTTCTTTATTTTTCTCTTCTGTATTTGGTGATAATAGGGTGTGTAGTAGAAGTACCACATCAATATCCTTACTCTCATACTCCTCCTCCTACTCTTATTATTCTATTCACAAGATCATATATTTTTTAATATCATCATCTTCTCTCATTATATTTGATATGCATAATATCTATGAATTTTATCATTAGTTACTTCTATATCACACTCTCTTCCATAAAATTACTTATTATTATTATTATAATTCATCTTATGCTTATTCTTATTCTTATTCTTTTTTTCTGTTATTATATTCACATTCTAAATAGATCATGTGGGTTTATTCTCTATGATATTCAATCAATAAATTCTCATATAAGACTATTCCCACAATCTTGGATTCTTCACATTTCTATAATACCCTTAAATTGATCTCAAAAAATACTAGAACCAACTATCATCTTCTAAGTTTATAAGAACAAATGAGGAATATTATATTTTAACCCCCATTTAGAACTATTTAAACCTTACTTCTAATGAAACCTGTAGTTTTGATCATCATAATTGATTTCAAATATACTCATTTAAATTCCTAGAATTATCACACCGTGAGCCTCTTAATTTATTCTCATTTATTTCTTCTTCTAACTTAGATTAAACCACTCTCTAATGTAAAAAATCATTATGATATTTTTGAATTGAATATTTATACAATATTTTTTGATTTTATTATCTAAAATTTCCATATTTTTCAAACTAATAAATCTTTTATAGTAAATAGAATATAATATGTATAACTTTTGTGATATATATATTACACATCTTGAATAATATGTTTCATATTCTCATGATAATATTACATATTCTCAAAAATAAATTAATAATTAAATTACATATCTTATGTATCTTACAAAATATATTACATACTACAGTGTGTTATAAACATTGAAACATTTCACTCTACAACATCTTATGAACCACCTAGGAAATATTATATATCAACATTTAAATCTTACATAAGTTTCAAATAGATTATACATCATATTTCTAGATTTACTTTTCTATATTTAGGTGTGAAATTAAATATATATGTTCTATATGAAATTGTATATGTTAGGTCTCAATAAAAAAAGATTACTTACCATTTGAAAGAGGCTAGGTATCACTATGAGATTCTCATATTTCCTTATTTATCATCCAAATAATGTTACATACTATCTCAAGCTCCATTAATTTTCTAATATTTTATCTTGAGATATTTTTAATATTCCTTTATAAACTTTTCACCTAAAATTTAGTGTTTTATAACTTCTATAAATCAACTAAAACTTCTTCAAACCTTCTTTAGTCCTATAAAATTACTCTAATTAATATCCAAAAAACTTGAATGACTTTAGGAACATATCAAACCTTCATAAGTATCTTCATAATAATTCTTAATGAATCATGAAGTATATATAAACTATATTTGAGTATTTACATGTAACTTAAACTACCTCAATTATAACCTCAGCTTCAAACTAAACTTTCTCTGACCATCATCCAAGTAAAACTTTCACAAAATTATTATTCCATGAACTCATATATGGGTACTCCCTTAAAATCTTATCCAACTTCACTCAATTTCTCTAACAACTAGTTTCTCAACTTTATAAATATATTGCAGTCAATTATCTCATATCCTATAAACACTTATCAATGATACCTATAAAGTATATCAACAATCATCATTAGATGTTAAGGATACTTCTTAAACACTAAAAAGAATATAAATATTCTACGACTATTTATTTATGATAACATCCCAATATATTGTCTCTTTACTTTTCCAACATAGGAATAAATCTTCAATAACATACAAAATGGAAAATAACTCCTATATTTTTGATCCATAGGAACATAAAATCCACATATAAACCATCATATATTGGCTCACTATTATAAATCAAGTCTATACCAATAGCTACCAAAATAATTGATACACTCCTTATGGGTATAGGGAAATAAAAATGGTTCATTAGAACCATTAGTATAAATCTATTGATATATATCTCGATATAAATAATTTTTACCGTTGCTTATTTGGAACCATTGTTATAAACCTTTATCTAGGATGCATAATTAAACCAATATTCACCCCTAAAAACAACCTATAACTGAATAAAAAATAATAATATGAATTAAAAAAAATACATATTATATATTTTACATTGAATCAGATGATAAATGAAAAAAATATAACACAAATATACAATCAGTTTCACTCATAAGACACCATCCACATGATAAGAAGCGTCATAAATATCAAATAAAAAAAATATAAAAGATCAATATCTCCCTTAATATAGTAATCATCACGACCACCAATACCTTTATGGTCATTATTATTATTACCTTCATCATGAAATTCCTCACTAGAATCATCATATTTAACATCATCATCACTATCACCACAAGGAATTTCATCAACATGACTACCACTATGTCCATCTTTTCCATCCCCTAATGCATCATATAAGGAGCACGTATTTGATACAAATGTATCAAAATCTGTAATAGTATCTGGTAGAAGTGATGGATGTAAATCTGTCATGGAATTGATGAAAAACTTTGTGAAATGTTTTAAATATTAAACACTCCAACATGGAAATTTTTTTAGCCTCTTCTACTTCCACATAAGCCTCTTAAAACTCAGTGTTACCAAAGTTATTTAAGTTACCTTAATTGGGACATTACCTAGTGGGTATGATACTCTTTTTTGGGGCAATGAAGAACCCTCCCTTAGTGCTCATAAGCTAATATCTATATCAAATGATTTTTTCCTGAATTTGTAATCTTCAGTCTCATAGAGGTCCCATAAATAATTTCATTTACAATATAAATGAGTTTTTTAATTATGAAATAGAAATTAAAATTTTAATGTATCGTAATAACACTTGTATCTCTTATCTAAGAGTACTCTTTTATTTTTTTTCTTGAGTAAAATAATTTTCTGATGGTACATGACCTTTAATGTTCAACAATGTATGATAAAAATGAAAATGAATGTAAGAAAAGATATTGAATAATACTGTATTATTAAGGAAAAACATAATATATATTTTAATTTTAGTTTTACATTGGTTGGTTCATATAGGTTCACAGAGTTTGTGTCTGGTTTGAGTAAAACCTATTCCAATTTCTACAGTATGGATATGTTCAATTTTACAAATATTAATTTTAGTTTCAATTTTATTATTCAATTCATTTTTTTAGTTCTTTCTTGGTTAGGTTAAATATCTTCTATTTATTTTTATTAAAGTTGTTATAGGGTTTTGTGTTATTTTTAATTTTATTGGGTTTGTTTGGTTTGACTTATTTTGGTTCAATTTATTTTATTTTACATAGGGTTAGATAAATTTTTTTAGTTCAATTCTATTGATTTTAGCATAGTAAGGTTCAGTTTATTTCATTTTGATTTGGTTAGGCTAAATCATTTTTATAAGTTTTATTTTATTTAGTTTCCCTTAGTTCTTTTGATGCAGTTATATTTTTTAAAATTAAAGAATAGAATGTGTGAACGTGGATAGTTTTTTTGGTTTATATAAAAAAACCTTAATTCAGTTTGAAGTAGATTGATTTGAACTGATGAAAATAAAAAAACAAAATAAGACTAAACTAAAGTGAATTGAATGGAATAAAAAAATGAAACCAATTTGAACCAAACCAAATGAAACCAATTCCAACTATACATATCCGAACTAATATGAATTGAATCAAATTAACCCTATAAAAACTAAAAAAACTAACCCAACCCATATCCAATAAAAATGAACTAAATTCACCCATTCTAAACAATCGTTGGCTAACCAAAATTGAAACAGACAAAACTAAATTTAACCAACGTTAATCGTATCATCCCTATATATCTAAAATGGGAATAAATCAAACCAAAATGAAGACACTTGAATTATTTTGGTTCTGATATATTCATATAATTTTTATTATAATTGTATTAAGATAGGTTGTATGGGTTTAATTTAGTTTAGGATTATTCATTTTTTTAATTCTGGATTGGTTTACCTTGGTATAGTTGATTTAAATTTGAGTAAGATCTCTTTAGGCCAATTTTTTATATTTAGATTCATTTCATCATTTTTTGGTTTAGTTTTGATTAAAATAATTAAAGGTTTAGCTTTGGTCAATATTATTGAGTTTTATTTTTCCCTATTCAGTTTAGGCCATTTTTGTTTGGTTTATTTTTTTGGTTCGTTTTAGAGTTGTTTTGTGTTTTTTAATTCATGTACTATTTGGAAATATCAATTAAATTCAATTTGATTCTATTTAGTTTAATTTTACTCATTTTTATTTTATTAATTCTATTCTATTTGATATAGTTTAATGTAAGCAAATTTATATTTTTTATACATTTTATTATAGTTCAAATTAGTTATGTTTGATTTTATTTTTTTGATTCAATTTAATTTTTTTGAGGTCTGGTTGATTTAGGTCAGTTAGAGTATGTTTTTCCCTTTTGGATCACATTTCCTTCGTTATGTTTGATTTTTATTATGCTAGGTATGAATAGTTAAGTTTATTTATATATTTTTTCATTATATTCTAATCAGATAATATAGAGTGAGGTCAATATCTTTGTCTTAGTCTTGTTTTATTTAGGCTAGTCTAATTACAATCAGAATAGTTTTATTTTATTTAGTTTAACAAAATTTGGATAAATTCTGCTTTATTTTATTCAACTATGTTTGAGTTAGTTTATTTTAGTTTTATTTTATCTAATATGAATATATTTAGTTTTGTCCCATTTTCTTATTATATTTATTTATATTTTTTTTGGTTTAATTCAATTATTGTATGGTTAAGTCCAATCATTTCAATTCGCTTTAGTTTATTTTAATTAAATTAAGATAAATACGAGTAATATATATTTTATTATTTTAGTTTTGGTTTATAAAAATTACATTATGTTTAAATTATTTTATATTAATTATATTTTTTGAGATATTGTTTGCTTCGGGTTAGTTCATTTGTGTTTAGTTCAAATTAGTTCTTCCTTGGTATAGTTAGCGTTTATATATTTTATTAGTTTGATTATTTTCAATTTAATTTAATTAAATTCACTTTTTTTATTCAATTCAAGTCAATTTATGTGAGGTATAATTGATTTGGATTTGTTTAATTCCATTTCATTTAATTGAATTTAATTTTTTGGTTAATTATAATCTTGTTTTATTCACTTCAGTTTAGTTTAATTCAAATAAATTCACTTTGGTTTTACTCAATAATAGTCAATTTGAATTTTTTATTTGATTCAGTTTAATTTTTTGATTCAGATATATATTTTTTGGTTTATTATAGGTCTATTATAGCCACATTGGGTTATTTTAATTCAATTTAGGTCAATTAATTCGAGTTTTTTAGTATAAATTATGTTGGTATGGTTTGATACCATTCCATTAACTTTAGAATGATATTGTTTATATTTTTTGGTTCATTTTTGCTTTGATTTTTTTCATGCCAATTTATTTTCATTTGACTTAATTATATTTTTTTAGATTTTTTAGCTTCATTTTGGTTTGGTTTAGTTTAAGTAACACCAGGTTACATCAGTTTAATTTAATTTAGTTCAATTTTATTCAATTCACTTCCTTTTGTGTCTATTTTGTTGTGTTTTTATGTTTAGTTTGACTTATTTTTTATTTATTTGTTTTCAATAGATCCACCACAAGATGGTTTCATTTGATATATTCAATATTGTTTTGGTTTATAAAGTTTTATTCAGTTCAATTTAATTATGAAATTTTATTTAGTTTAGTTTTTTTGGAACATCTTATTTTTGGTCCACTTGGTTTGTTTCTATAAAGTATATGAATTTATATTAATATTTTTTGGTTTAGTTTGGTTGGGTTTATCTTATTTCCATTTATATTGTTTTAGTTTGATTCCATTGCATGCATTTGAATTAAATTTAGTTTTATTCATTTATTCACATTTCAAGTCATTTTTATCCATAAATATTTAATTCTAACTATTTCAAGTAAGTTTGTTTTATCTTTATTCAATTTTATTCATCTTGGTCTAGTTAAGTTAATTTTTTTATGTTATATAATTAAGTATAGTTTTACATAAAAAATAGATGGTTTATCTCATGTGCCTATATATTAGTTCAATCCTATGTTTTCACATACTTCATGAAACCCTTGTTTTTTATTTCTTTATGAATATTCTTGAAAAATAAAATTCTATAATATGAAATAATTATTTATACAGATCATAATCATTTTTAATAAAAAAACCATTAAATTTTATTAAAAACATAAACTCATTACTCTTCTAATAAGTAATAATTTCCTCAAACTATGTTTCTGGAAAATCATTAAGGGTTAGAATACCCTCTAAATCAGTTACAAGTCCAATGGAAAAACTAAAATGTAACTATTTCTTATTTTCTCTCCACTTTCCCCCTAATTCATTTAACTATGCTTCCCTTACATCTTTATTTCTAAGAAAATTGAAGCCAATATATAAGAAACATATTAATTCATACAACTAACTCATGGACCTAGGATTATATAATGATAGTTTCACATAGTGAAACAATAGGGTAGGAATCTATGAAACCTATAGTTTTCCTAATATGTTTCTATCCAATATACAATTCATATTTAGTTTTCCACATAAATTTTTCACTCATATGCCTGAGGCCTTATTTGACCATTTTCTATTAATGCTTCATATTGAATGTTCATCTTTAGATGATCATAATTCTTGTTCACTAAATAGTGGATGGAAGATAGTGCATTTATGGACATAATTCAATCATCTTGGTATGAAAAAATAAAAGGGTATTCATGGATGGATCCATAGAACAAACTCAATAGATTAAAAGGATAACTTCTTAATTGGAACACCAACAGACCTACCTCCCTCAGTAGTTTTGAGAATTTGAACTTTGATATTGATCAATTTAATGATCGATTATAGGAAAAATGTGACAATTATATTTTCACTCTCCTAAATTATAAACTAGTAATTTATGAATAGAAAATTATTAAAGAGGAGTTGACATCAAAAGAATGGTCCAAAGTAGTTTGGTTAAGGATGATAGTTAATAATACAAATTTATTTTTTACCTGCATTAAAAAAATGAAGTTTGTGGGGAAACAAAATATGAAACTAGATGGTGAAACATATGCCAGAGATGCTGAAGTTATTATACCTCTCACAGTCTCTCATTTTCTACCTTACTCTCAGTGCCACAAAGATGAGTGAGATGTAGGATTCCAAGATTGGATGTTGATGAAAACATATTTCATAACATTCCTTGTTCAGTTGATGAGAAATACAAAGTCCCTCTAAAATATATACCCAAGGAAGTAGAGATCAAAGAGGAAATTAGTAGTATAAATCTCGATACCACCCCTAGGAAGAATGGATTTATAGGTTCATTTTAAAATACTGCATGTGATTATATCAAAAGAGAGGCCATATAGGTGGTACAATATTATTTCAAAGGGAGAATAATACTTGGAGTTTCTCATGAAACTATTGTTGTACTTATTCCCAAGGTAAAATATCTTAACATATGTACCCAGTTTCATCCTATACAAATGTGAAATTTATCCTACAAATTCCTAGATGTGATCCCTAATAGAAGGATTTACCTCTCCCTCCCTTATCAGGTCTCAGAGGAACAACATGGATTGAAAAAAGGTAGAAGTATATATGGAGAAATCATTAATACATAAGAAATGATAGAGAACCATGATAGTAAAGAATTTGGGTCCAAAATTATGGTGAAAATTATTATAGAAATATCATATGATATAATGGGTTAGAAATTTATTCTGAAATCCACGAGGTGAGGTGGATTATGGAAGTGTGTCTGTCACCTTTTTTTATACTGTTACTCCTCACCATAGTTTTAGATCTCTCTAATGGGGAATAGATTTGGTTTTATCAAGTTATTAAAATGATTTTTCCAATGATATCTTCTCTCTACTGGCTTATTTTTCCTAAAATGGGATGTACTTAAAAGGAATCTCAACACTTGGATTTCAAGCATGGCGGTGTACCCATTCAAAGGTTGGCATGGATCTACTAGATTCTCTCATCTCCTTTTAATAAAAAATATAAAATTCTTCATAAAAATAATATAAAACTCTATGTAAGGATTAAAATTAATTTTTAATTCATATAACATCAGGAGTGGAAAACACATTAGTGTAGATAAGAAAAATGTTTACGTTTCCAACACATGAAAAAGTATGCATTCCAAAATCACCAAGGAACAACATTGAATATCCAAAGGGAAACTTCACATGGATTATTTGGGTTCCCCATTATCTAATGGGAAAATTTTAATTTAATACTTTGATGGTATACTCAATAGAATTTTGAGTTGGATTATAAATTTGATGAGTCACTTACTCTCCTTCAAAGTAAGGATGAAATTAATTAATAGTGTTGTCACTACCAAACCTATACATGTGATATATATTATTAGGGTCCCTATAACTGTTATCAAGAATATTGAGCATAATACCAGAAAAGTTCTATGGAACTCACATTATGAAGGTTAATACCACTATGCTAGTTGGTCTAGGCTAGTGAACCCTATTGATGGAGGAATTAATTTACAAAGTATTAAATAAAATCTACAGTTCATGGAAGCTAAATTAGTCTGAGAGGCAATCACATGACACACTCTTTGGGAAATATAAATAACTAATAAGTATAAAAACTCACCCAACCTCTTGATCATTGTTAATTCCCCAAGTATACATTATTAGAGTAGCCTCTAAGTTTCCATTATAACTATCTATTATATTTCCTGTTGAAAAATTTAATGACGAGGCAAAACATTCTGGAAGGATAAATCAGTCAGACATCCTCTTTTCTTTCCCAGTGTGTCCCACGCAAGACCTTAGATTTAGTCAAACCAATGAACACAAGTAATTAATTGAATAGTTCATTGAATAGGATAAAAAAAATTTATTTTACAAAATCTCTCTTGTGGAGGAACCTGACCAATATGTCTTAAATTCTCCAGGTTTGGGCTCCTTTATCATTTTTTATCTGTGTAAGATTATTCATATACTGAAACACAATTATGAATAAGATATAATTAATTAGTGAAAAACCATTTTTCCTAAACTCAATATCCTTCTGTGGTATATATGGAATCGATTTTTCCTCATGGATATTTAGTTGGAAAGGAAATGTGTCTACATTTTTTCAAAGTTCCTATGATATGGGAATATTAAAATGGAGTCCTTGTTTCACTTTTTTACTAAAACTGAGTGGGCATGATTTATTTGGTATAATAATGGGGGATTCATGGGGGGATGATATCTACCATAGTTCCTTGTTTTAATTTATATATATCTATTTTCATATTATTGCAGGATTATGTATGGATACATAGGCTTTGAGTACACTTTCTTCAACTAGTTATTGGGTAGTTTGGGAGGATTTTAATGAAAATAATAACTATGAGTTGAGACCCTATATTTTTTGTCTGAAATTTATGTTCCTCTAATTGTTTGTTGATATCAACCTATTATTCAAAGATATGGTTATTCCTTATTTCATTTAGAACCAAATCTCTGAAACCACAATCTTAGGAAGCAATTAGTAGAGAGGGTCAAGGGAACTTGGTGAGTTGGAATGAACCTAGGTAGGATTTGAAGCTTAATAGAGATTACTCTTGTGATCAAGGTATAATTCAAATAGAAATTATGATATGTGAATTTTGGGAGTTATATGGTTATGCAATTATATTTTTATTATAGGGAAGGTAACTCACTTGAAGTAGAATACCATACTTTTCTTAATAGACATTCCCTTTCTAAAATGAATAAAATTTCTCTCTATCAATTCAAATTAGACTCTTATTTAGTGTTCAATTTGTTTTTGGTACACTCCTATATCCACTAGTCTATTACTTATATCATTGTTGAATATAAAATCATGCTTCATCTAGAAGTAGAAATTATTCACATATGGTGGGAGGGTAACATGATGGATGATCTCCTTGATTTTAATGGTGACCATGAAAAAATTACAACAATATACCATTGCATTTCCCCATCCATATAGATTTGAAATAAATTTTTCATGGGGATTCTGTTGGGCTTCACCAGTTTAAGAAACCCTAAATTTCACACCATAAATTTAATGTTTTCTAAAATAAATATTACTAATTATCTTCCTTTCAGTTATCCTTGATTTTACCATCAACCCAAATCCATGATATTAGTTATAGTGGAATGATGTCACTATATTTTGATAGCATCATTATAAAATTTCTACATGTTCTAATGTATTTATCATTAAATTTGTTCTCTTTGTAGTACTTTTCCTTATTTTTTTTATATGTGAGTTTTAGACTTCCAACATTTAAGTACACCCACGATGAATATTAGAAGAATCCAATTGAAAATGAAAAATAAAATAAAATAAAATAAATATACATTACCACTAAAATAAAATTTAAAAACAAAGAATTTAATACATCTATAAGCATGTACCTAATCCAAGCTGGTTTGTGCACTCTGATAGATCCATCCGTTTGACAAGAACAATAGATTATGAACAATGGGTATACTCTAGTACATACACCTATTGATAAAAAATCCATATAGTATAAGTATTAGGATCTTGAGTATAAAGTCCTGGTCACATAGGAGAAGTGGGTAATGGTGGTGGTATAGAAGTGGGTAGAAAAGGACAAATGTTATAAGGATCCATCATGGGATATGGAAAAGTTATCATAGAAGTATAGATTGTTTGAAATGATAGTGAAAGAATATGTGAAAACATCCTCAACTCCTCAAGTAGAAATAGTGGGATGAAAAAGTGTGGTAGATGGGATATGTGGTGGTGGGTTTAGATGCGATCAAACAGGGTGGGTGCTTTAAGTACCTCTAGTACCACACCACCTCAATTGACCATGTTTCTCACCAATGTCAGTAGTCTACCTAGAAAAAATTGTCTCATAGATGTTTATTACAAAAATAAATTTAAAATAAACAATAAAATTACATTTAATTTATTTGAATTAATATATATTGGAATTACTTACCCACCACAGGAACTATAAGATCCAATACCAACTCTATAATTTTTTGATCATCCTCTAAAACAATATTCTTGTAATTTTCATAAACATTATTTCATATTATTCACAGGAATAGGATGTACATTATTTTATTTCAATAACTAGTGGGGAATAAAAATAATTCCTAAAAAGTGGTAATAAATAATTAAGAAATAATAGAAATATAAACAATTAAAAAGGTGAAATACCACAACCAAGGCATACAATTTATAAAGGAAAAATGCATAAAATATATAATAACATAATAAAGGAATTAAAATTATCATATTGAATATTTCATAAGAGTTTTTATAGAAAAATCAATACATCAAATTTTTAAAAAAGTACTTAAAAATTTAATTTTATTTTTAAATACAAAGTTCTTACCAATACATATATCAAAAAATAAATATATTTTATTTATATAATTAAAAATTCAGTTTTATTTTAATTAGTTTTTTATAATTGAAAGATAATGAAGGTTTCTATAAATCATTCAAGTATAATTTTTTTTCATTTTTGACCAGTTTATCTTAACCCTAATCTATTTTGTTTAGTTTGGTTCCATTTGAGGTTATTTGATTTAGTTATATATTATGTGGTCATTTGATTTTTTATAAATTTGATAACTTATTCATTTTAACATTTTTGTATTTGTGTATTTTTTTATTTTTTTATATAGTAATATGGTCATTTGATCATTTAGACATTTTTTCATTTGGTCATTTGTACATTTGGTCATTTTATCATCTGGTCATTTGGGATTTTTTGTATTTAGTTATTCATGTGTTTTTTTCTTTGGAAATTTATGAATTTTTTAATTTGGTCATTAGGTCATTTTTACATTTGGTTATTTTTTTCATTTTTCCCTTTTTGATTTGGTCTTTTAGTCATTTTATCATTTATGAATTTGGTCATTTGGTCATTTTAGTATTTTTTTCTTTGGTTATTTGTGTATTTATCCAATTGTTCATTTAGTAATTTAGAAATTTGGTTAAACTGAATTTCAAATATATAAATATAATTAAATTCAACCAAAAAAACAAAACTATACCAAACATACCCTTTAAATTAAAACCAACATGAAAAACATGAGCCTTCCCAAGATAAATCAACAAAAACCAAATTAAGGAAATTTTAATAATTCCAACCCATGTCAAGATAAAATTAATGAACTAATACCACATGTGGTTTATTTTATATATTACCCAAAAAACATTACATTCATAGTTTAATATTATAATTGAAGTATTTTAGTCATCATATACAACATATTGATAAATATAATTGGGGGAAATGATGATGTCAAATTAGTACCCAACATGATCATTTTTTTCCTATAATCACATAAATAATGAAACTGAATTTTGGTTTTATTGGATCTTTAACACAAGACATATGTTTTTTCATTGATTCCAAAATATATGGATCATCATTAACTATAAATATAATCAAGTAAATAACATTAAATACATAGTCATCAATAAATATTCCCTACCACATCATCAAATCAAAACACTTTTATTTCATCATAGCGACCCGACCATGGGAGTAATAATCAAATATTACTATTTTCTTAAAAAAATCCATAAGAAGACACACTTTCATATTGAGGGTTAGCTATAAAATACACTGTAATAATATTATTTCATTACAGTTAACCTAAATACAAAATATCGAGTTCTTATGTTCACTGCTCGACTAGTTATAAAAAATTTGTATCCATTAATCAACAAAAATTATCTTTCACGAACCAATATATTATTACCATAATAAAATACTATTATAACTTTAGATATAGAGGAAACCGATAAAATAAATACCTAAAATAGAAAATATTATTAAAATTAAATTTATATTTATTATCTATTTTTTTTATGGTCCTACCTTTGACTTAAACCAAGAAGGAAACTCTTTTTAATGAAAAGTTTCTCTCTTTATTAAAGGCAATCAACAATGGGTTCTGCTTATAATTTTTATGTTCCTTATATAAAAATATAGTAAAAATTTATGAAATATGTAAAATTATATAGGATAAAATTTCATTTATATGTATAAATTAGTTAATTGATGTGGTTATTGAAAAAATATCAGTTAAAAAAGACCGTGCAGTGTAACATATCCCACTCTTTAAGGATCAATGTATGTAATTTATATGATATAATAATTTTACCTTTCTAGGTAAAGTGATATAAAATTGGGATCAATTTTCTTATATTAATCACACTCATTTCTCATTCACTAGTTACATCTCATGCTCACATCAACCAAATAAATTGAATTGAAATCTATACGTTATTTACCCAAATAACCTCTCATAAAAAAAACTTCAATATTATTTATATTCCAAACATAATAATTTATTATATACATTTTTATATCAATTGGATACATAAAATAAAAATAGATAGGTCCTTAAATTCAAATTTTAGTTAGAATATTGATATTTAGATGCAATATTCAAGTGAAAAAGGTTACATGAATCTTTTCTCTAACTCACACATAATTAATGGTGCCTCCTCATTTATCTTAAAAAAAATATAAAAACATTTAGCACCAATATATGTATATATATATATAAATTTCTAATAAAATCACTTCCACTATGAAATTATTGGAAACTAAATTATGGATGGTATTAGAGTTAATTTATGAAGAAAGATGTGATTGTCAAGAGTTTTCAAAGATTTCAATTTCAAATCTATTATGTTGATCTATTTTGACATGTTTCTTCAATAACCATATGGAACCCTTTAAATTCTCTAGTAATTATAGATATTATTTTTCTCCAAATTTTTTATCACGTTATAAGTTAAAAGAACTTTCTAGTTATTTTGACCGACACACACATGATACATTTCTGGTATGATACCCCAATCCAACAAGTCATGGTACGAACATAAATTATTTTTATTAATCACATTAACATTTATAAGAATAGAAAGAAATATTTTAGATATATTTTTCTCAATGTGCATTATTTTTAAATAATGAAGTAAAATTTTGGTTAACCAATAAAGAAAATCAATAACAATACTTTTGTTTCTCCAATTGTAATTAGATTAAGTTGTAAAATTATTTTAATTTAAAGATTTAATTAAATATTTATTTAATAAAAAAATGACATATTTTAATTCATTAAGCAAAGTATTTCTAGACATAAACTGAGGTGGCTTCTCAGTCTCAATAATATTGTGAAACTCTCAAGGATTTTTCTTTTCTAGACAATCCATTTTCGATAATATTCAATGTCCCATTAAATTGAACATATGATGAAATTGAAGCATTTTGGATCATGTGTTATTTATTAAAGTAATACAGATTTTTTCCCCCATTATTCTCCTCCTAGAAATCATTACATAAGTAAGAAAATTATTTATAATTTATATAATCACAACAGAAATATGAAATAAACCTTTCAAAGAATCATCATATGTTCACATACCCACATTCCAAAGTTTATTTAACTTTTTATTTATGGTTATAAGAACACATCTGTATAATTTTTAGGATTTAGAGGTCTGGATATACGTATACTCAATAAATTAAGTGGGTTATTTATACATATCTATAAATGAAGGTTAAAAATGTGAATAAATACTGGTTATTTGATTTATCAAGTAAGCATCTGGATAAATGGATTAAAACCATCACATGATAGACCCAAACTGGAATTACATACCTCAACTACACAATTAAGATATCATGCATAAAATTTATACCATGATAAAATATATTCAGGATGAACTAATTAATCATTACACCTAATCCTCTCATCATCATTACATCACATAAATATTAGTATTTCATTAGTCATGATAATATTTTGTATCCTAAAAATAAATGGAAAGAGACACATTAATATTTTTTGGGAAACAATATGGTGTTCCATCTATATTTTTCATATATAAATATGTATCATATTTTTTACAATCATTTAAGACTTCAGTTTCCTACTAAAATAAGTTTTTATCTTCTAAGAAAAAAAAATAATTTGTCAACTGAAAATAAAAGATGATCAATCAACCTCCATGCCATATAATATTTTGAGGGAATATCTTCATGATTTGGAAGTATATATTTAAAAAAGAAAATAATATAATAAATTTTAGTATTTTAAATTCCATCCATGGTTTACCCATGATACAATCACATTAAAAATTATTACTTAGTTATTTTAACACATGCCTGATATACAAGAGTCCTAACATCATCCATCAGTTTTTTCATTGTCATAAAATCATCATTTTCATTAGTTTCATCAGGTATTATCAAACCATGGTCTTATTACCTTGACATAATTTCTTTATAATGATTATAAATAAACATAAACTAATTAAATATAAAATTATACATTCCAATCATTTTATTTTGATCCTGAACAATTTAAGATTTATTTTTATCTCTGTTGTGATACCATACATAACATATTAATTTGAAAACCAATTTTTTAATATTATATATAACATTATCTCTACTTAACCAAATTCAAAAAACATAATTATATTAATGGAAGTGAGTAATTCCTCCATCTGAAGAATTTTTAATAGAAAAATGTAAAAAAATTCAACTTATTTTGAAAATTAGATGAGATTCGATTTGTTTCATACATCAAAATTCTATCCACACTATTATGTTTTTTTTATTAAAATCAACATAGTATACAATAATAAAATAAATCACGATAAAAATGAATCTTTAGAATAAATATTTTGACAAAAACATAATTCCACAACTAAATAAATATCAATACCTTCATCATATAATTACAATAAAATCAATTTATAAAATATATTTAAATATTTTTTTTGATTTAATAATTCTCAAATACAAAGGTTATACTTATGGTAAAATAAAATTCGTATATTATAAAATCATATGTAACAACTGAAAATTTAATTAATTATATTTCATGAATTTTAGTTTGACTTATTCAAATTTTTTAATAACATTTTATACATATAATTTTTGAAAAAATGATATTGAATTAGAGAAACATTCATGAAAATTATAAATTACACCATTAATAAATTTTTCCATCATTATTGCACACATTTTATAATATAATCACTATAATATCATTTTTTTTAAATTGTATAATTTCACTTCATATTTCCTAGAACATTAATATAACATTATAATTTATAAACAATTAAAAAATTCCCATGAGAAATTTGTTTCATATCTCAGGTAATCATTATGGTATGATATTAATTTATGCATGATTCCATTCCCACTAAAATACTATACATAGAATACACAATTCTGATATTAATAATACATACATGACCAAATACAGTGTTGAGAATCACAAGGATACTCTATATCCTAAGCTAGTATCCATATCATGTTTCACATACTAGGATCAAATAATATAATCATCTTAACAAACCATAAATATCATTTTAGTTCATACTGAAGACCCTATTAGTCCCCATAAAGGATCTATCTAAGTTAGCAATGGGTACAATAATAAAACCATAATCCTACCTCTAATTAACAAAGAGGTGGATAGAATGAGAAAGGGTATAAAACAACAATATGGTATTAATTAAAAATGTTTTAGTAAAAAGTTTCTTTATATAATGAAAAATTAATCAAACTATTAATAATATAACTAAATAAACACATGAAATCAGTTAAAAATATATAACAATATATTGACTTCAAATGAGTAATGCCAACCCATGACTCATTTTACATTATGATATGTAATATTTTCCCTAAATAAAAATCACCTATAAACACCATAAAGATAATCCTATAAGTAATAAAAAACTACAGATATTAATTGGATGACTATAAAAGTATACCAAGAAGAATCTTACTCTAACATCACTACTGTCAAGTCAAAATACATAATAATGTCTTTGTGAATGTCATTTATAATTATTAATAAATTTTAAACAAAAATTTGGTGATCATCAATATTATCTCCTACAAAAAATGATTAATATAATTAAATATAGTTTTATTCAACTAAGGTAAACATAAAAGGTCTTTATTTTATGTATATTATCTATAAAAATATCAAAAACATCAATAAATTTTGTAAAACATGAAACCCTAGGCTAGTATTACAATTTAGGGCATAAAAATGCTGAAATAAGAATACAAAATAAGAGGGAAGGGGATGGGAAATAACATAACTTGATGATTTATCCTAAAAAATTGAAAAATTGTTAGATAGAATGAGAATAAAAGTTAAGTTAATGGGAATCCAGGGGGTGGAGAAACAAGCTAAAGGGGGATGCAAGAATCAGGCTAGGAAATGGAGATCACATGACTGGTATATCTGATACCCTATACCAACAGTTTAAAAAAACCATAGGTATAAGTAACCCTATGATAATTTTTTTTAAAATTATTAGTATTGTAACAGCAAGATATTTTATGAATTTTTCTTATGAATAAATTTAATTTCTTTGATAGCATGTGTTACTTGTAATACCAAGCTTAAACGAAACATGAAATACTATTAAAATATGATTATTTAATATGATTGTTATTGTCGAGCCATTAGAAAGACACATATGAATATGATTAAATAAATTATTAAAATATATGGTTTACACATGTATATAAAATTAAGTCACTGGTGGCAATTTAATTATTAATTATAATAAAAAAACGATTTGAAAATAATGGAAATTATTTTTTGAAAAACAATTTTTATAAGAAAAAACATGTTTTCTCTCAATAAATTAAAAAATAACATTTAATGAATAATTTTAATTAAAATTATATAATACATATTCAATCAAATAATTAATAGTAATCTTTTATTTTATCTATTAATGAGATAATATTAAATCCAATTTTATGCTTAAAAACTATATTTTACAAAAAAGTAGTTTTATCGCATTTTGGGCCCTTATTTTTAATGTTTGTTAAATTTTAGAAAATTTAATTTAAAAAAATAAATTAAATTTTTATATTATAATGTTAAAATTAACTTTGGCTGAATTTTTTAGAATTTTCTAAGAAAATAGATTTTTCAATTAACAGTGAAAAATAATGGTTTTTATTAAGAATTGTCACTTCTTTTAGAGATTTTGAAAACATAAAAAAGTTTTAAGAAGGTTTTAAAAGTGAAATTATTCAATTATATATATATTAATAAAAATTATATATTTCTAATTAGTTCATATTGAAATTTTTTGTAAAAGTTTTTTAATATTTTGATGATTTTCTTTTTGGAAAACTGTTTTTTCATCACATATGTGAGTTTAATTAAAAATTAAAAATTTCCAATTTTGTGTATGAAATTTTGAAAAATGTATTCCATATTTTTAATCAGAATAATTTATATTTTATAATAATCTTAACTTAATATTTAACCATTATGAATAGTAAAATTAGTAAAAATTAATTTTTATGGTTAAGCTGAAAATGAGTTTACTATTAGGTTAAACTAAAAAGGATAATGGGTAAAATGACCTGAAAAATTTACAAAAATTATTTTATGGATATATGGAAACATTATAACCTCTAATTTTGATAATGGAAAAAAATTTAGTGTTTTTGAATTTAAAAAACATTGGTATACTTTATTCTTTTCAAAAATTCCATGTGTGTCCTCTCCCCCACTTATAAAAGGTCATCACCTCTCCTCCGCTATTCACACACACACAACCATTCAGATCTTCCAATACATACCAAAATACCCTAATTACTCCCATACCCACATCCAATAGAAATTTGTGAGATAAAAAATCCTACATAGGAAAGCTTTTCGTTAAACCTAAAGAGGTTGTCTGAAGAAGTTGTAAAGTTTTAAACTATGAATTTTTATAATACTTCTTCTTCTAACTACTTAAAATGTTATTCAATTATTACTATATAATAAAAAAGTATATAATGTATAATTACATGTTTTTATGTTAATTTCATAACATATATCCATCTCTTATCCCATTAAAAGAGAAATGAAATCGTCAATCATGTGTACGGCGGACAACAACCTCACGAACCGATGTTATTCATTTTCCCTAACCACCATTTAAATATAGATATAATGATGGATTTAATTTTTAAATATTATATTTATGATATTATTATCCCTATGTAATTATAATACAACATATAACTTCTTACCTCCCTGCCCGGTGGAAAACATTATCGTCACTCGTGTGTACAACGGTCTACCACCTCACAAACTGATGTGATGTGTTTTTCATTTATATTTTACGTGGATGTTAATAAGGATATATTAAATGAATATATATGATTTTTTAACATAATTATACTTCTAGTATTATTATATCACATATACCTTCTTACATTCCATTCCATGGGGGATACGATAACGTCGCTCGTTTGTATGGAGGACTACTGCCTCACAAAGCAATGAAAATATTTTTTATCTAATGCTTTGCATGGAAGGTTATTAGGGAAATTTAATGAATATATGTGATATATATGAAATAAAAATTATTCTATAAAGTTAATATATTATTTACCTTTCTTTCATTTCATCCCTTGAGAAAATGGAAACAACGTGCTTGCGTACGTACAACCTACCGTCTCCATGAATGATGTATTTTATTTTCTATATCTAACTTTTATGGATTACTATAAACACATATAAGATGAATATATATGTTATATATTTCATTTTTATCATTTTTAAAATTATGTAACAATGATAAAATTAAGATTTCCAAAAATAAAAAATCAAAAAAAACATGAAAAATAAATAAGTTATTACCCAAAACATGATTCTAAAATAGAATTGTTAATAAATGGATAATAAAAGGCCATAATTAATTCATATATGGTATGATATATATAATAATTTTTTTAATAAATTTTTAATAAACCTATATTTGTTATAGAATTGGTTATAACATGTACAAAGGAAGTTGAGACTTATGGTAATGGATTTTCGTCTCACTTTTATTTTCCTTGAGACACATTCAATATTCACCACGTGTTTCTTTTATGTGGTATATATTATTACCATGAATGTATTTTATAATTAATATCCTTAAATTTTTGGGATTTAGATATCAATTCCATGATCTCTCATTCTTAGGGTTTATGATTCAATAGTTTCCAACATAGAAAGAGATTTTTGTCCTAATTTTCCATCTTTGAGACTTATGATGTGTTCTATAGTTATAATCTTTTATGAGGTGTATATACAACCCCATAAACATGTATTATTATGAATTTATTTATTTTCATGATTTTTTATATTTTAATTAATTTTATTATTTCATGGGTCTTTTGATTTAAAGCTAACAAAGTGGTAAGGATTTTATGATACAATATCATCGTTTATCAAGATTATTTATGTTTATGCTTCTGATGATGAAATATTTTTCTACATATCTTTAGAAAATAAGGTATTTTATTCTCACCTAGTTATTTCCAGAGAATACATGTTTTCCATATATTTTACTCATTTTATGTACTCAAGAGTTCAAAAGAATATTTTTAAGAAAAAACATCTTTCATTCTTTTTTGGTCAAAATTTTTTTTCTTCCATATACATGTTTTCTAAAAATGATTTCAAAAAATGTTTTACGGTTATCTAAATTATTCATTAAATAAAATTTTACCCATGTTATACTTTTAAAAAATATATATTTAATGTAATATTCATGTGGTTTTCAAAACAAGGCATAATTATATTTTATTGAAAATGTGAAAGGAATATCTGATTTAACGTACATGACCTGAATAATATTTCCCGCTATCCTAAAATATCAATTATTTCAAGTTTTCCAAACAATTTTTCAATGTTTTTTTCCAAATAAAATATTTTCCTTGATATTTTTGAAATTTTTAGATTTTGAATAAATGATTTCAAATTTAAAATTATATTTCCATCAAGAAATGTTTTAAATGATCTTCAAAAAATCCTTTATAAGATTTCAAGGTTATTTTCAAAGAAAAGGTTTTATTAAATGTTTTATTTTTTAAAAAGTGTTTTTCAAAGTGGAAATGATATTTTCATCATAAAATGTTCTATGTGATCTTTCAAAATCATTTTTCATCTAATTTGACATCCTTTGATATTACTTATGATTTACTGTGGATAATATTGAATAATACCATCCATTTTTCATCTAAGATGACATACCTAGGGATATATATAAGAATATGTATAGGGATATGTATAAATATAAGTTTAAGTATGAGTCAATGTATAGGAAAATTTACTATAAATTTGGTAATAGATAGAGTGAGTGGTTTTTAAGAAATTTAATCCTTGGCTGGATACTTCAAGTGGATGTGACTCTAGTATAATGGAAAATAAGGGTACTAAATCTAAAAAGGTCACATTGAGATGAAATAAATCATTACGTAGTGCATGAAAATGGTCCTTGGTGCACTCCTGGTTTGACATTCCTAGGTTATATGATTTGGAAATTCACAAAATCTTTACGAACCATCATGAAGGATTTGAATAATGAACACGAATGACCTAGGATAAACCAAATGTGTCTAAGATTAAAAATACGGTATCATGATTTATACATAATATAAGTGATTTTTCATGATTATTTGGATCCTAGTTATGTTTATTATTTCTCACATTATGATTTTTGGTTTTATTCAATGGTGCGAACCAGTAGGAACTGGGTTAAGAATGAATGTGACAAAAAATGTGTTGATGAGAAACCCAATGGGGTTATGATTTGAGTAAAGGATATTGTGAGTATTTTTAATGAGTTATAAGGATATATGATTAAAAAATTATACCTCAACCATCTCTCAAGCATAATAAATAATATAAGGATAGATTTCATAAAGTGATAGGGTGGTGGAGACCATATAGGAAAGAAGACATAGTTTCTTATATGCCAAGAATGTTGGAGGAATCAATCCAGGGAATGTCTCAATGGGAAAATAAGATGCTCTGAGTGTGTAAACTAAAGACATAAAGCAAGTAATTTTTGAGTAAAATTGAAATGTTGTGTTAATGAAATGGATGATAATAATGGTTTCCCTTTGTCCTAATCAATGGTTGAATGTAATAAATTTGTAATAAATGGGAATTATATAAACTAATGTCTTTGTGGGAAATATCATAAAGAGAATAAAAAATATGGTATGAGTAATGATTATGCTACCAATGATGATGAGAACAAAAATTAAATATGAAAGTTATTGTCTTTTCTAACCATATTTTTTGTTAAATTTGATGATAATGATTAAATTGAGGTTTATGAATGTTAATAAATGATTCAAACTTTATATTGTAAGAAAGAGTTATTAAGGAATAAGATTATGAATACCAGTTAACAGTTTAAGATTGAAGTTGAATGATTGAAGTTTTTCATCTGAGAATTCAAGAATAATCTTATATGAATAATTATATATATAAGTATTATTCTATAGACGTTTTTTATTATGGAATTACAAGAATATGTTGAATTGTAATGATGACCTAGAAAAGTGATTTAACAGAAGGGTTATAATTTATGAAAAACGTATCAATAAGGGAAGTAAACCCATTATATATTCTTGATGTTTAGAAAATGGTGTTTAGTTTAGATAAAGAGGATATTAACATGGATAAATTAAATTAGAAAATATTTATGATGATAAAAATAGATAGAAGGAATGAATTATCATTATATTAGGGATCTTGGGATCCATTAGTGCTTCATGAATAACAAATTCATGTTCATTTTTTGGAGTAAGATATGTAGTTGGAATTGATCAAATCACAACCCAATGATGAAATAGTTATTATGATATAAAATAAATATATTACCTAGTAATATCAATCCATTTTAAATTCTTTACTGTATCATGATAGTATCCTATAAATTGGTGCTTCCACCATACCTCTATCAGGTTTAAGATGTGTTATATGCATCTCCAATGAGGGAGTACATACCTGATTCATCATGTGTACTAAAATTAGAGGTCATACCACTAGAGAATGATATTTATTATGGAGAAAAATTGGTTGAGATTCGAGTTCATATAGTGAATGTGTTGTGAAATAAGACCACTCCCATGATAATAGTTTAGTGAAAAAACCACTAGCTTGAGGAAGCTTTGTGGGAGCCTGAGGATGTAATTAGGCGAGAGTATCTTTATTTATTTTACCATAGTGATGAATTTTTAGAGAAAAATTAATTTTAGTGGGTATATTATGTTACAACCCTAGATTTTAGGAAATATAATTTTTTAATAAATTTAATTTCTTTGATATCTTGTGTTATACACAATATTGACCTTAAACAAAACAATTCATACTATTAAAATATTATTATTTAATATGATAGTTATTATCTAACTATTAGAAAGGTAGGTATGAATATCATCAACTAAATTATGAAAATATATTGTTTAAACATGGATATGAAATTAATTATTTGACAACAAATTAATTACAAATTAAAATAAAAGTAACCATTTGAAAATAAAAAAAATCTATTTTTTGAAAATCATTTTTTATACTCACAAAAATATTTTATCTCAATAAATTAAATGAATCACTTGTATTTAATTAATTTAATGAAATTTATATATTTTATATTCAATAAAATAATTAACATTAAACTTATGTGTTTTTTAAGAATGAGATAAGAATAAATCCAAATTTATGTTTAAGAACTATAATTTTCTAAAAAGTTTTTTATCACACTTTTCCAACTTATTTTCAAAACTAATTTTTGGAATTTTTTGAAAATATATTTTTAAAAATTAAATTAATTATTCAAATTATCCTGTAAAAATTATCTTAGGGTTAATTTTGATAATTTTATAAGAAGGTAAATTTTTCATCGAAAAGTGAAAAATGCTAGTATTATTTAGAATTTTAATTTATTTTATAGATTTTAAAGACTTAAAAATTGTATTTATATGGTTTTAAAAGTAAAATTAGTCCAATTATATATATATATTAATCCAATTTAGGTCATTTGAATCATTTTCTTATTGTAATTAATTATATATACTTTTTAATCTTTTGATGATTTTCTCTTTGGAAAACCACTTTTACATCACATCCACAAGATTAATTTTAAATTTAATTTGGAACATATGTGAATGGAATTTAGAAAAATAGATTTAATATTTGGAACCATCATAATTTACATTTTCAAATAATTTGAAATAATTTTTTTACTATTACGAATAGTAAAATTCGTAAAAATAAATTACCACGATTAAGGAGAAAATGGGGTTATCAAGGGGAAAGATAAAATGAAAAACACTCAATGGGTTTGAAAGGGATAATACACGATGTGTCACCCTCAGTACATGATTCGTACCACCACAGTCCCACATGGTGTGTACTCCCAATGGCTTGGGTGTGTAAACACCCCAAGTACATGAAATTTAAGGAGAGAACATGATGTGTACCCTACACAGTGTTCCTACCAGTGTCCCTTATCTATCCTAGCCGGATACTTGACCAAGTTGTGTAGTTTATACATGGAGTGTGACCCACATAGGGTCTGGCCATGTACTCTAGATGACCATAAATGCATATATAGGAAACCCTAGCCGGTTACTCATCTACATGGCATATACACCCTTGCACATGGAATATATTCCTTAAAGTCCATCTTCCCCAAATGAGAAGAACACACGATATCTCACCCTGGACTACATGCCGTGTAACATGGTTTTCCCAAATAGAAAACCTCTAGATCGCCTGAATCCGCTGTTTTTTTCCTCAAATCAATAGATCTGGACACTAGGAGCCTCATATAAGCATAATAGTGTTCTAAATTTAGAAAACTAAAAATATATGTGTCTATACAGTAAAAACATAAATTGACCTAGCTTTGGGTGTAAACCGCTGAAGTTTCACTCGATTTCATAGTCCACAGCTATCGCATGATGATCCAGTACATTGAGGGATTTGTGAAGGTAACTCTGGTCCCTTCCCTCTATATATATATATATATCTCCATATTTCCTCTCTCAGTTGAGTGGAGTAAGAGGAACCAAAAATGAGGCGTGTATGAGATGGAGGAATAAAGAAGAGAAAAGAAAAGGAAAAGGAAAAGAAAAGAAAAATGATCCCGGGCCGGATCTGGTGCCTAACTCAAGTTTATGACTCACCTTGGATAAAATCGTCATTTAGGACTCAACAATGAAGAAATAATCTCAATATAATGCTACATTCAAAAGGTATGTCTTAATAAACATGCATGAAGAATTTAATATTTAATTTTTTAAATGTTAATTATTAATTATTATTCAAAAATTATAATGGATCTTTCCACCGAACTACTATCCTAGGGTAAAAACCATATTTCCGGACTAATAGAGTGTTTAGAAAAATTATCCAAGATCATCTGGCAAGGGAAAACGAGCATTTTACCCCCTTAAAAACATCTCAAAACAAAAATTAAAATATATTCTCAAAAATATAGTATTGAAAAACATAGGTCCTTACAAACTCCCCACCATAAACCTTATTGTCCTCAAGAAAAATGGAGAAAAGACAAACCATCATGCTCTTAACCTATGAATTTTCATAACCAAGATATCTAGATGATCCAACGACCAACCTCATAGCATCAAAACTGCCTTATACACATAATACATTTAGCTACGACCAATCTGATACTCCCGACCATAGGAATACCCTTATTATCATCTCAAATACACAATCCGATCTCAACAGCCCATGGGAAAATGTTGAAGTTCAACTAAAAATGAGGGTCACCACCCCCAAATGACCAATGGTTCACTCCCCATTATATGACTTACCTTACACTACTCCTCAATCATAAACTCAAAAAGATTCCTCGTCCTAACCAGAAACACATTTAAAAATAAATGAAAATCGACATAGGGCCGACACTCTCTCAGAATACTCTATAATAATCAATATAGAGAATGATCATCCCTAATAAGAGTACATAACGATTCCACCAAGGGAGTGTACAGCTCCCTCTGAGCCATACTCAAATACTGTCAAAACCCAACCAAGATTCAGCCATAGGTCAACTGTATCATGGTAACCCATCATTTCATGAAGTCACCTCTACCATGGAGGGACATTCCAATATAACTTATGATATACAAACCCACAAAAAGTCTTAAACCATAAATCCTCATCTCTCACTTGGCCACTAAAAAATTTGTATTTAAATGATACCACATGTAACCAATTAGTATCTTTATCACTCAACTTGTACTCCAAAGATTCATCCATTACAAAGAAACATTGACCATGCAACATGACACATCAGTTTCATAAGCCAGAAGCCCCTAAGGAACACCTCTTCAAAAATAGGCACTTCACCTATTCCATCCCTGACCTCTTGCCAATTTTATGGAGTTAGATATCCAAAGTAAATCATAACATCCACACAACATATACGTCACTCAAGGAGAAAATCATATAATACTATATCGAGTATCGAAATGGAAATCCCAAACCTTGGAAGCTAAGAATTCTTACAAGAACAAGTGTTCAGGATGCCCCCATCTGATATCCGTCATAGGTTCAAACACATTCCTAATAATCCAATATACCATATCCCAAATAGTAATGACCAGGATAAGAACACCTCTAATACCACTTTGTAACCTCTTAACCTAGATTCCACTAAACCGATGCTCCGAGCCGGTGGGGTACAAGGCCTCAAGCACACATCCCTGTATGCTAGAGGTTGCTGACTAGTAGTGAGGATATAAGGTGTGATAGTGGTGTGACTATGCCCTCATATCAATGTAATAAAACAGAAAATATAGCTAAGTATCATACACAATAGTAAAAAAATAGAGTATGTAAGAAGTAAATAATTGAAATAGAAAATGCTGTGATAATAAATGAACTGATATAAAAGCTCAGGAAACTATGTCATACAATAAAACACTGATCACCCATTGGGATGACCATAAAGATACATGAGTAAAAAAGAAACTAAAACTAAAATTACAAGGATCATATTCTAAATTCAAGCTGGACCCCTTACTTGGTCTCCAAGCACTATTTAACTACACCAGCCTGATCAGAAGAACTCATGAGCAGCTTTGCTCGAACATGCAACTCTAGGCCTCAAGCCTATTCACCATGCAACTCATGCTCAACCTAAAAATAACACATAAGTTCTACACATACACCAAGGTGCACGTGTAAGGGTGAGAAATAATCTCAGAAGGCCAACTCAATAAGAAACCTATAATTGTGCTGCTATAAGTGTATGTAGAATTAAATTTTCTAGCCAAACTGAGGAACAACTAAAAAGGGTAAGTAAAACCAAATGTGGAACGACAATCAAACCTCAGGTCAATAATTATAGTGAATGGGGAAAGTGCCACCATGTATGTCTATATATATATATATGTATACATTTATAGTCCCATACATGTACATATATACATAAATATGAATATTCACTGGTATGTGTAACCAAATAAAATGAAAACCAATAGTAATCAAACCCTGAGTCCTTAATCCCAATTAACGTACACTTTCTTCATCCCATGGATATAATTTCTGATCAAGTCATCATTGTATATAAATATATATAAATAGATATCTATTGTGGTGGATTGGGATGTACCACAACCATCCAATTCCAGGGGAGATCTCATAGTGTTCCCCTAACTGAGGTCCAAGAGACCTCACCATCTCTTGATCTTAATGCATATTAACATATAGAAAACATAAATGGAATGGGGTAAGAATGCCTCCCACCCATGACATATATAACTGGAATGGTGTAAGAATTCCTCCCACCCATATTAATTATACCTGACATGGGGTAAGAATGCCTCCCATACATTGTAAGTACAACTGGCATGATGTAAGAATTCCTCCCATATATAGTAGTATGACTAGCATGGGGTAAGAATCAATCCCATCCATAGTGGTATAACTGGCATGGGGTAAGAATGACTCCCATCCATAGTGGTATAACTGTCATGGGATAAGAATGACTCCCATCCATACTAGTATAACTGGCATGGGGTAATAATTCCTCTCATCCATAGTAGTATAACTGGCATGGGGTAAAACTGATTCCCGCCCACAATCATTACAAATCTCATAAAGTATGTCTGGGTATCCCAAAAGAAGGAAATACACTTCATGATAATCTCAAATCCACCAACCATGAATAACCTCTTGGAAACATCACTTTATCAACAATAAACACATCTAAGATATAAAAAAACGAGTGAGGGTGGCCCAAATGCCCAATTTAACACTCCAGACACATACCCATGGGCATACCAGTTTGGAACGGGTTTTAAGGTGGCACTTTGCACCAACTCTACCCAATCTAGATGTACAACATAGTTTCAGTCAAGCAATGGGCCACCCCTAAGTACCTCAATCCAAACACTGAATATGCATTCTACTTGGGACCCTTAGCTGTAAAAGGTGAAGGGGGGATCCTACATGGGATCCTAAAAAGAACAAGTAAACAGAGGCATCCAAAAATAGGGATCCTCTAAATTATATACAAGTGAGAGATCCTACAAGGGACTCCCTAGATCATCCTAAGAAAATGAATCCCTCTAGGGATCCATGGTAAATAGATAAAAGATATAGGCATCCTACATGGGATCCTTGTTGACAACTATTCTCAAGGCCACTTAGGCTAGAAGAACACATCTCATAAGGGAGACATCCCCAAAAGAAATAAATAATGGGAGATAACCCAAAACTCATCTCCGATCAATGTCTCAAACTAGGTTGGTCCAAACACCAAACCTATCACTCACATTCAAGTCTCCCCCTCAGGAGATGACTAAATTCATTTACTAGAGGAAAAACCTCTACATATAAATAGAATACCCTAAACGCCCATTAGGAGTCCTCAGAATGATCCATGGGTTTCTCCATCATGATATACATGGAAACATACTTATAATGGAATACTCTCGGGTCTAATTTTGACTCCAGGACAAGAAAACACGAAGATCCCTCAAAGGGTTGAAAAGGGGCAGTGCATGACGTGTCACCCTTGGTACACATCGTGTACTCCCACAACCCCAAATGGAGTGTACTTCTACCGGTTTGGGTGTGTAAACACCCCATGTACACAACATGTAAGGAGGGAACATTATTTATACCCTACACGGGGTTACTACCAAGTGTCCCTCATCTTTCCTAGCAGGATACTTGGCTAGGTCTTGTAGTTTTTACATGGAATGTGACCCACATGGGGTCTGGCTCTGTAATCTATATGGCCATGTACCCATACACAAAAAACCCTGGATGGATACTCAACAACACAACCGAGTATCATTACATGGAATGTACTCCATAAACTCCATCTTCCCAAAATAGGAAGAACACACAATGTGTCACCCTAGAATACATGCTGTGTAACCTAGTTTTCCTAAATGTAACAACTACGGATTTCCTAAATCCCCCATTTTCAACCCCAAATAAATAGATCTGGCCACTAGGGGCCTCATATAAGCATAATAGTGCTTCAAAATTTTAAAATAGAAAATATATGGGATATACAATAAAAAATAAGTGGTCCTTTCTTTGGGTGAGAACCACTAAAGCTTCACACGATTTCAAGATCCACGACTGTCGCATGATGATCTAACACATCAAGGGATTCACAATGGTACCCCTTTCCCTTACCTATCTCTCTATTTCTCCCTCACCCTATTTTCTACCATGGTTGAGAAGTGTAGGAGGATCCTCACAAGAGGAACGTGCGAGGAGGAGGAAATAAGAGAAAAGAAAAGGAAAATAAAGAAAAAGAATAAAATAAAAAGGGGTCTAGGTCGGCTCTGGTGCCTAACTCAAGTTTATGTCTCAACTAAGATAAAGTCCCCATTCTAGACTCAACGGTGGAGATATAATCTCAACATGAAACCCCACTGAAAAGTTATGACTGAATGAATATTCATGAACAATTTAATATTTAATTTATTAAATATTAAATATTAATTATTCCCTTGAAAATTCGAATAGCTCATACTTCCACCAAAGTCCAGTACTTGGGTAAACACACTATTTCTAGACCAAAAAAGTGGTAATGAAAATTATCCAAGATCATCTTCTAGGGAAAAGACTATTTTACCCCCTTATAAACATCTGACAACAAAAATTCTAATTTATGCTCAAAACTATAGTCTTGAAAAACATAGGTCCTTACAAAGTCCCCACAATAATCCTTCTCATCCACAAAAAGATTGGTGAAAGTACTAGAAGTCATGCTCTCAACCCAATCATCTAAAAAACCAAGCTATATAAACGTTTCAATGACCATACTCAGAGCATCAACAACTATCTTCTATATGGAATACATTTAACTATCACTGATCCGGTACACCCCATCATTTGAATATCTTTATAGTTATCTCAAAACAAAACTATGAGATCAATAACCCATGAAAAAAATGAAGGTCAACTAAAAATGTGGTTCACTACCCCCAAATGACCAATGGTACACTCCTCACCATATGGATTACCTTACACCACTCATAGTGAGAAACCTCAACATTTTTCCTCTTCTTAACCAAGAAAGAAATTTAAAAAGAAAATGAGATCGATGTAAGTCCAATGCTATCTGAGCATACTCAAGACGAATTAAGATAGACCATGATCATATCTAATAGGAGTACACTAATATTCCACAAAGGGTGTGTACATCTCCCTCCAAGACACATTCACATCCTATCAAAACCTGACCAGCTTTTATCCATGGGTCTATCATCACATGAAAACCCATCATTTCATGATATAACTAATACCACCAAGGGATATTCCAACAAAAATTCTGATTTCCAAACCCATAACAAGTCTTCAAACATCAGTACTGGGCTCACACCCAACCGATCATCGATTTAGATTCAAATGATACCATACACAACCAACATGTATCTTTATCAAACAACACATACTCTAGTGATTCATCCATTACAAAGCAACATTGACCATGCTACATGGCACATCAGTTTCATAATCCAAAAGATACCTTGGAAATCCTCTTCAAAAATAGGAACCAAACATGTTCCATGACTCATTCCATAACCACTTGTCACCCAGATTGCTTCTAGTCCAAATATTCTTCCCACACTATGACTACAATAACAAAAAATAGAAAACACTAGTTGATGAGACCAGGAACCTGGATATTTCTTCACGTCAATTCCAATTATAAAAAAATAATATCCCAATACGATCTATTAAAATAAGAAGGTATCAACATGACTATAACCCAAAACATGAGAACTAATCATGCCTTGATCTCAAAACAAGCATAAAAAAAGTTCATATCCCAAAGGTCTAAAGAAATCATGGGCTATCCTCTCAAGTATGATACCCTTGAACAAAATATTGTCGACTTACATGGGTTTGAGTCAAACTAAGGGCCTCTAGGTCTCCCAGATATCCCTATAGAACAATCGTCACAACTCAGTCAGAAGGTCTAACCACCTATCCCAAAATACCAAAACCACTCAAAAGCAGGTAAAGATCAAAATAACCTAAAAGGTTCAAAGATAAAAACACAGCCAATAGGGGCCTGATCCTCTCTGAGCATCCTCAGAAGGAACTTCTCCTTGGTGGTCACTATACAAACGCAGATGAGAAATTGAGCTAACACTCATTTGGCATTGTTATACAACAATACCCCTGGGAGGTCCAATTCATGAGAAAAATCTTGGTATCCATCATCGTACTCAGTGATCCAACTAGATAAACATAGACCTGAGAAACAACACCCTATTTGGGATACAATAATAAGGCATCACGTTCCATATCAACCTACTAGGTCACTACAACTAATGTGCATGAAGACTAAGTCATTATCCTCACAAAGAAACACCTCAACATAAATCCACATAACCTTCCATCAGGTTAAAAAGTATGAGTAATAAGGAAAAAAATAGGGCTCAAAAATTAGTAAAATCACAAACTAGAAGGCCTATATGATGTGAATCCTAGGTGAAAAATATGATGCAAGAGAAACCCCTTGCATTTTTCATCAAAGAGTAAAAATCCATCCCTAAACAGTTTCCAATGGCCAAGAGCTAGATGTCCACAATAAATCACAAAATCCTCAAAACATGTGTGTCACTCTTGGAAAAAATCATATAAAACTATAACATCTTAGATCAGAACAGTAATCCCAAACCCTGACAACCAAAACATTTTATCGAAACAAGTCTTCTTGACACACCAGTTCAATATCCATCATAGGTTTCAATACAATCATAATACTCCATTATTCCATATCCAAAATAGTAATGACTATAAAAATAATAGCAATGGTTCAAGTTTGTAGCGTCTCGAACCGGATTCCACTAAACTGGTGCTCCGAGCTGGTGGGTTACAAGGCCTCAAATAGATCCCCCATACACTAAAGGCTTCTGACTAATAGTGAGGGCCTAGGTTGTGATAGCGGGGAGGGTATAACCTCATATCAGAGTTAGAAAAAAAATAAAAATAGCTAAGTATCGTACACAATAGAAAACCAATAAAGTGCGGAAGTTGTAAATAATTGAAATAGAACATGCTATACTAATAAATGAAATACTATAATAGATTGAACAACCATGTCATAAAATACAACAATGATCACCCACTGGGATGAAAATATAGATATTGGAGTAAAAAATAGACTAAAAGTAAAAGTATAGGGATCTGCTGCTAACTCTGAGCCACACCGCGTACTCGGTCTCTAAACACTGTCGAACTGCACCAGCTCGATCTGATGAACTCACAAATTTCTCTACTCAAATATGAAACTCGGGGCCTCATCCCTATCCACCATGTAACTCATCCTCAACCTAAAAAGTAGAAATAAGGTCTACACATACACTATGGATCATGTGTTGGGGTGATAAATAATCTTAATTGGCCACCTTGACAAGAAACATATAAATGTGCTGCAATAAGTGTATGTAAAAGAAAACTACTCAGCCTAGCTGAGGCATAACTAAAAAGGGTAAGTAAAACCAAAGGTGGAACCATAGTCGAACCTTGGGTCCATAATTTAGGTCAATGGAGGAAGTTCCACCCTGGACGTCCATATCTATATATGTATACATGTATAGCCCCATACCTACACACACACACAAATATATATATATATATATATATATATGAGTACTCATTGTACAAATAAAAATAAATCCAATAGTAGTCGCACCCCAGGTCCATAAATCCCAATCGACAAACACATGCTTCAGCACATGGATGGGATATCCGATCATGTCATATTTTTATACAAATATGTATAGATAGATATTTTTTTGGGGTGGATTGGGACCTACCACCACCATCTAATTCCAAGGGAACTCTCAAGGTCTACCCCTAACCGAGGTCCAAGATCCCTCACTATTTCTTGACCATCAACAATATTTATATACAGAAAACATAAATGGTGTGGGATAAGAATGCATCCCACCCATATCATATATAACTAGCATGGGGTAAGAATGCGTTCCACTCATAGTTAGCTTAACTGGAATGGGGTAATAATGCCTCCCATCCATTGTAAGCATAGATGGCATGGGGTAAGAATGCCTCCTATCAATAGTATTATAATTGTCATGGGGAAAGAATTACTCCTATCCATATTAGTATAAATGGAACGTGTTAAGAATGCCTCCCATACATAGTAGTATAACTTTAATGGGGTAAGAATACCTCCCATCCATAGTAGTATAACTAGAATGGGGTAAAACTGCCTCCCACAGATAGTTAGTATGGATTCTAGGAAGTATGTCCTGGAATCCTAGAAGAAGGAAAGGTCCCTCATGCCAGTCTCAATATCCACAAAAAAAGAATAACCTCTTGTAAAAATTGCTACATCAGTAATAACCATGTCTCATATATAAACAAATGAGTGACGGTGGCCAGAACACCAAACTCAAGATTCCAACCATATACCCATGGGCTTAATGGATCATCCCAGTTTCTAAGGTGACACCCACTACCATCTCTACCCAAAACTGATACACAATATAGGGTTGGTTAAGAAAGGGGTACCAATTGGGTACCACAATCCAAACACTAAATAGTCTTTCTACTCGAGATCCTTAGTTGTAAAAGGTGAAGGAAGAATCATACACGAGATCCTCAAATGACAACCAAACAAAGGCATCCTACAACATAGATCCTCTAAATGATATAAAGGTGAGGGATCCTACAAGGTACTCCTTAGATCAAAATAAGAAAAGTCTTCCGTTAGGGGATCACTAGTAACCAAATAGAAGATAGATACGTCCTACACAAGATCATTGATAACAACTGTTCTGATGGACTCTTAGGCCAGAAAGACACATATCACATGGGAGGTGTACCCAAAATCAATACATCATGGGAGATATACCATATCTAATCTCAGATAAAAGTCTCAAAGTAGTTTTTTAAGAACACCAAACTTTTCATTCAAGTTCAATTCTCCCTCTCAGGATATGACTGAATTCAATTATTGGAGGAAAAACTTCTATATATGTAGAATCCCCAAAACACCCATTAGGAGTCCTCAGAACAATCCATGAGTTTCACCATC
Organism: Viscum album; assembly: GCA_963277665.1. Taxonomy (NCBI): domain Eukaryota; kingdom Viridiplantae; phylum Streptophyta; class Magnoliopsida; order Santalales; family Viscaceae; genus Viscum; species Viscum album. Next base: position 1,558,112,064 of record OY728161.1, read on the forward strand.
TTGATCAACATAAAAAACTACTTAGAATGGACTATTATCAGGTCCAATTTTGAATTAGGGGAAGTAAAACATGAGAAACCATCAAAGGGTTAAAAAGGGTCATTACACGACGTGTCACCCTCAGTACACAACATGTACTCCTACAACCCCACATGGCATGTACTACCACCGACCTAGGAGTGTAAACTCCCCAGGTACATGATTTGTAAGGGGGGGAATGAAATGTTTACCCTACATTGGGTTCCTACACATGTCCCTCATCTATCATAGTTGGATACATGGCTAGTCCATGTACTTTGTATACGAGGTGTGATCCACATGTGGTCTGGCTATTTACTCTACACAACCATGTACCCATACATGGGAAACCCTAGCCGGATACTTGGATTCATGATCGAGTATCAGTACACGGAATTTACAAGCTTGTACCCAATGTATACTCTTTAAACACCATCTTCCCCAAATGGGAAGAACACATGAATTGTCACCTTGGACTACAAGTTGTGTAACCTAGTTTTCCCAAATGGAAAACCTCTAAATCACCAAATCCCCCATTTTCAACCCCAAATCAATAGATATGGATGCTAGGGGCCTCATAAAAGAATAATAGTGCCTTAAATTTATAAAAAAAATATATGGGGATCTATGATGAAAACATAAATAGTCCCGTCTTTGGGCGAAAACCGCCGAATATTCTCTTGATTTCATAGTGCATAGCTATGGCACAACAATCTAGTATATCGAGGTCTTTGACTCAGTTCCCCTGTTCCATTAAAAATCTCTCTCTCTTTCTCCCTCACCCTATTTTATCTCTCAGTTTAGTGGCATAGGAGGATACACGCAAGAGGTGTGCGTGAGATAGAGGAAAGAAGAGAAAAAAAAGAAAATAAAGAAAAAGAAGAAAGAAAAAGAAAATAAAAAGGGGCACAAGCCTACTCCTGTATCCAACTCAAGTTTATGCCTCTCTAACGATAAACTCCCCATTCTGGACTCAGGTAGAAACAAAATCTAAATCTAAAGGTCTATTCAAAATACACATCCAGACTAATCTACATACACAATTTAATATTTAATTGATTAAATATTAATTATTAATTATTCCACCGATATTCAAATGGATATTATTTACACCAAACTACAGTCCTAGGATAAACACCCTATTTCGGGACCTATAGAGTGGTAAAAAAAAACTATCTGAGATTATATTAAAGGTTAAAAGACCATTTTACCCCCTTATAAACATCTGATAGTAAAAATTAAAATTTCTACTTAAAACTACAGTCCATAAAAACATGGTTCCCCACACATTACAAGTTTTCAAGTTTATTTTAGAAGAAGATATTTTCCTAAATTGTTTTTAAATGTTTAGTGTTTAAATAAATTATTTATAATTGAAAATTTAATTTTCCGCATTTTTTTTAAATGATCTTTAAATATTCATTTTTAATTTTCCAAGGTTATATTCAAAGAAAAGGATTTTGGAAATGTTGTATGTTTTTAATTTTTTTTTCAATTTGGAATGGTTATTTTCCTCAAGAATGTTTATGTCATATTTCAAAATATTTTTCCATCTAAGATGGCATCCTTTGATGTTACTTTTTATTTAATGGGGATATGATTGAATGATACCATCCTTATTGTTTCTCAATATGGTTACTATATATATTAATGATTTTTTTTGGAACACACTTTTTTCCATTAGTTATGTTATGGTGAATTAATGGAATGTTTATGAAACTCATTTTATTTAAAGGGTTGTGATGTAATGTACAGTATCCCAGACATAAAATACTTGGATATTACATCATTTTTTATAAAAATTCCTCACATTTGAAATGTAAATTCCCCAGGACCATAATAGTTTAGTGTATTTGGAAACTTGTAACAAAATCATCTAACTTAGTGAAAGATATTTAATGTTTCCCATAAAGATATTCTACTTTATTACTTCTACTTAGAACCTTTATTCATAACATGAGGAAAGAAAACATAAGAATGGGGTGAGATCAAATTCTTAGTAAGGGTAAATATAGGAAATACGTAAGCATAACATGAACATAAGGGTACAATAACATGATCATAACAATTGAAGATCATAACATGCATATCAAAGATAAAAAACATGAGACACGGTATAAAGATTGACAGTTCATAAGACATGAATCATAAGATAATAAATAACCTGAACCATGTGATAATATCATATGAATAATATATATAATTTGTGGAAAACACATAAACATGTAATATATTTCCCTATAAGTAAAGGCTCCTTGCCAAAAACATAACATGGAGCTTCATGGGAACTACACCTACTAGGTGGGACAGACCACCATCCCTGGTCATAGTCCTTTCCAAATAAGGGATCGAGTTTCCCCATCTTACTATAGTGGATTAGGTTTCCCCATCTTCCCATAGTGTATTGGGTTTCACCATCTTCCACAGTAGATCAAGACCACCAACTTGATTCCCATAATTATCTCAAGAGATATAAATATTTACCTAATGAATTGGAGGTATATATTGGTCCCACCCATCATATAATATAATCATACAGACAAGTGGCCCAATATAAGAAATATTGCCCCATATCATGACCCATAAAAAGAGATGGGTTTCATAAAAATACAATCATAACTCATTAAATTAAATTGGTATTATAAAAAATTCATCTTATCATTACCTATGGAAAATACATTGCTATCATAATAATTTCATCAAACAATAACTTGTGAAAAGAAGCAGGTTTCAAAATCATATAACTCGTGGAAGAGAAACAGGTTTCATAGACATCATTCCATCAAAACATAAACAATTCAAGAAATAAATAGAATAGTATTATTGGATCATATCCCCAGTAAATAATAAACTATAACAAAGTACATCATATTAGATGGATAATTATTTTGAAAGATCACATAGAGCATTTCTTAAAGAAAATATCCTTTCTTTTAAAATCCCTATTATACAACCATTTCAAAAATCATTTTCTTATTAATAAATATTTATAATTTTATTTTAAACATTTCTTGAGGAAAATATTTGTTAGACTTTGAAAAATTATTTTTAAATACTAAATTTTTTTTAAAACCTTAGTCCTTGAAAAATAATCTTGAAAAATTATATAGGAATATTTAAATAATTTTTAAATAATTTTATTTTAAAACTAATTTTGAAAAATTATAAATGATGCTTGAAAACATTTTGAAATTCATTTTCCTTGAAAACTTATAAAGGAATCTTGAAAACGTTTTGAAAACCATTTTCCTTGAAAACTTATAAAACAATCCTGAAAACATTTAAAACACGTTTTAAACCTAAATTGTTTTTCAAAACCTTTTTAAAAAATGTAGTTTTGGAAGAACATAGATTTTTGACCAAAAGGATAAATAATATTTGATTTTATTAAAAAAACTTTGTTAATTATATTAAGTAATAAAGAGTTTAAAAATGGTACCAATACATTATGATATCATTAATAACAATAGTTGAATAAAATTAATGAGTTTTATTGAGATATGTATCATAAGAATTCATCAATGGAAGCATATTCATAAACAATCCTGATAAATGATGAGATTATATGAATAAACTATTACCACTTTGGTATCTTTGACTCATAATACACATGATAGAATAAAATTAAATGAAGATTAAATTATCATGAAAGAAATTATATTAATGATATAAAATTTCTAAGGGAAATATATACACCTCATAGAAAAATATAGGTGCATAACAGGACATGTATTTCTAATAATGCAAATTGAGACAAAAACTACTTTACCAATTTGGTAACTTTTGAACCCTAAAACCCATGAAAGAAAGATCATAAAATGGATATGTAAATACCCATAAAATTAATTATAGTAATCATGGGAAACATTAATGTGAATTATATACACTATACAAAATAAATGAGTGGTGAATAAATCATAAGTCTCACAAAAAATAAAAGTGAGACGAGAAAACCCTTAAGTTAAGTCTTAACTTTCTTCATACATTTTAAAAAACACTCCAAAATAAATATAAGTTTTTTATAAATATACCATAGAAACATATTATTATATATATTACAATATATTATTTTATTATGTCTTTATATTACCTGTTCATTTATAATTCCATGTTAACATTACATTTCAGGTAATATTCGTCATTTTTTTTCATATATGTTTTGACTTGTTATTATTAATCTTCTTAATCAGATCAAATTTTACTTATTTAAAGAATTTAAAACATTACTTATGTATCATAGATATTCATTATATAAATATTTATAATAATATATGGAATATATAAACGAAATAGAATACACTGTTTATGGAGACGATAGATCATACGCATGCATGAACACTGTTTCAGTTTTCCTGTCGTGTTGAAAGAAAGAAATTAATTGATGTATATGCATATATATATATATAATATTATTAAAATAACATTATTTTTTCACATATATCTTATAATTTCACTAAACTCATCCTTAATAAATTCCATGTTGAGTTTGAACGAATCACATTGCTTTGAGGAGGTGGTAGTCCACACGTCCACAAACAAAGTTATCATATTTACACAAAATGGAAAGCATGAGTATTTGTTTTAAATAACAATTAAGGAAAATTAAATAAATCATAATTATAATATATATAATATAAAAATATAGTTTCCATCATAATTCCCAACCATGCCAGTTGGTAAAGAAAAAAAACATTATTTCGTGAGGCAGTGGTTCGTCGTACACAAGAACGATAAGTTCGGTACCCATTAGATGGAACTGTCTGAAAGTGTTGGTAAAAAAATTAGAAAAAAAAATATTTAGGATATTGAGTTTATTATATAATTATGTAATAATAATATTTTAGGGGATATAGAATGAAAATAAAATAAAAGAGCTTTAGGAAGGATCTTACCTCTTCTTTGGGTGAATCCTCTTGGTTTTCCCCAAAGGGCTTCCATGGTTGGATTTGTATCCCAAGGGAGGATTATATGATTAATATAGGTATGTTGTTATCTTATTTTATCAGGTTTTTGTTGAGACAAAGGGATTTAGAGTTGTGAATAAGTGGTAGGGTTGAGTGCCTTTTTATTGTGGAGGAGGAGTGATATTCTGGTAAATTTTTTAAAAGGGAATTATAGAAACGTTTTTTAAATGAAAAGTGGATGAAATAATGTTCAGAAACATAAAAAATAGACAATTGGGTATAAATATAGTTAAAAATGTATTTTGGAAATGTTTAGAGGTTATTTTGTCCTTTAAGTGTAAGGGTTAGTCCCATATTAACTTAATTTTCCTCTTAATTGTTGTAATTAATTTTGATTACTATTAATGATATTTTGGTAAAAAACTATGTTTAACATATTAGACATTATGAATTATTCTGATTCCAAATATGAAATTAATTTTTCCAAATTGTAATCACAAAAAGAGGAAGAAATTAATTCAAACTTTTTGGACTCCTCATGTACTAATCAGGTTTTAATGATCACAAATACTATTCAACATGGTTAAATCCTGTAAATTATATCAAATAATGTGTATTATTGTTTAAGTATTCTTATTCTTTTAGAAGATCCATTCAAGATCTCAATTGCTCTACACTCAGTTTGGATACTATATACTATCCTTTGACTCTCTTTATAATGATTTCTCTGACAAATGACTATGTTTAATTATTTTCATAAATATCAATGCTTAAGTATGAATATAGATATTTTCCTATGTCTAAGGCACTGTGAAGCAGACACCTTGAAGTAGACATCGTGAAGCAGACACTGTGAACATTTAGACATAGTGAAGCAGACACCGTGATATACAGATACCGTGAACAAGACACCATGAACAAGAAACTGTGACCATGAGACACCATGATCATAAGACACTATGAGCATGAGACATCATGACCACGAGACACCATGACTACGAGACACCATGAAAAATCCATACACCATGTGAAAGAGACACCATTTATATGACATACTGTGACATATTTTCCTAATATATTTTGCCACCTAGAAATTTAATTTATAATAGTCATATTTGAAGATTTAAATGCACTAACATAATTAATGTTTCTTTACAGACATATCCTCAGACAATACAAGGTATGAGATGCAGAATACATGAAACCTGTTAGTCCCAACACATGCACTTCAAGATAAAAGAGTAATGCGGCCCAAAATATACATACAGTCATAGCACGCCACAAAGAACAAGCTGGTGGGCATGAACGTGAGAACAATATACATTTTGAAGAATTGGATAATAAAACTCGATTATGCTGAAGAACACATGAAGTATACTAGAATGTCGAGAACATATTCACACTTTCAAACATCACGAAGAAAACAAGCCAGATCTGTCTGACTTACGACACACTGTAATCCAGATGAGGACACGAATTCTGCATCTACTTCATCTCAGAAGTCCAGAGCTGCAAAGACCAACACTCAGAGAACTTATAAACCTATCTCAATATTTCTTCTCTGTGGTTTATCTTTTATTAACATTATAGTAGTGTGTGTGTCTATATATAAAAACACTCTGTCTACTGCATTAAACTGGAGTATACAAGATATCCTTACTCAAAAATTCTTTTACTCTTGTATATACTCACTAATAAGTGTGGAAGAGGTCCCTGTATAGCCTGGTAGTTTATACCCACAAAGAAATGTAGAAGAGGTCTCTGTGTGGCCTGGACAATCTTGTGTACTATTTTTTAATCTTAATACAGAGTGTGGATCAACGTTTATTTATATAAACTGCTTGGTGTCAGTTGATCACCAAGTGTAGTGGATTAGGTCTCGTCTTGAGACTGAACCACTTGTTTCATATCCACTATGGTGCTTAATTTAGTTTTCTTTGTTTTACTGATTTTATATATAAAAAATAAATCCCTAAATTCACTTTGATAGTAAATCTTGGAAAGAAGTTATAAGTGCCTTGTCGTAGTAAAATAGTTTCATAAGTAATATTAATAACCATTAAGATTAATGAGAAATAATAAATCTTCTAGAAAGTTATTTAAACAGTAAAACCTTTATAACTGTATTAATTTTATTAACTGGGCTATATTTAACTAAGGGGAAGTATTTTTAAGAATATTGTTTTTTACAGAAATTTTAATTGGAACTCAATTCACCCCCCTCTTGAGTATCCACTCCGACCAACATTTGGTATCAGAGGTTGTTTAATAGGACTTTGTTTAATCTTATTCAACTTTGATTATTGTTGTACTTTAAAGATCTATAAATTTCTGTTAATTCTAAATTTATAGCTCATTTATAGTAATACTTTATTATGGATAATAGATTGGAAGGTGATGCAACCAACAGACCACCATTCTTTAATGGAACCAACTATGCTCATTGGAAAATTAAAATGAAAATGCATTTAGAAAGTATGAGTTTTGAAATTTGGTATTCCATTATAAATGAATATAAAATTCCTACTACTGATGAAATCACATAGAATGAACCTACCAAAACTCTCTACAATAACAATTACAAAGATATGAATGATTTATACTGCTCCTTATGAGATGAGTAAGTCAATAGAATTTCTGCCTGTAAAACTGCCCATGAAATTTGGGATACCCTATCTGTCTCACATGAAGGAACATGTAGTGTCAAAGAAATGATACAGAATACTTATAATATCAAATATGATAATTTTAAAATGAAACCTGATGATCCTATTTCATATATGTATCTTAAGATCAATGATACTTTCAACACAATGATCTCTCTTGAAAGATAAGTCACTACCAAGGAACAAATCACAAGAATTCTTAGATGTCTACCTAACAGATGGAGGGGAAATCTATCTCTATTAGAGAATCAAATGACATCAGCAAGATACCTATAAATGAACTCATTGGGAAACTGATGATGTATGAAGAGGAACTGAATGTCAACAAGGAAGAGGAGGATGAACCAAAGAGGAAATCTATTGCATTCAAGACCACCACCTCTAAACACAAAGACAAAGGGAAACTGGAAGCTTCTGTAGAAAGCTCCACCAGTGAACAATCATCACCTAACAATGATGAGGATATGGCTCAATTATCCAGAATATTTAAAATATTTTACAAGAAGTAGAACTATTTATGAAAACCAAAATTCAAAGGAAAATATGGCCAAAAAGGAAATTATAAGAAGGAATAGAAAAGAAGTGGCAAGGCTGATGAAATTGTTTATTAGGAATGTAAGCACAAAGGAAATATGAAGGCATACTGTCTCAAGATCAAGTATAAAAAAGAAATATGAGGATAAGGATAGGAAGCATAAGAAGGCCATTAAAACAACCTGGAGTTCTATTGAGGACAGTTCAAGTGACTCCGAAACCTCACATGATGAACGGGAAAATAAATCCAATATGTGTTTTATGAAAAACACATCTGAGGTAACACTGGACTCTTCTGTACATTATCCATACTATTCTAGATATGAGAGTGACTCTGAGAACAAGACTAATGAAGAAATGTTTGAATACTGTAACATGCTTTGTGAAAAATGAAATGGACTAAAATAAAAATATAAATCATTGAAGAAACATCATACTATTACTATGACTATTAAATATGAACTCACAACTGAAAAGGAGAAAAATTATCAACTGGTTAAAGAAAAAAAACGAATTAAAAATGTCTAAGGAGCAATAAAAGTATGACCTTGAAAATTTTACCAATAGGAAGAATACCCTTACTCAAATGCTAGGAAAACAAATTTCCCCTAAATACAAGACTGGCATTGGTTATCAACCTGGAAAAAGAAATCATAGTAGAACAAAATTTGTTTCAAGATCTAGGATATATTGTTTTAATCCTAGTTCTGGACATAATTCAACTAATTCAATTCATGATACATATTCTACTATTTCAAGTTTTTGTGGACCGAATAGAGTTTATTTTTCAAATATTTTACTTAATACTTATGGAGAACCTATGAGGAAAATATGGGTTCCCAAATCACTTATTACTAATATTACTGGACCCAAACAAGTATGGGTACCAAAATCTATTTTTTCTTGATCATTTTGTAGGAAAGCCACTTGAAGAGTTCCTGTAATAGTGTATGGTACTTGGACAGTGGATGTTCAAGGCACATGACAGGAGACTACTCTTTCTTAAATAACCTAATCAAAATATATGGATGACATGTCACATTTGGTGACAATGCCAAACGAAAGATTATTGGCCTCAACCAAATCGGTAACTCTAACTTAGTTTTTATTTCTAATGTGCTATTTGTTGATGGATTAAAATATAATTTGATTAGTATCTCACAATTTTGTAATGATGGATTTCATGTTATATTTTAAAATGATGCTTGCAATATCTTTAATTCTAATGATGAATTAGTGTTTTCTAATTTAAGAAATGAAAATGTTTACTCTCTTAACATAGATTCCTTAGCCTCTCAAAATGCTTCATGTTTAAGTGTATTTCATAAAGATTCTTGGATTTGGCATAGGATACTTGGAAACTGTAATGTTCACTCCCTTAGAAAGTTAACTAGAAAATGATTAGTTAAAGACTTAGCCAAACATGAGTTTGCAAATGACAAAGTGTGTAATCCCTATCAAAAGGGAATACAACACAAAATTTCCTTCAAACCAAAGAAAGAAGTGTCAACTTCTCAACCTCTCAAACTGGTTCACATGGATTTATTTGGACCATCTAGAGTTTCTAGCTTCAATGGAAAGCACTATGTTTATGTTCTTGTAGATGACTTTTCTAGATATACTTGGACTTTATTTCTAGCTTACAAAAGTTAAGCCTTCTCTTATTTTACTAAATATTCCAATTCTTTAGAAAACCTTAGTGGACCTAGAATTAAATCCTTACGAAGTGATCATGGCCGTGAGTTTGAAAATCAATAGTTTGAATCCTTCTGCTCAGAAAATGGTAATAGTAACAATTTCTCTGCCCCTAGATCACCTCAACAAAATGGAGTTGTAGAAAGAAGAAATAGAACCTTGTAAGTGATAGCTAGAACAATTCTTATTGAATATGACCTACCTATTTATTTTTGGGCTAAAGCTATGAATACAGTATGCTATATAATCAATAGAGTTTTTATCAGAACCATTCTTAAGAGGACACCTTATGAGTTATATAACAATAGAAAACCCAAAGTTATCTACTTCAAAGTATTTGGCTGTAATGTCTATATTCTTACTACGAAGAACAATATAGAAAAATTTTCATCCAAGAGTGATGATGGTATCTTTTTAGGATATTCCATGATTAGTATATCCTATATAGTGTTCTATAAAATAAATAAATATGTGGAAGAATATGTCCATGTAAAATTTTATGAAACAGATCCACATGACCCTAAAAACATTCTAGAAAACTTGGATGACGATGTATCAAATATTAACATTAATTCAAAATACTCAAACTCTTCTGTGAAAGAATATGTGAAAAGTTCTAGTTCTAGAAATTCCTTAGAATCAAGTCACAATAAACCTGGACCTCTTGATGAACTTGAAATCACTAGTCCCTCCTTTTGTAGAACTGTTAGAACTCTTAAGAACCATTATTTAGATGCTGTTGTAGGAGACCTAGACAAAGGAACACAAACTATAGCTTCTCTTAGAAATCAAGGTGAACATCAAGTCTTCTTGTCACAAGTTGGACCTAAAAACATTAATGATTCTATCAGTGATGAATTTTGGGTGATGTCTATGCAAGAAGAACTTAATCAGTTTGAAAGGAAAAATGTTTGGAAACTTTTTGAAATACCTAAGGACACATTCACCGTAGGCGCTAAATGGGTGTTTATAAATAAGGTAGATGAAGCTGGTAAAATAGTTAGAAACCAGTCTAGATTGGTTTCTCAGGGCTATTGTCAAGAAGAAAGAATTGACTATGAGGAGACTTTTGCACCAGTATCTAGACTCGAAGCCATCAGAATCATGCTTTCCTATGTTTCACATTTGAATTTCAAACTATATAAAATGGATATTAAAAGTTCATTATTAAATGGGTATAGAGCTGAGGATATTTCTGTTGAACAACCCCCCTGTATTTACAAACCCTCATTTTCCAAATAATATTTTTAAATTATCCAAAGCATTATATGGTTTAAAACAAGCTCCAAGAGCCTGGTATGATAGGCTGAGTACTTTTCTTATTTCCAAAGGCCTTACAAAAGGAATAGATGATCCTACCCTTTTTATAAAAAAAATTTCAAATTATGTTTTAGTTGTTCAAATCTATGTATATGACATTATTTTTGGATCTTCAAAAAATTATTTATGTGTTGATTTTTCTAAAATGATGCAAAACTAATTTGAAATGAGTTTAATGGGTGAACTAAAATTATTTCTTGGGTTTCAAATATTTCAAAATAATTATGGAATTATTTTAACTCAATGTAAATATACTAGAGATATTCTAAAACGTTTTGGATTGGATAGAACTAAAAGTATTAACACTCCCATGAGTACCACTTGTAAGTTAGATCTTGATGAACATGGAAAATCTGTTGATCAAACCACTTATAAGGAATGATTGGAAGTTTACTCTACTTGACTACTTGTCAACCTAAAATTATGTTTAGTGTGTGTATGTGTTCTCGTTTTCAATAAAATCATAAGGAATCTCATTTAAATTTTGTAAAGAGAATTTTCAAATACCTCATGCATACACCCAATCTCGAACATTTCTATCCTAGATGACAATCATTTGAATTAGTTGGTTATTCTGATGCTCACTTTGGTGGCTGTAAGTTAGATAGAAAAAGAACCTCTGGAACATGTCACTTTTTAGGCAAGTCACTAGTATCGTTGTGTAGTAAGAAACAAAATTTTGTTGCATTATCTACTGCAAAAGTTGAATACACAGCTTCTGGTAGTTGTTGTGCACAAATTTTGTGGATGAAACATACATTACTAGATTATGGACATCAATTCAGGCATGTACCTATAAACTGTGACAACACAGGTGCTATTAATATCTCGAAAAATCCTATTTCACATTCTAGGACAAGGAATATTGATGTAAGACATCAATTTTTGAGAGATCATTATCAAAAAGGTGATATCACTTAATAATTAATTGGTACTGAGTATCAGCTTGCTGATATATTTACCAAATATTTAAATTCTAAAAGAATAGACTACATCATACATGAGTTAGTAATGATAAATATTAAGTAAATATAATATTGTTTCATGATTACAGTCTCACAGTTAGTGCTTCATGATTACTATCTGATAGTTACTGTCACACTGTAAAGTTGATAGTTACTATCACACCGTAAAGTTGATGTTTACTGTTTCACCATAACGCTCAATTACTGTCTCCCCGTAAAATTAATAATCTGTCTCACCTTAAAGACCCGATATGATCTCACTGTAAATATTCTTTATGATTTTTATATTTGAATTTAAAAACTGTTTCGAGGTAATTATCCTTTCCACCTTTTTTTCCTTCACTTTTACTTTTTCGACGTTTGGTATTCCTAATTGGTAAAATAAAAGAAGTATCATTTTTCCTTCATGCAAGATTTCGTCTATTCACTCATTCGTAACCTCTCTTCAAACCTTCAACCCTTCTCTCTCTCTTGAACCTTCGGTGGATGCCCAAGATGAAACGCCCTTCATCGTCAACTCCTGAGAAACGTAACGCAAGGAAAAAGAAAATTCCACCCAAGCTAGCACCCAAAGCTCCTCTAATCCCAAATCTGGTAAACCGACTTGTCAGACCTGAGAAAGAGGTTTGCCCCAAATGGCTTCTGTCAAGTAATTATCTAGTTCTGAATGTTTTAAAAGAGAAAGTCTATCTAGATTGGTTTTTGATGGAAGATAGACCTATCTATCCTAAGTTAGTGGCTTAGTTTTATCAATATGTTCAGTTCTTCTTTGAGTCTGAAGATGGATATGTTATGAGAAGATGTATCAATGGGCAGAAATTCTCATTCTCTCTGAGGTTATGGGCTGCATGCCTTATAATACCTCATGAAGGAATCTATGAGGATTATCAAAGAGGACCTCCACCTTCAACTGAATTCTTTGATCTGGAGGTTGCTTTGAAAGCCTTAACTGTAAATGGAACCAAGAGGAGAGCCATTGCTGCTAAACTAGATGGAGAATCAAGGCTTTTTTTCAAGTTTATTCAAAAGCTGGTTAGCCCTAGAAAAGGTGATTTTTCTGTTTTAAAATATCATGATGTGTTTCTTATTCATCTTATGAAAAATGGGCATAGGATTAACATTTTCAAGTATATCATACACCATATGTGTGAACTGATCAAAACCACATCCAAGTCAACCCCCATGTTTTACTCTCCGCTTATCTCAGCCATGCTTCATACCAAAGGTATGGTTGGACCTAATGAGGAAGTTATAAAGGATTGTGAGTACTACCTTTCAAAAGTCACTATCAAGACGATGAAGATAAATTGGAACCCCTGGAAAAAGGAATGGGTAGAAGACAATGATATACTTTATGAAAAATTCAATCCTATGGAACATCCCTAAAGACCAAGAGATGTTTCTGATCCTGGTATGGAACCAGATGAAGTTTTTGAGTACTCTTATGAAGAAGAAGAAGAAGAGGATACTGTGCCCCCTTGGGAAACTATTTCTATTTAGGAATAAAATACTCTTATCCATCTTGTGGTAAGTGAAAAAGAAGTCCCTACACCTACAAAAGCTGTTACTTTGGAAGCTCAACCTGAGGCTGAAACAGAATCTGTTGCCAAACAATATGAAAATATTATCATGGAAGAACCTATAGTGGAAGAGCTACCTATTATGCAAGGATCTGACCTTGAGGAACTCCCAGGGGAAAAATCTGTTCCTGAGATAATCCCTTCAGCAGAGGAAAGGATGGAGTTGTCTTTTCTGCTAGCTAGGTAGGAAATGAGAGAAGAACTATGAGATGAGTTTGTGGAATTAGATCAAGATCCTATGCCTCTCAGTCCTGAGAAGGATTCTACAGTTGAGGGGGAAAAACCCCCAAATATTGAATCCACTGAAGAACTAAACCCAATAGTTCCAAGTCCTGTAGACACTCAATAAAATTTCCCTAGTTTCTATGATGTGGATGACTCTCAGCAAGTCTCAGCAAAAGTCCTTAACCTTTCCTCTTTGTTCCAGTTTAAATTGGTCTCTAATATTTCCCCTTTAAAGGAACCTGAAACCATATCAATACCTGTTTTTGAACCTTCATCATACCAATCATCCTTGGTGAGTAAGGATGATCTAAAGGAATTTGGTGCTACCCTTTTGTCTAGTGTTGAAAAATTTCTGAATTCCCAACCTACCCTTGTGACACATCTAAGTGAGAAAGATGTCTCTTTATTATTGGAGAATTTTATTTGGAAAATACAACCCAAAATGATTCATGAAATTTAGGAAGTCCAAGTTGAAATCAGACTGCTTAGTGCTGAAGTGAAGACTCTGATAGGTATGATTGAAGACATGCAGAAAGAGATGCATTCAAGATCAAAGCTTATTTCTCATCCTGTGGAACCTTTTGTTCCTCAAACCCACGGAATGTTGTCTCTGACATTCAGCCACATTTAGCTTCCTTAGCTGAAAAGGTCCCAGAAAGGAACAAACAGATTATCAAATAAATGTGAGAGTTTGTGGTTAATCTAAAAAAAGTCACTAATGAGTATATGGGGTTTATTCAGAAAGTGTTGAATCAACTAAAATCTCTCACCACTATCGTCAATGCTTCTAAAGCCTCTAGTAAATCCACTCAACCCTCTTTAGATAATGAGCTCCTCCGAATAGTGGTCAAAGAAGAGATTCAGACTGTGCTTAGTGGCATCAAAAAAGACTCTCTACATGAAGTTATCAAGAACAGTGACCGAGTTATTTATCTGGTCCAAATCCATTATAAAATTTCTAATGATGGTCAGTAAGAGATTTCCATGAAAGTGGATTTCTACTTCAATAGAATATTCTCCAAGAATGACCTGAATAATCATTTCAAGTATCTTGTGGAAAACCCACAGATTCCACATGTTACTTAAGCTTTCAAGGCCCAAGTCCAAAAGTTCACTAAGTTTACTCAGTTGATGGACATGTTTATGGAGAACATGGACGATTTTTAGAAATCCATGCAATATATTGGTGATATCATTGTGTATTTTATCAAACTCCTAAGGCCCTATCTTCATGTCTAGAGTACAACCATTGTTGCTCCTGTGGCTGCACCTCTAAGACCTAGATTGCCTACCTTAAATTATTCCCTAGCCTCGAATACTATGTCTGTCAGCCAAGCTCTGAGTCAGATCAGGCCTATGATCCTTGATCAATAACCGCCTTGATCTTCTACTGCACCGACTCTAGGTCCCTTAGTTTTTGAAGGCCTTCCTTTACCTTCTCTATCGGCCATCTCCCTTCCTTCTTCTACCTCGACCTCATCTCTTATGGATTCCTCTATTACTATTGCTGATAAAGGCAAAGATAATTCCATCCCCTAAAGAAGAATAGTGATTACTTCTTTTTTATAGGAATGATGTTACTTTTTTTATTCTTTCTGTTTGTACTAGATCTTATTTTCTTTAATGACATGTTCAATTTTCATTACATCTCTTATTCTATCATTTTGATAATCACAAAAGGGGGAGAAATACACATATGTTAGACATTTATCTCTATATCTATAGTTGAATCAAATATACACTTTAATATACATGATTTGTGATCATCAAAAATGGGGAGATTGTTTGACTCCTCTTGTACTAATCATGTTTTAATGATCACAAATCTTATTCAACCTAGTTACATCCTATAAATTATATCAAATCATGTGTATTATTGTTTAAGTATTATCATGATTTAAGAAGAGCGATTATAGATCTTAATTGATCTACACTCATTTTGGATACTATATACTATCCATTGACTCACTTTATAATGATTTCTCTGACAAATGATTAAGTTTAATTCCTTCCATAAGTATCACTGCTTAAGTCTGAATACATATATTTTCCTAATTCTGAGACACTATGAAGCATACACTATGAATCAGACACTGTGAAGCAGACACCGTGAAGCCGACACCATGAACATTCAGACATAGTGAAGCAGACACCTTGATATCTAGACACCGTGAACAAGAAACCGTGACCATGAGAGAACATGACCAAAAGACACCATGACCGAGAGACAGCGTGACCGCGAGACAACGTGACTACGAGACACCATGACCAATCCAGACCCCGTGTGAAGGAGACATCATTTCCATGACATACTGTGACACCGTTTCCTAATATATTTTTTTGTCTTTCAATTTAATCTCTAACGATCATAGTTGAAGATTTTAATGCACTAACATAATTAATGTTTTTTGTAGACATATCATCGGATAGTACATGGTACAGGGTGCAGAATACATGCAACCTATTGGCCATAGCACATGCACTCCAAGATAAAAGAGTAATGCATCCCATAAAATACATACAGTCATAGCTTGACATGAAGAACAAGCTGGTGGGCGTGAATGTGAGAACAATATACATTTTGGAGAATCAGATCATACAAATAGAGTCTCCCAAAGAACACAGGAAACATACTGGAATCTCGAGAACATATTTACACTGTCAAACATCACAAAGAAAAGAAGCCAGATTTTTTTGACTTACGACACTCTATTTTCCAGACGAGGACTCGAATCTTGCTTCTGCTTCATCTCAGAAGTCCAGAACTGCAATGACCAACACTCAGAGCACTTCTAAACCTATATTAATATTTATGCTCTTTTTTGTATCTTTTATTAACTTTAGGGCATAGTGTGTATCTTTATAGCATCACACTCTATCTCCCACATTAAACTAAAGGATACAAGATATTCTTACTCAAACATTTTTTACTCTTGTATATACCCACTGATAAGTGTGGAAGAGGTCCCTATGTGGCCTGGTAGTTTGTACCCACGAAGAACTATGGAAGAGGTCCCGATGTGTCCGGGACAGTTTTGTGTACTTTTGTTTAACCACAATACATGGTGTGGATCAAAGTTTATTTATATAAAATGCTTGGTTGCAGGTGATCACCAACTAGAGTGGATTAGGTCTCATCTTGAGACTGAACCACTTGTTTCATATCCACTATGATGCTTAATTTAGTTTTCTCAATTTTACTGTTTTTCTATATAACCCAGAAATCACTAAATTCACTTTGATAGTTAATCTTGGAAAGAATTTATAAGTTCTATGGCTTAGTAAAATAGTTTCAAAAGTAATATTAATAACCATTAATATTACTGATAAATAATAAATATTCTAAGAAGTTATTTCAATAGTAAAACCTTTATAACTGTATTACTTTGATTAACTGGGCAGTATTTTACTAAGGGGAAGTCTTTTTAAGAATATTTTTTTTACATAAATTTTAATTGGAACTCAATTCACCCCCCTCTTGAGTATCCACTCTGACCAACAAAATTTAATCCTGCAGATGGGATGACACTGCGAGTTTTTAAAGTAAAAATGTTCAAAAGTTTGGTATGTTTTTATATCCAATTTCAAAGTGAAATTTATTCCAATAACATATATTGGATTAATTTATTTATAATATATCTAATTGAACTTTAAAATCAATAAAAAATATAATTTAAATTTATAAATAAATTATAAGAAAACGAATTTTTGAATTAAAATTCAGTATTATTCATTATTCATCAAAAAATGAAATTTCAAAGAAAAATATCAAAAATTCAACATAAAATAGATTTTATGTTACTATTTTAAAATTAAAGTTTTTTTTCAAATAAATATCATAAATGTATCAAAAATTATATTTAAAATGTGTTATCCATTAAAAGGTGGTAAAATTACAATTTATAAAAATATATCTTTATATTCATAAAATTGGATTTATTTTTATATTATACCTATCAAATATATTGAATTAGTATAAAAAATATTTGATGAAATATATAACATATATATTTAACAAATATCATTGTATAATTGTAATTAATTTAATTTATTAATGCAACACGCCTTTGGGAGCGTAAAAATATTTCCTTTATATTCAATCAATTTTTATTTTCATTTATAATTAATTAGTAACCAAAGAATCCATCTTATATTTTTATAGACCACACATTTTTATAATTTAGAGAATACTAATCATAAAAATTAATTTAACACCTAGGTTATATATTATTATAGTGAATAATAATGTTTTATTACTAAATTTTTGTTTGGTAGAACTCAGTTGTACGTGTAACTCGAGCCATCAAAGTCATTGTTGCGTGCGATGAAAGGAAAATCAACGGAGCTTTAATTACAAGAATAGATTTATTTAAAATATTAATCATATCATAAAGTCTTGGGATGTTATATTCCTCTCTACATTAGGTTTTTTGTGTCAAATAAGCAATTTTCAATGTTTTATGAAATGGAAACTATCAAAACAAAAAAAAATAATTTGAAAAACAATTTAAAAAATCATAGGGTTTTACATTCTACCCCCCACAAAATTAATTTAACCCTTGAAATTTATCTGGTATATCAAGGGTTTAATACTTGAAAGTTCCTTTATTATAAACCCACATCGTAAAAATTAATACAAAAAATTCCTTTAAAAAGGGAAAGTTGGAAACAAAATGGTTACCCCATGTAAAACATAGCTAGGTTTACACATAAGAGAACATAGGTGGGTAGTGAAAACATATAATTTGAAGAGAAATCTAACTATGGATTTATGATTGAGTGTGATAGAGAATATTGTTAGGAGAAAGTTAACAATCAAAAATCTATAAATCTATGATGATCTAAGGGGCCATTTGATTCATCGAAAATGAAAGGACTAGGATAAATTTTTTGGTTTCAAGATCCTTTTTCCTAATATTAATGAATTTTAACTAAAAGATATAATTTCATGATTTCAGGAAAATATTACACTTTGTTCTATCTTGATCAACTTCTCCATCATCTCTTATTCTAAGAGATAAAGGTGAATTTTTCATTCTCGAAGCATTAACAGACCAAAAGATCCATAAATAGAATGATAGTTCATTCCCTCTATCTTTATAAAAAAAGTTTATAAAAAGATATCAAAAGCTATAAAAAATACATAAATCATTATATAGAAGTATAATACTTTAAAATAAACAATTCCATAAATAGTTAACCTTATAACCCTTTCAAAATATGGAAGTCAAAAAATTTATAAATAATGTCACAAAATATCTTAGCATTGATCCCCCATATATCATAAAATAGCTCTTGATTTTCACATACCAAACATGTGAATAACTCAATCATGTATTCCCTTAAAACATTATAATAACCTAAATTACCAAAAATAATTATTGAAAACATGCATGTTTCCTTATTCCAATGTTTATTAGATATATTTCTTAAATCCAAAAATGTTTTAAACATCACCAATGACATAATAAACCACTTTTCAACAAGTCCTTAATTATTTCTAAGGTAATCAGTATCATCTAATTTACGTATTCATATCCAACATATCTTTATCCAAAAAACCTTATCTTAACATATGGAACAAATTAAGGGGTATCTTTCCCTTAATTTTGTGTTTTCCAGGGACATCACCTAACCATTAAATCACTTTTCTTGTCTATTAGAACCATTCAATGTATTATTGTAAATCCTTAGTGAAAAAACATAAACTGAACCGTCCTTATATATTTCACCATTCATATAACATAATTCTTGAATCCAAATACATAAACTAAATCATTACTCACACCACCTTTTTGATTCTCATCGGTAGATTTCCACTTAGGAAATCAATTTTCATAATTACCATTCATTACACAATTATAGCATTTAACCATTAATGATGTCTTAGGGATTCCAATATTCCCATACATTGCATTAATAAACCCTTAATTTTCCCACTGTAGTTAATATCTTTTTATCATTATTTTCTACATTCAAAACATATTCTTGTTTCTCCAAGACATTAACTTAGGTGATTATTTTCACATTATTAACAAAAATAAAACTAAATCTTCTTTCTTACATGGTCTCTATTACCAAAAATCTTAGAAAAACCATTCCTTATCTTTTTTAGTGAGTCTAATAATTGGTTAAGGTAGAATTTTGTAATCATGTTTTGTGAAAAAATGATTTGGAATGATCAAAACATAATTCAATATAGGTATCATCCCATTTGACTTCTCATCAGAAAATTTTCCATCACATTCAACATTAATCCAGTTCATTTTAGTTCCACCTATTTACTAAAACCAGAAAGACTATTGTGGGAGTCAATTATCGTAGAGGAAAACCACATAATCATGAGAAATAAAATTACTTATAGGATTTATAAATCATGAAAACTACTTATTTAAGCTAGGATACCTTAGGTGTATCATATGTTATTCATAGTCAACTTCTATTTAAATCCTTCATGAATGTTTGTAAAGAGTTTTTTAATTCACAAGGAATATCTCTTGGGAGTTTCAAACCAGGTGTGAATCAAGGCCCATTGTTGTGTATCAAGTTACACTCAAGCAATTCAAAATGCATCTTTTTAGTGTTTTTAACCCTAGGAACATTTGTTCAAGATCCACATTCAATTGTAGTATCTATATAGGGATTTAATTCTAAGAAAACACCCACTCTATCCATTACCAAAATTCAAAGATATTTTCCTATACTTTAATTCATCCATAGACTTATCCTTAGAGACATCCCCAGACATATCCTTAGAAATATTCCTAGGGATATCAAAAAAGTTTTATCATCTTAGTTCCCAATGGTTAAACAAAAATTTCCTTTGATTCCAACTATAGAGACCCAGGCTTAACATATACGAATATTACACCATTTTTTAATGAATATTCTACACATTACAAAAGCACATTCCAGAGGACCATAGTAGTTTAGTATCCTTTGAAACTAGGAACAAAACATTTTAACTTGGTGAAAGATATTCAATGTTTCCAACAAAGATGTTCCCCTTTAATACTTCTACTTAGAACCTTTCTTCTAACTTGGGGAAAGGAAACAAAGAAAGGGGTGAGCTAGAATTCTCATTAGGGGTAAATAAAGTAAATATATAATCATATATTTAAAATATGGGTATGAGAGTATGGGAATAACATTTGAATATTATAATTTTCATATCAATGAAAAAAATGAGACATGGAATAAAGATTGTAATTTCACAAGGCATAAATCATATGATAATCAAGAACGTGATCCATTTGGGGATATCATAGGCATAAGACATAAAATTTGTGGAAAATAGAGAAACATGTAATATCTATCATTATAAGTCAAGGAACATTGAAAAAACATAATAGGTCACTTCTTAGGGACTACCCCTACCAAGATGGACACACCACCATCCCTTGTCATAGACCATTCCTTGTATAGTATTTGGTTTCCCCATCTTATCATAGTGATTCAGCTTTCCCCATATTCCCATAGTGGATCGATGTAATGGCCCGTACCACCCTCTTCCATTAATTTTTCAGAATCCACTATTTTGGGTGTTCTGGGATGAAATGGTAGCTCATTTCAAGATTTTTCCAAATATCACTTTTTTTCATCAGTGGGTGGTGTAGGTGACTCAACATTGGTAGGTCGCATTGGTAGGTGGTATCAGTAGCTCGTGTCAGTAGCTCAACATTGGTGGCTCAGTTTTGGTAGGTATCTCAATGTTGGTGGCTTGACGTCAGTAGGTTGCATTGGTAGGTGGTATAAGTATCTCTCATTAGTAGCTTAGTGTTAGGGGATCATCATTAGTGGATCAGTGTTGATAGGTTTGGCCTCGGTATGTTGGGAATCAATGAATCGCATCGGTGAGTCAGCCATCGATGGGTCACATCGGTGACTCATTTTATGTGGGTCATGTAAGTGACTTACTATTGGTGAGTCCCTATTGGAATCTCTCGTCGGTGACTCACCCATCAGTTGGTCATTTCTTTCTTTTTCTAGTTTTTCTAGTTTCACTCTTCTTTTGTTTCATTTGACTTAAATTGCATTTAAAACCCTGGTTGACCATTTCTGAAGTTTTTTCAAAGGATATTAATTATATCTTTAATATCTTAATTCCTTGAATACTTTGAAATGGCCAAGTTGCATGGTCTTGACCATGATCTGACTCTAATGGCCCATGAAAGCATTTCCCTTCCATTGATATAGAATCTAGGTCTTCTAAGCTAAGATGTTCTCTTCGCCATGGGTTTCCATTTAGATCATGGTGCACCCAATGCCTTTATTCCCAGTGGAGTAATGTGTTGTGATGTGGCCTTCGAATTTAGTTTCAATTTTAGTCTCATACAACTTGTGCAACCCTCTCTTTTTGTGCAAGGAGGAGTTACTGATCGTCTGTTTCTCATGGTAGGGATACCTTAGTATTTATTTATTTTTGTATCATATGGGGTGGGTAAACTAATATATCTTTTTGTTTATGGTCAAATAATAGTGTTACGAATATAATATAACCTACTATAAAGATAATCGGACTTGTTATGACAATATGATTTGTTACCTTAGTAATAAATAAGGGATAAGGAAGATGATGATAATGATTATGCTGTTTTATCTGTTATCTTCGATCCATGATATGAACTTTTTTGGCTATATTCCTTCTAAAAATCATGGTAGTTGGTGGTATTTTCTTATTCATGGGTGATGATGAATAATTGTTGTTAATATTCTGTTAAACAAGTTGTGAACATGAAAACTTAATTAATCACATATATCTTGTTAATTAAATGGATTCTCCTAGATCAATATTGTTCTATGATAACCCCTAATTTATGAAAGTGAAATTAAAGAATTATTGTGTTAAATCTAAATACAATTTTCCTTGTTTAGTGTGGTTGCGTTCTATATGTGGATCTTTTCTATTTTGTGTGGGTTTTTTGGTTCTATGTTTGGAAGTGTGGATGTGGGTACATGGATGGACATGGGGTTGGTTATGTGGGTGTGGTGTGGAATGTTTGTGTAGAAGGGTTGTGATTTTGGTGAAGTGGGGATGTGGCTATGTATATAAGGTGGTGTAATGGAAACTCATATGGTGAGTATGATTGATTATGGAATGGATTAACTTGTTTAATAGTGGGTTTACATTTGGGTTGTAATTTGGTTATTGAGCATGGTCTGTTTTTCATGTGGGACTGCAACCTGGTTGATTTTTTTTTGCTGGACGTGGTGTTTTTCATATAGTGTGTCTACTGAGGATGGGTTGGGAGGTATAATTTTGAATAATGATGGTGTTAACTTGTGTGATCCTTTCACTCGGGTTTTAGAGAGAATTTTGTGTTGTGTGTGTGGGTTATGATGTTACTTATGGTGTGTTGTGCTTGGTAGTGGCCTAGGAAGGGATAGAATAAATTAATAAATGAATTTTTTAATCATAGGGATAATTGGTTAAATGAATTGGCTAGTTTTTCGAATTAATTCTATGTATGGATATGTGGTTATGTACTAGAGATGGTAGCAAGGGAATTTTTTTGTGGGAAGGTTGTCTGTTTGTGAACCCATAGGTTGGGTTGAGTGTTTGGTACCTATATAAATATATACTTATAGTTCCATGTGATTTCTATGTGCACCCACTCTAGTTGAGCACTATGTTTTGAACAACCAAATTTCATGGGTGAGGGTGTTTTTTCCTAAATACATGTGGGAGGATGGATGGCTAGTTATTGGCTCTTCTTTGCTCCTGCTTCAAGGCATTGGAAGCCCAAAACTCTTCAAGCAGGTTGTGGTGCAGTTCTGAGGCCCAGGTGTCTGAGGGTGAGGTGTGTTTTCCCAAGTGTCTTCAGGATGAGATGTGTTGTGATTTCATAGGTGTCTTTGGGATGGGGTTTTGGTTTTTTAGACCAGGTGTCTGGGGGAAATATGTGACATGGTTGCGGACTAGGTGATTGTAGGCGGGATGTGGTATGTGGACCAGGTGTGTGTGGGTAGGTTGGGGTGTTGGGGCTTGTGGAAGAGTGTGGTAGTGTCATGACATTCACCAATAGAGATTATCAATTAACGAATGGGAATTGGTGTGGGGTACCCTATCATAGATGTTATTATTATATTACTTTACTTGACTTGAATAATTTGGTGATTATATCTTGGTGATATTTGGGATGGATAGTATACGTTGTTAGGTGATTTTGGGTTTTGTTATTTTCTCATGGGGGCATTATTATGCTTCTCCACTTGGGCATGAGAGACTTTGGTTTTCCCAAAAGAGTATACTTGTATGATCACCCTACATATATAAAACTATTTTAAGGTTTCCAGGAGGACTATGAGAATCATACTGGGCATCACTAACTCAGGTGTTAGGATAGTTGCTATGTCCCATGCTTAAATTTTTTATTTTTCTAATTCCTTTGGAGTTTCTCATTGTATTTATAGATGTTTTACATTAAACATGCATGTGGGGTGGATTTTGTATTCTTTTATATATATTTCATGGAGTTTTTTGAGTTTGATACATATTACCTCAAGATATTGGTTTCTATAAAAAGGGTAATGCCTCCCATTTTTTGATATTTGTATACCCTTGGTTCTAGTCACCACCCCGGGGCCTACAAGAGGTGAGACATGGGGTCATTATATCTTTTTCATCTCGAATAAGTATGGTCGCCACACTTTGTCATCCCTTAACTTATATTGATGAAGGAGGGTCATGACAAGATGGTATCAGTGGTGATAGTTGAGAGATAGGATGGAATTTGAAGTTAAGCACAATGAGGTTTGTATGGGATGGTAGGGAAATAATGTCAGGTGATCTTGGTGCTTTTCATAGGCCAGAGATGACTGGTTAGGTCGTGAGAGTTTAGGCCCCCCATGATCTAATGCAAGGACTCTGAGCATACTAAACAACCAGGTGACACTACATCATTTGTGGGGTAGAGACCCTAGGAAAGGTACATTAATCATGATGACTTGTGTTATTGTTTGTTTTGGGTGTTTTTTGGAAATTAAAATAAACAGTGAGTTAAAATGAATCCTAAAGAATTCCATACTACTAAATCTTAGGAGTTCCTTGTTACCTTTCAGCTATGACACCCAGTCATCGTCTACGAGTGGATCAGGTAGTGGAGGCTCAGTAGGCTAATCTGGATGATCGATTTAGGGCTGATTCAAAGGATGAGGAAAACTAATGGTAGATAACATTACATGCTTTCTATTGATAGACTCTGATAATGTATGATGGAAGTGTATTGGAAATGAAGATTGAGAGCTAGCTCGAGGCACTTATGATCACCTTCAGGATGATCTGGGATCTGACAGAGTATTGGGTTTCGTTGGTGGTTAGTTAGATGAGGGTAGATGCATGTCAGTGGTGGATGTTGTAATTGGGGGAGAGAAAGGAGGATAATGTTCCGTGGGTTGATTTTGAGAATGAGTTCCGTTTAGAATCCCCTTCTTCAACCATAAAGGATGAGAAGTGACAGGATCTACTCTCCCTCTAGTAGGGGAGTATGGCGGTATGGGAACTGGGGATGACGTTGAGGTATCCACTCCTCTTTTCTCCAGATCACTTTCCAGATGAGGAGTATTGGGAAAGATTCTTAGAGGAGGCACTGTGTCCTTCTCTCTAGTATGCAGTTACTCCCTTCACCTTGCTGACATACCTAGTGGTTCATAAGAAGGTAACAGTAGTTGAGAGAATTCACTCATGAGGAGGTCTACCATGAGAGGGGATCCAAAATGGTTCTTATAAGGGAAAAGATACTATTAGCTGGTCTTAGGTACTTGGGCCTCCAAGGTTTTGGTCAATGGGGAGTCAACCTCAGCAGTTTCAGTTTCAACCTTCCTGTACTCATGATTTTCCCATAATCCTGGGACTAAGGTGTTTCTCTTGTGGAGGATATAGGAACCTTTAGACTTAGTGCCCCATTTGAGCTCAGTATGGTTAAGGTGGGTAGGTTTATCACCCACTCAAAAATAGTTTTCAGCCATATAATTTTAGCAGCAGGGACATTAGGCTCATACTCCACCGAGGGGAGACATAGTTGGTGGAGGCCGACCTCAGGGAGTTCCTCAAGGACCTCAACCCAAATGTGTTCAAGGATTTGGTCTATAGTAGAGGGGAAAATGAGTTGGCTGTGGTTAGTTACAAGATGCAGATACAACAGTTCCAATGGGGTTATAGGTCATTTTAGGTACAATCATCTTTTTTAGTACTCTTGTTTTAACATTGTTTGACTCAGGATCTTCACACTCCTTTGTTTCACCTGGTGTAGTCAGTGCTCTGGGAATTGAAACTGAGAGGATTTTTATACCCCTAATGTTGAGTATGCTAGTCTAAGGTCAGACCAACTTGTTTGATATTTACCAAGGATATAGAATGACATTGGGGAAACATCAGCCTAGTGGGGATATCTTCTTTCTAAAGATGTAGCCATACGATGTCATATTTTTAATTAACAGGTTTTTTTCATTGCATGATGTCTTCGAATTATTCGAGAGTAAAATCATTTTTTAAAACATGTATGTAAAACGTTTGGCTTTCATTGGCTAGTAGATTTGTTAGATGGCTAGTCGGTATGGGGAGCCTTTTCTTTAGATGGCTAGCCGAGATGTCATTGGAATTGGTGGATGATGATTTGGAGGAGGTTCGCAGTGTTATTGGGGGAATTCTTGGATGTCTTCCGAAAGGAGGTTGTGACTATACCCCCTCAATTTAATTTTTTGTTCAAAATAAAGTTGCAGCCTGTTGCTTCTTTGATTTCGATGGATCTTTATTAGATGGAACCTTAAGAGTTGTGGGAGCTACAGATTCAGATTGACAACTTGATAAAAGGAGGGCTTTATCCGGACCATTGGGTTTTTTTGGGGTGCTCTGGTAATTTTCACAAAGAGGTAGATGGTGGTATGAGTCTGGGAATAGACTAACAGAGGTTGAATCAAGTGATAGTGAATAACCATTACCCTTTCCCAGGGATAGATGATATTTTTGACCAGGTGAGTGGAGGAAGTTGGTTTTCTAAGATCAATCTATGGTATGGGTGTGACCAGTTGAGGGTGAAGGAGGGTTACATTCTAAAGATTACTTTCAAATCCAGGTATGGGCCCTTCGAGTTCTTGGTTATGTCATTCAGTTTTACAAATGAACTAGACAGGTTCATGGGACTTATGAACTACATTTTTCATGAGTTTATTGACCGATTTTTCTTCATATTTATCAATGAAATTCTGACCTACTCGAAGTTCGAGGAGGAGCATACCGAACATCTCATAACTATCTTAGAGGTCCTTCGGCCCCACCAGATCTACGAAATTTTTCCAAGTGCATGTTTTGGACACAATAGGTCCACTTACTTGGACATGTGGTGTCTCAACAAGGTGTAGAAGTGGACCCATTGAACGTTGAGGTAGATTTTTCTTGGGAAGCATCCATGAATGTTGTAGAGGTTTTCATTTTTCTCAGTCTGATAGGCTATTAATAGATATTTGTACCCAATTCATCTCAAGTAGAAGCTCCATTAAAGACTCTAACAAAAAAGGAACATGACTTTATGTGGAGTGAGTAGTGTTATGAAACATTCATCGACCTAAAGGGGATGTTTTTTAGTGCTCCAGTGAACCAGTTTCTAGAGTAAGGGGTAATGTTTGAGGTGTTTTGTGATGATTACCATCTTGGCATGGGGCGTGTGCTTCCGCAGCAATGGGGATTGATCTATTATGGGTCTAGGAAGTTACATCCCCATTAATGTAAATATGACACCCATGATATGGATATAGCAATAGTTGTGTTTGTGCTAAAGTTGTAGGAACATTACCTAATTGGGGAGTTCTTTGTGGTCTTCAAGATACCAAGATCTTGAGGTATATCTTTTCCTAGTGAGATCTAAACTTATGGTAGTGGAGGTGGATGAAGTTTCTTTAGGAATATAATTTTGAGATCTCCTATACCTCAATAAATGGGAATGTTGTGGCTGATTCCTTAAGCCAGAAGTCATAGAAGGAGGTAGTTCTAGAATCTTCAAATGCTTGGAGGGTGATGGAGGAGTTGGCTACCTTGAACTTAAATGTTGGAATGGATGACAATAGAGGCTATCTATTTCAGATAATTGTGTAGTCATCTCTGAGGTAGCAGGTGGAGGATTCTCAATGGGGGGTCTAAGAGGCAAAGGTGAAGTGTGATCGCATTGCCCAGGGTGTTGCTTTGGAGGGATGGTTAGAGGATGGTCATAATCAGATTCTATTCCATGAGAAGGTTTTTTTTCTAGTGGTGATGCATGATGGAGTTCTTTGTGTGTTTCATTAATCACCCATATTAGTAAAACTAGGAGTTTCCAAGATGTGTAATGGCTTGAGGGAACAGTTTTAGTGGCCCAAGATGAAGTAGGCAGTGGCAAAGTTTGTGGGAAAGTGCCTAGTGTTCTTGCAGTTGAAGGCTAAGCACTATGTTCCCATTAGTTTGTTTTAGCCCCTAGATGTACTCGAGTGGAATTAGGATGACATATCAATGGATTTTGTCACAAGATTACCTAGGGATCAAGGAGGATGTGATGAAATATGTGTAATAGTGGATTGACTGACAAAATAAGATCACTTATTAGCAATTGAGGAGTCAAGAACAATGGATGCCTTAACATTGATGTATGTGGATGAGGTTGTGCGACTGCATGCAGTTTTAAGATCCACTGTCTTGGATTAGTAAAAAAAGTTTATCTTGTGAGTCTTCATGGGATTTCAGAAATAATTTGACACTGAGTTATTCCTCGACACTTCTTTCCACCCATAGATAGACGGGAAAATAGAATAAAAAATATAGACATTGGAGGACATGGTGCGAGCATGCGTCTTGTAATTTGGTGGGTCTTGGGTGTGGCAATTTCCCTTGGTAGAGTTTTCTTACAATAATAGCTATCACTCTTCAATTATTATGGCTATGTTCAAATCCTTATATGGGAGACCATGTCGTTTAACTTTGTGCTGGATAGAATTTGGGGAGGTAACTGTTCTTGGTCCAGACATGGTGCAGAGTATGACCGAGAAGGTGTAGCTTGTCCCTAATATCATGAAGGCCACACATGACCAGAGGAATTCAAATGAAAATTGAAGGAGGAGGCCCTTGGAGTTCATGTTTGGAGACTACATGTTCTTGAAGGTTTCCCCTCGACGTGGGAAAAAAAGGTTTGGTATAGGGAGTAAAATTCCTCCCAGGTTCATTAGACCCTTGGAGGTGTTGGGGTGAGTTGGGGAGGTGGAAAACCAGTTGGAATTGCCACCAAATTTGGAGAGAATCCATGATGTCTTTCTTGTATCCCAGCTTCATCGGTATATTCACGATGACTCCCATGTCATTGACATGGAAGAGTAGGATATCAAGGACATCACATCGTTCATAGAACGGCCAGTGGAGGTCCAGGATCATTAGGAGATGGTTCTGCATTTTTGGACGATTCCTTTGGTTAAAATGTTGTTGAGGAATGGAATTCAGGAGGAGAGTACTTGGGAAATGGAGACACAAATATGTTCCCAGTATCCAGAGTTTTTTTTAGTTTCTCATGTTTGTTTTTCTTTGTGATGTAGTGCTTGAACCTTGTTTTCTATAATATGGGTTTCCTCCTTGTCCCACAATCTGTGATGAAGTCCAGTTATTTAAAAAGGCGAGGAACTAATTCCTAATTGATACGCATCAATTGAGATGTGATTAAACCCATGAAAGAGAGTCAATGCCCCCTAGAGTGGATAGTATCTCGACATAGAGGAAGGAATTCCCTGATTCATGTGTGCAGATAGTGTGGTTTTGGTGATCATGTGGTGTCTATTTCAGTTAGTTGGGCATAGTATATGTTAGAGGAGGTTTTCCTTTTAGTTAAGATTTCACTCCACAATTCTAAAAATAATGGGTTGTTTATCCTTGAGAGGTATCTTATGTGGTGTTTGTTCAGACCCCTATTTATTCTAGATCTAGTTTTGAATTCTTGAGGGAGAAAATCGTGTGAGATGTATCTAATTTAATAAACCAGACCTCTCTGTTCCATTATTTTTTCAAAATCCAGTTTTTGGGGTGTTCTGGGAGGCAACGATAGCTCATTTAAAGATAATCAGACTTATTACTACGACGAGGTTTGTTACCATAGTAATAAATAAGGGGCGGGGAAGATGATGATGATGATTGTGTTGTTTTATCTGTTATCTTTGATCCTTGTTGTGAATTGTGTTGGTTTAATTCCTTATGAAAATCATGGTCATTGTTTTTCTTTTATGGCACATGAGTGATACTAAAAACGTTTTGTTAATATTATGTTGAACAGTTATGAACACTAAAACTTGATTAATCACATATATCCAGTTAATTAAATGGATTCCCTAATATCAACCGTCTTTTGTGATAACCTCCAATTTATCAAAGTGGAATTATAGAATGAGTGTGTTTAATCTTAATACACCCTGACTTGTTTGGTGTGGTTGTGTGTTGTTTTTGGAATTTTTCTATTTTATGTGGATTGCGTTGTGCTGCGGTTGAAAGTGTAGTAGTGGGTATATGGATGGATAGGGGGTTGTTTCTATGGGTGTGGTGTGGCATGTTTGTATAGCAGGGTTCTGATTTTGGTGGAGAGGGAGTGTGGCTGTGTGTATGAGTTGGTGTAATGGAATCTCAGATGGAGAGTTTGATTGATTATGGAATGGATAAACTTGTTGAATAGTGGGTCTGCTTCTAGGTTGTGTTTTTATTATTGAGAATGGTTTGTTTGTGCAACGGGACTGTAACTTGGTTGAGTTTGTTTTTCTTGATATGGTTCTTTTCTTGTAGTGGAGCTACCAAGGATGGTTTGGGAGCGATAATTTTTAAGAAGGATAATGTTACCTTGCATGGGACATTCATCCAGGGTTTCCAGAGACTTTTGTGAAGTGTGTGTGGGTTATGATGTTACTTGTGGTGTGTTGTTTCTGGTATTTTCCCAGGTAGGTATGGAATAAATAAATAAATTAATTGTTTAATACATATTGATAATTGGTTAAATTATTTGGTTGTGGTTATGAATTATGTCTGTAGCCCGTTGTGTGGTTACGAATTATAGTTGGCAGCAAGGGAAATTTTGTGTGGGATGGTTTTTTGTTTGAGAACCCATATGTTGGGATGAGTGTTTGGTACCTATATATATAATTATAGATCCTTCCGATTTATATGTTCACCCCATAATAGTTGATCACTATGTGCTAAACACCCCCATTTCATTGGGGAGGAGACTTTTCTATCATCCAAGTGGGTGGACGGATGTATAGTTATTGAAGCTCCTCTTCTCCCTCTTCTAGGAATTGGTAGCCCATCAATCTTTGGAAGGTTTTGGTTTAGTTTTTAGGCCCATGTGTCTGCGGGTGAGGTGTGTTTTCCCATGTGTCTTAGCGATGTGATGTGTTGTGATTTCCAAGGTGTCTTCGGGAAGAGTTTGTGGTTTTGTGACCTAGGTGTCTATGGGCATGATGTGATATGGTTGTGGCCTAGGTGTTTGTAGGGGGGATGTGGTGTGTGGGCCAGGTGTGTGTGGGAAGGTTGTAGTAGTGGGGCTTATATAAGATCATGGTAGCGTCAGGACATTCACTATTTGGGATGATTAATTAACCAGTGGAAAGTGGTGTGGGTACCCTATTATTGATGTCCCCATTATATTAATTTACACGACTTATGTTATTTGGTGAGTATACCTTAGTGATATTTTGGATGGACAGTATACCTTGTTTTGTGATTTTGGGTTTTTCTATTTTCTCATAGGGGAATTAGTATGCTTCTCCACTTATACCTGAGAGACATTGGTTTTCCCTACTATGTATACTTGTATGCTCAACCTATATATATAAAACTATTCTCATGTTTCTATGAGGACTACGGGGACCATGCTAGGCATCACTAGCTTAGGCATCTGGATAGTTGTTGTGTCACTGTTTATCTTTGTTCTTTTGGTAATTCTTTTGGAGTTTCTCATTGTATTTTTATATGTTTTACTTTAAATAAGAATGTGGTATGGATTTTGGATTATTTTATATGTATGTATTGGAGTTATTTTGAGGTTGAGACATCTTATCTCTTGATATTGGTTACTATAAAAAGGGTAATGCGTTATATTTTTCAAGATTTGTATACCCTTGATGCTGGTTGCCACCCTGGGGCCTTTTGGAGGTATAACTCATGGGTGATTATCTCTTTTTCATCTTGAAGAAGGAAGGTCACAACCATTTTCCATCCCTTCCCTCATCTTTATGAAAGAGGGTAATGACAATCTGGTTTCCCCATCTTCCATAGTGGATCAAGACTATTGACGTGATTCCCATCATTGTCTCACGATATATAAATATTTAACTAATGCATTATTGGGGGATTTATGTCCCACCCATAAATTAATGAAATCATAAATACATGTGCGAGAAGATAATAAAACATGTATCATATCATAACCCATAAAAGGATATGGGTTTCATAAACATCATATCATAACCCATGGAATTAAATGGGTATCATAAAACTTTTATCATAAAATTACCCATGTGAAAGAGATAGGTCTAAAAATTATTTCATCAAAGTATTAACTAGGAAAAGAATTGGGAATCAAATGAATATAACCTATGGGAGATAAAATAGTGCCATAAACGTTGTTCCATCGAAAAATAAACCATTCAAGAATGAATATGAAAGGTATTATTGGATTATATCCCCAATGAAGCATAAACTATAACCAAGTACATCATATTATATGTATAAGGATTTTGAAATATCACATAGTACATTTCTTAAGTAAAATATCATTTCTTTTAAAATACCTTTCACAAAACCATTTCAAAAATCCTTTTATTATAAACCAATATTTATAATTTAATTAAAAAAATTACGTTAGAAAAATATATTTTCTACTTTTAAAAATTATATTTAAATCATAAATAATTTTGAAAAAAAATTTCCTTGAAAAATAATTTTTAAAACTTATAAAGTAAGCTTAAAATAATTTTGAAAACCTTTTCATTGAAAATTTCATTGAATATTTATATAGGAAGCATGAAAAAATTTTGTAAACCATTTTCATTGAAAACTTATAAAAGAAACATGAAAAGTTTTTGAAAAAAAATTCCTTGAAAAATTAGAAATTATTATTTAATACATTTAAGATAGTTTTTAAACATATATATTTTTTGAAAAACTTTTTTTTAAAACATGTTTTTTAAAGAATACATATTTTCAACCGAAAGGAGAAATAAAGTCATATTCTATTAAAAACACTTCTCTTAATTATCTTAAGTAACAACGAGTGAAAAAATGGAACAGGTACACAATGATATCATGAATATAGAGAGCATAATAAAATTCATTAATTTTATTGAGATACGGATCATAATATTTCATCAATGTAAGACTAATCATAAATTATCCTGATAAACGATGAGATTGTAGTAATAAACTATTACCATTTTGGTAAATTTGACACATAATACCCATGATAGAATAAAATTTCAAAATGATTAAAATATAAATAAATAAATGATATTCAAGATATAAAATTTTAAAGGGTAGTATATACACGTCATAGAAAAATACAGGTGGATATCATGGCATGTATCCCAATGAAGGAAAATTGAGACAAATATTACTTTACCAATTTGAAAACTTTTGAACCATAAACCCCTTGAAAGAATGATCAAAAAGTGGATATGTAAAAAATCATAAATTTAAGTATAAGAATAATTGAAAAAATTCCTGGTGATTTTATATATAATACAAAATAAACCAATGGTGAATAAGCCACAAGTCTCACATAAATAAAATACGATGAGAAAACCCTTATCTAAAGTCCTGATTTTCTTTGAGCATGTTCAAACCTCATGTATAATAAATTTATGTTTATTATAAATATACCGTAGAACCATATTATTATATCTAATACCGTATATAATTATATTTTGACTTTATATTACCTTTTTATTAACAATTCCATGTCAACGTTACATTTTGTGTAATATCCACATTGTTTTTCTTATATGTTTTGACTTACTATTCTTGATCCTCTTACATAGATGATGATTTACTTATTTAAAGAATGTAAAACATGATTTATATATCATAAATATTAATTATATAAACATTTATAGTAATATATAAATTATATATATATGAAATGGAATACATGGTTCATGAATATGGTAGGGAATACGTACGCTTGGACGCTGTATACGTTTTCTTATTATACTGAATGTAATTAATTAATTTATCTATATGTATATATATAAATATAAATATTTAATATTATTAAATTATAATTATTATTTCATATATATATCATATAATTTTATAAACCCACCCTTAATATATTCAATGTAGAGTTTGAATGAATCACATCGTTTTGAGCAGGCGGTAGTCCACACATCCACAAATGAAGTTATCGTATTTAAAAAAATAGAATTCAAGAAGGTATGTTTTACATAATAACCCCATATGAATAAAGAAATCATATATATCATATATATCATACAAAAATACAGTTTTAATCATAATTACCAACCATTATAGGTATTAAAGGAAAAACAAACAGCATCATTTCATGAGAGAGTAGTTCGCCGTAAACAAGAATGGTAAGTTCGTTACCCATTAAATGGAAGTGTGTGTAGTTTTAGGTTGAAAACCTATAATAAAAACATATAATTATATTTTTGATACAGAGGATATTATATAATCATGAAATAATAATATTTTATGGGGTGTATAATGAAAATAAAACAAAATATCTTGAGGAAGGATGTTACATTTTCTTTGGGTAACCGCACTTGGTTTTCACCAAAGGGATTTCATGGTGGAATTTATTCCCCAAGAGAGGATTATAAGACCTAGAGAGGGATTTATAGAGATTATTTGAGCATTTTTTGGATGAGATAAAGGGTGTGAGAGGTTTACATAATTTAGTGGGGTGAGTTTCTTTTTATAGTGGAGGAGGAGTGAAATTCTTGTAAATTTTTGATAAGGGAATTCCAACCAAGTTTTTCCTATGAAAATTGGATATAATAATGATACAAAACTGATACAAGGTATTATATCATATATATATGTTCATATGGTGGATTTTTTACAAGTTTATAACTCATTTGGTCACTTAAGTGTATGGTTTAGTCCCTTATTAAGCTAATTTTCCCTTTTACCGTTGTAATTAAGTTTAGTTAATTTCAATAATACAATTGGTAAAAAACTGAGTTTATCTTATAATAAATTATAAATTATGATGGTTCCATATATTTAACTAAATTGGACAAATTAAAATCATATAATTTTCATAAATGAATTCAAATTTAATCCCCTATACAGGATGACAAAACAAGTTTTTAAAGTAAAAATGTTCCAAAGTTTGTTATGTTTTTTATATCCAATTTCAAAGTGAAATTAATTCCAATGTACTAAATTGGAATAATTGATGTATAATTGACCTAATTTAACTTTAAAACCAATTAAAAAACCTAATTTAACGTTAAAAATAAATTATTAGAAAATGTAGTTTTGAATTAAAATTCTGTACTATTCACTATTCATCAAAAAATAAAAAATCATAGAAAAATACCTAAAATTCACCCTAATATAATTATTATGTTACTATTTAAAAATTTAATTTTTTTTTCAAATAATAATTATAAAAGTGTCAAAATTTTGATTTAAAATGGGTTCTCCATTAAAAGGCTGTAAAATTACCTTAGAGAAAAATACATCATTTATTTATTAAATTGAAGTTATTATCATCTTATAACTATAAAATCCATTTGATGAGTATCAAAAATAATTTATTGAATATATAACATATATATTTCATTAATTTCATTAGATAATTGTAGTTAATTTAATTTTTTAAGATAACATGACTTTGGGAGCCTAAAATTACTTCCTCAATGTTCAATCGATTTATAATTTCATTTATAATTAATCAGTAAACAATGAATTCATATTATATTTTTATAGACCATATATTTTTATAAGTTAGTCAATAGTATTCAAAAAATCTAATTTAATTTCTTTATTATACCCTACTATACTAAATAATTAATTTTTATTTATATATTGTTGTTCAGTAAAACTTGGTCTCGTATGTAACAAAAGTCATCAAATAAAGTCATTGTTGCGTGCTACATCAGATAAATTATTGTTGAGTGAATTAAAAGAATATATTTTTAATGTATTAAATATATTTTAATGTCTCAGGATGTTATATTCCTTTTTATGTTAGGTTTTTCATGTAAAACAGACTGTTTTCCATGTTGTCTGAAATGAAAAATATAAAAAAGATTAAATTAATTCAAAAAAACAATTCAAAAAATATCAGGGTGTTACATATGATATTATGAATTTTTTATTATATTTTGGTACAAATAAATATGGTGTTACTTGTTATATGGGTGGGACATGTATCTCCCTCCAATGTATTGAGTAAAATTTTATGTCACATGAGATAACAATGGGAAACCAGTCGACGAGCTTGATTCAATATGGAAAACAGGTGAGTCCTAACCTACCATGGGAAATAGTTGTATCCTGATCTATAATGGGAAATATGTGGTGTGTTTTGATCCACTTTTATGATAGTATTGGAAGTTAAACTTGAATTATTAAATGACTCTACGTACTTATGATGGTGGAACACTTTTATGTAATGAACTTATGGTTTATGATTGATTTATGATAATTTTTTTCAATCTTTTGGACCATTGTTTTTAAAATCATAAACTTTTATGCCTAAATTCATGTTTATAATCTATGAAAGGATGGGTATTAATTTCCTAAGTTATGTTCATGTTGGTTTACACTTATGATTATCACATTATTTCATATGATCATAAATTGATATATTCTGTGTTTACCCTTACCGAGCATCCAAGATAATCCTTTTTTATGTTTCCTTCCCATAGTTATAATGAAAGGTATTATTTATGATATATCTTATAAGGGTTATAGTTATGAATAACTTAGTGGGAGATGAAGAAACAAACTTATGTTCTAGTTGTTTACGCATCCAAGTTTCCAAAGGCACTATACCTAAATAATTTCAACATTGATATTTATGTAATGTTATGAATATTCATCTATTAAGATGTAATATTTATTTAAGATATTTTTGGATATTTAATGGTATAGGTTATTTATACCTACCAATACCAAGGATTTCATATAACCATTGGTTTATGGATAAGCAATACCAATTGGTATTTAAAACCATTAGTATATGCAACCTATACCGAAGGTTTTCCAAACCATTGATATAGATCATAATTCTAGTGGTGACTTTTATAGCATATCAATATCATAAAATCTTATTGAAAACTAATAAAACATTGAAAATAATTTAGTAATTTTTTTATTATATGTGTTCGGTTCATTATTCTAAAAATAAGAGTTTATTATTTAAACTATTCCATTGATGGGTAGTGGAATATTGGTTCCTCATATTTTAACAAATATCATAGATAAAATATTTTATCATATATAAAACGTTTTTTACTTCATTCCTTTTAAAAACATGTCATATAATATCAGGAATCATAAACCATGATTGTTAAGACCACCATCACATTTTATCCAACACATATAATTATTAAAAAACCAATTGTCTTATCATGTAACATAAATAAGATCGGAAGAAATATCCTTTATCTAGATCTATTTATATTTTAAATATTCCTTTACATTCAAAATATTTATAATACCAACCTTTTATAATATATATGAATGAAATCTATAGGCGCCTAGAGTAATTTCCTTGATTTTTTAACTCCTTTATATTTATAAAATTAATAAATATACATTTGGTATCGTATATCATTCAATGTGAAATTGGGGGATTGCCTGAGTGACAATGGCTCTCCTTAACCTAGCATCAGATCTAGGTTCAAATTGTTGTGGGATCAAATTTCCATTGGAAGGTGGTGATGCAGGTATGATGTGAGCATGCGATGATGCAAGCATGAGGAAGACATATAGTGAAGCATGCATGATTTAGACATGACGCTACAATGGGACTTTGTGTTAGTTTTTGGACCTTTTGGGCCATGTAATGAGATTCATTGCCATTGGGTATTTTTTGCCTATACTAAATAAATAAGTATTAATGGATGGGATACCCTTTTAGGGGGAGGGCTATGAACTACCTTTCCAACCTGTGTGTGAGGTGTGTGTGCGTGTTTAATATAATTATACCCACAATAATCTAATATATATAACCTTCAATGTCAATGAATTTGACTTCTAAAACATAAATACCTAAAATGGAAACTCTATAGAGTTTCTTAAACCCATTTAGGTACCTTGGAAAATTCCTTCATATGGAAAAATTTTCCCCTCCTCGATACCACCTTTAGGTTTTAATAACATCGACTCATTATAGGAAGATTAAATATTGGACCATATAAAAAAAATTTCTCCTTCCAATTTGAAATTATAGCCCCTGATGTTGTCAATACATCATCTAAGCATATAAATATCATGTCTAATTCATCTATCCTCGATAATTTTGGAAAATCAGGTAAATTACTTCTTGAGATCATTTATAAGTTTAGAACTTGTAACGACCCGAAATTAGACTTTTAAAAAGTAATGTTATTTTTAATAACTTTTGTTAAATGAAACACCTAACTATAAAAAACCACAACATATTAACATAATTTTTTTAATAAATATATACTAAAACTAATACAAATATCAATTAAATATTTATAATATAAACAATTAATATTAGTTAATATTGAAAAATTTTCTTTTCAATAAAAACCATTTTTTGTATTATTTATTTTCTTTTAAGTGATAAATTTAAAATTTTTCCATTTTTAAATTTTATAAAATACAATTATTTATTTAATTCTTCACACCAAAGGATCCTGACTATTTTTTTTTGTTTTTTATGGAAAGGTTGATTTTTAGTCGAGGAATACAATTTTTGAAAAAATAATATTTTTTTTTGATTTTATCATTATGTAATATTATCCTAGAAGATTATTATTTTTAATTAAAAAATATATATTTATGGAATAGAATTCAACATGTTAAATCTATCTATGAACTTATAATCCGATTTCCAATATTTTTAAAACTAAATTAAAAGGACACTTTTATAAAAAATGGTTTTTAGTATTTTCCTTTAATTAAGTTTTTAGATGATGAAATTCTATTTTTTATTTCTTAGAAATCCTCATCTATTTATTACATTAAAATTAGTATCCGAGATAATTATATCTTATTTATAAATTTAGATATTAAAAATTTATTTTTTTAAAATTTTTTTTCTGTGATTAGGTGTGTTTATTTCAAAATTAACTTTTCAAACCTCTATAAAATTTATGTGTTAAATTAATTGTCAAATTTGAAATAAAAAGGCTCAAATTAGGTAAAAGTATTGAATCTTAGTTTTTTTCATTAATTTGAATTACGAAGGTCAATAATTAATTACCAAGGTAAAATTTAATTTATATAAAGTTTTAAAAGTAAAAAATAAAAATTCTTAAATAACATTTACTGTATTGTTATCACCTAGGAGCCACTGAAATAGTGCATTGAGCTATTTAATAACAAGGTCTCAAGCGAACCTCCCCATACATTAGAGGATTCCACCGAGAAATGAGGGTCTAAGGTGGTATAATGGGTAGACTATACCCTCATATCAGAGTGGAACAATAGATAAAAATAGAGATAACAAATATACCACAATAGAGGAAGCATAATACAACTTACAACATAGTGAAAAAAGATACCATAAATAAGCATAATAGAAATGGAAACATCCAAGCAGTAATTATAATCAATCCATAGGCTATTCATATACAAATTCATTTTATGTCATGCTGATGTAAAAAACAGAATACATGGGATATCGAATATATGAATATACAATTTTCTATAAAAAATTAAAAAACAGACCTTTATAAGAATCATGAGCATATGCTCAGTCCTATGCTCCCATGCTCATTGTTATAAGTAAAACTGATCAACCATCCATGACAGGGATCTTTCCCATATTTACACCTACAATCATAAGTTGTACTTGGATACTATGGATGAACCGATTAGAGTGTGAGATAAACTCAATAGGCCACCACCAATGTTTTCTCGAATAATCAAGTTAGTGATTATATCATAGAAGTGTGCAAGATAATAAATAATAAGAAATACTATAAAATTAAATACTAATTGACTCAGGTTCCAATAGGACACCATACATAATTTACCCTTTTCTACATAGGTTGGAATGAGTTTGATTAGTTTAACATATATAAGTAATCATATATATATATATACATATATATGTACACATGTATACGCACTCTATATATAAGGACCCCTTGTGGAATATACATGGATAGTTGGTGTTATCTTGACTTAGTCATAACTCAAGCAACAATGAATATTATAATGAGCTAAATGCTCCAATAAGGGTATAATACCTGAATCTCATATGAGTGTGATATTTCATGATCATAGTCTGATATTTTGGGGTGAGTCATCGTGACCAACACCCGAAAAGGTGGGATGAGTTTCCATGCCCAACACATGATGCTAGGGAACATGTAATGTCATGGATACTTTCCAAATTAAAGTAAATATTGTAAGGCTTCATACCCATCATCCAATGTAAGGGAGTATGAAAAATCATTCTCAACAAAACCCTTAACCATTCTCTACTAACCAATATCTATAGTCTAATAATAATAATCTTAAGGAATTTTCATTTGAATAATTTATTTCCATATAACTATGGAATCATAATTTATAGAATTTATATAGATAAATTTATCACATGTGGCAGGGAATTTCTACTACCATCAATTAAATTCAATTAATCATTATAATTTTTATCGAAAGAATAATCAATTTCAAGGACAATAAAAACTACTTAGATGGTGTTTGGGTCAAATAAAAATTTAACTCGAAGTGGGTAATTTATTCCACACACATAAAGGGGTGGTTTCCAATAGGTATGAAACCTCTAATAATTTAATATCGATCTATGAGAGTTTCATAACATGGTGAAATTAATTAAATTGTTAAATCACATTTTAAGAAAATATGAGGGAATTTTAGGAATGAAACACAATAGAAAAATGATAAACAAACAACTAAAATATTATAAAAAAAATTGCTAGAACACCTACCCTAAGCCTATAAAACTCTCCTCATCTAGTGTCGACCCCTAAATTAAGATATAATGGGATAAATTATAAGAATATGCAAAAACACTGAAAATAGGGAATATGAGATTTCACCAAATAGTGCAAGAGATGAGAAGATAAACAAAGAATGAATGTAAGAGGATTATAGAGCATACAGAAAGGAATCCAATGAATCAGATGATGAAGAGAACAATTCTTAAGGGGAATATATCTAAAAAAACATAGATTAAGTGTGGAGGGGGGATCTCTCGTGTGGATCCTACTGTATGTGGGAGTAAAAAATTAGGCCTCAATCCAAAATAAGAGACCCTAACTCCTTAAAAAACAATCCTAGGAATTTATATGGAGTGTAAGCCTTACATTCCAAATAAATATTGAGTTTTTTCAATGTAGGGGAAAATTATTCCTGACATGTCAGGGGGGTCTATCCAGCCCAAATACATGTCATGTATTTGAATACATGTTATGTATTAATTACTCATTGTGTATTTCCTCTATATCTAGACTCCTGATCTCTCACTTTACACCCTTGCAGAAGCAAAAAAAATATCTTAAGAAACTATTCCTCTTGGTCTAAGTCAAAAATAAAATTCAATGAGGGTTTGACCGAATTTAAAAGGATTTATACCTCTATGAAAAGCCTAGTCATTACAACCTACCCTCATTAAAGAAATTTGTCCCTGAGTTAGCATTTTGACGGTAGTAAAACATTGTTTTAGAAAACTTTTGGCCACTATGCATGTAAATCAAATTCCTGCTCATATGTCTCATCATAAACTCCACCATGCATCCATAACATATGGAGTAGAAGAATTAACCTACCTCAGAGAACCTTCAGGCCCCAATCAATGATACAAATCAGATTCTCTGAAAATAATGAATCTACCTCCAACTCAATATCCTCATCATCAAATGAATGTGACATGGTAGAATGATAATAGTGAATATGAAATACATTTAAGACATCATGAATTTGCCGATATCTTTGAGGAAACCACAACCGATAATATTTTGGCCCAAATTTCTCCATGATCTCAAAAGATATAGAATATTGAGTTGATATCTATCCCTATACCCAACTTTTTTAATGACCAAATCTTAGAGAAACCCAAAAGAATACATGATTCCCAACCTCTAACTCAAGAAGATATCTATGATGGTTTGAATATGACTACTCCAGGGATTGTGAGATCAACATGCGATTCTTGACTAGCTGGACTTACTTTGAAGTCTCCTGAATAATATGGTTTCTAAGAAAAGCTACCTCCCCACTTTTAACTAGAACATAGGTTATTGGAATATCCTATGATATTAGTTATCATAATGATACATCTATAAAGTATCTTGAAATATATTATTATATGTGAACTCCACTATTGGCATGTGTTTCTCCCAAGATCTCATGAAGTTAAAATACTTAAACAAAGCATGTCCTCTAAAACGTGAATCGTACACTCTATTTATTTTTCAGTCTGAGGGTGATTGGACATTCTTAGAATCACCTGTGTACCAAAGTAATTCTAAAACCCTTTCCAAAATTGTGTGATAAAATGAGCATCCCTATCAGATACAATAGAACACGGAGCTCCATGAAGGTGTAAGAGCTATTTAATGTATGACCTCCATAGCTCGTCGACTTAGAAGGTCTCTTAAATAGGTATGATGTTTGATGCCTTCATACAATGGTAAAAAAATACCCAAACTATATTTTTTACTCGATATGATCTAGGAAATCCTATTATGAAATCCATGGAGACATTATCCCATTTCCACTTAGGAATAGACAACAGTTGTAAGAGTCCTTTCAGTCAATGATGCTCTCCCTTCACCTACTGAAAGGTGGAACACCATGTGAAAAAACTAGATATCTCCTATTTCATAATAGGAAACCAATATTGGTGATGTAAGTGTCCATAAGATTTGGTGAGACCGAGCTATACTACCCAAGTTGAGGCATGATATTCCCACATTAGTTACCCTTGGAAGTCTACTAGAACCCAGAAACACCCATGTATTCTTAATATCTCATCCTCATCCATGGTCCAACCAAGATATGGGTCCTTATATGAGATTATTTCCCTCAATATTAGGCCATTAGAATATGAAAGTTTCCTTATACTTACCCATTACAGAAGGGTAGAGGCCATTTCTAAAGTTGAGAGGGAAATTTTACCACAACACTCTTAAACCTCAACATGCATATATGAAAACAAGTCCATGATCTACCACTCACCATTGGACATTTGAACCAAATGTGTTTGAGTATTCTGGATCAGAGCATCAGCTAATACATTATTCATTCTAGGTGTATATGCATTCTCAAAATTAAATGGATGCATGTATTGAACCCATCCGTGTTGCA
Organism: Viscum album; assembly: GCA_963277665.1. Lineage (NCBI taxonomy): Eukaryota > Viridiplantae > Streptophyta > Magnoliopsida > Santalales > Viscaceae > Viscum > Viscum album. The sequence goes on from OY728161.1 coordinate 1,558,155,471, forward strand.
TGAGATTTAGAACACACTATGTAAATATGTTCTTGAGGTTTTTGTGGCCAGTGAATACCAAAGATTATCCCCTAGGAAATAATTCCTTCAAAAACTTAACGCTTTCAAAAATGCATATAACTTGAGGTCTTGAGTTGGGTAGTTCCTCTCATGCGACCTCAACTAATGAGACATGTACATAATGACTCAATCACCCTGCATCAGAACTACTCCAAGCCAAATACCTGATACATCATAATAATCTTTATAGCTCCTACATATCTCTAGAAAAATTTGAATCGTCACTAAAATTAACCCTTATTTAAACTCTTGAGAGGATATTTTACAATATTCTAACAATATTAATTTCACACCCCTCTTAGTCAAACTTGTAAGAGGTGCTTCAAAGTGTGAGAAATCTTGGATGAAGTGTTTTAATACCTAGGTTTCCCCAAGAAACTTCATATATCAAAGCCATTATTTTCCTTCTCCTAGGTAACTAAAAAACTCATATTCTCTAGGTCTACTGATACTACCATCAATGAGATGATATGACCCTAGAAGTGGAATTTATTGATCCAAAAGTGTCATTTGGTGATATTTGTGTAAAGTTAGTGCTCAGACAGTGTATTTAACATGATCTCAAGATTTTTAGCATGGTTGTTTCAAGTGAAAGAATAAACCAAGTTGTATTCTATATTACTACCTTGAATAAATCTAGATACGGATGGGAAACATAATTCATTAGAGCCAGGAAAACACGTGGCTTTTTTGTGAGACCGAAAAAAATCACTAGATACTGATAAAGACCATACATGATCTAGAAATTGGTATGAAGTGTGTATGATGCCCTAATATAAACCTAATGATATCCAAAACTCAAATAAATCTTTGAAAATACCCTCTCTCCTTAGATCCTTTTAAATATTTCATCTATTAAATGTAGTTGGACCCAGTTCTTTATCATGATCTAGTTCACCATCGGTAATCCATGAAATGCCTGAGGGTATCATCTACCTTATTAGAAAAAATGACCAATGAACCCCATTATGAGGTACTAGGACAGATAAAACCCTTAGCCTCAAAGTATTCCAACTACTTCTTAAGCCTCGAGATCTCTATAGGTTCCATCCCTTTAGGAGGATTGGACATCAGTTCCATTCCTGAAAAAATCACTATGGATAATTAAAACTCTCTAATTGGATTTAGCCTAGAAACTTCATCATGGAAGACATCCTAAAAATGATCTACCAATGGAGGGAAAACAACACGTCATAACCCCTAATCATCAAAGAAAATAGTAACAATCTGATCGGTCACTCTAGTCATCCCCTGATTCTTATGTTCATCTCAAGATTCATTGACATACCATTTCCTTTGTGAACATGTCTACTTCCCTATGATGATGTAAAAATCCCCCTCCGATGAGAAAAATTATTATGGAATAGGGAATCATGAAATTTATCCTAATAATTTTTTCAAACCCTATTATGTCTAGGATGAAAATATTGCACTTGAAAAGACATCCACGTATCTTAATCGGACAATCATTACTTCAGTGAACAATCTCTAATCAGACACTGAATGAGGTATCGAATATCATCAAAGTAGAAAATTATTCTATATCGAGGACCAAACTCTCTACAATTTCCATAGATATTAATTTTTCTGATTCACCTGTGTCAAATAAAGTAGACACTAGAGTAGAGGATACTAGAATAGTACATCATACAGTAGAAGGTTTGACACTATGAACCTCCAACACAGGGTTCACTATATGCAACTGACCTATATTTTGGACATGAGTCATAACCTGACCCCATTGAGTAGTCCAACACTTCTAGTTTTATGAATAATGAGTTTGAAACTCTACCCTGACAACCTCCTCTTCCTAATCAACCTATGGTATTCCAAATGCATACCTGGAGAGATACTACTGGTCTTGATCTTGAGTGTGGAGTTGATGTAGACCCTATCTCACTAGGTACTAGTGGAAAAGTAACATAGAAGCACTGGATATGCCCAATCCTACTATAACCTATACACTCAACTAGATCTCACATATACAGGGGTTTTATGTGTCATGGGTTATCACAATGGTGACATATAAGGAAGCTTTCAGTATGTGTTTCCTAACTACTACTACCCCCATGAGTAACCTTGGAACACCACTTCATTCTGTTATAAGAACCACTACCTCGTCTGGATGCCAAACCACCCTAGTTCCCATTATCATCTTTCCTAAAATTCCATAAGTAATTAGGTCATGGTTTTTTATCTTAAAAATAATGGTAAACTAGAAAACATTTATCCATGATTGGTTGTCATATACCATCCCATCATCAAATTGTCTCACACTCATGAGCTTATCACCCACTAGAGTTAGTATGAATCAAGGAAGCTTAATAAAGTGAGAATAGCACTCCATTACATATTTGTCTCCCTACTAAATTATTTTGAACTCTCTAGCATAGTCATATCTCAATGTATATGGGACAAATTAATCATTGAAGACCATCAAGAAATTCCTCCTAATCATAACTTTATTCTAGTCTTCATGGGTAATGAAAACCCATCATCTCTTCGAAGAACTGCTTAACATGTTGGCATTGATCTTAAACCTCATCTCTAGAGGAATATTCATATGTTAAAATATAGAAATCATGAATTATATCCATGACTCAGCAGCCTGGGGAACTCCCTCCCCTGAAAAGGTGGGAGGATTCTACTTCTTAAAATCTCAATTCAACTATGCCCTATTTGAGGAAGGTTGATAAACTACTTACATAGATTGCGTCATATGGTGGAAACCCTCTAGAAACTAGGTTTAAGTTCCAAAAATCAAGAATAGAAGATGGTTCCTTTAGTGGTACTACTGGAGGTAACACCGATGGATCAGGGACCCCCTGATCCAGTGCTTGGTCATCACCACCTTCCTAGTATATGACTTGAGGCCGTCATGGTGGCCTGATTTTAACAATACAAATTCAGACCTCCAAAAAGAACATAATAGTTGAAAATATTACAAAAAATAATTAGGATGGGTATATATCCTCCCTATGGAAAACATTGTACCTCTCTACCTGCTTCTAAATCCAAGTATAGAAGATAAAGGAAGATCATAAAAGGATATAATAATGTAAGAGACACTCCAAATACCAACTATAAAGGCCTAGTTGGGATCTTGGTATCATATAACATAAGATAGGATCTGATATATAGAGTTTGAATTACAAGGTATAGAGGAAAACACCCTTCACTTTAAAATTAGAATCCCCATTTATTAGTCACCATTTCATTTAAAAGTTCTAATTTTATTTTACCTCATACTAATTTATATGTCTATATATATATATATAACACCGTCGAATTATATTCTTCACCATTCATAATTTATAAAATTCATACCTATTATAAATTATATTTGGCATGTCATTTAACTATATCCTAACCTTTACATCAAGTATTAGGATGTAACAGGTCATATGAAAGGATTAGATTACATGAATAACCTTTTAGTATTTATAAATACAATTTCCTCATAAATTACCATTGGTATCCAGGTAATCCAATCAACTAACATTATTTTGGTCCATTAAACTAGTTCATCCAGAACACATAATATGTAATAACTCTCTAATTAAGGTATCATCATCAATCTATGTGGGAAGAATAGTTTATATTGAGGTAGACACTTTAATAAATCCTATTATCATATCCTCGTAATAATCATTAGCACATTTCCATATAAAATAATCTAGGAACTAATAATATGTAGAAGGAAATGCATGTAAAATGTAAACACAGATGGGAAAAATGCATGGAATATCATTCCTAAAGTTCCAATGATGATTCTTGAGGTAATACCTCATTGTCATACCAGAACAATGGGAAAATATATAACAATAATAATAACAATATCAATAACATCACAAAACATGAGTGCCCCTACATTGAAATCAATAAAACTTTAACAGAAAATAATCAGAACAATAATATCCCCTCCTAGGAAATTTAGGTTTCCCATATATGTGGTTTATCTACTCTCAAAAATAGGATCATTACCAAATGTTGATACATCCTAGTCTCCTGTGTAATACCCAAATAGTATGACAAATAGAAAAATAAACTATCTCTGATACCACTTTGTAACGTCTCGATCCAGGAGCCACTAAAATGGTTCCTCGATCTGGTGGGTCACATGGATTTAGGAACACCTATGAATACTCCAAAGGCTACCAACTAGTAGTGAGGGTCTTAAGTGGTACATTGGGGAGACTATACCCTCATATCAAAGTTACAAAATAGATATAAAATGATATTATTAACAAAATTAAATAGAGGAATGACAATAAGATTGAAAAAATATTGGAAACAGATACCATAAATAAGTATAATAAAAAAGAAAACATCCAAGTCGTAATAATAATCATGAAATAGGATGAGTCATATAAAAATGATTTCATAGAAGACTGTTTTAAAAAAAGGGGATCTAGGGGATACAGAGTACATGCATATCCAAAATGATATACAAAAAGTAAAAAGGGATAAAAACACTACTCCGCTAGTATAATGAGTATATAATCAATAATTTTTCTCCCATGCTCCATTCTATAATTAAATAGATCAAGAATCCTTGATAGGGGTTTTCCCATATCCACACCTACAATCATAAGGCCTACTCGGGTACCAAGGGTGGCCCAATTAGGGTTTGAGATAAACTTAGTAGTCTACCTCCAATGGTTTCTAGAATAATCTAGTAAGTGTGTATAAAATATTAGTGTGTAATATAATGAATAATAAACAATTCTTGAATGCAAATGCCAGTCAGATTGGGTTCTGGTAGGACACTTAGCAGACATTACTTACTTAAGCATAGGCCAAAATGAGTCTGATTAGTTTACCGTATATAAGTAATTATATATATATATATATATATATAATATTTATACATGTATATAAACTCGTTATATAAGGAAATTTTGAGTCATATACATGGATTTTGGTTTCTAGCTAGACTCACGTGTAACTCATGCATCCATAATTAGTCTAACAAGATAAAATCTCTAGCTACGGTACAAGACTTGAATATCATATGAGTGGGAGACATCATGATCATCACTTGAGATGATGGGGTGAGTAATCATGAGCAATAACCTAAAAGGTGGGGCGATTCACCATGTACAACACCCAATTATAGGGAATGTGGACCATAATTCCCATTTCCAAAATAAAAGTAAACATCATGAGACTTCATTCCCATCACCCTACATAGGGGATCATGAAATGACATACTCAATAGCTCTGTTAACCATTTTCCACTAACCAATATCAATGGTCTAAAAATAATAATCATTATTCGTTTCCATTAAAATCAATTATTTCCATTTAACCATGGGATCACACTTTAGGGAATTCGTATTGATAAATATATCACATGTGGCATGACCTTTCCACCCACTTCCATAAAATTTATTTAATCTTTTTAATTTTTATAGAATGATAATTCCATTTCAAGGTCATGATAGGCCACTTAGACGGTGGTTGGGTTGATTAAAAATTTAATTGAAAGAGTAAAATTTATTTTAAAAACACAAATTGGTGGAATCCAAGAGGTAGGAAACCTCAAATAATTTAATACGGGTCTATTGGATTTCTATAACAAGGTGAAATTATTTAGAGAGGTAATTTTATTAATGAAAATGTGGGAATTTATGGTGTGTTATACAATGTAAAAATTCTATAAACATCTAAAGTTTTATTGAAAATTACTAGACCACCTACCTTAATATTGTAACACTCTCTTCATCCATTATCGACCCTTGAATAGAGATAAAATGGGGGAAATTAGATGAATAGATGAAAACCCTAAAAAATAGGGATATTATCTCACACCAAGATAGTGAAACATTTGGGAAGATAATTTAATAATGAAATAAATAGAGTTATAGACCATACCAAGAGGAATCCAACACATCTGATAGTGAATAGTTTGAGATTTGATGGAGGATATCTAGACAAACCTAGCTTAGTAATGGAGGGGGGCTCTCTCGAGCATCTCTTGCTATGTGTGGGAGAAAACAAATAAGTCAACTATCTAAAATAAGTGGATCTAGATTCATTTAAAATAAATTTTCTTAGGTAGTTACTCATTCTATATTATTTATATGTTGTGTAAAGGTAAATGTTTTCCCCTCCAGGGGAAACCCATTCTCAAAATGTGGATGGGGTCTGGCCAGCTCCAATAAAAATCAATTAATGAAAACACCTCATGAATATCCTCTGTATCCTAACTCTATACACCATTCTTATTTCCCTTATAGAATAAAATAGTCCAAATTAAGGCCTTAATCCCTAGGGTCAATGTAAAAAAGAAAACTCAATGAGGGTTTGAACGAATTTAAATAGATTCATAACTCTATGAAAATACGAGTTGTTAAACTTAACTTGTATAAAAATTAGTGGATGAATGTAGATACAATATTATGTTTTCCCACATATCCTATTTGTTCACTTTTGAGCCATTTACCCTTGAATAGTATCATGTCATTATTAAAAAATGATGTGTGTTTCCAAAAGTAACATTTTATTCTCTTATAAAAGGATAAAACTTCCACCATTTCATGTTACACTTCACCTTATAATTACACATTAAAAATATAAAATTTTCCTTCTCTTAGAATCCTCTCCGACCTACATAATCTTTTGGTAACCTAATTTGTTTTATTAACTCCTTCATATCCAAAGAGTTTTCAAAGAGAAAACTCATGTTTCCAAAGAGAAAACTCAAGTTTCCAATTGGATTATTGCCTTATCTTAGTCTTTAATTTTATTATACTCCTTCCTAAAATTAATTATAAACATGTTAATATAATTGAATTAGAATCATTATTATACTTAAAATTCTTTATTTTAATTTGATGAAAAATATTCAATCATTTACATCTAATAAAAAAATAATATCAATCATGGAAACATGTGGACTACCTCCTCCATGACACAATGTGGGTTTTTCCATCACCATATCTCAGGTCTAGTACCATGGATGAATTTATTTAATAAATATGTTCTCTATGTACAAATAAAATTTTGAAACTATTATTTTTTCATATGTAATCATCCTTATAAATCATTTAGAAATGGAATCGTTAATCATGAATATGTGTGGAATACCGCCTCCATGAACTATGAGTTTCATTTATCAGAACCACAAATCTTGGATATTTATAACAATGAGTTTAATTAAGATATATTATATTTATTATATTCTCTGTATTCTTTAAATTTTTTTATTAAAATTATATAATAACATTATATTTGTGGTTTAATTATTATAACACATTATTTTTAGGTCATTTTAACCACTTACAAGAGTGATGTTGTAATTTATATGTCATTCAAGATTATGTAATGTTATACTGTAGATAAAAGTTTAATTATAATTTATTAAATATTTGAAAATGAATCCTAAATTATTATATTAATATCTATTAATGTTATTGATATATAAAATTTTAGTCATTAAAATCACAAACATGAGATTATCATTGATTTCATCACCACAAAACATTTTCAAAAAACATATTTAATGAAATCATAAATTTAGAAATTATTTAATTTTTTTCTAGTACCTAGAGTTATCTAAGAATGATGAAATTTGGGAGAATAAGGAATAGAAAAACCACCATTACAAAAATATTATAAAATGATCAAATTTTTTGACACCTGATTTTGAAAATAAATGATAACTAACAGATAAAAATGTATTAAATATTTATAAAGAAATTTTATAAAATTTTATATAAATGAATTAATTTATTAATTATCTAATTAATAAAGATATTTCTTTGGCATTTTGATTTGACTGTATTCGACTAAGTGAGAGTAAAGGTAAGGGGGTTTCATGGCTCAAATCCCTCCCTTGGGTAATAATCACTTCCATTTATCTATATACTTTTCAAGTATGATTATATATAACCTATGAAAATATTATGTTGTATTTTATCCTTTTTTATATAAATAATTTTTCACACCAAAATTGTATTTCTTTTTGAAATTATTATTTTGGGGAATTGAAATTTTGTTGAGAATAATTTCCCCTCTATTAATGAATTCTTCCTTATATGTCCAAGTTTTTACTTCACACCAATGTTCTCCTTTACCTAGTGAAAAATATATTTTTTTATATCCATTAATACTCATATTTCCCTTTATTTTGATACCATGTTTTGGATGACCTTTTAATGATATGGGCTTTCAATAAAGGCATTTTCAAATATTTCCAAGGCCTTTCCTTTCAATGATAACATATTTGTTCCATCAGTATTACATTTTGACATATGATTTTTTTTTCAAGTTCTATTTATTGGATTATTTTTAAATTAATGGTTTTTAGATGTCTCTCATTTATCATAAAAAATTGTTTTCTAAATGATTCTAAAAAACATGTATCTTTAAGATAATATTAAGAAACATTTTTTTATGAAAAATACTTTTTGTGATTTGGCTTTAATTTTAAATGGATTGTTCTACAATATTGTAATGGTTCATAAATAACATGATATATGATATTCGAAGGTGATCATGTTTTTGGTGACAAATGATCATGTTTTATATATGATACCTTTTGTAAAAGTTATGACACCCATTTTCTCCCTATAAGTTATTTATGATAAGATGAATTATTTGATTTTAAGTGGTACTCAAATGTATGGATAATGATGGGTGGAGGTTTATATCTCCATCTAATGTATTGGTTACAGTTTTTATTTCTTAATATAATGATGCATATACATACTTGTATTTTTCACTAAACTAAATGGTTGAAATACTTATATTTGTTCACAATATTAATGATTGGAGATACTAGGTTTTTTCATAATTATTTATTATGATTATTTTTGTGCCGCTAAATCTCTAAAATGTCTTATATTTTCAAACTATACTAAATTTTAATGATAATCCATTTTCTAAAGATATTTTTTTTGTAATGATTTTATGTCTGTTATATATTTCAATTCCATGCTTTTGTTGGTCTTTCTTTGTATTTATGTTCCTATAACGTTATTCTTAATGATTAATTAATTTTTTTTTCACTTATGACCTCCTGATATTTTTATCTTATATTACTCAATTACTTAGGTTTTCCCTCTAATTTCAGAACTAAACATTATGTTTAGTTAATAAGTTTTTATTATTAAGAATTTAAGCACCCCCTTATTATATTTCCATTCCCAAAGTTATGAAGATTATTATATAATATTATATGTCAAAAAGATGGTATATAGGGAAATATTTGTATATAAATGTTCCTTGGAGTTGTAAAATAAGCTATTTATGAAACTTGTCTCAATGACCCAAAACCTTTCGGTCCTGGGTTTGTGAATTTTTTTTTGTAATGTATTAATGAAACCATAAAATCAATGTATTATATATGTTTGATATCTTGGCACACCATAGTTGTTATCAAATTCAATGTTTATTTGGTTTGGGAATTATTTTAGAGTACTAGTGAGAGAACTAGGGATGGTTACAAGTAATGGATAACATCATGATTTTTCAATAAAGTAGATATTATGTAGTTTTCTTAGAAATACATCCATGTTTCGATAATGGAATGTGGATTTGTATATAAAATATAGAAACCTTGGGGTAATCCCCCTGAAAGGGTTGGTTGAGTATTGACTCGATCATCAACCCGATATTTAATGATTGGGACTAAGACTACACACCTGGGTAGAAAATCCCAAAGGATATGCTTTTTTTAATTCACATTTTCTATATGAACCATGATGATGTATTTGAATATGTTTAGGTTAGTGAACCTATAAAGTAAATTTCTATTTATAACTTAGATTTAAGCTTAGTGGTTTGTAAGTTATGATATATACATCATTTATGAGTTATTTATTCTAAAATCAGAGTTTTTCCTCAAGAAATTAATTAACTTATGTCCCTAAAAAATCTTTTATTTATATTAATGGATGAAAAATGGTGGAACGAGCTAATTATTAGTGTGAGGGACAATAAATATATTTTTCGAATGAGCTGAAAAATGGGATATGAATTGGTTTACCAAATATTATTTCAATGCTTACACAACTATTATAAGCTACAGATAATAATAAGAATCTTGTTGATTTCCCAAGCACAACGAAAATGGGATCAGATTGCTATAAAATCCTTTATGTGTTAGCATCCAGCCTAATTCAAGGGATTTTTATATCCACTTATTGTTGAGTAAAGGATTAATCTAATAGAAAATATATTTTCTACCCAATAGTGCTAAAATCATAAGATGATCATTTTGGATGTTTATCATTTAGAATATTATATTAAACAATGGGGGAGCCTCATTAAGAATATAATGGAATTGTAAGAATTAATATCTATGTAATTTGAGGAAATAGAGAAATTATTATTCATCAAGAAAATTCTCCTAACTATTTATAAAAAGATGGAGTGGGAATTCCTTGAGCTGAAAAAAATATGGATATATTGGAACATATAAAAAAACATCAAGAGGATCACAAGGTATTCCTATGGTTATATATAGTAATATAAAATTAAGATCAACCATTTATTTGGTGGATTAAAACCAAGTATTCAATGGGAATTAAAAATAAGATAATTTTGAATCTATAAAGAGATTGCTTGGTGTGTGGTAGTGGTGGATATAGAATTGGGTACTATCTTTCATTCGGGGACTAGAAAATTAATATAGAGTATCATGGAATCTACTATGATAAGAAACATATAAAAATAAGGTCCAACTTCTTATCTATCAAAAATACAGGAGGAATCACCCTTGAAACTATGTTAGGTGATATTTGAAGTGTTTTAAGTGGGGAAGGGTAGAACACATTGCCCAAAACTGTGGAAGTTATGCCAAGTGTTCAATTAACACAACCAAAGAGAAGAATGATTTGAACAATTTACCACCTAAATTTCAATTCTTCAAGTGAAAATGATTTAATCATTATGAAAATAAGATCCCCAACCCCTGACCTATAGAAGTGAATTGGCATAAATAACCTCATAAACTAAGAGATACAGATAGAGAACATACTATCACTAAATATATGGTTGATCATGATATTGAAGTTGTGTAAGGTACACCCATTATTCACTATATATCTACAAATTACTTATTTTATTTTAGTTCATGAAATTATTTAATATCACAAATTTTTTGTAAAAATATATATTTACCACCTAAAACCATGGGTAATGAACTATTTGTGAAAACCTTTGGAGAAATGATGATATCACCTAAGATATATAAATATTCTATGATATAATTTTGTAGGAAGATAACCCCTTTAGATCTAGTTCTTATTCCCTTAGTTTAATTTTATCTGATTTTGGGTATCAAATGGCTATCCCTATATAGATAAAATAGTAATTATTGGGATAAGGAGATCTCATTTCATATCCCTATCCATCATATGATCTAATATCAATGCATGGATGATTATGTTCTAACATTAGAATAAAATTCAATAATATGGGTTATCATACCTGATAATGAGGTACTCTTAGTATGGAATCCCACCTTTTTATAACATAAACTTTCATTACATTACACAGAACTGAGGATCTTAAAGGTTTAGTGTCTTGGAAACCATGAACATAATACTTGAAAAAAAAACAAAAATAGTCTTCTTAAACAATTTAAAGGCTTCTCATTAAGTTCATCCTAGGTTCATTACAGCATCTCAAAACCTGGGGACATACATCAAAAGAAAGGGTGAGCAGAAGGCCTAGTAAGGGGAACAAGAGAAACATTTTACATGTGAACTTGAGATATTTCAATAAGGTCCTGAAAAGAACATTAAGGAATGAGAAAGAAATCATGAGATATATCATAATAGAAATAACATTTTTCATAACATGAAGATGTGGCTACAAAATTTAATATTGAAAATCATTTCGTTTCACCAAGGTCCATCCCCAAGGTGTCATTAAAAAATTACCAAGGTATCAGTCTAAAAGGTCATCTCAAGAGATTAAGTCTTTACCCAATGCATTGGAGCGCTATCTGGGAGCACCCTTGACATGTATTTATTATCATGTGAGCCACATATATCATCATAAATCATTTCATAAACAACCCATATAGCATAAAAGAAATGGGTTTAATTTCATAATCATAACATTTTAAAAACTGCTTTAAAGACATGTTCTTTATATCACTTTAAACCCACAGAAAGGGAAAGTGGGTTTCATGTATGTAAATCACAGAATTTAAATTAGAAAATTTTGTTATATATGTGAATACCCCTGTAGAAATAAGATCTTTGAGTATTCAATTTATAACATAAAATAATTTTGAGAAAAGAGAGAGGCATTTTGAGATGAAAATTCTGCAGCATAACGGGTACGTTACAGGGTTTTAGAAAATGTTGAAAAGAGAGGGGACATGGGTCACCCACTCATAAATGATCTATAAAAATAGTATAGGGACATAATTTAAAGGATATGAATCATGGTAATGAAATTTTAATGACATACCATTTGAAATGAAAAACAGGGAAGTAAGACAAAAATAAGATTTCTCTTATAAAAATTCGGCAGCCTAACGACGTCACTTAAACTTAAATAAAAATGAATTGAAGAGATCAAATAAGATATCTCATAATATGATCATAAAAGATCAGTGTGATAGATATAGATATCATACCCCAACATAATAAAAAGGAACTTGAAATACTTGACATGAAAATAGAACTTGAAGAATGAGAAGGGTGAAAGAATCCCTTAAAAATTCAGCAACCTAACGACGCCACTTAAACATTCATAAAACAAAATGATGAGAGTAAGAGGGGATATCTCATCATATGAACATGAAAATGGAAATAATAGGAATATAAAAGAACATCCTCCCACATAATAACATGGAGCATAAAAGTAATGACATAAAAGATATTACTTGAAAAGAAAGAGAGAGGTCAGATCCCTTATCTTAAACGTAACTCTTAAAACTCAAAGGTTGGGACCTTGAGAGGCTTGAGGGCACCTTGGGAGGACTCCTTGGGAGGTAAGGAGACTAGAACTCCATTGACAATGATTTTTGAGTCCAGAGGATGAGAGGATGGCTTGGTATTTATAGGGAAAGTGAGGGGACAAGGCATTAATGGCCAAGGGACACCTCATTGGTGGTTTTGGAAAAACCATGGGCTTGCCCAGGGTATTTGCCCATGGTATTGGCCACTTGGGACACCTAATAACTTATATTAATATTAATTAGTTGAACATATTGATTACAAACTTAATACATCATTTAATGATGTCATTAAACACTCGTAACTTAAAAACTGTATTTTCACTATTCATTGAAAATTTATCTTTCTCAGAAAAATCCCAAAATTTCAACTTAACCAAATATTGACACTCAGATTACAAATATGAACTCCATTTTATAAAAATAATTTTTATAAATATTTTAAATTTAATTTTTAAATAAAAACACTATTCACCAAAAATTCATTTTTTCAGAAAAAACCCCAAAAATTACCATAACATAATATCGGTGCTCTGAGTTCAAAAATAAAGTCCATTTTACAAAAATACTTTTCTAAATATTTTTTAATTTAATTTTTAATTAAAAAACACTATTCACCCCAAAAACTAATACTTGACTACTAATTTATGAAACCGTTATTTACCCGTTTTATTTATTCACATTACTTAATCTAGGTGTCTAAATTATATTAAAACTTTCTTTGAGTAAAATTACTAATCCATTTGGTCACATTACTAATCCTAAGCGTAAAATCACTATTCATAATTTACTATTCTTCAAAAATTAAGTTGATCTTATTAGACTCCAAAATCCTTACTGAACACTTTTGTAGAAGACCTTTTTTTTAAAATCATTACACATCATTAATTATTTAAGGTTTACATAAATATTTTAAAATATCCTTTTTTTTTCAAAATTCATCAATGAATACATCCTAAAATTATCCGGGCATTTGAAATTTCACAAACTTCACTAAAGGAAGAAATCTCAATTTATTCATCCCAAAGGATTATACAAAGAAGCTAGGGTCTTGTCACATAGCCCCTTATTACACCAGCATATGACCTAAGTGAAAGGTGTGCTATAGTGAGAGAATCTGAGGGAGGCTCAGATAACATTGCCCTAGTAGTAATCTTTACTAACATGAACTTCTCCCGTAGGTGTTTCCGTTCAATCTTGACGTGCTGGAGTTCTGCTTGGGATTGGTTCAAAGCGAAGCCCAAAGATGCCACCTCCTTCCCAAGCTCTGATAAGTGGGATTCATAAGGTTCGAGTCTACTGGATGAAGCCATCGACTCCTCTTTCTACATTAACCATTAACATCTCTATTAAATCATTATGAGTAAGTTAATATACTACTCAAAAAGTTTGGGTCGTTACATTCTTCCCCCCTTAAGAAATTTCTTCCCCGAAATTTATACTTGAGGCCTAGTCGAAAAGGTGAGGGTACTTTTTCTTCATCGTTTCCTCAGGCTCCCAAGTTGCTTCTTCATATTTATGATTCCTGCACAACACTTTCACAAGGTGGGTAGTCTTGTTTCATAGAACCTTGTCTCTACGGTCTAAGATCTTCACTGACTGCTCCTCATAAGAGAGGTCATGTTCTAGTTGCACCACCTCTGGGTTTAGTACATGCAAAGGGTTGGGTTTGTACTTCCTCAAGAGAGATACATGGAAGACATTGTGAACTTGAGCTAGGTTTAGTGGAAGTGCTAGACGATAGGCCACTTCTCCTATGCGATCAAGGATTTCATAAGGGCCAATGTACCTAGGGCTGAGCTTCCCTTTCTTCCCAAACCGCATAACTCTCTTCCATGGAGAAATTCGAAGGAAGTCTTTTTCGCCAACACCAAACTCCAAGTCCTTTCGATGATTGTCAGCATAACTCTTCTGTCGACTATGAGAAGCCTTTATGTGTTGTTGGATGGCATGAACCTGTTCTGCCATCTCTTGCACGAGATCAGGCCCAAGAAGCTTTCTCTCACCAGTTTCATCCCAACAAGTAGGATTTCTACATCGCTTTCCATACAGAGCTTCATAGGGTGTCATCTGAATACTCGAACGGAAGCTGTTGTTATAGGAGAACTCAGCTAATGGGAGGTGTTGATCCCATCCACCTTTAAATTCCATTGATCATAATCTCAGCATGTCTTTGAGTGTCTGAATATTCCTTTTAGATTGGACATCAGTTTGAGGATGATAGGCTGTACTAAAATTCAATTCAGTATTCAGAGCATGTTGAAGACTTCTCCAGAATTTTGATGTGAATCTTGGATCACGATCAGACACGATGGATAGTGGTACCCCATACAGCCTCACCACTTCCTTTATGTATATCTTGCCAAGTTGATCCAGAGAGAAATCTTCCCTAATAAAGATAAAATGGGCAGTCTTGGTGAGACAGTCCATAATTACCCATATCACATTGTTTCCTTTGGATGTTTTCGGGAGACCAGTTACAAAGTCCATAGTGATATTATCCCACTTCCATACTAGTATGGGTAGCGGTTGTAATACCCCATTAGGAAGTTGTCGTTCTGCCTTTACTTGTTGACACACCAAGAAACTTTTAGTGTAATCAGAAATATCCCTCTTCATGTTATCCCACCAATAATGATCACAATGGTCTCTATACATTTTAGTGCTTCCTGGATGTATAGAGAAAATAGAGCTATGAACTTCATCCATCAGTTCTTTCTTTATCTCCAAAATAGATGGGAAAAACTAGTCTTGTATGAAATTTCAATACACCTTCTTGATCAATATTGAAATCAGGGAACTTCCCATCTTTTACAGCCTCCAACTTCTCCTGCAGCAAAGGATCATCTTTTTGAGCCTTCTTGATCTTCTCTAGTAATGAAGGTTGTGAAATCATTTGGGATAGGGTTGATGATGTCCCTTTCCTTATACTTCCCATATCCAGTTTTACTAGATCTTTAATCAAGGGATCTCCTAGGATCCTCATTGTTGCCAGAACAACAGGGTCTTTCCTGCTTAATGCATCCACGACATTGTTTTCTCTTCCAGGGTGATAATGAATTGAACAATCATAGTCTTTAATAAGCTCCAACCATCTCCTTTGTCTCATGTTCAATTCTTTCTGTGTGAAAATATACATTAAACTTTGGTGGTCAATGTATATATCACATTTCTCCCCATAACAATAGTGCCTCCATATATTTAGAGAAAAAACAACTGCCTCTAGCTCTAGATCATGCGTAGGATAATTCTGCTCATGAATCTTCAACTGTTGAGATGCATAAGCAATTACCTTGTCATTTTTCATAAGGACACACCCAAGCCCTTTTAGAGATGAATCGCTAAAAATAACGAATCCTTCTCCGATAGAGGGTAGTGTTAACACAGGTATAGTAACCAATCTCTTCTTTAGCTCTTGGAAACATTCCTCACAGTACTTTGTCCAGATGAACTTAACCCCTTTTCGAGTCAACTTGGTTAGTGGATTAGAAAGTCGTGAAAAGTTTTTCACAATCCTCCTGTAATATCCTTCCAAACCAAGGAAACTATGAATCTCAGTTGCTGTTGTGGGTTGAGGTCACTAATCCACAACCATTGTCTTTGCAGGGTCAACCGAGATTCCTACATTGGTTACGATGTGCCCCAAGAAAGCCACTTGTTGTAACCACAACTCACACTTTCTAAACTTTCCAAAGAGCCTCTCATTCTGTAGAGTTTTCAAAATAACCCTCAGATGATCTTCATTCTCCTCAAGACTTTTTGAATATATCAAAATATCATCAATGAAAACTACCACAAAGTTATCAAGGTAGTCCTTAAAGACTCTATTCATCAAATCCATGAAAATAGCAGGAGCATTAGTCAAGCCGAAGGGCATAACAGTAAAATCATAATGCCCATATCTTGATCGGAAGGAAATATTTGGGATATCTTCCTTCTTCACCCTCAGTTGATGATAACCAGATCGAAGGTCAATCTTAGAGAAGAATTGAGCCCCACGAAGTTGGTCAAATAAATCATCAATTCTTGGAAGAGGGTATCTGTTCTTCACTGTGATCCTGTTCAGTTCTCTATAATCAATGCATAGCCACATTGATCCATCCTTCTTCTTCACAAAGAGAACTGGTTCTCCCCATGGAGACACACTCGGTCGGATAAACCCCTTCTCCAATAAGTGTTGGAGTTGTTTCTTTAACTCTTCTAGCTCCACATATTCCATTCTATACGGGGTCTTTGATATCAGTTGAGATCCAGGTACGAGTTCAATGGATAACTCTACCTCTCTATCTGGGGGAGGTCCAGGTAACTTCTCAAGAAATACATCCATGTATTCCTGAACAATCGGAACATATTCTATTTGTATGATCCCTTTTCCTTATTCATCATCACCGATTAACTCCATAAAGAAAGCTATAGGAGTTGCTTCTAGATAGGGATCCGTTCGGGATATCTCTCCATGGAAGATAACTGTAGGTCATTTATTCAAGACTACTGAGATTTCCTTACTTCTGCATTTTATCTTAGAATTATACTTTGAGAGCCAGTCCATCCCTAGTATAACGTCGAATTCCAACGTGGGAATGGCTACTAGATTTGTGTTAAGATTTTTCTCACTAAAGTAAACACTAGGGTCTCTAAACACTGTTGATGCATGGATAACCCCACTTGGAGTCTTGACTAACAACTCTACCTCAAGAAGTTCGGGGATTGATTCTATATTCCTTGCAAACTTGGAGGAAATAAAGGAATGCGTAGAACCAGAATCAAATAAAGTAGTTGCTAGTTTTGAGATGACAACAAGAGTACCTGCTACCATGTCATTCGGAGCTTCAACTTCAGTTGTTGTGATAGAAAAAGCATGACCTTGCTCCCCTGGCCTTTTCTGAGGTTGATGGTGATTCCCCTCCACTACCCTTGTATTTGGACAGAGATTATCATAGTGCCCAAGCTATCCACACTTGAAGAAATGGACTTTGGGTAAGGCTAGAACCATCTTTCCTCTGTCGTTAGTGTTAGGGAGTTGAGGCTTCACATCACTACAACAATTCCGAGCAATATGGCCTCCTCTTCCACACTTGTAGCACTTTCCACTTCCGATCAAGCAGTTCCCCAGATGCTTCTTCCCACATTTATTGCATGTGGTAAGTTTCATTTGCTTTCCACCTCTTCACTGATCAAAAGACTTCCCTAAACTGGGCTCCAAGGATCTCTTCTTGTCATTTGATTTATGAGACCACCGTATCTCACCAAACTCTAGCTCGACTTTCATTACACTCCGTATGATCTCCTCATAGATATCGTAGTCCCGGTTGGCTAAATTCTTCTACAGATGAGGTCTCAGTCCACCGAAAAATCTATCAACCTTCCCACTTGGATCCATGACAAAGCTAGAGGTATATCGTGAAAGTCGGGTGAAGTTCATCTCATAGATTCTGACAAATTCATTCTCCTTATGCTTCAGCTCAAGAAACTATTTCTCCATTATCATTCTCATTGAACGAGGGAAATACTTATTAAAGAATATTCCCCAGAACTCTTCCCACTCCATAGCTTCCATCTCTCCTCTAGGCTTCATGTTTTTAACCAGTGACCACCACTAATCAGCTTCTCCCTCTAGGCGGTAAACAACTAGGGTGACTTTTTCTTGTTCTGAACAAAGGAGTACAGAAAAGATCTTTTCAATGGAGCTTATCCATTGTTCCACAACCAATGGGTCAGTAGATCCACTGAATGATGGTGGTCGTTGATGCCTGAAGGACTCAAAAGAATGTTGTTCCCTTCATGGTGAGATCAGCCTCTCAGCTTGATTCAAGTTATTACTCATAACTTGAGTTAGTTGGTTCATCATTCTCATGAATTTTTCCATTCCGGCTTCCATTGGAGGGCCGTCAGCACATGGTGCATTGTGGTCACCATCTGCACGGTTCCTCTTATTGCCCTCCATTTTCTAAAAGAATAAAACCTTAGTGGGAAACTTATTTCATTTATGAATCTTTTAACTAAGACTTCATTCTTAGACAATTACATTTCTCTATAATTCCTTCATAATTATTTATAAAAAGCATGTGATTAACCAAACATATCCCCTGGGAGTGTCGTAACCAAGAGTGCAGCAAGGCCCGTTATCGTGCACCAGTTCCTGTTCGAGTCTAGCTCAAAGTGGTGTTTTTGGGTTTTACCCTTATGTACATTTGTTCCAGAGCCACCTCTACCTGCTCGTATCCTGACGGGGATGTATTTGTTTGATAAACCACTTACTCAATACTTACCAAAATACCAGGAAGTTTTCGTATATTTAAAATTTTCTATAGGGTTCTTCCTAATTTTTTTACATCGTAATTTCCACAAATAACTAAACCATCCTTTGATACCAACTATGTAATCCCTTATTTTTTTAACATAAACTTTCATTACATTACACAGAAATGAGGATCTAAAAGGTTTAGTGTCTTGGAAACCAGAAACATAATACATGAAAGACAACAAAAACATTCTTCTTAAACAATTCAAAGGATTCTCCTTAAGTTCATCCTAGGTTCATTACTGCATCTCATAACCTAGGGACATACATCAAAATAAAGGGTGAGCAGAAGGCCCAGTAAGGGAAACAAGAGAAACATTTTACATGTAAACTTGAGATACTTCAATAAGGTCATGAAAAGAACTTTAAGGCATGAGAAAGAAATCATGAGATATATCATAATAGAAATAAAATTTTTCATAACTTGAAGATGTGGCAACAAAATTTAATATTTAAAATCATTTCGTTTCACCAAGGTCCATCCCCAAGGTGTCATTAAAAAATTACCAAGGTTATTCACCAAGGTATCAGTCTAAAAGGTCATCTCTAGAGATTAAGTCTTTACCCAATGCATTAGAGTGCTATCTGGGCGCACCCTTGAAATGTATTTATTATCATGTGAGCCACATATATCATCATAAATAATTTAATAAACAACCCATATAGCATAAAATAAATGGGTTCATTTCATAATTATAATGTTTTAAAAAATGCTTTAAAGACATGTTCTTTATGTCACTTTAAACCCACGGAAAGGGAAAGCGGGTTTCATGTATGTAAATCCAAAATTTTAAAAATATAAAATTTTGATATATATGTGAATACCACTGTAGAAATATGAGCTTTGAGTATTCACTTTATAACATAAACTATTTTTGAGAAAAGAGAGAGGCATTTTGAGATGAAAATTCTACAGCATAAAGGCTACGTTACAGGGTTTTAGAAAACGTTGAAAAGAGAGGGGACATGGGTCACCCACTCATAAATGATCTAAAAAAATAGTATAGGGACAGAATATAAAGGATATGAATCATGATAATGAAATTTGAAGGACATACCATTTGAAATGAAAAATATGGAAGTAAGACAAAAATTAGATTTCTCTTATAAAAATTCGGCATCCTAACGGCGTCACATAAACTTCAATAAAAATGAATTGACGAGATCAAATAGGGTCGCTCATCATATGATCATAAAAGATCAGTATGATAGATATAGAGATCATACCACAACATAATAAAAAGGAACTTGAAAGACTTGAAATGAAAATAGAACTTGAAAAATGAGACGGGCGAAAGAATCCCTTAAACATTCAGCAGCCTAACGACGCCACTTAAAAATTAATAAAAAAATGATGAGAGTAAGAGGGGATATCTCATCATATGAAAATGAAAATGTATATAAGAGGAATATGAAAGAACATCATCACACATAAGAACATGGAGCATAAAAGGAATGACATAAAAGAGATTACTTGAAAATAAAGAGAGAGGCCGAATCCCTAACCTTAAACGTAACTCTTAAAACTCAATGGTTGGGACCTTGAGAGGATTGAGGGCACCTTGGGAGGTAAGGAGACCAGAACTTAGTTGAGAATTATTTTGGAGTGCAAAGGATGAGAGGATGGCTTGGTATTTATAGGGAAAGTGAGGGGACAAGACATTAATGGCCAAGGGACACCTCATTGGTGGTTTTGGCAAAACCATGGGCTTTCCCATCATATTTTCCCATGGTATTGGCCACGTGGGACACCTGATACCTTATCTTACTATTCATAAGTCGAACATATTGATTACATACTTAATACATCATTTAATGATGTCATTAAACACTCGTAACTTAAAAACTGTATTTTCACTATTCATGGAAAATTTATCTTTCTCAGAAAAATCCCAAAATTTTACCTTAACCAAATATCGACACTCTGATTACAAATATGAACTCCATTTTATAAATATAATTTTTCAAAATATTTTTAATTTAATTTATAAATAAAAACACTATTCACCGAAAATTCATTTTTTCAGAAAAAACCCCAAAAATTACCATAACATAATATCGGTGCTTGGAGTTCAAAAATAAAGTCCATTTTATAAAAATACATTTCTAAATATTTTTTAATTTAATTTTTAATTAAAAAACACTATTCACCCAAAAAAACTAATACTTGACTACTAATTTATGAAACTGTTATTTACCCGTTTTATTGAATCACATTACTTAATCTAGGTGTCTAAATTATATTAAAACTTTCTTTGAGAAAAATTATTAATCCATTTGGTCACATTACTAATGCTAATCGTAAAATCACTATTCATAATTTACTATTCATCAAAAATTAAGTTGATCTTATTAGACTCCAAATTCCTTACTGAACACTTTTGTAGAAGAACTTTTTTTTAAAAATCATTACACATCATTAATTATTTAAGGTTTACATAAATATTTTAAAAGATTATTTTTTTTCAAAATTCATCAATGAATACATCCTAAAATTATCTAGACATTTGAAATTTCAAAAACTTCGCTAAAATAAGAAATCTCAATTTATTCATCCCAAAGTATTACACAAATAAGTTAGGGTCTCGTCACATATCCCCTTATAACACCAGCATATGACCTAAGTGTAAGGTGTGATATGGTGAGAGAACTTGAGGGAGGCTCAGATAACATTTCCCTAGTAGTAATCTCTACTAACTTGAACTTCTCCCGTAGGCATTTCTGTTCAAGCTTGACACGCTGGAGTTCAGCTTGAGCTTGGTCCAAAGCGAAGCCCAAAGATGCCACCTCCTTCCCAAGCTCTGATAAGTGGGCTTCATAAGGTTCGAGTCTACTGGATGAAGCCATCGACTCCTCTTTCTACATTAACCATTAACATCTCTATTAAATCATTAAGAGTAAGTTAATATACTACTCAAAAAGTTTGGGTCGTTACACTTAGTTCAAATGATCGGGGATGAAGTCAAACTTAATTACACACATATTGTATGGGAGTATACTAATTAACTTTGGGATGAACCACCTGGAATTTCGTTAGATCACAAGGTTGAGTTTTCAATCAATATCATACCTTAATCTATGCCTATATGAAAGATTCATTATATAATGAACCCAGTTTCATTGGATGAATTAAAGAAGCGACTAAAACAGAATCAATATAAGGACTTTTTACACTTGAGTCCTTCACCCTAGGGTGCACCAGTGCTTTTTGTTAATAAGAAGAAAGAATTAATGTGCCTCTCCATTGACAATAATGAACTTAACAAAATCTTGATCAAGAACAAATATCATCTACACCATATTTAATATCTATTAAATCAACCATGAAGAGGTTAATATTTCTCAAAGATTGACTATTGATCCAGATATCATCAATTGAGGGTAATAAGTGAAGATATTCCCAAGAAATTGTTTCACATAAGATATAGACACTATAAATTTACAGTGACTCCATTTGGGCTTACAAATGTTCCTTCTATCTTTATGGATTTTATGAATACATTCTTTAGAAATTTCCATGAAAAAATTATTATAGAATTTAATGATGAAATATTCATATATTCTATGAGAAAGTAAGATCTTGAAGTGAATTTGGTATTTGGGCTAATAAACATACAAAAATAGGAATTATACACCAAGTTCAAAATGCGTGATTTTTGGTTGAAAAGTGCATCCTTATTAGGCCATGTTTTCACTAACAAGGTTATATCTATAAAAAAATCAAAGATATATGTAATTGAAAAATCACTGAGACAAACATCTATGACTGATATCTGAAGTTTTCTTAGATTATATAGATAATGATGGAATTTTATGAGAATATTATTAAGATTATCCAATCCTCTAGCCAAGTTAACATGGAGATGAGTAAAGTTACTTTGTATAATATAATAATAGGAAATATTTTGAGATATTAAGAATAGATTAGTCAATATACTTGTTCTTGCACTACCAAATGGTGGATAAGGGTTTGTGTTATATATTGATGAGGTTTTGAAGACTTTGGGATGTGTTATTATGCAGAATGAGATGGTAATTGCTTATTCCTCAGGGAAATAAAATACTCATGAGAAGTATTATTTTAATTGATGGGGGAATTAGTATTTTCATTGAAAATTTAGCATCATCATATCTATAGTGAGAAGTGTGATATTTATATTGACTAGAAGAGCCTAAATTACATATTAAACAAGAAGAACTAAAAATGAACTATAGGATATGATTAATACTAATTAAGGACTATGAATTATCAATAAATTACCACCATGAGAAGGTAAACAATGTAGATTTTTCCCTTATAAGGGAGGATTATTCTATTATATGAACTATGAGGATTGAAAAATATTCAATACTCTTTGATTTACAATGGATGAATCTTTAAATCATCAGGGAAGGAAAAACATCTTATCTTTCCTAAATGATTTGATAACCATCCATTCATGAGAAGATCAAAGAACACTAAAAATAAGATGAATACCAATAGAAAAAGATAGTTATTTTTCTAAAGTTCATCCTTGATAAATATAAAGTTATAAGGGTTAGAACCAAAATATGTGTCCCATAAAAACTAGAATTAAGGAAGAAACTTTTGGATGTTTCTCATAGATCATCCTTCTCTACTTATCTAGGTAAAAAAACTGTATAGTGAACTAAAATAATAATTTTTGTGGGATAACATTAAGATGGAAATCATAGATTGCACATCTTGATTCTTTATATATCATTTAGTGAAGGATGAATGAAAATAGTATAAGGGAATGTTTAAACCATTACCCATTCTAGTTTATCAATTTACAAATAGTTCGATAGATTTTTTTGGGACTAACCAAAACATATAAGGGCTATAATTCTTTCTGGATTGTAGTCAATAAACATAAAAATTTAGAAAATTTTATCACTATTAAAGTAGATTTATCTCTTTACCAAATATCCAAGATATAAATTTGAGAAGTGGTAAGATTACATGGGGATCCAATTTATGTTGTATCCAATTTAGATCCAATGTTTAACTCAGGATTCTGGAAAATTCAACAAAAATCATTTGAGATAGAGTTGAGTTTCAGTAATTATTATCTCTCTTAGATAGATGGTCGGTCTGAGAGAATAATCCAAACTCTGGAGGATATGATGAGATCTTATTTGATGGATTTCCAAGGATTTTGGGATCCACAACTTCCCTAGGTAGAGTTATCATATAATAATAGTTTCCCTTGTATCATTCAAATGGAACCATATCAGGTGCTATGTGAGAAGAGATTTATGAATCTAACTTGTTAGAATAAAGTTGGTGAGAGGAAGATAATAGGTCAATACATTTTCCAAGAAATGACGGTGAATGATCAAACCATTCAGGGATTTACGAAACCATTACCAAGTGGATAAAATATCTATAAATATAAACATGGATGAAATCTAAAGTTTTATTTTAGAGATAAGTAATTCATTTAGATGTCTCCATCGAAGCAGGTTATGAGATTTGGGAATAACGAGAAGTTGATCTCTAGGTACATCAGTCCCTTTGAGATCCTTGATCATGTCATGGCAGTAGCTTATTACTTAGAAATGCCTCCTGGAATTTCCCAAGTATATGATGTATTCACTATATCACTTTTGAGGAAATATATACAAGAACCATTACATATACTAAATTCAGATGATGTGAAACTAGAACATGATCTATCTTATGAGGAAACCAGTAGAAATTATAGATTGAAGATGTTAGGTGTTGAGGAAAAAGGATACTCATCTAGTAAAAGTTATGTGGAGGAATCATAAGTTTTACCATTATACATTGAAACCTGAGGGTGTGATGAGTAAATATTAGCTTCTATTTTTTCATCTATGTAATAAAACTTTGAGGATGAAATTATTTTTAGGGGGTAGAATGAAATTACCTAGGATTATATAATTTACAAAACTGATGTTATGTCAGATTAGTAGAATTTCAAGTTACACCTAGTTAAAATAATCCACAAATTATTAAGATAAAATTATTAAATAATATATATTAAATATTGATATGGTAAACCATTAAATATTTACAAGGTAAATATTTAATTTGAGTTAATGTTGCGATAATTTATTTTTAATAAAATTCAGTTTCTTTGTATTATGTATTTTCCATTAAAATATATATTTAAAAGTTATAGAATTTAAATTTTATAAAACGAAATTTATTTTTTAAATCTTCAAATCAAAATTTAATTAGTGTTATGTTTTGTGTTTTTTTCTAAAAAGGTTGATTTTAAGCCAAAAAAATTACTGTTGGTGAAAATTATACTTCTTAAGATTTTTTCATCATGCCAGATTATCCTATATGATTATAAAACATTTTAAGAAATAATATAAGTATTTAAGGAATAAAATTATTAATTTTTAAATATTTTTTGAACTTGTAATCCAATATCCAATATTTTTAAATCTAAATTATTTGTTACTTTAATATTTTTTTGGTATTATTGTATAATTAAGTGTTTATATGGAGAGATATGGTTTTTATTTCTTAATAATCCTCCTATATTTTTTATAATAAATCAATTTATTTCATCGAAATAATTATCTAAGATAGTTATATATTATTTATAAATTTAGAGATTAGAAACGTTATTTTTCTAAAAACTATTTTTACTTGACAAAGAGTGTTTATTTTAAAATTATCATTTCAAACCATTATAAACATTATATGTTAAAATTATTTTTAAATTTCAAATAATATGGTTTCGATTAGGTAAATGTATCAAATATTAAATTAAGTCACTAATGTTAATGGCTGAGGTTAAAATTTAATTACCAAGGTAAAATTTAATTATTATAATAGGTTAAAAGTAAAAAAAATAATTAAATCACTATTACCATGTCTCAAAATTAATTAATGGGAGGGTCTTCAACCTTATATTTTCTTAGACCCATTATTGTTTCAATTTTTATCCATTCACCCTTGAATAAAGTCATGGGATTATTATAAAATGATGCGATTTTCCAAAATTTCCCTTTTATTATCATATAAAAGGATACCAATTACACCCTTTGAAGTTACAAATTAACTTTAGATAAATCATTTAAAATTTATGATTTTTCCTCATAGAATACAATCCCACCTATGAAATCTTTTTTCACCTTATTTTTTCTGAAGGCTTTCACTTCCAAGGAGTTTTCCAAGTGAAAACTCAAACT
Organism: Viscum album; assembly: GCA_963277665.1. NCBI lineage: Eukaryota > Viridiplantae > Streptophyta > Magnoliopsida > Santalales > Viscaceae > Viscum > Viscum album. The sequence goes on from OY728161.1 coordinate 1,558,181,927, forward strand.
ACAAGCGTGAGTATTTAATTTTTTATTCTTCTATTTTATTATAATCATTCATAAAAAAATTTATAACCTTGTTAATATAATGAAATATGTGTCATTATTATACTTAAATATTGTTATATTAATTATAAAACAAATATTCAATACTGTCCATCGACTAAGAAATCAAAATAACATAGATCCCAAGAACGCGGGGACTACCACATCCATGACACGATGTAATTTGTTTCTATAACCATAACCAAAGGATGATAAAAAGGATAATTTTTTGAATAAATAGGGTTCATATTTCAAAAATATAGTTTTTAAATGATCACTTTTCATATACCAACATTCCATTCATTCATTGAGAAATGGGATCATTAATCATGAATATGTGAAAACTACCACCTCCACAAACATCAAATTTTATTTATCATAACCACTCTTATTGGATGGTTATAAGAATCATTTTAGTTAATATATATGATACTTATGACATGTGAAATATTCTGTAAAGGTTATGCTAACATTATATAGTAACATTATCTTACTCAATCAAATCATTTTAACACACACTTATTTAGGTCATTTCCCCAACTACATGTGTGATGTTGTAATGTTTATTTTTTGGATGATTAAGGAATATTATATTTTGGTAAAAACCTGTAATAAAAATTAATTCAATATTTTCAAATTAATATGGAGTCATAATATTAATATATAATGGAGTTATTAATATATCACCTTTTATTCATTAAAGTCACTAAAATGAGTTTGTATTCGATTTCATTATTATAAAACATTACAAAAAAACTTATGAAATGAATTTAGAAATTTATAAATTTTATAAAAACATATTTTATAGTACATATGATCCAATAATGATGAAATTAAGAGAATTTTGAAGAAAAAAACATGCATCATAGTACTAGTTTAAAAAAGTCATGTTTTTGGACACCCAATTTAAAAAATAGATAATAATTCAGTGAACATGTATTTAATATTTATAAATTAATAATTTTATTAAATATAAAATTAAGAGATATGATTTTGATAAAGGAGTTTAGAGTTCATTCGACTAACTAGGAGTAAAGGTAAGGGGTTTTCAAGACTCAAATCCTTCCATTAGGTTACAATCACTTCTCTTCATACAAAACATTTTCTAGTTTGATATTATCTAAAATATGATAATTTTATGTTATATTTCCAAATTATTTTTTTGGGGAAATAAATTTTTACACCAAATTCTTCTTCCTTTATGAATCTATTTTTATAGAAATGGAATTTTATTGAGAGAATTATTATATCTTTTAATGGATTCTCTCATCCATATCTAAATTTTTAATTCAATCCAATTTTCTCCCTTACCTATTAGAAAATTAAAATATTTTTTTCTCCAATTATCCTTATATTTCCCTTTATTTTCAAACCAAGGTTTTGATATCCTTTTAATGATATGGGATTTTAATAAGGGTGATTTCAAATATTTAAATGGATTTTTATTTAAAGGCTTATATATTCATACTATATGTATCACATTTGGAAATATAATATATTTATTTTCATTGTATATTTATTGGATTTTTTTCAATGAAATGTTTTAATATTTTTTTGGATATATTTGAAAAAATGTTTACTAGAATGTGACTTGAAAATCAACTATTTTTAAGATGATATTAAAAAACCTTTTAAAAAAAATAATGTTTTTTATTTTCAAAATATTGTTCTCTAAAAAATTAATCATTGATAGATGACATGATATATTCTATTTTAGGGTGATAATGTTTTTGGTATCAAAAGATCATGTTTTTATGTGACGTAATTTAGAAACGTTATGAAATCCATTTTTCCCACGGATTATTTTTGATAAGATGAATGATTTCTGTTCATGTGGAACTCATATGTATGTATAATGAGGGGTGGGTACTATATCCCATTTAATTAATTGGTTATAATTTTATATATCATGAGATAATGATGTGTAGATATAATGAGATTTGTTTACAAAATTAAAGGGTAAAAATACTTGGATTTATTCCTAAAATTAAATTCTGGACATACTTTAATTTTTTTATAATGTCTTCCTATGATTATGTTTGTTCCACTAATTCTCTAAAATGTGACTTATTTTGAAATTATAATTTTTTTATGATATTTTATTTTTATAAGATAATATTTATTCTTATGTATTGATTTCTTGTTCATTAAATATTTATATGTCTTTTATTTTGTTGGTCAGAGTAGATTATCCCAGAGGGGGTGAATTGAGTATCTATATAAATTTCTCTTCAAAATGGTTATTTAAAAATTTACCCCAATTAAAAATATAATATAAGTCAGTTTGTACTTAATTTATAAGAGCCCAGAAGGTTCAATTAATTTCTAAAAAGATATATTAGTTATCAGCTATACTAATCAAAAGATTAATATATCTTTTGAAACTAATATACTAGTTAAAAAAAATTATAAACACATACTAAATTAACAATAAATGATCAATTTAGTTTTATGTAAAATATAATAAACAAAGAGTAAAAACTAAAAGTTAAAGACACATCAGATATAAACAAGAGGTTCAATCTCAAGTAGAAACTTAGTCATCTATCCTTGGTGATCACCTGTCACTAAGAAGTTTAAATTAAAAAACAATTTGATCCATACTCTGGATCGGGGTTCACAACAACACAAAAGGCTATCCAGGTAACACATGACCTCTACCATAGTTATTCGTGGGAAAAAATAGTTCACACATGACTCTTCCACTGTTCTACATGGGATACAAAGAAAAAAATAGAGAGTGATTTTAAGGATATCAAGTAACCCTAAGTTATTCACAAGAGTCAATGTGTGTGTAATATATAGATACAAAAACTTCTCAGATATGTAAATAAAACAACCCAATAAATATAGAGATGTAGAGAAAGGTTTAGAAGTCTCTGTGAGTTATGCAGTGCAGCTCTGGACTCATTTTATGTAGTAGAATTGATGTTTAAGTCCTTCTATGGAAGTTGACTCCAAAACAGAGTGTCATAGGCTTTTTGATCTAGATTCCAGAAGTAGAGATGCACAACTTCTTATATAAAAGTTGTTCTGATCAGCTCAACAAGTTTATCATGTCTTGTTGATCTCCTCGTATGATCTTCCTTAGGGTTCTTGGGATTTGGAAGCAATCTTCGGGAGTTGCAGGAGCTTTGGTGTGTTCTCTTAGGTATGCATGCACTGCACAACCACACATATGTTCTAGTTTGTAATTATTTTATACTTCGAAGTCTAGTAGACATGAAGATCTCCCCATATGCATGTACCTATTACTGTCTACCGAATTTCTTGACCACAACATTAAATATGGTCTGAAACATTAATTTGTCTAAATATGACCGTTAGATATAAATTTGAATTAATAAATTTAAAACAATTTTTATCACTATCAGCGAGTCATAAGTACCAGCGAGTCATTGTCATTAGTCTTTATTCATTGGTCTCTCAGTATTAGTGACTCTATATATTAGTGAGTCCTCTTCATCTATATCAGTGACTCTGGGCATCAGTGAATCATTTGTTCTGTCGGTCTCTCTGGGCATTGTTGAGTCATCATCAGTGACTCATTTTGAACTATCAGTGTTTCACCCATCAGTGACCCGTCCATCGGTAAGTATCCCATCAGTGACTCATTCATCAGTAAGTATCCCATTGGTGACTCGTTCTTTGGTGTGGCAGTCATCGGTAAGTCATCCAACAGTGTGTCACTTGAACTATTGGTGTGACTGATCATCGGTGAGTTGTTCATCAGTGGTCCATTTGTTTTATCAGTGAGTCCTTAATCAGTTTCTTCTTCGATCAATGAGTTCTTTGATCGGTGATTCCTCATCAGTGAGTCAACCATCAGTGAATCTTTTGAACTATCAGTGTTAGGGACTCTGAAAGACATATGAAGTGACTGTCTTATAAAGAACAATACCATATTATGTAAAATTCCTAATTTTATGTAAATATACACTTTTAAATATAATGAAACATGTATATCCATAATAATATGTTGACTTATTGAGATGTATTATATAATGTGAAATAATCAATTCAGTTATAAACATTCATTGACAAGATTTTCATAACTTAAAATAGAATATGTGAATTAATAGTTTTTATAAATTGGCATTATTTGTGATTATGAAAGCAACTATTTCAAAAAGGGTCCAATAATTTACCCCTTTTTGATAATAAAAAATTATGGAATTAATGAGTTATACAAAATGTTAAGGAAAAAATTACATGACTTATCACACCAGTAGTGAATGTGAATTCCCAATATGACTAAGGCCTTAATTTTAATCCCCCATTACTTATTGTATTAGAGGAAATATATATAGATTCTTTCCATTTTTATTAGATTAGTTTTAGTGATTTGTATCAGAGGTGAGATATATAAATATTTTCTGTTGAGTACATGCTAGTTTTCCCATGCCTCCTAAATCAAGAGTCTATGCATTCCATCCATATATTTCTACCCCTTTTGGTATTTTTAAAAAGGTTAAAATAAAGACGAAGAATAAATATAAATAAGCCAATGAAAATTAGAATCACAATAAAATAAAAAATGATATTTCATTAAAGGAAAGTGAGTACAATCACCAAAAGAAAAAGTGAAAATCCCTATAAAATAAACAATCCCTAGCTAAGGCTTTGGCTTTTGAGGTGCTTTCCCTTTGTTTTAAGGGTCAACTGGAGGTGCAGGAGTTGGTGTTGTGGTTTTATAAAGGGTCGGTCGAATGAAAACACCAGGTAAGGAAACACCTATCGGAACATTGGCTTCTAGGATGGGTCTTCTCTCTGAACCAAACTTTGAGGCTACTCCTTGAAAACTAGCCATATCTAAGATAAGACATGAGAGACTGTCATCTGAGTAGGAGGAAAAAAACTAGTTCTAATTGAACCAGTAGCTTGAAAAACTATTTCCTTAGCTTTTACATGGATGTAGGGCTTAATAATAGTGACAAAATCATTGATTATTTCACCCCCACATTGCATTGCCTTATCAAAATCTTCCTTATTCTCTATGAATTTTTCCAAAGTAGGAGTAAACTCCTTCAACTGGACCACTTGTATCTTAAATGATTCTTTCACTAGAGGGATATTGAGGTTTTCTTCCAAGTACATGTAGTTGTTGATGAAATCATACTTAGCATAGATTTTGGAGAAATATTTTCCCAATTTTTCTTGATTTCCTTCTAAGTAGAAGAGGATTCATTGGTACACTATCTCACCATATTATAAATAAGAGAAGTGTTTCTATGAACCTTTGAAAGAGTATCCTTATCAGAATCACTTCGAATACCTTTGATATCTTCCCAAACCACAGACCTTAGGGAATCTATATCAGAAGTAGCAGCTCTGATACCTTTATAACTAGAGACATCAATAGTCATCTTTCCAAGATATTCCTTGATCTTCTTAAAATCTACACCTTTTAGATGTTTAACTAGGTTCTTATTAAACTCTATAACACCACTAAGTGTTGTCTTGAAATTAGTGTTCAGAGATTCCAACTCATTACCCATTCTCTTCCGTTTTTATCTCAGTAGTGTATTATGTCTAATGATGGTCTTAGCCATAGTGATTTGGTTAGGTTGAATCTCCTAAATTACTATCCATGTAATCTTAGCAGCATCAGCTTCTAAAATACCAGTGGAAGTAGAAGCCTCAGTTATAGTTCCAATAGAGGATCTCACAGACTCAAATATATCATCCTTGAATTTTTATAAATCATACTTAGTGATATATCACTAGTCACTATAGGTGCAAGAAGCACATAAACAGGTAAGACTGGTGTTGCAGGAGCAATCAGTTCCCCTTCAAAATGTGCTTGTGGTGTTGGTGGAGGAGGAGGGGACACTATCTCCAAATCTGAGTCATATTCCAACAAAACATAATGAAACCTTGATCTCTATTCCACTCACAGGTATTGGTCCTGTCTCATGGATCCACTGTATCAATCTGAACTGGTATTCCATAAGGATCAGGTACTGTCTCAGATTCATCATCATATTCTTCTAGATCTCTATCTAAAACAAAATTTCATGGCACTGGAATAATTTGAACTTCAGGTTCTACTTGGACTCCAGCCACTCCAACTAATATAGTCTCTTCCTTAATCCTAGGAATAGGTGCAATTTTATCCTCATCATATTATTATTGGCCTCCAACCATAATTTCATTTATCTTCTAAATTATTCCTTGATCTACATCAGCTGGATGATCATGCCTATCCTTATCTACATCATCTCCATCACCACAATGACAAGCAGTATCATATCACTCAGGATCAACATCCTCTTGCCTATCACCTCCATCATCCACTCCATGTACATATTCCTCACCAAAACTGGCTCCATCTGATCTATCTTTTAAAGAGTCACTAACATGCTCACGATTTTACTCCTCCTCCTCCTTATCATCCTCATCATCACCATCAATTTTTATCAAATATCCTTCAACATCAGAGACTTTAGTCTCTTCCTCATCTTCATCACCTCAAAAAAGCTCTCGAGAGGGTAATTCCAAAGGTTTAATGGCAGGTCACTAAGATATTCCTTTAGGTATCTCAGCTATATCTAGTTCACTCTTATCATCTATAGGATACCCCTCTTCCCTTGGTAGCACAGGATGTGAGTCCTCTTCATATGAATGAACCACTTCCTCACCAAGTTTAAGACCTGGATTAACATGATCCTTTGGTCTAGTAAGATGATCAATAGTATTGTAGTCATCATATATTTTCTCCCCATATTCTACCCAACATCTCTTCCATGGATTCCAAAATATCTTCATCCTCTTGTAGATTTCCTTGTGTAGGCAGAATCCACTGTAAGATGTGATGACTTCATCTATGTCCTCTACACAATCCATCTTCTTTAGCATTTCAAAAATCATTATAGGATAGTATAAAAAAGTTTCCTTCTTGTATGGTTTGATCATATCAGATATGTGTACCATGAGGTACCTATATAATTTCTCCTTGACCCCATTGTTCAATGGATAAATCAGAAAGACATCCTGATACTTCACAACTGTAAAATATATCTTCCTTTGGTAGATTTGAAGTTGAATGAACTTAAAAATCAATCTTTCTTCACCATCTAACTTTGTGGAATTATGTCTCCTCAACTATTCACTTCTAGTTGACTACTTTAAAGAATTATCATATGAAAATAAATATGTTTTTGGAGAGATATTACCCAGATAATTAGCATAGATTCTCTCATGTGGAATTTCTAAACTCTCATCCCATTCTTTTTTAAAAAAGAAATATCTTTTCCCATCACTACATACATCATTATTGCATCCTCATATCCTTCCAAATATATCTTCATGTTTAGGTAGAGCTTATGTACCAACTAGAAATAGAATTATCTCTTATTATTTTTAAACCAACTGATTCATCCACGATATTCCAACACTTTCAGGAAGAGTGACCCACTCGACAACATCCATTCATCTGACACTTACTTCTCAGCATTCACTATATGACTTCTAGATCCTATCTTCTTATAGCCTACATCACTACTATATTCTCCTTTATGATGCTTAGCTACAAGTAATTCACTCGGTCTTTCCATTACAAGCTTGGTTCTCACAATTATGAAGGTTTTGGTTTGAAGGGAGTTGAAAGGTCGAAGGCTGAAGGGTACAGTGAGGGAGGTGAAAGGTCTAAGTGTGTATTAAATTTATTTTACCATTTATAGATATTAATTCATAAAAAATAAAAGGGTTATAAGAAATTAAAATGTGTCGTTTTATCTAAGACATACAGTTTTACTAAAAGGTTCTTATATGCATCAGTTTCACTTGTTCAGTTTTTCAATCAGCTTCATATAATCAGTTTCATGCAAAGGGTTTATCCTAATCAGTTTGAAAAATTGTTTTGATTGATCGATTTTACAATCAGATTGACATAATCAGTTTCACAGATCAGTTTCACCTGATTGGTTTCACCTGATCGAATTCACCAGATTATTTTTACAGTGATCCATGTCACAATCAAATAGAATTTCCTAAGGGGATAACATTGGATGGTCTCTTTAGATTTATAATTCCTAGTTCATGTCTAATGTATCTTATTATCTTAGAGTTTAAGGGTTTGGTGAACATGTCAGCAGTTGATGATTATTCCCAATAAACTCAAGAGTTATATCACCTTTTTTATAATGGTCTCTCAAAAATTAATGTATCACATCAATATGTTTTTTTATAATGAGAAATTGTTTTTTATAAAGTTTAATAGAACATTTATTGTCACAATTTATGGGGATATATCTGAATTGAAATCTATAACACCCCAAGTTTTTCTAAAAACTAATAGAAATTCATGGAACTTTTTTTAAGTAGATATTTATAACCAGCCTTTTAATATAATTTTTCCACTTCTATGTTTTGAATTTCAAGAAACCGTCATCTACAATTGTGTTCAGTATGTTATTTGGAGTCTATTTGAACCAACTTGTTTTTTTGGTGAATAGTAACATACCCTCATGAATAGTAATATTACCATAATGAATAGTAAATTTTATTATTATTTTCTTTTATTAAAGATTTAAGATAATAACATCTAGGTTAATTTTTCATTGTGATATAGAAGTAGTTACAGAATTAGAATTGATAATTTTGGAATTAAGTATGATTTTATTTAAAAATTAAAATAAAAATATTTAGAAAATTATTTTTAAAAAATGGATTTCATTTTTTAAATCTACACGTTGATAAATGGTTAGGGTGAATTTTTGGAATTTTTCTAAAATAGTTGATTTTTTAGTGAATAGTAAAAAATACAGTTTTTAGTTTCGGTGTGTTAATGACATCATTAATGATATAATAATGATCTCATAAATCTGGTATACTTGTTTATAGTAAAATAATATCTGATGTGTCCTAAGTGGCTTATACCATGGGAAAATAACATGGGAAAGCCCATGGTTTTGCAAATACCACTCATGAGGTATCCCTTGAAGATTATTAAAATAATCCCTCACTTTTCCTATAAATACCAACTCTTCCCTTCATTTAATTCATTCCAAATTCTCCCCAAAAGAAGTTCTGGTCTCCTTACCTTCATAGTAGTATTCCCAAGGTTTCCTCAATCCCCCAAGTTCCCAACCGTCAAGGTCTAAGGGTTACTCTACAAGGTAAGAAAATTCTCAATTTCATTCTTTTCCCATTTAAGTTCTCTTTTATGTGGTATAACCTTCAAGTTTCCATACCATGTTATTATTTAATTCTTGTTATTGATCTAATATATATTATGATTAATTTCTAGATTGGTGACCTTGTCCCCTCTATTTTTAATATCTTCTAAAACCATGTTGTGTAGCTGTTAGGCTGCCGAATTTTTGTAAGGGATTTCTCAATTATTCATTTATTTTGAGTTCCTTTAACATTATTTATTCATCTCCTCTTACCCAAGTGGCATGAAATATCAAGAATCATGTATATTCTGGATGTTCTCATGTTCATGGAAAATTAATCTTCATTAATCTTCTCCTCTCCCACTTATTTAAGGAATAAAAACATTGTCCATTATGTGTCGAATTACCAACATCGTGGACAATGTGATTTCAATTTCCATTAATTATTTCAAGTCTATTCATGAAACCATTTATATGGTTTAAACAGGTTATAATATATGTGTTATTACCCACCCATGGTTCTGAAATTCTTTTGTACTCAGGGATCTAATTTATAAGACAAAACGAGTTTGTTATTATCAAAGAACCACTAAAATGATCTAGAAAAACATCATTGATGTTTTAACTTATGAATAATCCTCATATTAAACATCAAAATAATAAATAGTATAAATTATGGTACTAGAAATATGTAAATACCTTTCCATTACAATTCTGGAATTTCACTTCCAATCGACAAGAACATCCACCATGAACCAATCATGGAAATCATGTTAAGAACTCACCTAAAAATGGTGCAAGGAGCAAAATACTAACAATTAAAGATTGAAATGATGTTATGAAATGATAATATAAGATGTTATAACCAGGAAAATGTTTCTTTAAAATACTAATAAACACTCTTTTAACCATTATGGAGGAATTTTAAACAAGTTTGAAGTAAGACAAACCTGAGGTAAGGGAATTCTAAACCCGATTACCATTCTTTGGGTTAAGCTTCTACTTAATTATTTATTTGATATTTAAATTGTTTGTGTGATGATTTATGGTTATATTATGTTTTATTATGTGTATTTATAGTACATATACATACTCCATCCACTCTATTAAGCCTCTCTTCAAATGTATGATATTTATAAGGGGATTTTTTTTAAAATCCTCTTTTTAAATTCGGTTTTAAAAAATTCCAAAGCAATGATTTTATGGAATTATTCATGTTGTATGATTATGTTTTGGTTATTAGGGAATTATTTATGAAGAAGGGTGGGACCTATATCTACCTCCAATTCATTGGGTATGTGTATGTTTGAGGTCGGCCGTATGGTTACTCCAAGTGTAACTGCGATGGTTACAAAAAGTAAGGTAGCCATGAGGGTTACAGATTATAAGGTAGCCAAGAATGGTTACAAGATTATGTAAGTAATGCCCCAAGATACCTTTATTATTATATTTATGTTCTCATGTTTTTTTGGATCTTGTGTAAATATCATGTTACACAAATTAAGTATATATGGGAGACAAGCATGTCTTTTGAAAACTATTTTCATACGTTACGAGTATTCATGGACTAATGTGCAGTTTCATTATTTTTCATTCCTTACCGAGCTTTCGTTCTCATAACAAGTTTTTAAATGATTTTCACAAGTTAATGGATGTGTAAGACAAATAAGTAATCGATTTGAAATGTTTAAGATTTGTCAAGAAGTCATGTTTATGTTTTAATGTTTTATTTTTTGAAAAAAATTAAAATTGTTTTTATGCTATCCACTCTGTATTAATGTGTTACGGGTGTATTGTCACAATTCTCTAAAGCTCTAAAATTGAAAATATCATTAATGTAAAAGGAAGTTTTTTCTTGACTAAATTCAATATTTTTTATGTAATAAGGTCGAGTCCTTATAGTTGTTATTAGAGGATGGATTAGGTAACTTTAGGGGTTAAGGAGATGTTAATAGAATACCATAAATTATTTTAACTCTATGTTTAATTTGAAATGTTATATCATTTAAAGATTACAATTTGGATTCATCTACGACATGTTTGTTAATAATGGTTGTCCGTAGAAGAACATGGATGCTGAAGAGGAGAGACACCGATAGAATGACATCCTTCCGAAACTACAGCCAGGAATGGTAGGGATTGGAACCAAGCAGTTTATGATAGTAATGGCTCAGCTAATGCAGGAAATAAATGGTGGTGGCATCCATGCAAGAGAACGAATATAGGTACCATAACGAAACATGATAGTAGTGGAACATTTTTTGAGAAAACATCCTCCTGCATTCAATGGATCTTATGGCCTAGTAGTTGCTGATGGATGGATCAAAGCCCTTGAAAAGACATTATATGTTATGGAATTTTTAGACAAACAAAAGGTAAGTCTTTCCATTTATCATTGTGAAGGGGAAGCTGATCATTGGTGGTCAAATGTAAGGAATATCAAGGGTAGAGGGTATTTTGATGCCTTCGAGTGGGATGAATTTAAAATTATTTTCCTTGAAAAATATTTTTCTAAGGTGGTGCGACTTAGAATGGAGAAGCAGTTCCTTGAATTGAAATAGAAGGAGGAAGACTTAGTGGCTGTGTATGATGAAAACATCACCCGACTGGCGAGGTATACTCCAAATCTTATTTTATATCTTGATAGCAAAATTAACCACTTTTACTCAAGATTGAAGCCAAGTTATCGAAGGGCGTTGTCCTCCTATGAATTCAAAAGTTATGAGAAACTTTTCTGATGTGATGAGAGGGTAGAGATAAAGTTTGCTGATGATCATGTTCATTTTGGAAACAAAGAGAAAAAGAGGTCCAGTTGGCAAGCAATGGGTAAGAATCAACCAAAGAAATCTAATGGTAAGAAAATCTAATTTCTAGTTTGTGAAAAGTGTGGAAAGAAACACCCCAAGGATTGTATTATAAAATCTAGGATGTGTTTTAAATGTTATAATTTTGGACATATGGATCAAGATTGTAACGAAAATGTTCCAAAGACTAATCCTGATAAGAAGACTGTAAAGTGTTTTAAATGTGGTGATATGGGTCATTATGCAAATGCTTGCCCAAATAGAGATCTGAATGATGCAAAGATGCCAAACTACAAGCAGAAAGGTGTAGTGAGATCCTTTGCGACTACGTCATCAGATATCAGGCTATCCAATGAAGTTGTATCAGGTACTTTGTTTGTTCACTCATATTTTTCTAAAGTTTTGTTTGATAAGAGGTCTACACATTCCTTCATCTATGATAAATGTTCTGGTAAATTGGAAATATCACCTCAACAAATGATACCCTAACTTGTTGTTAAAACACCAGAGGGAAAATTAATAACATAGATGAATTATAAGAATATTTCTATTGTGGTATATAAAAATACTTTACCTAAAAACCTTGTTGTTTTAACATTATTCAAGTTTGATGTTATTCTGGGAATGGATTGGGTTTCAAATTAGCATGCTAAGATTGATTGTAGAGATAAAGAAGTTGTTTTTTAGAAAGAGTTTCAGTTTGTAAACAAGAATGAACCCATACAATTGATAACATATTAGAAAGCCAAGAAACTATTGAAAGATGGAAATTAATGTTATCTTGCTCATATTTTTGAAAACAAAGGAACTATTCAAATTAATGATGTGCCAGTGGTAAATGAATAAATAGATGGTTTTCCTGATTAGTTACCTAGTGTTATACCTGACCGAGAAGTCGAATTCAAAATTGAATTAGTTCCTGATGATAATCCAATTTCAAAACCCCCATATCGTATGGATCCAATAAAACTTCTTGAATTGAAAAATTAGTTGCAGGATTTGCTTGACAAAGGCTTCATTCGTCCTAGAACTTCAGCATGGGGAGCCCCTACATTTTTTGTTAAAAAGAAATATGGTTTCATGAGACTTTGCATTGATTATAGAACTTTAAATAACATCATTGTTAAAAACAAGTATCCTTTACCTCATATTGATGACTTTTTTTATCAGCTCTTGGGAGCTCAGTACTTTTCCAAGATTTACTTGAGATCCGAAAACCATCAGCTGAAGGTGAAGGAGGATAACATCCTGAAAACAGCCTTTCGTACTTGATATGGGCATTATGAATGTTTTGTTATGCTTTTTGGATTAACTAATGCACCTGTTGTATTCATGAATCTTATGAATAATGTATTTCATGAGTTCTTGGATATGTTTGTGGTTGTATTTATTGATGAATTTTTGTTATTTTCTAAAAATAAAGAGGAGCATGAAAAACATCTAAGGGTTGTTTTGAAAACTTTAAAAGAAAAGAAACTATATTGAAAAATTCAGAAAGTGTGATTTTTGGTTGTAAAATATTTCTTTTCATGGGAACATTATAAATAAGGATCGAATAATAGTTGATCCTTCCAAAAAAAGTAGTTGATGAATGGCCAAGACCCAAAAATGTTACAGAGATTCGTAGTTTTCTTGGGTTAGCAGGATATTACAGACAGTTGGTTAAGAACTTTGCACGGTTATCTAGCCCGATAACTAAGTTAACACAGAAAGGGGTTATATTTGTTTGGATAGAGGAATGTGATGTTTGTTTTCAGAAACTGAAGAGGAGTTTGGTGAATGCTCCAGTTTTGGCCTTAAATTCTCAAAATGGTGAGTTTTTCATCTACAGTGATGATTATTTTATGGGACTTGGTCGTATTTTGATATATAATGATCAGGTAATTGCCTATGCTTCAAGACAACTTAAACCTCATGAGATAAATTATCCAGCACATGATTTGGAATTGGTAGCTGTGGGTTTTGATTTGAAAATTTGGAGGCATCATCTATACCGAACCAAATACCAAATATATACTGACCATAAAAGTCTAATGTATATATTCACTCAGAAGGAATTAAACATGAGGCAGAGAAGATGGCTAGAACTGATAAAGGATTATGACTACACCATCAATTACCATCTTAGAAAAGAAAACAAATTTGTAGATTCCTTGAGTCGAGAACAACATGCATCATTAACCATGTTACGTTTGTAACATGATCCCTTGATTAATTATTTGATGAGTTTTGGATTAGAAGTCTTTGGTGAAGGGGATACATCTATTTTGATTCAGGTTTCTGTTCAGTCTTTGTTGCCAGACAGAATTAAGCGAGTGCATAAGGAAGACTATAGGCTACAGAAAAAGGTAGAATTGGTTAAAATGGGAAAGTTTCCAGAATTTAACCTTGATAAAGATTGTGTTTTAAGATTTGGAAAAAGGTTTTGTGTGCTTAGTGATTCTCAGTTTAGGAAAGATTTGTTGTACGAAGCTCATAGTTATCCATTTTCTATTCATTCTGGTAGTACTAAGATGTACAGATACCTTCAGGAGTATTATTGGTGGGATGGAATGAAAAGCGATATTGCTGATTTTACCATGAAATGTTTGACGTGTCAATAGGTTAAAGCAGAATGGTAGTTATAGAAGGGGATGCTTCAGCCTTTTTCAGTGCCATAGTGAAAATGGGAGAATGTGTCCATGGACTTTATGGTGGGACTACCAAAGACTTATCGAGGTAACAATGCGATTTGGTTTCTGGTTGATCGGCTAACAAAGTCTGAACATTTTTTTTCTATTCGAGATACAATGAATTTGGATCATCTTTCTCAATTGTACCTCAAGGAGATTGTCAGTTTATATGGAGTTCCTATTTACATTGTATTTGAACGAGATCCTAGGTTCACTTCTAACATTTGGAAGGGACTTCAGAAGTCGTTGGGCACAGAGTTAAATTTTAGTACAGTTTTTCATCCTTAATAAAATGGGTAGTCAAAATTAATGATTCAAACTTTGGAGAATATACTTCGAGCTTGTTCGATGGACTATCAGGGAAGTTGGGATATTCATCTTTCTTTAGTTGAGTTTTCTTATAATAACAGTTTTAATTCCAGTATTCAGATGACACCTTTTGAGGCCTTGTATTGGAAGTGGTTTCGGACTCCATTGTTTTAGGATGAATTTGGTGAAAGAAAGTTGATGGGGCCAGAATTAGTAGAAGAAGTGGCTCAGAAAGTGAGGATGATCCAGCGACACATGAGGATAGCTCAGAGCAGGCAGAAAAGTTATGCAGATAACATAATGAAAGACTTCTCTTTCGAGATAGGTGACCATGTTTTCCTTAAAATACCTCCTTGGAAAAGTGTGATGCGTTTCATTAAGAAAGGGAAGCTAAGTCCATGGTTCATCGGTCCTTTTAAAATCTTGGAGAAAGTTCGAACTGTTTCATACTGCGTAGCTATGCCTCCGAGCTTGTTTCAGGTACACATTGTTTTCATGGTTCAATGTTGAGAATGTATGTGCCAGATTCATCACATGTCTTGAGCCCAGAAGCAGTTCAGTTGGAAGAGAAACATTTCTATAAAGAGAAACCAGTTCAGATTCTTGATCAAAGGGAACAGGTATTTTGGAATAAGGTAATCCACCAGGTAAAGGTTTTGTGGAGAAACTACATGGTTGAAGAAGCAACATGAGATTCTGAAAATGCTATGAGATAAAAATACCCTTAGTTGTTTAATAAGTAAATAAAATTGCGAGGACACAATTTCAAGAATGGGGGGATAATGTAACACCCCATGTTTTTATAAAAATAAATAAAAATGCATGGAACTTTGTTTCAAGTAGATATTTATAACTATCATTTTAACATAATTTTTTCACTTTTATGTTTTGAATTTCAAGAAACTGTCATCTATAATTGTGTTTAGTATGTTATTTGGAGTCTATTGAAACCAACATTTTTTTGGTGAATAGTAACATACCCTTATGAATAGTAATATGACCCTAATGAATAGTAATTTTTTATTATTTTATTTTATTAAAGATTTAAGATAATAGCATCTAGGTTAATTTTTCATTGTGATATAGAAGTAGTTACAGAATTAAAATTGTTAATTTTTGAATTAAGTATTATTTTATTTAAAAATTAAATTAATAATATTAAAAAAAATATTTTAAAAAAATTGATATCATTTTTGAAATCTACTCGTCGATAAATGGTTAGGGTGAATTTTAGAAATTTGTCTGAAAAAGTTGATTTTTCGGTGAATAGTAAAAAAATACAGTTTTTAGTTTCAGTGTTTTAATGACATCATTAATGATATAATAATTATTTCACAAATCTGGTCTACTTTATTATAGTTAAATAATATGTGAGGTGTCCCAAGTGGCTTATACCATGGGAAAATACCATGGTCAAGCCCATGGTTTTGCAAATACCACTCATGAGGTGTCCCTAGAAAATTATTAAAATAATCCCTCACTTTTCCTATAAATACAAACTCTTCCCTTCATTGAATTCATTCACAATTCTCCATCAACGAATCTCTGGCCTCCTTACCTTCATAGTATTCCTCCAAAAGTTTCCTGAAGCCCCCAAGGTCCCTACCTTCATGTTATAAGGGTTACACTACAGGGTAAGAAAATTCTCAATTTCTTTCTTTTCCGATTCAAGTTCTCTTTTATGTGGTATAACTTTCATGTTTCCATACCATGTTATTATTTCATTATTATTCTTGATCTACTATATATTATGATTCATTTCTGGATGGGTGACCCTTGCCCCTTCTATTTTTAATATTTTCTAAAACCATGTTGTGTAGCTGTTAGGCTGCCAAATTTTTGTAAGGGATTTCTCAATTATTATTTTATTTTGAGTTACTTTATCATTATTTCTTCATCTCTTCTTACCCAAGTGGGATGAAATATCCAGAATCTTGTATATTCTGGATGTTATTATTTTCATGGAAAATTACTCATCATTATTCTTCTCCTCTCCAACTTATTTAAGGAATAAAAACATTGTCCGTTATCTGTCGAATTACCGACATCATGGACGATGTGATTTCAATTTCCATTAATTCATTCAATTCTGGTCATGAAACCATTTATATGGTTGAACCAAGTTATAATATATGTTTTAGGACTCACCCATGGTTCATCAATTATTTTTTACTCCTGGTTCTAATTTGTAAGACAACACGAGGTTGTTATTATCAAAGAACCACTAAAATGATCTAGATGAACATCATTAATGTTTTAGCTTATGAATCATCCTCATATTAAATATCAAAAATGATAAATGGTATAAATTATGGTACTGGAAATATTTCAATACCTTTCCATTCCCATTCTAGAATTTCAGTTCCAATCGACAAGAACATCTACCATGAACCAAACATGGAAATCATGTTAAGAACTCACCCAAAAACAGTGCAAGGAGAAAAATACTAACAATTAAATGATGAAATGATGGTATGAAATGATAATATAAGATGTCATAAACCTGAAAATGATTCTCTAAAATACTAGTAAACACTCTTTTAACCATTATATAATAATTTTAAACAAGTTTGAAGTAAGATGTACCCAAGGTAAGGGAATTCTAAACCCGATTTCCATTCTTTGGGTTAAACTTCTACTTCATTATTTATGTGATATTTAAATTGTTTTTGTGATGGGTTCTGTTTATATTTTGTTATGTTATGTGTATTCATAGTTTATATACATAATCCACCCACTCTATTAAGTCTCTCTTAAAATGTATGATATTTATAAGGGGCTATTCATTAAATATCTTCTTTTTAAATTCAGTTTTATGAAATTTCAAATCAATGTTTTTATGGAATTATTCATGTTGTATGATTATGTTTTGGTTATTTGGAATTATTTAGGAAGAAGCATGGGACCAATATCTCCCTCCAATGCATTGGGTATGTGTATGTTGGTGGTCGGCCGTATGGTTACTCCAAGTGTAACTGCGATGGTTACACAAAGTAAAGTAGTCGTGAGGGTTGCAGATTATAAGGTAGCCAAGAATGGTTACAAGATTATGTAAGTAATTCCACAAGATAACTTTATGATTATATTTATGTTCTCATTTTTGTGTGGATCTTGTGTAAATCTCATGTTACACGAAGTAATTATATACGGGTGACAAGCATGTCTTTTGAAAATGTTTTCATATGTTACAAGTATTCATGGACTAATGTGCACTTTCCTTCTTTTTCATCCCTTATTAAGCTTCAGTGCTCATAACAAGTTTTTAAATGATTTTCACAGGTTAATGGATGTGTTAGAAAAATAATGAAGCCATGTAAAGTGTTGAAGATTTGTCAAGAATTCATGTTTAAGTTTTAATGTTTTATTTTTTGAAACAAAATGGAAATTGTTTTTATGGTATCCACTCTGTATTATTGTGTTACGGGTGTATTGTCCCAATTATCAAAAGATCTCAACATGAAAATATCCTCAATGTGAAAGGAAGTGTTTTCGTGGCTAAATTCAAGATTATGTATGTAATAAGGTCAGGTCCTTATAAAATCCATAGTCTAATAAAGTGTGCTTCATCCACAAAATTTGTGTACAACAACTACCAGCAGCAATGTACTTTGCTTCAACAGTTGATAATGCCATTAAATTTTTATTTTTTACTAAAACATGATGTTATAGAATTTCCCAAAAAGTGGCATTTTCTATAGGTTCTCTTTCAATCTAACTTACATCCACTAAAGTCAGCATCATAATAACTAACCAAATAAAAAGGTTTTCTTCTTATGTACAACAATCCTAAATTAGTTGTATATTTGAGGTATTTAAAAACTCTTTTAACAACATTTAAATGAGAATATTTTGGGTTTTCTAGAAATCATGCATATACACACACACACTAAACATAATATCTGGCCTACGAGAAGTTATGTACAACTAACTGCCAATAATTCTTCTGCAAGCAGTTTGATCAATAGATTTCCCATTTTCATCAAGATCTAGCTTACATGTAGAACTCATATATGTTTCACTACTCTTAATGCTATCAAATCCAAATATTTTCAAAATACCTTTAGTATATTTACTTTGATTTATAATAATACCTTATTTGTTTTGAAATATTTTAAATCCAATAAAATATTAAAGTTCAGCCATCAAACTCAATCCCAATTCACATTCCATCATTTTTGAAAAATTATCTTATAAATAATTTTTAGAAGGTCCAAAAATAATAGAATCTATATATATTTTAGTTATTAAAACATATTTAGAAATTAATTTTATAAACAAATTCAGATCTGCAACTGCTTTTCTAAAAACATTAGAGATAATAAAGTTACTTAACCTTTCATAAAAATCTCTTAGAGCTTGTTTCAAACCCTATACAATTTTAGATAATTTGAAAACCTGATTTGGAAAAAATGGATTTGTAAATCTTGGGGATTTTTAAACAAAAAAATCCCCAATTATATAACCATTTAAGAATGAAATTTTGATATCCCTTTGATAATTTTTGAAATCTAAGTGTGTTGTATATGCAAGTCAGATTCTAATGGCTTCAAGTCTTGTTACTGGTGCAAAGGTTTCCTCATAATCAAATTCTTCTTCTTGATTATAGCCTTGTGAAAGCAAACTAACATTGTTTCTAACTATATTTCCAATTTCATCCACTTTATTTCTAAAAAACCATTTAGTTTCTATGGTCAAAGTTTATTTTGGTTTATCAAAAAGCTTCTAGACTTTATTTCTCTAAAAATGGTTAAGCTCTTCTTGGATAGCCATAACCAAAAATAATCATTGATTGTATCATTTATATTTTTAGGTTCAACTTGAGATAAAAATTATTTATGTTCAACCTAATTTCTCAAATATGATCTAGTTTTTTTCCTCTGCCTAAATCTCTAAATACAACATCTAAGGGAGAGTTTTTAAGGCCCATAGTTGGTCTAGTAAAAGCAGGGCTAGTTATTTCAGGTTCATCATTTTGTTCTAGTTCATTATAGATAGATTCTAGAGAATTTCCAGAACTTGATGTTTTCAGAGACTCCTTTATAGGATGATTTGAGGGTTTTCATTAATGATCAGATTAAAAATATCGTCTTCAATATTTATTAGAGAAGTATTAGGTTCACGTGGATCTGTTTCATCAATCTTGACATGTATAGAATCTTCCACAAATTTGGTTTTCTAATTAAAGACTCTATAAGCTTTTCATGATGTCGAATATCCAAGGAATATTCCTTCACCACTTTTAGTGGAAAATTTATCTAGACTATCTTTAATGTTAAAAATATAATCTTTACATCCAAAGACTCTAAAATAATTTACCTTGGGTTTCCTATTGTTCCACAACTCATAAGGAGTTTTCTAAATAATAGGCCTGATTAAGATTATTTTTATTATATAAAAAGTTGTATTAATAGCTTCATCCAAAAAATAAATTACCAAGTCATATTTATTAAGCATAACTTGGGCAATTCCTTGTAACGTTATATTACTACTCTCTACTACACCATTCTATTGAGGTGTACTAGGGGTAGAGAAGTTGTTACTATAGCCATTTTGTGAGAAAAAAGATTCAAATTATTTATTTTCAAATTCAAGGCCATGGTCACTAATTATAGATTTAATTTTAAGTCCACTAAGATTTTATACATTCCTAGCATAAATTGTAAAATGAGAGAAATCTTAACTTTTGTGGGAAAAGAAAAAGGCCCATGTATAACTAGATAATTCATCTACAAGAACATAAACATAGTTCTTACCACTTAGAATTTAAACTCTAGATCATTGAAACAAGTCCATGTGAACCAACTTGAGAGGTTGAGAAGTTGTTACTTCTTTATTTGGGTTGAAAGAGATTTTATGTTGCTTTTCTTTTTGACAAGTATGGCACACCCTATTGTCTGGAAACCCTAATTTGGGAAGGTCTTTAACTAAACCTTTTCTATCCAATTTCTTAAGGGAGTGTACATTAAAATTCCTAGTCTTCTATGCTTGAGCCAAGAATCTTTTTTAAAGACACTTATATAAGAAACATTCCTTGATGCTAGTTTGCCTAGGTTTATAGCATATACATTATCATTTCTAAGAGAAATAAACATTAAGTTATCCTGGGAATAAAAAACATGGAATGAATCAATTTTGAATTTTAAATTATATCTATCATCACATAGTTGAGATATTCTAATAAAGTTATACTTTATTCCATAAACATAGAGTACTTTTTAAATATAAATAGAGTTAGGGTTACCAATCTTGTCTAAACTGATGATTTTTCTTTTACCATTGTCCCCAAATGTGACATGTCATCCATCAATCTTAATGAGATTTTTTAAGCTTGAGCAGTATCTTATCATGTGTCTTGAACAACCATTTTCCAATTACCAAATATATCTATAGGAACTCTTTAGAGAGTTTTGCTACAAATCAATTCATCTATGAAAATATTTTGGTACCCATATTTGTCATGGTCCAGAAAAATTAGTAATGAAATATTTATGAACCCACACTTATCTTTTGAGTTTTTTATATGTATAAAATAGAGTTTTTGAAAAATAAACTTTGTTTCATCTAGAAAACTTGATACAGTAAAAGAATTTTTAGAACTAGAACTTAGAGTAAAATCGTGATTTTTGAACGATGAAGAAAATTTTCCAGATTTTGGTATAAATTATGTTTTTGATAAATTCCTTTGTCATGGTTGATATCCTATTATAGAAATGTACTTAGGATCTATCAATTTACCAAATAACTGGGTAAGTGTGTATTTACCATTGGTAAAAATTTCAATATCCTTCTTTAATTTCTCATTACATAACTTTAGATCATTATTTAGCTTTAGCAGTTGAGAATTTTTCTTTCTCTCAACAATATGTTTAGATTTAACAGTTAAAACAAGAGAATGTTGTTTCTTTAATGATTTATATTGTCTTTTAGTTCATTGAATGTCTCTTCCATAATATTACAATACTCAAAAAATTCATCACTTCTTATATTTTTAGACTCACTTTTATTTTTAGAATAATAAGAATTATATGTAGGAGAGTTTAAGGTTACCTCAGATGTGTTTTTCATAAAACACATATTTGGAATATCTTTTTTCTCATCATAAGAAGAAGAAAATTCACTAGAGATTTCCTTAGAGGAACTCCTGGTGGCCTTTATATATTTCTTATATTTTCTATCCTTATTCTCAATCATCTTTTTGTATTTCAACTTTGGACAGTCAGCTTGGACATGTCCTCGCCTCTAGCATTCATAGCAAAGAATTTCTTTTTATTTATCCTTTCTCTTCCAATACTTTTTCTAGCTACACTTGTTATCATACATTCTTTTAATGTTCGGTTTCTTGAATAAATTTTTCTAAATCTTTTGGCTAGCTGTTCCACTTCCTCATCACTGTTTGAAGCTGATTCTTCACTACTTGTGATCTCAATAGTAGCTTGAACATTCTCTTTTTCCTTGATTTTGGGATTTGTAGTAATGAAGGCTACATATTTTTTTTGGTTCTTCATCATATTGATTTACTTTGAGTTTCTCTTCATACATCATTAATTTTCCAATCATTTACTTCACTGACATCTTATCAATGTCACATTATTCTCTAATGGAAACTAATGTCCCTCACCATCTCTTTAGTAAGCATCGCAGAATCCTCATGATCTGTTCCTTTGCTGTGACAACTCTTCCTAAAGAAAATATGGTATTCACAATTTCATTGATCCTAAGATACATATCAGAAATGGATTCATTAGTATTAATTCTATAATTTTAATATTAAATATTAGAAGTATTTATACTCGTTTCCTTCACATTAGATGTTCCCTCATGGGAAACAAAAAAAGTGTCCCAAATCTAATGGGATGTTTTAGAAGAATAAATGTGATTAGACTATTCATATCCTAGTTCCTACTATATAGAATTAATATATTTAAATATATTGTTATAGGTATTCTTGGTAGTTTCATCCCATGTATTTCTAGCAGTTTTAGGTATTGCATATTTACTTTTAATAGCAGTCTAGATTTAAAATATCGTGATTTCTAAATGTATTTTCATTTTAATCTTCCACTGATCATAGTTTTTTCAATTAAAAAAGGTGGTCTATTAGTAAAATCTCATTCTAGTATATTTCCCATAATAATAAGATTGAAAGGATTTCAAAGAGATAAAAAATTTACAAATAACAAAAATTTTATGATCATTCAAATATAACTACAATCATAGTTGAAAAGATTTGAAAAATCTTTGAAAAATGAAAAATTCCTAAGTACCTACGATACCAAATGTTGGTCAGAGTAGAGTACTCAATAGGGGGGTGATTTGAATATCTATAAAAATTTCTATTTAAAATGTATATTTGAAAATTTTCCCCCATTTAAAAATATAATATATGTCTATTTTTATTGAATTTATAAGAGTCCTAAATGTTCAATTAGTTTCTCAAAATATGGATTAGTTCTCATCTATACTAATATAAAGATTAATATAACTTTTAAAACTAATCTACTAGTTCAAGAAAATTATAAACACTTGCTAAACTAACTATCAATGATCAATTTAGTTTTATTTAAAATGTAATAAAAATAGATAAAAAGCTAAACGATAAAGACACAAAGGATATAAAAAAGAGGTTCGGTATCAAGAAAGGAATTAGTCCTCTCCACTTGGTGATCACCTGACACCAAGAAGTTTAAATTAATAAATAATTAGATCCACACTTTGGATTACAGTTCACAACAGAACACAAGGGTGTCCAGGTCACACTAGACCTCTAATATAATTATTCGTGGGGAAAAAACAAATTGGTCACACTTGACATGTTCCATTGTTCTATATGGGATATAAAAAATAAAATAGAGAGGGAGTTTTAGGATATCAAGTATCCTTCAGTTATGAACAAGAGTCAGAGTGTGTGTAATAAACAAATACACACACTGGTCAGATATGTAAATAAAATAACAAAATAAATCTAGATATATAAAGAAATGTTTAGAAGTCTCTGTGTGTTATGTAGTGAAGCTCTAGACTCATTTGATGTAGAGGCCTGAATGTCCCAAAGGACAAAATTTTTATTAATTTTAGATAATCCCCCTTTTAAGGGTAAAGGGGGGAAACCAAGACATCAAAGACATCAATACATTAACAAAATTGAGAAAATAGAGGGTTGAAACCCATAAAAAAACTACAAAGAAATGCTTCAACCCAACGTCAACAACATTAAGGAATGACTCCACCAAAGCATGGCTGCTCAGCAAACTGTCTTGTTCAAGAATGCACGAGCCCGGTACCGATGGCTACACCATACCCTATCAATCAACAAAATCTGAAAAGTCATGCATGGTGAAGACAACCAGATCTATCCTCATCTAAAGAAAAACCTTGTAGATTGTGTGGGTTCCCCAAAAGTCCAATTTCACTCCCAGCAACAATCAACCAGAAGATTACCAGCAGACATAGCCATTACCAGCAGATCAAAACATCACCAAAATCACATCCAGACAAAGCCATTACCAATATATTCACAGCATCACCAAAATCATATCCAAACAAACATAGACTCATCTTCATAAAATCAAAAACTAAATCAAAACTAGAAACAAGTTACATTAGCACCAAATAGAAAAACCTCCCCCTCCATGCCACTGGGATGAATCCGAGCCGAGATCTCAGGGTCGGAAATCCCACCAAAGCCATCAATGAGCACCCCAGAGCCACCTCCGATGAGCACATCAGTTCCATGACAAGATTACGTAGCCAAAACCAAGCTGAATTCTTCACCGAAAGCACCAGATCCGACATCACCAAGCCAAGATCCCGAAGTCGGACCACCCGAAGACGATGCACGCTGACGCCGAGCTGAAATCCAAAGAGGAATGCTGAGGTCATTGCTTCTCGTACCGGGTTCGAGGAGATGGGTCGAAGCCAAAAGACACAATAAAGCCATCGTCAGTCCAGGAAAAAATCTAGATAATGCAGATCTGCCACCCATCATTGCCGATCTGAAGTGAGATAGACGACGCCGAGGCCAGGCCAGACCAGCCAGAGGAGGTGAGGAGAAAGCTAGGAGGGAAACTGTAGTTGCACGAGGAGGGTGAAGAATCTGCCGATCAGAGGCCTCCCGAGGGATGAAACATCATTAAATCTTTTTTGATGTAGAGGGATTGATGTTCAAGTCCTCCTTTGTTTTTTACTTCCAAACAGAGTGTCCTAGGCTCTGTGTTCTGGATTCTAGAAGTAGATATGTTCAGTTTCTTGTCTGAAAGATGTTCTAATCAGCTTAGTAGGTTTATTTTGTCTTATTGATCTCCCTGTATGATCTTCCTTTGGGTTTTTGGGACATGGAAGTATGCTTTGGGAGTTTCAAGAGTTCTGGCATATTCTCTTAGGTATGCATGTTTTTCACAACCACACATATGATCCATCGTGCAATTATTTTATACTTAGAGGTCCAGTAGAAATTAATATCTCCCCATATTCATGTACCTCGTACTGTCTACTGAATATACTACAAGTAACATTAAATAATGTCAAAAACATTTATTTTTCTAAATATGACCATCAGTGTTTATGACTATCATTGAGTCACAAGTATCAATGAGTATTTTGGCATCGGTCTATCATCATCGGTCTGTCACCATCGATGAATCTCTGTATCAGTGAGTCATCTTCATAGGTATCAGTGAATTTGGGCATTGGTGAGTCATTTGTGTTATCAGTCTATCCCGACACTAGTGAGTCATCATCGATGACTCATTTGGAACTCTCAGTGTAACTCTCATTAGTGACTCGTCCATTATTAAGTAACTCATTGGGGACTCATTCATCAGTAAGTATCCCATTGGTGTATCATTCATCATTGTGTCGTTCATCGATAAGTCCTCCAAAGGTGACTCTCTTGAAATATCAGTGTGACCGATCATCAGTGACTTGTCCACCAGTGTGTCATTTTTTCTATCGGTGAGCCCCGCATAAGTGTATTCTTTGATTGGTGAGTTCTTTGATTGACGAGTCCTCATCGGTGAGTAATCCATCAGTGACTCCTTTGAACTATAGGTTTCAAGGACTCTGAAATACTTATTAAGTGTCTGTCTTATATATAACATTACCATATTAATCTTAGAGCCTACAGGACTTGTAATCTTAGAGCCTACGGGCCTTGTAAGGGTTCCCCCCTCATCCCTTGAAAGGGGGGTTATCAAAAATCAATAAAAATGAAGGCCTTAGGGCCATTCGGGCCTAATAGCTATGAATAGATGATATGTTTCACTTATTGAGTATTCAATCTTACCCAATCCTAAGCTTCCATTCCTTTGGTTATGAATTTGATTATATCATATGATATTGTTAAAAGAGGCTCTAGATGTGAATGGTTATCGCAGCATATCAATAATTGTTGTAAAATAATATGTTTATAAAACCAGTATCTAGGAAACTAAACCTTTAGGTCCTTGGTTTGGGTTAATGTTTGTGGAATGTATTAATTAAACCATGATATCAATGTATTATTTATGTATTATTATCTTGGGTCACCATGGAACCTTTATAAAAAAACAAAAGAATAACTCCATAGAAATATGAAGCCTTAAATGAAACATCAATCTTTCAAATTCATTAATATACACAATCATATCAAGTACATGAATTGAGAATGAAAATTCATTACGTCATATCATATCTAAAAAATTCCTTTGAAATATAAAATGACTTTATATAAGCATTAAATAAACATCCAAATTCACTTTTTGGACAACATCAATATCTGATTACTTAGGAATTTATTTCTCTAACACATAAAAAATTCATTCTTACTAAAACATTATTCTTAACATTCTATAACAGTCTAGAAATTTACTTCAATTAAGATTTTCCTTCTCAAGGATTGATGTCAAATTTTTGTTTGATGATTATGATACCATTTTATCAACAAAAGAACCTTTTATGAAATTAGTATCATGTTTTATATTTATTTAATAAGCAATTTTATTTAATGCCATCCCACTAAAATGATCAAACATTATAAATTTCACCATATCCAATAGTGGGACAGGATCCATATTTCACTAAGTAATGATCCCACTTTAGGTTTCATCTCACCACTTGTCTTTTTTAAGTTGGAAATAATTCCAATAATATAATGTATTACTTTTGAATAGTTTAGGATATAACTCTATTAGAAATCCATTATATGGATAAACTAAAATCTATTCCTCTTATATATTATCTGATTTGGTTTCCTAGCTAAGTGTTACCCAAATCATATTGTGGTATTTGGATACCTAACTCTCTAGTTAAAACAATACAACCATTCCTTACAAAAAATAATCTATAGGAACATATATTTAGCATGAAAATACCATATTGGATAATAGAGGACTTGATACGTGTTCTTTTTTGAAGTAATATAACACTTAGTAGTTTAAGGGGATTTAATATCACACCATATTATCTCATGTATTCACTTTACATGTATGAATTCATATAATGATTCATTTTTGAATCCCTATTCCTTCCACATAATATATATATTCAAACCATGTTGATGTGTAACTCTTTACAAAACTCATAGCATGTATTGTTAACCAGAATTAAAATTAGACTATGTTTATACATATCCAAATTCACCCCATGTATAAGGTACATAAAACCCTTTCATGTAAAGTTATATAATTATATAAAATCAATAATCCCAACAAGATAAATCATGTAATGATTGGTAGCTAGCCCCCAATTTTCTAAATAGATCTTGGCTGCCATGATTGTGAGTAGTCCAACCTAATGTTTCTCTACCCATTTTTATTTACTCAATATAGAACATAATTCCATCATAATTCTAAAACCAAATATGTATAAACTATAATTAAATTTTAAATTCAATTTCATAATCAAGTACAAGTCAAATTCATGATTGAAGAAAACTAAATAAATTATCATATATAGCAGGTAATTAATTAAATACATGTAATTAATTTTATAAAAGTATTTTCAATATATAAACTAAATAAAAAATCCATTCATAATAAAAAATTTACATTTATGAATAAAGTAGGGGATACAATAAATTAATGAAAAAATCATACATTTTAACATTAGATACACATTAATATAAAATTCATATATAATGTAATTATAAACAATTTATAATTTATCCATACATTATGGACGTTACATAATTAAACAAATGTAAACTTTTTATATTTATCTATAACATGAGCTCATTTATATTATCCTTTATATGAAATTTTATTTAAATACATAAATTTTAAAATACACACATTTTATAGTTAATTAATATTATGGAAAAAGTTTACATAATGAAAATATCACATATGTATAATTATTTCTACCTTTATCATATCAAATGAGAAAAATTAATTTGGATATAATTCAACTAATTTCTCAAATAAGGTATTTTAATATGAACATTTCAAATTAATAGTTATGAAAAATTCATAATTCAATATAAACTACTTTATGTTATCCTTACATTTTAATTTATAATCATTTTATAAATTACCATTATAATTTCTATATAAAAATTTTACATCCAAATTATAAGTCATGTCATATAAATTAAGAATATTTTAATATTTAATATCATGGATATATATATTTGAAATTATTTATAATAATTTAATAATTATGTATAAAATTTTTAATTAATTACTTTATAAATTAAACAAAACCCCCAAATTATCTTTTTTTATATAATTTTAAAAAAAATTATAAATTAAATTATTCAATTAATAATTAAAAAATCAGAAAAATCATATTTTTATACATATCCTACTAAATGATATAGTCAAGTCATAAACAACAAATTAGTTCGTAATTGACATCCCTCTTTAATACTTTTTTACTATATCCTATGATAGATAATTCACACTATATATATCATGTTTAATTATATATATATATATATATGAAAGGCTATTCCATAGTTCAATAGTAAAACTGAGTTAGATGAAAATTCTATGATATAACCATTGGTGATTAGGTTGTAATATTTTATGATATAACATATATCATATTGATGACATGATGATTTATTTTACAATCACATGATATATATAAACATATTTATCATAGGATATGCCTCCCCATATCTCACAATATTAAATGTTAAAACTAAAGGATTTATAATGCATCATCAATTATGATATTTAATATCATATATGATGAACCTATCATAGCTTACAACATCTTCTATTAAAAACTACAAAATGAATCTATAGTATTTCAAAAGATATGAAATATTTTACATGATGACATTGTTCAAAATTAATATTGCATTTTATGACAGGAAATAAAAAAATCCATTTCATTCATTTTAAAAAGTAGTTTCATGAATCATTTGAAGCATGGTATTTATTTGACACCACTATATGTATTTTAAAGACTGAATAACTATAATTATTGTTTTGATGGAATGAATAAACCTAAATCCCAAATCCCCATGATATTAAACCAAAATCATGTATAATATAGAATAAAGAACATGGGTGTTTTACATTGAAGATAATCGATCATATTTTCTTCAACTATAAGTTTGATAAAGATCAATGAGAAGAGACTGATGAAATTCTTCCTCTATGATATATCTATGGTATAATCTGAACAATCTAATATTTGGTTTGTATTCTACTTATAACCATGATATCCGTGTATCTTAGGTAATAAAGGATAAAATAGAAAGAGATATTTCTAGGGGAATCGATAGAAGAAGCTTGACTGTTAATTTCATGGCCTTTAGCCCTATTATATTAGACTTGGGTAAAACTCTGAAGACATTATGGAATTTAACAAAACATTATAAAAATTCAAGTAAAATCTTTAGTTTATATATTTTATGTAAACTAATGTTGAATGTGCATTAATATATCTATCATATAAAAGAAACTTTGAATCTCTCAAAGGTTTCATTTCATCAAATGTCTATAATAAATTATAGATTGTGTGGATGATGATTCAATCATTAATATTTTATTTTCAAATTACTAACTAAATTATAAGATATTGTTCATAAACATAATAAAATTATGATTTATATATACCATACAATACTATATTGAATATGATGGTGGTATGATATCTCATGTCATTCCTAATGATATGCTTATAACAATATAATTCGACATTCTCGTGTTAATGAATTTATTACTATATTTCATATACATATAATCACATATGATATGATTGAAATAAATTATATAAATTTAGGACATAATGAATATCTCAATCCCTTATAAATGAAAATCTATCACATATTTATTTGAGGTCCCATCTTTAGTGAATTTTTTAACAAGGAATTTAAAATCATTCTCAAAGTTGTTTTGTATACCAACTTCCTTAAAAGTCACTATCTTAATGGGTCTCACAAATTTTGGATTGATCCTACAAAGTAAAAATTCATCATATTATCTTGTATAAATTACCAAAAATATCCATAAATGAAACTAATTTCTTTATTTTCCATTATAATAATTATTATATGATATATCTATATTTTATTAACTATCACCACGTATAAATACTGAGGACATTGGTATATTACATAATGGTAGATCAGAAAAAATATATTTGATTCATTCCACTTCATTTCATGTAAATGGTAATTAATAAGACTCAATAACCATTTTGGAGTCCGTTATACTTGATTATATTTTTGATCCCCAATAGACCACTCCACAACTATCACAAAACAACCTCGGTCAGCCCCAAACTTGTCACCTGAGTCTGCTTGAGACAAGGCCCGTATGGCATTCCCGATCCTCCCACGATGGTGACAAGCACCAAGGGCATCAATGAGAACCAAATTGAATGATTTATCCCAATAATAATAAAAAAATAGTGGAAATAAATATGCAACCCAACATGAATAAATAACACAAGTAAAAAAAATTTAAACATAACTGAAAAATACAACAAAATATGAAAAAACCAAAATGAACTAGATGAACAGTAAGACCCATGATACCCTAAGTGTTAATCTTCGTTCCAAAAACCCAAATCACCAAATGAGATCCAAACCAAGATGGAAGCTGCACCATAAGCTAAAAAAAAGAAGAAACTACATGAGTTAGTATTAAAACTCAGTAGGCATGCCAAAAAAATTATATTCCCAATGAATTTACCTTAACTAAAAGAAAAACATCTCTCTTAGGTTTGAAATACAATGTATGCAACCTAGGTTTTCACACATTTTTCTATTTAAAACAAAAATGGTCTATTGATCTTTTACCATTTAAAACCAGATTATTTTTCAAGAATGAGACATTAATATTTGAGACTAGAAGGATGTTGTTTTCACTTAAAAAGGGAGAAGGAAGGTGTAAAGATTTTTTAAATCATATTCCATAAACATTTTCAAAACCAAAATGTCACCTTTAACCAAGAAGTAAAATATAAAAAAGAGTATGATTAATGATAACATAAAAAGGTAAATAGGATTATTGAATATACACATTAATAACCAATAAAGAAAATCCATCATACACTGTAGACAACTAAGTTCCAAAGTAGATGATAGAACAACGGAGCTTATG
Source organism: Viscum album (assembly GCA_963277665.1). NCBI lineage: Eukaryota > Viridiplantae > Streptophyta > Magnoliopsida > Santalales > Viscaceae > Viscum > Viscum album. The sequence continues at coordinate 1,558,213,402 of OY728161.1, forward strand.
AAATAATCTATAAATTACTATACATTCGATTCATCTCGTAGGCATGCCTACCCAAATGAAATCATTCTCAATCACATGCTTGGTTCTCTACCTACATGACCTAACAGAGGGGAACTATCCCAAAGGAGAGAAAGGTCCATACTAAGGGCCACACTAGATAGTGAAGAATCATAAGCTAGTGAAGCAACCATTCCCTTAAAATTCTCTAGGTTTTTTGGGTTCCCATGTTAAGACTAATGTGGGGTGAGACAATCCAACCAAACAAGATACCAAACACATATACATATATCACACACACAAGAATCACACACAAGAATCACCCCAAACCAGACCAAGGAACAATATATTTCCTTCTAAATAATAGATCATGAAAGAAACCACATTGAGGGCCTACCAACCCATTCAACATAACCAATGCAAGAGGATTATCCCAAGAGATTATTCTAATGAAAATAGTTATTCAAAAGTTCCAAACAAGCCTTACATAACATTATTTTGTCAAAACATTCCTTAAAGAACTAAACACAAACCACCTTCAACATCGAAAATCCAAAAAATAAATTTGAAATACAAACCCACTTAGAAATTTATTAATGAAACCAAAACCATAATTTTAGAATCCAAATAAATTTAAAAATCCAAAATAATGTGTTATAAATTATATATAACTTACCAAATAAAACCAGACATTTTATTGAACACTTGGTGTGTATAACTTAACAAAACAATATCATTTTCTTGAAAACAAGAAGGAAATAACCTCTTTTAAATAAAAATATTATTCTAATAAACATAAATCAATAATTAATATCTAAGAGAATATGTAAAATGAAAAAAAATCAATGAGTCATAAATATAAAGAAGATGTGTAATGGAAAAAATACCTCAAACCACAAGCGCATCAACAATTCCAAACCAAAACAACTTCATCAGGGTTTTTAGAAGTAATAGCATCCATAGGTAACCTTAAAAACCATAATTTAAACTAATAAAACATGAACCCTATATCAAAAAAACTAAGGGATAAGAGGAACCATACTAAAAATGGAAGAAGAAGGAAGAGGGGGAAGTTATAAGGATAATACCTTGAAAAATTAGCCCCTAAACCTAAAGAAATCACTAGATCCATCCCTTTGGAGTGGAGATAATGCATGGAGAGGAAGGTAGGGGATCTCTTAGGGCTGTACAAACTAGGACAAGGACGAAATGTGCATTTTGGTATTAAAAACAAGAGAGGGTATAAAGCACAATTCACACTCTTAATAACCTAGGCACTATGCACTATTAGGATGCATGGTTTCCCAACCCGTGCACCAACTATGCACCCCTCATTGGACACATTGGGCACACTCTTGGTTTGGACACATTTTTTGGTAAACTACGCACCAAACACATGACATTGTTTTGTCAAAAACTACCAAACCATGCACATGCATTCTTAATGGTTTTCCTAATAGTGCTTAGGCTATGCACCCTCAACTAGAGTCACCCAAAGTTCACATGGGTTTCCCATGGAGGTGTATAATTTAGACGAAACCATGAGAATCCCATGAAACTCAAATCATTAATGTTAAAAATGAACTAAAAAAGAGAATATACTTAAGAGGCCATAAGGTTTCATCTAAAATTTTCACTTAAACCATGAAACTGAACAAAAAAATCCCAAAACACAATATTTAAATCCATAACACCTAAAACACGAGGGAGAAACCAAGAAAAAAATAATAGTTCAAAATAAAAGGAGAAAATAAAATCAGGGTGTAACAATTCACCCCACCATCATTCTTTCTACTCTCATAAAGACAAAAAATCTCTAGTCGATCGATCAAAAACAAAGGTTCCCACACTTGAATTACACAAATACTCAAGACAAGAACACCTTGACCACCAAAAAAATATAACTCACACCTCTTACCCGAAATGAAGAAAAGAACCCAAATTACTTTTCAAAGAACAATGAAAAAATCAAAGTACAACCTATTTAACCCTGCCTCATAGAAAAACACTAGGCCTACTCCAAGAGCCCATCATTCACCAAGAAGAGGAGAAATAAAGAAATACATGAATATAAAAAAAGATTCCCAAGATTCAACACAAGAGGAAAGAGTGAACTCTCCACTATTTGAAAATTATATTTGAGTGGCCTACTAACGTCACATGATAAACACCAACACTTTAAACTAGAACAACCACACACAAAACTCTTAGGAAAAAAAAAATGAACACAACTCACCATGGAACTCACTTCACTCTAATAAGGCACTTCAACAAAAAAAGAATTTAGAACAGACACACACATCATCCTCTTTCACCGTAAATGATAAAAATTTATAAGAAGACACTCACAATGAAAAAAAGTCCACTCAAGATGAAAAAAATATAGAAATTACAAAAGGTGCAATTATATTAGAACCAAAATTCTCAAAAAGGATAAAATATCCTTCATAACTACGAGAAAAGGAAAACACTATAAAACCCAACCACTAAAAAGGAAGGAATGATCAAATGGAAGGGTAATTAAAAATGAATACAACACAGCCCCACACTCCTACAAACAGGTTGGGGTGTCCTCTTAAGGGGCTGATCTAGCTCCACATCATTTCCCAGAAGCACCTTGAAAAAACTGTTGTAGGTGACCTAGGAATACATAGTTATGGTTGGTTATTGGATTACTTGAACATGAAAAGTTCTTATAACTAGGACTTCCACATTGAGGACATACCAAAATCTTGTGCCCAAAAAAAGTTGATGAGAGACCTAAATGCCACTTGATTACATGTTTTGCATCACCAAATTCAGGCCGATTTTCTAACTCCATAATATAATTCTATTCACTGCTTCTAGAGAATAAAAGAGGATTGGATACCTCGATCAGTCATATATAGATTTAACCAGAACAACTCGCATTACCACAAAGACAAAAGAGGTTAAACCAAACCTTGACTCCTTCAACTATAAATAAGAACAAAGACTTCTCTCAAAATGTTGATCCTCACAGAATCCTCCTTGACCCACTATAGAATATTGGGAAATAGATACTCAAACAATGAATGAACACCAACAAAAAACCATCACCTTGCTAAAATTAGAACATATCCATCACCTTTCTCACCTTCATAGTCTCATAGAAAAATTTCAAGATAAACGAAGCCTTGAATAATTCTCAGGTAAGTTCTTCTCGAGGCTTGGTTTAAATACTGACTTCTACCAATTTACGCCCATACCTTCCAGCATAATGTTTAAAAAATCTTTCTTTAGTGACTCAAGAAACATAATAAAACCAAAGACCCGTTGAATTTTTCATGTCCATGATTCTATTTATAAAGGATCCACTTAACCATAAAAGAGAGTAGGGTTCAAATTCCAAATGTCAAGGAGAAAATATTTAGGTTGATAAACTGGAGAGGCTTCTAATAGTAAACCAACCATATATATACCTAAAATATCCATCGAATCCTTGGTTGGGGAGTACACTAAAAATAAGGAAAACTAATAACCTGATAAGAAATTCAGCAACAAAAAATATATCTTCGAAGATTTCTTAATTTTTTTCCAAATCCCAAGAAAACATGATACACAACCACTAGTTATAAAAACATCACAATTTATTTTCCCTTGAATTTTTTGTGAAAATAAAAATAGACATGATCCATTACATGATCACCATTGGTATTATATAGAGCCTAAGACAAGCATATTCCCATGACAATCAAGACACCCATCCACTCATTCCATAAATCACCCACATCCTTACACACATCCATGCATTTGATATCCCATGAGGATACCAAAGGTTAAAACAAAGAATCTCCATTTTTAAAACAAAAAATTCAACCCAAGTTTCAAATTTCTAATATACTCTTCATTTCAATATTACAAAACTTTTAAATATTCCCCAAAACATTTTCCCAAAATTTTTCCATTTAAAGATCAATTTCCATTTCCAAACAAACAATTTCAATAAACTCTCAATTTTTGTGTATAGAAATCTGATTTTTAATCAACCAATTCCTATTTTACCAAAATCATTTTTATTAAAAATCAATTTATAAGATTTTATTTAATATAAATGTGAAAAATCATATTTAATATTTTAAAGTCCAAAACATTTAAACTTAAAACAATGTTTTCACAATTTCAATCGAAGGTTTCTCAAAGCATTCTCAAAATCAAGAAGGACCAAAAAAAAACACAAGGGGAAACTAGTGTTGATGGGTAATTTGGAAATATGGTTGGAATACACATTCTAATCACACCACCATCACATAGAGTATTTTAGGACCATTTCTCTATCTTCACATGGATTTAAAGGCCTTGAGAGCTCACTAAGAACACTGGACCAACTCCCACTTCACTTTCCCAAACACAAAATAGCCCATAGGGACCATGAAAACCAATAATAAACCAACATCCCATGGTAATTTAAGGTTCAATATAGAAAGTGTCGGAAAGAAACTCCCTCATACCTACACCCCATGTTTTTACAGTCCTACTCCATCTACCTTGACTTCCAAAATAATAAAGGGCACTTTGAAAGATAGGTTGCCTAAATATACTGAACCACCTTGGATACCATTTTTTTACAAACTAACCAGGGTCAACCATGAACTAATCACCTGAGTGGGCTCAAGATATGTTCTAAGAGTAATTCCCAATCCTCTCAGGCCAAAGGCAAGTGCCAATGGTATCAAGGAGAACCAAATGAATCTATTTCACCCAATATAGAACAAAAAATGAAAATAAATAGGGAAGCCCAAAACTAAATAACTAAAACAACTGATAAACATTTATAAATAACTGAAAAATACAATAAAATATGAACAAAAATCCAAAATGAACAAGTCAAGAATTAAGCCTCCATGAGACCCAGAGGGTCACTCTATCATCCTAAAACCCAAAATCACCCAAGGAGATCCAGAACAAGTTGTAACCAACACCAAAATATATAAACAATATGAAATTTTAGGTATGAGTATTAAAACGTAGTAGGCATGCCCTAAAAAAATATCCACAATTAATTTCCATTAAATAAAAGAAAAACAATAATCCCAGGTATGGAATACAATATATATAACATAGGTTTTCACACATTTTTTTATTTAAAAGAAAATAGGATCCACTGACCTTTTTCAATTTAATACTAGATTATTATTTAAGAATGAGACACTAACATTTCAGGGGATAAGGATGATGTTTTCACTTTAAAATGGAGAAAGAAGGTGTAAAGAATTTTTAAATCGTTTTCCATAATCATTTTCAAAACCAAAAAATCAATTTTAACCATGAATTACAATATAAAAAAGATCATGATCAATGATCACATAACAAGGGAAATTGGAATATATCATGTATGTGTTACCAATAATAAAATGAACTTAATCATCTATTGCAAAAAACTAAGTGACGAAGTACATGGGAGAACCTAGGAGCTAAATGAATAATCTAGAATATACTAGACATATGACTCATCCCATAGGAAAGCCTCACCTGATGAAATAAATCTTTCCTACAAGCTTGGTTGTTACCCTACATGGCCTAATAAAGGGGCACTACACCAAAGTAGAGAAAGGTCCATACTAAGGTCCACTATCCATAGTGGAATCCAAAGATAGTGAATCAACTATTCACCCAAAATTTGATATTTATACTAGATTCCCATCTCAAGACTAATTCGAGGTGAGCCTATCCAACCAAAAAAGAAACCAACCACATATACATATATCACACACTAAAGTATTACACACAACATCACCCTAAACAACCCCATTTAACAATTTCATACCCTTCAACCAATATATCATGAAGGATTCCACACTAAGTAACTCACAACCCATTCAATATATCCAATGAAATAGGATTATCTAAGTAGAGTTTCCTAATGAAACCAATTTTTTTATAAGTACCAACAATGAATTACATAGCCTTAATATGTTAAACCATTTCTTAAAGAACCACACACACACCAACTCTAAAACCAGAAATCCAACATGAACTTTTGACATCCAAACCAAATTTGAAATCCATTTAAGAAACTCATACCATAATTTTAGAAGAAAAATACATTTACAAAGACAAAAAAATGCCTTAGAAATCAGAATTCACTTACAAAATCCAATCAGAAATTTTATTGAACACTTGGTGTGAATAGATTAACAAAACATTATTTTTTACTTCAAAACAAGAAGGAAATAACCGCTTTTTTCATAAAATAATTATTCCAAAAAACATACATCACTAATCAATATAAAATGAAGGTGTGAAAATAAATAAATAAATTATTATTAAAATTAAAGGGTATGTTAAAATGGAAACCTACCTCAAACAACAAACACTTCAATAAATACAACTCAAAATAACTTTTTGAGGGTTCCAATAAGCAAGAACATGCACAAGGAACCTTAAAAAAACCAAATTTAAACTCAAAGAAACATGACTCCTAGATCCACACAACCAAATTTGAAGTGTAACCACTAAAAAAATGGATGAATAAGGAAGATGTAGAAGGGAGAAGGATAATACATTGAATATTTAGCTGAAAAACTTAAAGAAATCACCATATACAACACTTGAGAGAGGATAAGAGGATTGGAGTGGATGTTAGGGTCTCCCCTAGGGACGTATAAACCAAGAGATAGAGAAAATTGGAGTTTTAGGGTTAATGATAATTGAGGATATAAAGGAAAATTCACACTTTTAAGGACCTAGGCACTACACATAATTAGGAAACACAGTTTCTTAAACCATGAACCAACCGTGTGCCCCTCATTGGAACCACTAGGCACCCTAATGATTTGGATGCATATGTTGGTAAACCATTTTCCAACCGCATGACATGGTTATGTCAAAAAATGAAGAACCCTGTACCCACCTTATTTAATGTTTTCCTAACCATGCTTAGTCCTTTCTCCCTCAACTAATGACACCCTTAGTTCACATGGTTTTCCCTTGGATCCACACAGTTTGGACCATTCTGTATGCATCCCATTAAAATCAAATAGTGAATGTTAAAAATGAAATTAAAAAGATATAAACCTTAATAGGTCACATAGTTTTTCCTTAACTATGTAACTAAACTGTGCAACTAGAGAAAAACAACCCAAAATACAAAATTTAAATTAGGAACACTTGAAACCCAAGGGTAAAACTATGAAAAAAAATTAATTTTCCAAAATTAAAGGAGAAAATAAAAACTATGTTGTGACAACATCCAAGTGTAAAAAACTATAAAAATTTAGAATAATGATCCTCAAGGTTATAAATCTAGTTTTTCTCAGAAAATACTTCAAACACCCATGGGTTTTCACAATAACATATACAACAATCCCTAACACCCTTTATATATTTGAGTACTCTTTTAATATGTTACCATAATACATAACCTATATTACTTATACACATTCTCAACATTCCAGCCTCATATGAAATATCAAGTCATGTACTAATTATAGCATACATGAGATGTCTAAGAAACCTTTCATGTTTAAGTTGTGAAACTTCCCTACAAATATTTGGGAGCATCCTACTACCAAAATTGTATGGGGTAAAATAGATGAAAAATTAAATCTTTTATGTCTCATTAATTTTTTAAACAAAATGATATTAATAAAGTGAAATAGTTTTTTTTATTATTATCAATTTTAATTCCTAATGTAACATTTTATTTACTATAGTCTTTTATATCAATGTTTATAGATAAAATAGATATGACCTTAGCTTATTTATCCATTTCAGTTTAAGAAATACACACACCATAAATATATATAAGAATAACAACACCATGATTATTATAGAACCTAATAAAATCAAATTTATTATCCTTGTTAAAAAAAGATACATTTAATATAATTACTATATTAAATTTCCCATGTCATTATTTAAGATCTTATTTGAAACCATATAAGAACCATACCAATTTTTAAATGTATTTTTTCTTTTCTTTATTTCATGAATCCTTCTGGTTGTCCCATATATGTTTATTAATATAATTATCCATTTAAGAGTTCCATTTTAACATCCATTTTATGAATTTAAAATTTATGTTTGGAAATAAAGGAAAGAAGTATTTTTATCATGATCCATCCTGGATACCTTGGAACCCTGATAATAGATCCAACATTGACATAGTCCAAAGGGAATTACTAATCGATATGGGTTGGTGACTAGAACCTGGAATTATACAATATAAAATAAGGAACAAATTTTCCATAAAATAGAGGAAGATATAATATTACAAGTCAATATAATCAACACTACAAAGGGAGAAAGGACAAGAAAAAAATATGTATAACAAAACATATACAGTACATTATCAATGTACGTAGTTGAAACACTAACATTTCATGATTATAAAAATAACCCATGGTCCAAAGTATTAAGAACATCCACCACCACTAAGTGGAACATTCCATTTGTTTAGACCGAGTATATGAAAATATACAATTTGTCTATGGGAAATGTAGGGTGTGAGCTATAAATCTAATTAGGGTCTCACCAAGTGTTCCATTATAGAAGACATAAAAATAAATAAAATCATTCTTTCAATTTATATAAAACTGAGAATGTAATAATAAATCATTTTTTGTATAAAAAACATGATTCTTTTAAAAATATGGAAAAAATTTCAGACATGGCTTTAAAAAACATTTTATATAAAATCAATTATATAAATCATTTAGAATTAGTAAAACAGTTCTATAATAAATGGAATATATAATCAAAACAATCACAATAGTCCCCATAATCATATTCCCTATAGTACATTTGTTTTTGGTTATAGGATCCTCACACTTCTCATATTAGTGATCAGGACTAAGTATGTGCACACATGTCCCTCAGTCCCATGCTAAATAGGAATCATCACAATCCCATCAAGGATAATCATGAAGAATTATATTTTTATTCGAGTTATCATCATCAACACATTGACAGGGGATCAACATCCAAGCATTCTTATCCATAATAAACCACCAACTATCTAGGATCACATGTTCTTAATCAATCAATCAATAATGAGAAAATAATCTCACTTAATATCATTCATCATTTACAATTCAATTTCAAAAATTTTAGTTTCAATATGGAAATTAAATTTCAAAAAAAAAACATTAGTTTTTCATCATTTCGTGACTTTTCAATAAAAAACCAATAATAGGTTTTCATCATTTCAATTTAATCCATTTTTGCAAAAAAAATCTGAAGTCATTTCATCATTTCCATAATATTCAGAATTCACCCCACAATTCTAATTTCATTGAAATTGGGGTTTTCTTAAAAAATATATACCATTTAAAATTCCATAACCAAATAACTTCAAATCAAGGTTTTATAAATCAAATGAAATCCATTTCAATCAAATCAATAAATTTGTTGTTTTAATTACATGGAATGTCTCAAAATCAACCACATGCCTTTAATCTTGCGAAACAATGATCAACACCCACAATGGGAATGCCAACGCAGAACAATGGTGTGTTTGATTTTGGAACACAACCTAGAATCAATATCAAACAAATACGAGTTTAGATCTATCAAATTTGTAATTATACAACAAACTATATGTTGGATAGAAAGAGAGATCAGGATAAACTACATGAAAAAGGGGATCTACTTACCCAGAGGACATTTTACCACAAAAATAATAATGATTAATCATGGAAAGAACAGTCCAAAAGGATCATAGGTCTCCAAAATAACTCTTAGAAGGATCTATGTTAATAGGGGAGAAGGTTAAAAATAAATGAAATTAAAATTAGATGTGAAACACACTTAAAATCACATTCCTCTAGAAGTACATGGAATTTAACCCCTATTCACATTATGTAATCCATGAAGGCCTCTTACACAAAAAAGGTTTTTATTTTTTATTAAAATCTGATTATTCCCTTATATGTCATGAATTAAATGTACATGATATGCAATCTTTTACACCCCATAAAATCCTCATGAAACATACCTAGTGAAAAATACATGGCCTGTAATCTCATTACACAATAGGAGATTTCCCAACACATAATAGAAAACCAAGATTCTACTGAAAACTAAAAACCAAAAACCAAAATATAAGGCATACCTTATTAAAGGTCATAGGATGTTATGACATCTCCACAATAACAAATTTATACCCATAAAATGTTTGTCAAGAAGTCTCAATATCAAAAATATGAGACCATTTCTCTCTCAGTAGTACATCATGCACCCACATTTCATGAGAATAAAAAACATGATACCATAGCATTTGGACCAAAGGTATCGACTTCACATGAAGTACCTTTATCTTAGAATCAACAATCTGACTAGATACACAATCAAGGATATATCAGGCTCAACATCATGATCCTCCAACCCCATGACATGTGATCAGTCAGAGAGATACTTTCATAGATGAGATACATGAAATGTGTTATGTATCAATGTTAAATATGATTGAAGTTCTAAATGGAAATCCACTTTCACCACCTTCTCAACTACCTTAAAAGGTCCCCCAAAACAAGGTGAAATATTCCCTTACCACTAAAGCTGTTAATGGCCAAAACATGGTGAATCTCTGAAGAAAAATTGGTCACAAAAAAAATAACCCCAATGGCCTATTATTATGATCTTCATAAGATTTCTATCATTTATATTCCATAAACATACATTGATGAATCAACTAAATCCTTATTGTTGTCTCTTAGACCAGACTCAGCCAAACCAAGGAAGTTTAACCAATATCCAACAAACACAATGGATATTTACATTCCTTATATACAAGGCTTTAAAGGGAGACATTATAATCGTGGGATGGTAACTATTTTTATAAGAAAACTTAAATTTCCCCAAATGGTAATCCCAATTTCCACCAAGGTCAAGAACACGTGAACATAGAATATCCTCAAGAATTAGTATAACCATCTATATCTGGCCATCCATTTGCAGATGGTATGCCATAATCAAACAAACCAAATATATCATTGCCTCCTACTGGACTTTCAAAAAAATAGAGTTAAAAAAAGATATCTATTAAATACTATAGTATATGGAACTCCAAGAAACCAAACATTTTATTTCACATAGGTATTTCAAAACTTATTAAATTTGGTTGTTTCATGATTGAGTATAATGTAATCCAATTTCATTAACATATCAATAAAAACCCATATCATATTATTCATTTTATGGGTATGAAGAAACCCAACCACAAATTCCATATATATAATCTCACTTCTAAGTTGGTACTGAAATCGGTGGGAGGAAACCAAATGGGTTCTGGTTCTCAATCATAAATTGTTGGAATGTATAACAAAATAAAAAAGGTCAATGATGTCCCATCTCATACATGGAAACCAAAATTGTATCCTCATGTTATAGAACATATTTTGGGTTCCAGGGTGAACTACCAACTCAGAATTATGGACATCTACCATTATATATTTTCTCATTGATAAAAGAACAATTTAAAAATTTTAAAAGCATAAGATACCCTCAATGGAGAGATAACACAAAAAGTGGTCTCCCCACTATATAGAGAGTCCTAAACTCCATGTAAATCATCATTAAGATATTTACCCTAATGAATCTTCTCGAGAAGATCAGTGGTCAACTAAAAACTAGCCATGAAAACCTCAATCTCCTCTTCCTAGAAACCTAAATGAAACTATCAAAAAAGGTCCATTTTTTCTGAAGATTCATGCACATCCTAGGTTAGAATATTCTTTCTCAATGCATTGGTAATGAAATTTACCTTCCCCGGGGTATAAGTGATGTCGAAATAAAAATATTTTAGGTACTCCAACCAATGCCTCTAGTAGAGATTCAAATACTTTTTAGATAAGATATGAGTCAAGATCTTATGGTTAAAAAATGACTCTAAATCTTTAGCGCATGCATCATGGTTGTGTGTTCAAGGTTATAGGTCTAAAAGTTATTCTCATGTATCCTAATATATTGAGAACCATAGGTTATCAAATGATTACCTTACTTAATAGCACATCCAAAGGAAAAACTCGATGCATTAAAAAATACCACATAGCCCTTCTCAGACTCTGGAAGAGTCTAAACCAGTGTAGAAGTAAAAATATGTTTCAACTCAACAAAAGGAATCCAACTTTTCTCATCCCAAACAAAAATTACTCCCTTCTAAGTGAGAGTGGTCATCGGTGAACCCAACTTCGAGAAATCTTTTACAAACCTGAAATAATACCCTGCTAGTCCTAAGAAGATCTGAATATGAAAAATATTAAATGGTTGTTCCCATGTCAAAACATATTTCAACATCTTTTGTTCAATTGAAATACCATGTTTTAATACCATATGTTCCATAAATTTCAATTCTTGAATCTAGAAAAAACATTCCAATATCATGGAATAAGGTCGGTGACTTCCCATCATATCTATAACTGCTCTCAGATTATGAACATGATCCTCCTTAGAATAAGAGTAAACCAGGTTGTTATCAAGAAATACCACCAAGAAATTATCATGATACTCATGGATGATCTTTTTCATAAAAACCATAAAGACTAAAGGATAATTAGATAGACTAAATGGAATGAAAAGGTAATCATAATGGCCATACTTTCTCTTGAAGGAGGTTTTATGAATGCTAGATTTTTTTATTCTAAACTGGTGATAACCTAACCGAAGATCAACCATCGTGATCCACTTCCCCCCTTACAATTGGTCAAACAGATCATTAATCCATGACCACATATAAATTCGCGTTACTATAACTCTGTTTAGTTTCCTGTAATAAACTCATAGGTGAAGTGTTCCATCATATTTATTTATAAAGAGAACATGTTCTTTTCAAGGTGACACACTTGGGAATATATATCCTTTATCTAAGAGATAATCCAACATAGACTTCAACTATTTCATTTCAACTGGTTCCATGTGGTTAGAAGTAACTAACACTAGCTAAGTACCGGGAACTAAATAAATAAAAAACTCTACCTCTATTTCTATAGTAAAACATGAGAAATCAGAAGGAAACATGTAAGGAAACTCAATGATAAATGTAGGGATACCATCACTCAAACAATCATGATCTAGATCAAAATAAAAAACTAACATTACTTTCCCCAAATTTAGATAATATGATCTGACCCTACTGGAACCTGGGTCCCATTCTCCCTAAAAAACAAGGCAAAAACCATCAGGTGAAATTAAGGAGACCCATAAAAGATAATAGTCAATTGAAGCCTTATTGGAAATAATACAATCCATCGTGAGAATGAAATCCAAAGGTTTCATTTCAAGAACTATAAAATAACAGATAAGATAGATCAATGATAAAGAGCATACATAACCAGTATAACAGAGACCCTTCTCTCTCTTCATTATGAGGGACCTAGTGATATCCATTTTTATTAAAGATTATGATTACATCACATTACATTAAGGTGTTGATGTGACCGTGCCATTACATGGGGATGAAAAGATATTATAGAATTTACTCATGTTACCTGAATGTCTGAAAAAACTACAGATATTTATTTCCATAGTGAAAACCCATTTTAAGTACCTAGGATTTCTATTATAGAAGCAAGTCAAAGGTCCTATTCCAAGAACTATAAGAGGTCTAGAGGGTGACTACAGTCAAGAACCACCATGAGACTAACCACGCCTCATGTTTACTTCAAAGGAACTCATTGAACTAACACTAGGATATAAAGGAACTTCTGTCAACCCTGAATTAAAATCTAGTTCAATTTTAACCATCAAAGATCCATATTGAATCTTCTAGTGTTAATATTCTCACTTGATACAATATTAGGTGAAAACTACACAAGATCGGTAAAGTGGTTCATATTCTCCATCACTATCTTGTTTTCCAGATAGAGATTAAAAAGCTCAATGGCCTTATCCATTTCCATAGATTCTCGATAGAACTAATCGGTAAAAATAACTCTAAAGTCGTTCCACTCTAAACACTCTTGATTCTTCTCTCTTACCATAAATTAAAAAAATCTCTTGCTGGGTCCCTATATCGTAAAGGTGGAACATTTCAACTTAATCCATGTAAGATTTTCCAAGAAATCAAAAAAAATGTATCATTCTCAAACTATCCCCAACAACTTGAGGATCATTAGAGCCTTGAAATGTTGGTGGATTCTGAAAAAAGGAACTCCTGAGAAGGATTTTGAGATTCATCCGTTTGAGGTTGAAAAATTTGATCCTCAATGGGAATAGGTATGGGTGCCTATCCTAGAGCTTGGAAAACATGCACAATAATCTCAAAAATATTTTGTTCAATGGGAGGATCTTGTCCCAATGGTTCACCAATATCTTCCTCCTATATCCTATTCAAATATCTTCTCAGAGGCATGATCCTACAAAACACAGTCAAACAAAATTGAAGACATCAGGAAAGAAACAAAAACAATAAACCAATCAAAAGAAAATGGGATATAAATCCCATTAGATAATATATCATGATTTGGATTTCAACCAATCTAATTGAAAATAAGTGATAAGTCCATAATTAGATAAAATTATTCCTCAAGATGCCTTTACCAAAACACCCATGGTGACTTCAGGATCATTACGATGAGAGATATCTAGGAAGTCTCTCATACCTTTCCCTCATTTACTGAAAAACCATCCCAAACTACATACTGAAATGAAGGAAATATTCTCAACCTAAAACTTTGATCCTACTTTTTCACAAACCATCTCAGATGCCCCTACCATGATAATTAGGCTGGCTCTAAAAATTCCCAATGACAATTCCTAATCCCCATAGTTTGGTGACTAGAACCTTGCAACACATAAGATAAAATAGGTGTTAGGACCAAAAGGGGCCTAGATACCCTGAGAGGGGGGGGGGGGAGGTGAATCAGGTTGGGAATATTATTTTTAATATTATTCTTTTTCCTCTGGATCTTGACCTCTTTATTATAGGGGTCACATCTTATGCTCTTTAATATCATTGTTGGTCACGTCCTTTCCGATTTTATCTAATGATAATGCAATGAAAGTAAATCAATAAATCAAACACAAGGATTCAAAATTTTTTACTTGGTTCAACCTCACTGAGATACGTCCAAGGAGAGTACAATGACGATGTGCCAATGTACCAAATACATTAAAGCTCACTGCCAATTTACATTGTTTAGGATAGATCACTTCTATGCCCAGTCTCACTACCTTTAAAATGTTTTGGGTATGTTCAATACTTTCCCAAGGGTCACTCCCTATTTCTCGCTCTCTAGATCACTTCCCGTAGAAAGGATCCCCATTTTCCTCTTCCTTTTCCCAGATCTTTGGAAAGAATCCACTCATAGTTTATAGACCTGTAGGTCTCTTAATTTTCATGAATAACTGTATCCTCAACTGTATGTAAATTCTCTAGTAATGTTCCACTTTCATCCATATATGAAAAATGATTTACCAAAGTAGTGTACTGGGCAAACCTCAAATTTTACGTGCTACCCTTATAGTGACTTGTGCCCAATTCCCTTAAATTTCATGAAAACTCTTTTCTTTTGTATGCAATTCATTCAACACTTTTCATGAAAAATCAACAATTATGCGCAACCTTCATTTTATGAGAAACATGAAAATTTACACATCAATTCACCTTTTATGTGCACCCATAACTTTTACGCGCAACTTCATCTTTTACGCGCAACCTAAAATTTTATGAACAAACTTGACATTTACACACAACTCCCTTGCATATCTCAATTTCGCACACCAAAGATTGTATTATCTATATGTATTGTTCTTCTACAAATGAGGTGGGTCACCAATTATTTATAGAAATCATTGACCCCGGCATGAAAAACCCACTGTGTCCTTAAAAATATCCAATTCTTCACGAAATGATTTTCACGCATGAACTATTTTTCACGCACATCTCTAGATTTTTCACAAACCTCCTTCCTTTTCCATTTTTCAGTGTTCTGATCTTGAAACACCTTTAGTGAAAACATTCCACCCTACTTTCACTATTCAAATCAAAACCAATTTATCACACATTCTATGTTTTTCACGCATCCCTCCAATATTTCACGCACCTTCCTTTTCAAAAAACACATCTTTCCAATTTCTGATTTTCAAGCCCAAAAATTTAAAAAACACTATGAAATGGTGCCACATTGTATTTTATCTTTTTGTACCGCCTCCTAATCATTAATTCCTTTTTCGAGGTTCTTTTTCCAATAATGGATTGTCAACAACATCTCTTGAACCTAAAAAATAACCTTGGATTCCCCCTTTTCCAATAAACTGAATTTAGAAACCTACATTGTCAACAAAAAAACAATGAGGCCCACTTTTTCAATAAACACAACCATCCCAAATATGCTTCAATGATTCCTGGAGGGATTTTTTTATAATAATTGGGTATGAATTTTCCACAAAATAGTGGAAGATAAAAGATTAAAAGTTAGAATTCTAAACAATACAAAGGGATAATGTTCAAGAAAACAAATACATATAACAAAACCCAAAGTATTACATCATAAAAGTACTTAGAGGGAAGACAAAAATACCAAGAAAATTATAACAACTCATGGTCTAAAGGATCAAGAACATCTACCAACTCCAAGTGGGTATTTCCCTTTTCCCATACTTGACATAAGAAAATCTAAAAATGCTCAAAGGAAAAGGTAGGGTGAGAGGTATAAAGTCTAGAAGGTTCTCACCAAGTTTTCCATAATAGATTCCATGATAATAAACTACCTAATTATTTCAATTTAAATAAAATTAGACATGAAAAACTAAATCACATTCATATTTAAAACAAAATGTGCTTATTTTCAAAGGATGGAAAACATTTCAAACAAGGTTTAAATAAACATGTTATAATAAATAATTTATAAAAATCATTTCATTGGTGTAAAATAGTTCTATAATTAGGGGAATATATAATCAAAAAAATCACAACAAGAACTGTAGTAATCTTCCTTTATATTAGGGATCACGACAAAGAATGTTCACACATGCCCCTCAGACTTAGGCTGAATAAGACTCATCAATATCCCATCAATGATAATTAGGCCAAAATAGTTATTTGTTAGAGTTTTCATTATCAATAAATTTATAGGGGATCAAGATCCTATCATGCTTGTCACAAATAAACCCTAACTACCCATGTTCGCATGTTCTCAATCAATCAATCAGTAATAGTAAAATAATCTAATTTAAAATCATTCTTCATTTATAGTTCAATTTCCCAATTTTATATTTCAATATGCCAATTCAAATTCAAAACAAAAACATAGGGTTTTCAGAATTTCATGCCTTTTAAATAGAAAACCAATCATAGGTTTTTATCATTTAAATTTAATAAATTTTTATCAAAAAAATCACAACTCATTTCATCATTTCCATATTTTTTATAATTCACCACACAATTCTAATTACATTAGAATATGGGTTTTCTTAAAAATGACATACCATTTTAGAATATATAATCAAATAAAAAAAATAAATGTTTTAAAATCAATTTGAAACAAATGATGAAAATTAAGTTTTCAATCCATTTGTTAGTATTAAACAGAACCACCTACCTTTAATCCTGAAAAACAATGATCAACACCTGAAACAAAAACACCAACATAAAATGAAGGCGTGAAAGATCTTGGAACAAAAAATTGAATCACGATAAAAAAAAGTTCAGATTCATCCAATATGTGATGATCCATAAAATTATAAGGAGGTAATAAATATATATTGGGATAAACTACATGAAAATGGGATCCACTTACCTAGATGAGATCAAACCATAATAACAATGATGATCAATCACATAAGGAACAATCTAGAATGATCATAGGTCTCCAAAATAACCCCAATAAGGCTCTAGTTCAAGAGGGGATATGTATGAAAATGAAATAAATGAAAATAATATGTGAAGAACACTTAAAACTTCATGCATTGAGATGTACATAACATGTAATCCGGGTTCACGTCATGTAATTTATGAAGGCCGCTTACACCGAAAATGGTGTCTCATTTTTTTATCAAAATAAAATTTCCCCTTATATGTCCAGAAGTTCAAAGTAAAAAATGTAAAGCATTTCATTCCCTATGAAATCATCACATTATATTCCTGGTGACAAATACATGATGTGTAATCACATTACACTATGTGCAATTTCACAAAAGACAACAAAAAACCCAGATTCTATTGAAAAACCATAAACCAAAACCAAAGGGCAATGCCTAAATTATAAAAGGAATTAGGATGTTATAAATATAATAGAGGAATCATATTCCCCATGAGAATATGTATCAAAATAGTCTATTCCTTCTATTTTAAACTACTAGATTTTTGGTCCATAATAATGGATTTATTGTCATGTTTTTTGTAATGAGGAAAATATAATTATATTTTCACACTTCTTAAAACACTAATAATAGATGTCATAATTTCAGAGTTTTTTTTGGAAATATAACAATAGAGGAGAAATTGTACTATTTTTTAAAAACTTCGACAAAAGAGCTAAAAAAATGAGATGAATCTGAGAACCTCCCCTATCCATTCATTTCCCTTTATCCAACTCTTTCTCCAATGCCATACAATACTCTAAATCCCTCTGATGTCATCGCTTCTATAGTGTCCCCCCACATAGTCACTGATAGAGGTCATATTATCATATTTGTAAATATTATTTTAAATGATTTAATCTCTTCTCGTTAATCAATTTGATCTTATTTGCATCATTTTATGACTTTTGGTGAGTTTTGAGCTTAAATGTGAAAAGTGGTTAATTCTATCCATTAAACAGTTTTATGTTGCCTTTGTATTTAGATCATAACTCCTATATTTTTCATCAAATTCAAATGATTCGTTTTTTAGGCTATAATTTTCCTTCAGCTACAAATAATTCTTCTAGACCCCGATCCAATTTGAACTCCAAAAGAAAAAAACTAATCGATCAATGTGAACATTTATTCTGGCCGGCAGAATAGACCATGACTAATTCAATGAAGTATATCTCAGGCTACTGACCACCAAATTGGGTAATTCCATCTGGGTCAGAAAGAAAAATTGATGAGGAAGATTTATATTAAATTTTGGGGATAAATGATTTTATATAGGCCGCCCTAAAACTGGTAAAATTTTTGTTGGTGGGATAGTGATTGGCGGCCATGAAACATCAAGTCAACTAAATCGGCCATAACACATTCCACATGGATCCAAATGCTCTGATATTTTGTCGGTAGATGGAAAACTCCATTAATCACTTTTTATAAGAAGGAACCTCAACCTTATTCGAGGATATGGTGGGATAACCAAAGATTAACTTTTGAAGAACATAATCTGGAAGAGAAAATTCTTTTCTTTATTTTCACTTCTTTCTTATTCTTATTTTTGTAATGCCTTCATCTTTCTTCATTATTCTCAATTACCCTTACCATAGTGGGGTAAAATTATGAGGTGATTGGGGTAGGGAAGGTTTTATATTTTTAATGTGTTGAGATCTTACATTTTATTGAATAAATACTCTATCTCTTTTGCGAAGTTGTTTTCAAATTCAAAAAACAGAATTTATTATCTTATGCGATCTTATTCAATTTTATATTCTGTTGTAATTATTATTTGATAAATGATCATTTTTTTCCTTCCATTAGGTTCTGTTCTATATTTTATTGAATAAGATTAGGTCATAGTGGTGAAGTACATGGCGATCGCTGGTACGTGTGGGAGGGGTGGTGAATATTAATGATTATCTAGGATAAACAATACCCGATTGGGAATTGCCTAATATAATTGGGTTTGTTCACTACAACTCTATCATATAATATAAGAAGTGTATACCAAACTAGAATTTTGTTAATCTATTTAACCCAAGAATTGAGTTGAATTATTTATGGAATCTCACTTAAATCAACATAGTAGAGGAGGATTGAATAAAATGGAACAAGGATAGTATGTCCATTATAAAACAGACCCCAAATTGATCAACCATTTCATAAAATAGTATTTAAATCACTTTAATTCCATATTTTTCTTGAATCACTTCCCTAATTTATATTTTTTTTTCTGTTTCTCTCTTTGATTTCAGAAACCAAACAATTTCCAAAACACATAATTTTTTCTCTAATTAAAAAGTGACAAACTATTTTGTGTGCACTCCTCATCAGGAGAAAACCTACGTTAACCAATATACTATATTTTAACTTAGTAAAATTTTTTTTTCCACACCCCATGATAGGAACATGTCAAAACATACGGCCGTTTCTTAGGAGGCAGTGCCGCAATCTAATTATTAATGATTATCATGTTTCAAAAAAAATTTAAATTTTGTTTCCATGATGTTTTAAAATGATTATTTATTTAATTAATATAACAGGTACCCACATTTTGAATAAGTATATGAGGCTGGTTATGATATAGTTTAGATTCCTGAACATATAAATGACATATAAAAACAAGAGAACAAAGTAGAACATGCATTTGAATATGTCCGTGCATTGATGGAAAAACCAGAACATATGAATGAACCTGAGGAGGACAAGAAAGAATAATTACCTACCGAGCTAAATGTGGGAGATCAAAAAGATATATATGGATTCTAGAATGAGTGTGAAGAACTACATCCACATATTCCTTACAAGCTAGAAGATCCAGAACCATTGAAGGAAGACACCACAAAAGCGGTAGAATTTTAAGAAAAGATGTTGGAACCTAAATAACTACCTTTATCTTGTGAAATTAAACTATAAGAGGCACATCCAATTAAAGAAGAAATTAAAGCTGAAAAAACTTAGGGAGATAATCTTTTCTTAGAATATTTTCATTCTGATTTTATTAAATCTGAATTGAGTATTACCTCCCCTTGTTATAAATGTTCACATTTGGCCAACAATTGTATTATCTTAGTGGATGAGGAAGAAAAAGAAGATACACATCATAAGGAAAATATGGGGCTCCCTGAACTATATGAACACTTATTGGAGGAGTTCAAGAGGATACCAAAGAGGATTTCTAGGAGGAAACAGATACACATGATGCATACATTTAAAAGCAAGAATTTGATATTGATTATTCATGCTTTAATTTTGATCAAATTGAATCACATAATGATTCTCCCATTGATTATTATTTTGATACAACATACCTTGAGGAACCAATAGATAATGTATTAGAAGTTGTGAAAGTAGAAACAGTGAAAGAGGATGACTCATTCTTTTCCCTACCCACACAATGCAAGTTAATATTATTTTCATAGGGTTGGATTCAGTGTACTATATCCATGTAGTCCTCAACAAAAAGGAATAAGTTCAGGATGGAAATAATAATTTCATGTGGTTCATATTAAGGAAACATCACCCAACATTAGATTGGGGGAAACCAACTAAAACTACCCATCTGGAGGTAGTCAAAACCTAGGGCCCACTTGGGGGATCCAACAAAGATTTATCCTTCTTTTTCTCACTCTATTTCTATTTTAGTAGTAATTCAATAAATTTATTATGTTTTATTATCTACCTATGGTGGTAGGATTTCATGTGCGTTTTACTTAGGAGTTTAACTCAATAATGCACTAACAATAAGTTAGGTTGTACCTCTCCTTATCACATTCTTGATTGTTGTGATTCAATTAAAAATATAATTACATGTTAAATCCACATGAATTCATTATAGACATTTCATCATTTAAGTGTGGGGGAGGGAACCTTTGTAGTTTATAAATTTCATTTTTTTTGTTTTTTATACAAATTGGGTGTTTTTGAATTGTTTATGTTCTTCTAAAACTTTGGTTCTGAAATGATTATCATAATTTTTTTTGAAACCCATGTCAATGAGTGAAACAATTTGTCCCATGAAACTGAACTTAAATGAATGATGAAAATTACTTTGTTTCAAGTTCAAATATTTGGAAATTTCATGAAAAGTACTCTATTTTTTGAATCCCATTCCACAATTCACTGTCTTTATATTTGAAACCACTTTCCTATGAGGCTTATAAACAAAATTTTCATAATCTTTTCTTTTACCTCACTACTTGAAAGAACCATACCATTCTTGATTTATGTATAATTTGATTTATTCCTATCAAAACATGAGGTTTTGAGGTACATTCGTTTTAAATGATTGAGGAATTTCTTTGGTATTAAATCCCCCTTTTAAAAATAATACTTTTTATAATGTCCCAACTTGTACATTTAATCCTTGTATCCCATAGAATCATAGAAAAACCAGCTAGGTTAGCCACATTACAAGCTAATTTTCCCCATCAAACCTGATCATGAAGTGAAATTGTATAATCTATTAGAAATTAAGTGTTGGGGAAGGTTGACTTGTATTGTGCTACCTCATTTGGAGATACATTAGGTGGAAAATCAAACATTGAAGAAATGTGCTTGTTTTTGAAAAAAATCATTTTGTTGAAAGTTGTGCCTTATCTAGAGCTTTCATACATGAGAAGCTGTGCCTTTCTGGAGTTTCTAATGAAAAAAAGTTGTGCCTTTGCTGGATCTTTCAAGAAAAATCATATTCGAGAAGAATAAAACTATTCCTATTGAAATTTTGAATGGTGTGATATTTTATTAATTTTTCATGCTAATGGACCGGGTTTACTACTAAGGGGAGTGAGGAGGATACCATATTTAAGTGGAAAATAGAATAATGCAAATTTTCTTCAAAAAGAGCCAAGCCCTCCTTATTCAGCCTCAAAATTTTTGACATCTAAATCCTACCAACCAAAATCCGCAGAACAATTCTATAAAGTCCTCATTATAATCATATGTCCATGAATCACATTGAGTGGAGATTTAGGAATTTATCAAGCCTATGGTGACCCTTGAATGAGTATTGGATGAGAAAGACATTGTTGAAAATTGATATTTGTGTGATGATAGAAAATGCATGTTTGGTAAGTGTTTTGTGTGCATGGGAGAATAAATGAAGAGGAAATATATTTAATGAACTGAATTGAGAACTTGTAATAATAGTTGTTTTGTAGGCCTGATAGATTTTATTTTTTGGTGTTAAATTGTTAGATCTCATGGATATGTGTTTTAAATTTTTTATGATTTGTTATTGATATTTACTTTTCCAGGAGTCCAAGTGATAAGTGTGGGGGTATTGAAAGAGCTCATATTTTCATATTTATAAATATTTTTTAAATGATTTAATCTCTTCCCATAAATTAATTTGATCTTATTTTCATTGTTTTATGAATTTTGGTGAGTTTTGAGCTTAAATGTGAAAAGTGGTTAATTCTAAACAGTAAGCAGTTTTATATTGCCTCTGCATTTCGAGCATAACTCCTACATTTTTAATCCAATTCACCTAATTTGTTTTTTAGGATGTAATGATTCGTGGTATACAAATAATTCTTCTAGACCTCGATCCAATTCGAGCTCCAAAAGGCAAAAATAAATCAGTAAATGTGAACATTTATTCTGGCCGGCAGAATAGACCATGACTCATTCATTGAGGCATATCTCAGGCTAACAACCACAAAATTGGGTGATTCTAGTTGGGTCAGAAATCCTACTCGACTATGAATATTCTAATTAAATTTCAGGGATTAAGGATTTCATATATGCCTCCCTTAAACTAGTCAAAGTTTGGTTGGTGGAATAGTGATTGGCGGCCATGAAATGTCAAGTCTACTAAATCTGCCATAACTCATTCCACACAGATAAAAATGCTTTGATATTTGGAGGGTCAATGGACAACCCCATTCCTCACCTCTTATAATAAGGGTCCTTGTCCGAATTCGAGGAAATATTTTAAGAACCAAAGAGGAACTTCTGGAGAACAGAATCTGGAGGAGAGAATTCTGTTCTTTATTTTCACTTCATTCTTCTTATTAATTTTGTAATGCCTTCATATTCCTCATTATTCTTTAATTACTCTTACCATGGTGGGGTAAACATATGAGTTTATTGGTGGAGTGATTGTTTTATATTTGTAATTCTTTGAGTTCTTACATTTTATTGACTAAAAAGTCTATCTCTTCATCAAAGTTCTTTTAAAATTCAAAAAAGAAATTATTATCTTATGTGATCATATTTGATTTTATATTCTGTTGTTATTATTGATTTGATAAATGATCATTTTTACCCCTCCATTAGGTTCTGGTCTATATTTGATAGAATAAGATCAGGGCTTAGTGGTGAAGTACATGGCAATCGCTCGTACGTGTGTGAGGGGTGGTGAATATTCATGATTATTTTGGATAAACAATACCCGACTGTGAATTGACTAATATAATTGGGGGTGTTCACTACAACTTTATCACACAACTAAAGAAGTTTATACCAAACTTGAATTTTGTTAAACCATTTAACCAAAGAAGTTAGTTGAAGTAATTATAGAATATCACTTAAATCAACTTAGCAGAGGAGGATTGAATAAAATGGAACAAGGATAGTATTGCAAATATAAAACTGACCCTGACTTGATCAACCATCTCAAAAAATAGTTTTTAAATCACTTGAATTCCTTATTATTCTTGAATCACTTCCCTAATTATTTCTTTTTTTATTTTTCTTTCTTTGATTTTAAAAACCACACAATTTCAAAAACACATAACTTTTTCTCTAATTAAAAAGTGACAAACTATTTTGTGTGCACTCTTCACCGAGGGAAAACCTAGGTTAAACACTATACTATATTTTAACTTAGTAGATAATTGTTTTTTCCACACCCAATGATAGGAATGTGTCAAAACTTTTCACTTTTTCCAGAGAGGCAGTGCTGTAATCTAATTATTAATATTTAACATTTTTAAAAAAAATGTTAAAAAAATATTTTTTCATGATGTTTTCAAATGATTATTTCATTAATTCATATAACAACTACCCACATTTGGATCAAGTAGATGAGTCTAGTTATGATATTTTTTAGATGCAAGATATTATAAATGACATAGAAAAACTAGAGAACATAGTAAAACTTTCATTTGAATTTGTCCGTGCATTGATGGAAAAACCAGAACCTTTGAATGAACCTGAGGAGGAAAAGAAGGAAGAATTACCTACTGAGCATCATTTGGGAGATCAAAAAGATCTAGATGGATTTTGGAATGAGTGTGAAGAACTAAATCCACATATTCCTTACAAAGTAGAAGATCCATAACCATTGAAGGAAGACACCACCAAAGCGGTGGAATTTGAAGAAAAGATGGAGGAGCCCTACTACCTACCTTTATCTGGTGAAATTAAACTATAGGAGGCACCTCCAATTAAAGAAGAAATTGAAGCTGAACAAACTTAGGGAGATAATATTTTCTTTGAATTTTTTTATTCTGATTTTATTAAATCTGAATTGAGTGTTACTTCTCCTTGTTATAAATTTTCATATTTGGCCAACAATTGTATTGTCTTGTTGGATGAGGAAGAAAAAAAGATACACATCATAAGGAAAATATAGGGCTCCCTAAACTAGATGAACACTTATTATAGGGAGTTAAATAGGATACTAAAGAGGATTTCAATGGGGAAATAGATACACATGATGCATACTTTAAAGGGGATGAATTTGATTTTGATTCTTCATGTTTTAATTTTGTTCGAATTGAATTACTTACCGATTCTCCCATTGATTATTATTTTGATACAACAATCCTTGAGGAACCGATGGAGAATGTAGAAGAAGTTGTTAAAGTGGAAACCAAGAAACAAGAGGACTCATTCTTTTTTCTACTCCCACTATTCAAGTTTAACATCATTTTCATAGGGGAGGATTTGGTGTACTATATCCATATAGCCCTCAACAAAAATGAAGAAGTTCAAGATGGAAAGAAGAAGTTCTAGTTGTTCATATTAAAGAAACTTCACCTACCATCGGATTGAGGATAACCAATTGAAACTCCCAATCTGGAGGCAGTCAAAACCCAGGGCCCACTTGGGGGATCAAACCAAGATATATCCTTACTTTTCTCACTCTATTGCTATTTTAATTATATTTCAATAAATTTATTATGTTTTATTATCTACCTCTTGTTATATGATTTCATTTGTGCATTACTTATGAGTTTAACATAATAATGAACTACTAATAAGTCAGGTTGTACCTCCCCTTATCACTTTCTTGATTGCACTGATTCAATTTAAAATATAATTACATGTTAAATCCACATGAATTCATTGTAGACATTTCATCATTTAAGTGTGGGGGAGGGAACCTTTTTAGTTTATGAAGTTCAATTTTTTAAAAAAAAATTGAGTGTTTTTAAATTGTTTGTGTGTCCTTAAAACTTTTGAGCAGAAATTATTATCATAACTATTTTTTAAACCCATGTCAATGAGTGAAACGATTTGTCCCATGAAACTGAGATTAAATGAATTCTAAAAATGAATTTGTTTTAAGTTCAAATATTTGGAAATTTCATAAAAAGTAATCTGTTTTTTGAATCCCATGCCACAATTCACTGTCTTTATATTTGAAATCACATTCCCATGAGGCTTCTAAACCTAATTTTCATATTCTTTTCTTTTACATCACTTCTCGAGAGAACCATACCATTCTTTATTTAACTATAATTTGATTGAATCCTATCAAAACATTAGGGTTTGAGGCACATGTATTTTAAATGATTGAGGCATTTCTTTGGTATTAATGTCCCATTTTTAAAATAATCCTTTTTATAATGGCCCACCTTGTACATTTAACCCTTACAGATCATAGAATCCATGAAAAACGTACTAGGATAGCCACATTACAAGCTGATTTTCTGTATCCAACCAGCTCTTGAAGTAAAATTCTATAACCTAGTTGAACTAAAGTGTGGGCAGAGGTTGACTTGTGTTGTGCTACCTCATTTGGAGATATATTGGGTGGAAAATAAAATTTTGAAGAAATGTTCATGTTTATGAAAAAAATCATTCTATTGAAAGCGTTTCCTTATCTGGAGCTTTCATACATGAGAAGTTGTGCCGTTCTGGAGCTTCTAATGAAAAAAAGTTGTGTCTTTTCTAGAGCTTTCAAGAAAAATCATATTTGAGAAGATTGAAAATATTCCTGCTGAAATGTTGAATGGTGTGAAGTTTCAGTAATTTTTCATGCTAATGGAGCGATTTACTGCTAAGGGGAGTGAGGAGGATACCATATTTAAGTGAAAATTAGAATAATGCAATTTTTCTTCAAAAAGAGCCAAGCCCTCCTCATCCAGCCTCAGATTTTTTCACATCTAAATTCTACCAACTGAAAGCCACAGAACAACCCTATAAATTCCTCATGATAATCATATGTCCTTGAATCCCACCGGTTGGAGATTTAGGAATTTATCAATCCTATGGTGACCCTTTCATGAGTATTGGATGAGAAAGACATTATTGAAAATTGATATTTGTGTGATGAGAGAAAATGCATGTTAGGTAAGTGTTTTGTGTACATGGTAGAATAAATGAAGAGGAAATTTATTTAATGATCTGAATTGAGATCATTTAATAATAGTTGTTGATGAGGTACGATAGCTTTTATTTCCTGGTGTTAAATTGTCAGATCTCATGGATATCTGTTTTAAATTTTCTATGATTTTTTATCAATATTTACTTGTCCAGTAGTCCAAGTGCTAAGTGTGAGTGAATTGATAGAGCTCATATTTTCATATTTCCAAATATTTTATTAAATGATTTAATCTCTTCCCATTAATCAATTTGAACTTATTTGAATAATTTTACACCTTTTGGTGAGTTTGGAGCTTAAATGTGAAAAGTGGTTAATTTTGAACATTAAAAAATTTTATATTGCCTCTGTATTTCGATAATTACTCCTACATTTTTCATCCAATTCACCTGATTAGTTTTTTAGGATGTAATGATTCATGGGATACAAATAAGTCTTGTGGAACTCGAGCCAATTCGAACTCCAAAAGGCAAAAACAAATCAGTCATTGTGAACATTTATTCTGGCCAACAGAATAGACCATGATTCATTAAACGAGTCATATCTCGGGCTATGGACCACCACATTCGGTGATTCTAAATGGGTCAGAAATCCAACTCAATGAGGAAGACTAAAATTAAATATTAGGGATAAAGAATCTCATATAGGCTTCCCTTAAACTGGTCAACGTATGGTTGGTGGAATAGTGATTTTCGGCCAGGAAAAGTCAATTCTACTAAATCGAATGTAACTCATTACAAACGGCTCCAAATGATCTGATATTTCTAGGGTAGATGTAAAACTCCATTACTAACCTCATATAAGAAGGTATATTTTCCTTATTCTAGGATATTGTGGGATAAACGAATCTTAACTTCTCGAGAATAAAATCTTGAAGTGAAAATTCTGTTCTTTATTTTCACTTCTTTCTTTTTCTTATTTTTGTAACTCCTTAATCATCTTCATTTTTCTCAATTACCCTTAATATGGTGGGGTAAAAATATGAGGTGATTGGGTGAGGTATGGTTTTATATTTTTAATGCTTTGAGTTCTTACATTTTATTGAATAAAAACTCAATCTCTTCTTAGGAGTTGTTTTCAAATTATAAAAACAGAATTTATTATCTTATGCGATCGTATTCAATTTTATATTCTGTTATTGTTATTACTTTGATAAATGATCATTTTTATCCTTATATTATATTCTGTTCTATATTCTATAGAATAAGATCTGGGATTAGTGGTGATGTACATGGTGATCGCTAGTACGTGTGGGACAAGTGGTGAATATTCATGATTATTAAGGATAAAAAATACCCGTTTGGGAATTGCCTAATATAATTAAGGGTGTTCATTAAACTCTATCATTGTTTTTAGGAACTATAACCACAGATGAGAAATTGTAACACTTTTTAAAAACTATGAAAATAGAGCTAAAAAATGAGCTGAATCTGAGATCCTCCCCCATCCATTCATTGCCCCTTATCCAATTCTTCCCAAATGCCATGCAATACTCTAAATCCCTCTGATGTCATCGCTTCTATAGTGTCCCCCACATAGTAACCATACTATTTTTATACAATAAATCATCATTTTGGTCACCAACATACAGTTCAACCATTTTCTATCCCTTTAAAAATCCACATTGAAGACTCGACTCCCACCTTATCTATTCAATTTTAGATCAAAGGTATATGTTTATTGATATATTTATTTATTTTCAAATTAATTTCTCATTTCTCAGGTATTAATTATGGTTTTATAGTTTTTTTATTTTTGTTTTATTATTATTCATTATCTTTAAATGAGTTTTTCTAAAAATTGGTGGTATTTGGGATGTTAATTGGGGCTTTCATTTGGTTTTGTTAAAATTTAGTAACACTTTTATAAATTTAAAAATAGTAATTATTATTAATTTTTAATATTTTTGATTGAAAATTTTTATGTTTTTACATTTATATATACATTTTTTACATATATATATTTTTATAAATTTTATAGTATATAATATTATACAAAATTAATTTATATGTAATCTTTCATTAATTCTCTATACTTTTATAGTTTTATGCATTTATAAATTTATATACTATAATAAATTTATATACATTTATAATTTATACTTTTATACTTGTATACTTATATAAATTTATCAATAGTTTTATACTTTTATACTTTCATAAATTTTACTTTTATAGATTATACTTTTATATTTAATTATAAACACTTTTATAAATTATCTATACTTTTATACATTATTTATAATTTTATAAAATATATATACTTTTATATACATTTAACAATTTATATAAATTTATAAATCATGTATACTTTTATATAATATAAATAAAATTTAAAATTAAATGTACTTTTATACTTTTATATAGTTTTATAATTCTTATATTAGTGTTAATTTACATTAATTTGTAATATATTCTTCTATACCTTCATATGTTTTTTAAACATATCAATATTTTTATACTTTTATAGTTTCATAAATTTAACTTTTATAAATTTTAACTTTATATTTTAATATTTTTTGAATATGATATTTATTTTAAAAACCAATTAAGAGTTATTTTACTATATGTGGTATTATATTTTTAAAATCATAATGAATATTAGTTGGATGTATGGACTTAATCAAGTGTCAAATGAGTTTCAGGATGAGCTTGAAATATTTTTTCCTTTCATGTTCAACAATTTTTCAGAGGGAGAGATTATTCAATGCACATGTTGTAATTGTGTTGGTAGTGGAGGTGTTGATATTCCCCAAATTTCAATTTGTATATGATTAAAATGTATAAAACATATTATATGATTAGGGAATAATAAAAGGCTATTTTCCTTTTTAATCCTGATATGTAGGGTGATGTCATTATTTAATATTTTGGAAATCATAAGGAAGATATGAAATAAATATTACATGGCTTGACCACTATAAAAGACAATAAAATCATATCCTATGATTGGGTGTGTAATGCACCGACTCGGGATACCCTCACCATTTGGTACACGATCTGATCATCAACACACAGAAAGGGAATTCTTGATCTCCATGGGATGACGGCTAGTACCAGGGAATCAATAACAATCATAGAGAATTTTTTTCTAAACCAGAAGCCGAAAAAATTGAATATATATACATAACATAGAGAAATAGAAAAATGAAAAATGAGAATATATTCCATAAATTAAATAAGATAGTAGAAATGATAAAACATATGGAGTTTGAACAACCAAATGTACATTCCCAAAAAAAGGAAAACAAAAATTGAAACAAAATACTCTAAGTGGTAGCATGGGAAAACTACCAAAATCTCTCTAATAAGTACCAAAATCCAGTTGATAGAAACCTTTCTACTTCACTATGGCGCCTTGCTATTCCCTACATCCAAAGACCAAACCTGGTTTACACAACATCGAAGGGGTGTGCAGGTTGTTATCTAAATAGGTTCAGTAGGCTCCCTCTTAGGTTTTAAATGAAATTTCTTTGTATGAAAATTATAACATGATCAAATTTAAATAAAAAAATAATGATACTCAGTTAAATAATTTTTATATCAAAATCATGGTAAATCATTCCTATTTTTCCATAGTTGTAAATAATCCAGGTAAAACATTTTTAAAGCATATAACATATATCAAATCATGTAATCAAAGGAAAAATAGTACAAACCAAAATTATTGGTAAAATCAATCTAATGATAACTACAGGCTAGGATAGCTAGAATATTGAAACCAAAATATATTCAATCACACAATTCAAGTCCCTAGACATATGCATTTAATCTTGAGCAAAGAGGAAAATCCCCAAAACTGAACCTCCCAATAGTTTCTAAAAATTACATTTGAATATTTTACTAGGGAGGAGAGGAAAAACCCATGAGTGAACCCCCTGATGGAATAAACAGATGATCCCTATTACTGCACCTACAACCTATGTATGCAAGGTGTCCCATGTGAAACATTTTTTCAAATCATTTCATAAAAAACATGCTTTAAAACCCATTTTATAAATATATTTCAAAATGGTTTTAAAATAGAATTAATTTTATAAAAACAAGAGGAAACCCATGTTTTCTAAAAAACTTGTTTACACACAAAAATAATTAAATCATGACAATTTATTTAATTTTTTTATAAAACCAAAGTATTCATGTTTCCTAAAAAATCATCTAGAGATGGAATGGACTACCTCAAACTTTAGTCTCACAAAAAAATAAATGGGATCCACAACCACTGGAAGGAACACATAGATAAAAATAGAGGACCTAGGATTGATCCCCACATCTTAGAATCTATTTAAAAAGAAAAGAGGTCATTATAGAAGATAAAAAAATACATACCTCAAAGAACCCACACACTGCACCACAACTAATAAAGTTATACCCCTTGTAAGAGTATTTCACAAAGGATCTGGAAGGGATTAAGAATAACATCACCACAAAATCAAAGAATTCAAAAATACAATGCAATGATGTTGATGCAACCAATGGAAATGATGAACCAGAAAGGTGTATTACATGGAAAGATGAAACAAAACAAACATGGGGATCGAGCACTGAATGATGTGATCTAGGAGAAGAAGAGGCACCCAAAATCACCAGGGAGGGAACCTAGTTTTCCTAGGAAGTGGCTACATGACAGTTGAAATGATTTTCAACTGATCCGAATATAAAAAACCTGTATGCGAAGATTAATTATTGATGAGAATCCTAGATTTACAATGTGAAATAAATGAGATCCACAAACACTAAAAATAAATCATCTCAGGTTAAAAAATCCAATCTGAACCATTAAATTTCATGAAATCCATTCACAAACTGAACATCATTAACATCATGAAACTGATCTGTGGCTTCTTTCAAGGGATGGGTTCACATAATGAAGTAAATTCATGATGTGGATGTATCTTGAAGATAGTACATAACATGAAAATGATGAAAAAATATTAGAAAAGACTCCATCTCAACTAGGTACTCGAAAGAAATCATTTAAATCCATTAAAACATTTATACACGGACAACATTGATTAAACAAATACCCAAATATTAGTCCATTTTTCTAAAAATGACCTCCAACCTTGAAAGGCTATGAAAAGACCTAAATAAATAATGAAAAAATAGAGAGATAAGAAGTACCTGAAATAAGGTAATGTGATGTTATAAGGTGTTTAGTAAGGTGAATATAATGTCATTACATGACATTGACTAGACATGAATCGTTTTTCATGATTAATTTGGAAAGGCTATGATACTTATATGGGTATTCAAATGATTTGAAGTTAATGTTGAAAAATATTAACTCGCACCTAATCTATCAATAAATAATCATTACAAGAGTTGTAACTCAGGGTTGTGTGTTGAATTTATGCATTCAATGTATGAACTGGACAATGAATTAAATCATGCATTGCAACACGTGAGTTAATTCATGAATCATTGAAGATAATCCTTAAGGGATATATAAATCTAATGCTTTGTGATGATGGTAGTGTGGATCTCAACCTAAATCTAGAATAGATATCCATATACTAGATTCTCTTATTCTCCTAACTTATTTATTCCAAAGGGGATAGAAAAATTATATATAGAGTATCCCACTAGTGAGATATTATATTTAGCAAGACCCATGGATATGTCATAGGTAGGGGATACCATTTGAGTGGAATTTAGTGATCTCTATAAATCCATTTTTGGTATGAAGATGTTACAATGGATCTTCAATGTAAGGTATACATAGTTTTATAGTTATTAATTTCTAGTTCTACTTAGATTTAATTTATTATACGCATATAGATCTTTGGAACAATATTTCAATCAGTACCATTACATATATTAAGTCTTAATAGACCCTATTGAATTATAGAAATGGAATCTGATCATCCCATGTTTTTAGATTTGTTAAATAATGTAGTAATTGAATATATTCTAAATCATGTAAAATATTTCTTAAAAGTTGTAAAATATTTATGGTTCTTTAGTTCTATATATTTTATATCATGTCATATGATATAAGATATCATAAGCCCTGATATAGGTCAAATATATGGATTTATTCTATTCGTATCATATGATATTGAGATATTATTGAATATGATAGTTGTACCATGTTATAGAAAACCAAGTATCATATAGTCAAAACGATATCGTTGAACATTGTAAAATATGATTTTAAATACTATGAAAAGTGATATAGATATTAGTCATGACATATTATTGATATCCTACTATTGTTATATCATATTTTAAGACATGAATATTAGTCCGAAAGTATAACTAATGACATATATATCTAATCTACTTGGGTCAAAACCTATGATTCTATTTGAATCATATAATACCATTGAATAATTTTATTATTTTTTTAATTTATATTTGTAAAGGGCCAAACATATCATACATAATTTTTACATCTTAATAGACAAATATTAATTATATAACATAAAAATACATGTTAGAATCATTTAGTTCTATTGACTTTGGAAACATGGACAAATAAAAAACTGGTCGATAAGTTATCTATGACATCTCCCACTAAGTTCTCCATAACAAGAACACTTATTAAACATATCATACATAAAAAAATTATTTATAACCTAGGTAAAGGTAAAATATGAAAGGGAGAGCTTAGAATCTTAGTAATGGTAAACAAGGGAGATATGTAAACATAACTTGAGCACAAGGGTTTTAAAACAAGCGCGTAAATTTGAAAACCCTACACTATATATAAAAGATAATAATATTGAGTCATGACATAAATATTGGCAGTTTATAAGACATGAATCATAAGGGAATTAAAGAACATGAGCCATAAGAGCATAACATTGGACTATAACAAAGAATTTTTGAATAAAAATAAGAAAAAATTCAGTTTTTTATCAGTCAAGGATCATTAACTAGGATATAATAATAAAATGGGTTTACTACGCAAACCATTATAGAAGTCAAGGTTCAATCCCAAGACTATCATAGTGCAAAAATTCCATTACTAAACTGGATTCAATCCCCATTCCAATCCTATTTATTTCACGAGACCTCAATATTTAACTAATACATTGGATGGAGATATATGTCCCACCAATTATATAATTAAAAATCATAAATATTTGTTCCATAATATTATAAAAAATCATTATATTAGAACCAATGAAAATAAATGAGCTTTATAAAACATTCATCATATCATAACCCATGAAATGAAATGGGTTTTATGAACCATTTCATAAAAAAACCCATGGAAAAGAAACATACTGCATAAATTTTTTTAGTTACAAGCTTAAAATTTCTATAGAAATAATGAAATGGTTTATTTGGATAATATCCCTAAGAAATATTAAGTAACATAAAAGTATTTCATATTTTCTGGAAAATGATTTTGAAAGATCACTTGGAATATATCTTAATGAAAATATCTTTTCTAATTTGTAAATAAATTTTTTAAGAAATAATTTTTTTTAAATACTTTTGTTTGATTTTCTTAATCTTATAAAGGAACATTTAAAACATTGTGTGTTCATGATGGAAGTAAAATTAGTTCATGAGGTACATAATAAAACAAATAATCCTTTAACATTTTCAGTAAAAGTTAAAAGAAACTCATTCATAAAATGAAAAAAAAAGATTCCCTTTAATCAATTTTATTAAAGGTCTAAAAATTGTAGAAATTTATTTAAGAAATATCAGGATATTTGTAAAAACATATTTAAGATATTTTTTTAAAACATGTATATCGAAGAAAAATCATTTTCGACCAAAGAGGGAAATAAAAAATATTTTTATTAAAAAAAAAGCCTTTCATTAATTGAGTACATAATGAGAACAAAATAAAGGGAACACATGTATTTTAATTAAATAACTATATAATAATAAAATGTATTATGTTATTTATAAATTTACATAATATTTAATCCTCAAAATAATAATCATAAAAAATCTTGATAAACAATGAGACGACAACTTCATAGCATTACCACAATGGTATATTTTGAAATATAGGCTCAATTATATAACATCATGAAATTTAACATTTAATATCATTAAATTAAGTGGTTTTAGGATATAAAATTCCAAATGGGGAATTTTATACACCTAATAGAAGATTATAGGTGGATAAAATAACTTATGTCCCAAAGAAGGAAATTTGTGACAAAAATCCTTTACCGCTCTGGTAATCTTTTGAATCATAAGACTCATTAAATAATAATATAAATCAATATTTAAATATCATTAGGGGAATTATATTTGGGATATAAAATTTTAATTTAGTATTATATAAAACACAAAAAATAATCAAGTGGTGAATATACCATATGTCTCCTAGAAATGAAAGAGAGACTAGAAATACCTTACCCTAAGTCATGAATTCCTTGAAACATGTTCAATAATAAAGTATAATAAATATATGTTTATTATAAGTAGATTATAAAACCATACTTATATATATTTATTACCATATATGAATTACGTATGATCCTTTATTAATCTTTTTTTAACAATTCTATGACACGTTTTTGGTAATAATGTCTTTGTTTTTCATGTATGTTTTGATTTTTGTACTTTCAGTCTTCTTACATAGATCACAGATCCATAATATCCATAATGTTAAAAATTATATAAAAAATACTATATATTCAGTATATATGTATCTAAATTAATTCATAAATTTAGAAATAGAAATTGAAATACACTGTTTATGGAGATGGTAGGATATACATACACATGACCATTTTTTTTCATTTTCTCAATGGATGATATGAATGGAAGGTAAATAATATATTATCTTTAAATATTAATTTTATGTTATATATATATATATATCATATATTCATTAATTTTACCCTAATTACATTACATGAAAAGCATTAGTTAATAACAAATCACATCACTTCGTGAGGTGGTGGTCTGCCCTACACACAAATAGTGTTATCATATCCCCAACATAATGGAAAGGAAGAATGTAAATGTGATATAAAAACTCCAAATTTATAATGATATAAAAAAATATTATATATAAATATATTAAATCCATCTATGTATGGTGGTGATGGGGAATGAATAAGGTTGGTCCATGAGGCGGTAGTTCGCCATACACACTAATTGTAATTTCATATAACTTTATCTATGTGATCCAGAACCTCCACCTATTGTTCCTCATAATAAATATCATTCTCTAGTGGTATGAACTCTTATTTCACTATATGTGAAGTTCCATGTATATACTTCCTCAGGATAAATACATGGAATATATAATGAACTTGAGAGAGGTATGGTGGAAGAACCAACTGATAGGATACCATCCATATATTATCAAAAAATCAAAAAATGAATTAATATACCCAATGATTAGTTTTACCTTCTTTAAAAATATCATCACCTTCTTCTATTGTGAAATTATTAGAAATTTATTTTCACCAACATGAAAATACTGACCGTGTTGAAAATTATCATCATTATTTTTTTTGACTTTATGCCTCCATTATGTGTTATTGGATGGATATAACCCTCTCTACTATATCTTCTCTCATCTAAGGCCCCAATATATTTCTTTGTACATCCTCATTCTAACACATTGGAGCTCTAGAATTTTTTTCACAAATGAATTCATAAGGATCCATATGAATACTTAAGTGAAAGTTATTTTTGTATAAAATCTCAAAAAGAGGAAGGTGTTGATCCCAAACACCTTTGAAATATAAAAAATAAGATTTCAACATATCCTATTGAATTTTAATTGTTCTATCAAACTTACCATCTTTCTAAGAATGATACATAGTGATGAAACTCAACTCTGTATCAATATCTTTTTGAATACTTCACCCGAAATTTGAGGTAAATCTCAGATTCTAATTAGACACAATGAAATGGGGTACTCCAGGAAACCTTACCACTTCCTTAATGTATATTCTATAATAATGATCCATAGAGAGATATTCACTGATAGCAATGAAGCGTGCTATCTTTGTAAGGATATATACTACAATGCATATATAATTATTCCCTTTAGACATTTTGGAGAGTTTGATGAGAAATTCCATGGTAATGTCTTCCCATTTCCATTCTGTTATGGTTAATGGATGTAGAATCCCCTTAGATTTTGTATCTCATCCTTAAATTGTTGACATACCAAGCATTTAGATACAAAATCTATGATATCTCTCTTCATTACATCCCACCATAAATACTATTTCAAATCTCTATACATATTTATACTTACCCGATAGATAGTGAATGGAGAACTACAAAATTACTATAAAAAATCATTCGTAAAATCTGGTATGGAAGTGAAAAATTAATGGTTATAGAACCTTATAATTCCATCATGACCAAGGTTAAACTTAGGAACATTTCTAACCTCATTTTCCAGCTCTACATCTTCTTTATGTGCCTCTTTAATATTCAATTGGATAGATGATTGAAAATAAAAAAGAGAAAGATAAGATTTATCCCCTTCCTCTAGGATGTCACGATCCATCCTTCAAAAATCTATGAATATTGGATATTTTGTGATCATCACTATGGTTAAACTAACATGATCATTTCTACTCAATGCAACAACCACATTGTTTTCTTTTCTAGGGTAGTATTTTATTGAGAAATTATAATATCTAATCAGGTATAACCATATCCACCAAAAAAATACAACTACTTCTACGTGAATATATAATTTAATCTTCTGTGATTGGTATAAATATCAAACTATTATCTCTAATGATAATTCTGGCACATATTTAATAAAAAAATTACTGAATCTATCTTAAAATAATGAGTTTGGTAAATTTTATCATGAAACTTCAATTTTCATGAGGCATAATCTATAGAAATTTCATTCTACATAATAAATAATCCAAATATATTTTGGATGAATCAATATATATTACAAAATCTTCTCCTCTGTAGGGAAATGTAAAAAAACATGCATTGACGAATATTCTCTTTAGTTCCTTGAAATTTTCCTCACATTAATTTCTCCAGAGGAATTTGACTCTCTTCCCAATTAATATTGGGAGTGTATTATATATTCATGAGAAAATATTTCCAAACCCATCAATAATATCCCTTCAAACTATGAAAAATATGGATCTTAATCACCCTGGTTTGTCTGGCCTAACATTCAATAGCCTCCGTCTTAGATGGATCTAGTAATATACCCTCTCTTGAGATTATATGACCAAAAAAATTAAAAACATTGTAGCCAAAATTCACACTTTGTAGACCTTAATATAGTTTATAATACCTTAAGATCTTTAGTAAAATTACCAAGTGATATTTATGACCTTACTTATTCTTTTAATAAATGGGAATATATTCTATGAAGGCTACCACAAACTAATCAAGGTAATATATAATTACTATCTTCATTAAATCTATGAAGATCGAAAAGTAATTAATAATACCAAATGACATCACTACATTTTAATATGGTCAATACAATTTATGTAATTATTTCTTGGATATATCCTCCTCCTTGAACCTTAATTGATGATATCCAGAATGATGGTTAATTAAAAAATGTATTGGGATCTGTGTAGTTTATCAAATGGGTCGTCAATGAGGGGTATAAAATACTTGTTCTTGATCATGTTTCTATTTATATCCTTATAATAAATATATAGTTTCATCGATCCATCTTTATTTTTAAAAAATAGAATATGTTAACCTCAAGGAAAAATCTTTTCTTAATGAATACCTTGTTAAGGTTCTCTAGGAGTTTCTTCTTCAATTCATGTAACTCAATCAGGTTCATTATATAGGGAGTATTTGAAATAGGTGTGGAACATAGTATGAATTCTATTGATAGATCAACATACTATTTTAGTGGAAGACCTAAAAACTCTTATGGAAATACATCAAGAAAATCCCACACTATAAGAATATCATCGATGCTGAATTTCTCCTCAACCATATGATAGAACTTCCCATTTTTAGTTGGAATCAAAATTCATACAATTGATCTGATTTCCATTGGAAGTTTATAATTATTATCACAATAATAAATGATCATATATTATATTGGAATATAAAATTTGACTTCCTTTACTCTGAAATTATTTTGAGATTTATGTAGATAAAGACATCCCATTCCTAATATAATATAAAATTCAACCAAAGAAAGAACGACAAGATTTCGAGGAAGCACATTCCAAAAAACTTCAACTAGTGAGGAATCATATACTTGTGATGTGACCATCATACCATTAGGGGGTCTCACTAATAATTATAAATGTAATCATTTGGGTGGAATCTTGATACATTTAAAAAATTATTTGGATATAAAATAATGGGTAGATCCATATCCAAATAAGACATTATAATTTTTATAGTGTATGATAATTTTACCATTCACCATGTCGTTATCAAACCTCTCATCAGAAATAATGATCTCAGGAGAGTTTCCATTGTCCCTTGACGTAAGGGGTTGCAAACATTGATCATCATCATTAACCTTAAAATTTGGGAACTGGATGGCATAATTCCTATACTCCTTGAACTTGAAACACTAATGTGTGGGTGGTATATTCTATTGATCCTTCTCCCCATTCAAATAATTAGCTAACTTATTCCCATTACTTCATAAATCAGTTTCTCAATGACCTTCCTTAGCATATTTAAAACACTTACTAGCCCCCTTAGGAAAAATTCTTCTATGTTCCCTTCCATAATTTGAGAATAAATGAAATATTATCCTCTTTTGTCTTTGGATTTTATATTTTACATTAAATTACAATTTTTTATCATATCAAAACCATGAAATTGATGGGTAACCCCAATCTCTATTTCTACCTTGGTATCATGATGAATGATTTACTCACAACTGCTAAAAATTTTTATGGACAATTACCTTCATATACATGGTTTTAAGCCACCAAGTAATCGATATACCATAATTTTGGGTTGGATGATAATATAAAAAGTGTACCTTGAAGCTATTATAAATTCCACCTCATAGGTTCCAATGGATTCATCATCCTTCTACTTTAACCAAAGGAATTAATTCTCTATTTTTTGTGATGAATCTATGGAAAGTAATTATTCAAAAATGAATTCTTAAACTCATCCCATTCCATAGATTCCATTTTATCTTGTTGACTAATATTCTTGATAAGTTTCCACCATTGATGTGCTTCAACTTCCAAATGATAGACAACCAAAATGTCATTTTCATGCTTAGAACATTGTAGATTGTAAAATATCTTCTTAATGGTACCAATACATTATTCTACAACTAGTGGGTCAGTAGAACCACTACAAGAAGGTGGACATTGACTCATGAAGGACTCAATAGATGTTTGTTCCCTCTTTTTCTCATTTGGATGTTCATCACGATTCATATCTTGAGAAAGTTGTGTGGTAATAGATAGAAGATTTTTCATTCCAGATACTGTAAGATTTGGTTTTTCAATAGGAAAATCATTGAAATGGACATCACTCTCAACATTAATATAGTTCTTTTATATTCTAGTCATTGACTAAAACAAGAAATCATAGTGTAAGATAAAATAATCATATAGAGGAACCAGATAATCCTAAAAAATCACATATATGATATTTAAATTAGAGAAACGTTTTTCATTCTATGAAACCTTATCCGTAACCTAGGTCATTCATGGTCATTTTTCAAATCCATCATGATCGTTTATAAATATTATATGAATTAAAGAGTAAATTTCCTCTGGGAGTGTCAAGACAAGTGTGTAGTAAGGCATGTTGTTAGATACCAGGTAACACTCAATTTAATCCTGATATGTATTTTTTGAAGTTATTATACCTAGGAACATAAATTATAGAACCATTTCCACTTTTAGTATCCAAATAGGGATGTTATCATGACCCATCCCCACAAAGTGTACCCCTCCTGGGCCGCCAATGTGAGAAGGGAGATAATGACCCCCCGAGTCCCACCTCTATTAGGCCCTAGTTTGGCCACTAGCAGCAACAGTACATCGAACACATAAAAGGGAGGCATTACCCTATATGAGAACACATACAGAAGAGAGGGATAATATAGACACCCACCAACTCCAACTCAACTAGTAAGATAAATGAAATCCCAATTACACATATAAAATGTCATGCAAAACTACTACAACTGAAAGGGGAAAACTGCAAGTACCCAAAAGAAAGTAAAGTAGCAGCAACCACAAGCCAGAACAGCTCCTGAAACTGCAAGCTAGTAGTAACCAGCCTGATCTCCAACATGCTCCATGTGACCTGAAAAGAAGTTTATATATACATAGGGTGAGTATAACAGTAAACTCAGTAGGATCCTCCCCAAAGCCTCTCGTGAAAAACTAATAAAAGCATGTTAAAGCACAGTGATTAACAAGTGAAACTAACTCATCACCTAAATGGGTATACTATGTTCCCAGCCTCACCATGGATACTCTCACCATGTAACACATAGAATAGTATATAATACAATAAATAATATAAAGGGTACCCTGCTACAACTTCCCCACTGGTTTTCTGC
The DNA here is from genome assembly GCA_963277665.1 of Viscum album. Lineage (NCBI taxonomy): Eukaryota > Viridiplantae > Streptophyta > Magnoliopsida > Santalales > Viscaceae > Viscum > Viscum album. Next base: position 1,558,255,151 of record OY728161.1, read on the forward strand.
TTTTCCCCAAGGTCGCATGTCCTAAGCATCTCTCTCCAAAAAGGATTTCTTGCTGACCCCTAGGCAAAGCACCACAACATGGACCTCGTGCAACAAAACCACTACGTCCATGTAAGAAAGTAACCAGGTAGTTTTTGGGAGCCACCACAGCTTGAATAACGTGTATCATACATCAGATATCATACCTGAAGCCATTACATCCAATACACCGATTAAGGATCCTCAAGCCATCATAGCCTATACAAATTACACCTATAGTAGTCCATAGAAAACTTTATCCAGGTTATGTGTATGAATAACCACAAGCCATTACATCCCTCTACATACATATATGGGGAAAACTAACCAATGTGCCTTCCAGCACATGTAAATACCAAGAGAAGAGAGCGAGGCCAAAGGCGGTAGTCAGCCATCCAACTTCCCACCATAATATTGGGGAAAACACCCCCCCATTGATTAGAATCCCTGGGGTGTCAGTTTCCCTTAATGACAGGGTGGAGTAGCATATAGAAACATAAAAATTACAGAATATACTATATCTCATGACTACACTATAGACATAACCTAGTCTTAGACTCAACTATAGCTAACGTCACTTGGACGCCGGGCTTCTACTTCTAAGACTAGGTATCCTATAATCACACAACCATTAAAATAGATTTTAACATTACTTCATTCCCTTTTTATCAGTTTCACTTTACGTTAATTAATTTTTTAAGCATTAATTAACCAATAATAATTCCACATTAAATTTCATTTACATCACACCCAAAGTACACTGTTCCTTCAAATCACAACCTCATCATTGAACCCTAGCAAGCTCCAAACCCCATGGGTTAACATCATTTATTCAATTATTTAATTTCAACATTACTTTCCCATATTCCCAGACATTCTATAAACTCAATCTATGATTCTAAAGACAAGGGGCTCCACACGATGAGTAGATGAACTACCCATCGAGTCTTTTTCGCCTATAGAAAGAGTGTAGACCCATCCTCCCTTGAGAAGATAAACATAGAAATCACATGGCATACCCCACATTCCTTCACCCCTTTTGGAAGAATGGTAAGCAAGACTAGCTGCCTTGGGCAGTGGGGAAATTAAAGCATATAAACAACCAAGAAGAATCAGTAGAAAACCAAAAATTCACATCCAACCCATTACATTATCCCTGGTGTCCTCCCTTACACCCACATTCATAAACCAATGCATATCGCCTCTCTAGGAATCAACTGCTATAACAACTAGTAGACCTACATTCCCCCACATATCACAACAACTATCTAGGCTCCCATCACAACACAAGCAATAAGAAAACAACAATCATATCGGTTGCCCTCTTGGCCCTTGAAAAAGTAAAAGGGTCACTTAGAACAATTCAAGGAATTATAAAAAAATCAGTTCTTTAATCCATCTTGAATTAACCAATTTATCATTCGTAGGTTCTGTAACATCCCCAAATGATAAAGGGTTAAATGACTAAAATGATATGACTCATGTCAACAAGGTGCACCTTCCTTTTCGGGAGCCTATCTGATTAGAACTCCACAGTTAAGCGTGCTTGGCCTGGAGTAGTGATCAGGATGGGTGACCTCCTGGGAAGTTCCCCAGGGTGTGTGTGAGTGAGGACAAAGCACACTGGAGAGGACATGTGTTGTCCTGTGGGGACTATCATTAGTCAGATGACCCGTTCGGGCATGTGGGTGGACCCTGGGGTGGGCCCCACATGTCTGCGGGGGCAACTGGTGGTACCTGGTGGGCCAGGACCCGACGACCTTGTTAAGGCGGGGTGTCTGTGCAGTCACCGGGGCCCGGTTGTCACATTTGGTATCAGAGGAGGAACCCAGCCTTAAGTGCGCGGTGCACTGCCTGGGTTGAGATGTAGGGCCCACAACGAGGGCGTTGTGCTCTAAAGGGGGGGGGGGGTGATTGTAACATACCCAAATGATAAAGGGTTAAATGACTAAAATGATATGACTCATGTCAACAAGGTGCACCTTCCTTTTCGGGAGCCTATCTGATTAGAACTCCACAGTTAAGCGTGCTTGGCCTGGAGTAGTGATCAGGATGGGTGACCTCCTGGGAAGTTCCCCAGGGTGTGTGTGAGTGATGACAAAGCACACTGGAAAGGACATGTGTTGGCCTGTGGGGACTATCATTAGTCAGATGACCTGTTAGGGCATGTGGGTGGACCCTGGGGTGGGCCCCACATGTCTGCGGGGGCAACTGGTGGTACCTGGTGGGCCAGGACCCGACAGCCCTGTTAAGGCGGGGTGTCTGTGTAGTCATCGGGGCCCGGTTGTCACAGGTTCCATATTCTGGAAACCCAAATAGTAAGCTATCACAAATAAATTAAACATGCTTACTGCACCAATTTGACTAACATAAGAAAATACAACAATAAAAACCAGATTCATTTACATTCCTCTTTATCTTTAGCCAAAAAATTATCAATTAATTATGGTTAAAGTTCTTTACTAATTTACATCAAGAATGAAAATATAAACAAAGAAAGCATAGATATCACACTATCTAGAAAAAACAAGTGGCAATACCATACGATTGATATCAATTTATTTATTAGGTTCAGATATTTATTATGTCAATTCCATTTTGATTCAGTGGATAAAACATGCAAACTCTAAAGTTGCACATAAAAAAATATAATCAATGAATCCCCTACCTCAAAAAGGTTCTTAGGGATCTTTAAACAAGAACGATTCACACAACGGATCACGGTCGCCTCCTCCCATGGCAACTGCATCCACCCGGGGATGTCACGGCACGAACACACAAATAGAAACCCAAGAAACTCTTTTAGAAGCATGTAGATCACATGACATAATATGTAAAGGAGAAATAATATAAGGTAAATCCCAAATAATGATTATAATTCAAACCTTATATCGAAGATGGATGGATACTGCTTGGTTGCACAAAAAAAGGGTGTGCAATTGCAGCAAGAAGAACATTGAGGGAATCCAATCCACTGGGAAAAGTTTATTCTCATGTTTCCTACAAGAAGTAAGGAAAGGTTCGAGCATCTCACACCAAAGAACAAGGAGAAAGAACAAGGGAGGAAGATATCTTGTCCCATTAGAATATTTAACGAAGTAGCGATTTAAGATACAATAGATTTTCCATTAAAATCAGATCACATTAAACCACACAATTTGACCAAGTAAATGAATCTCGGGACTTAGTAAAATTAATATAGAAGTTATGGGATTTTATTAGGCCTTAAATCCCTTAAAAAGGCCGTAAATGCATTTTACATCAAAGAAAATGTTAAATTGGAGAAACTGGAAAAATCTGGAAAATTGGAAAAGGAAATATGAAACAGTTCTAGAAACACTGCTCATGAGATGTGACACCGTTTTTGACTCACCATTTCTATCTCATCGTTTCTGTGACACCATTTCAGACTCACCATTTCTGTCCCTCTATTTATGTCTCCCTGTTTTAGTGGCACCATTTCTGACTCACCATTTCCATCTCACCGTTTCTATCTCACCATTTCTGACTCCTCATTTCTCTCTCACCGTTTCTGTCTCACTGTTTCCGGGTAACTATTTATGTCTCACCATTTCTATCTCACCATTTATGACTCACCATTTCTGTCTCACCATTTCTGTGACACCGTTTCTGACTCACCGTTTCTGTCTCACTGTTTCTGAATCACTGTAAAACTATTCAAAAAACTGGAAACATCGCTCACAGAACATGAAATTTGGAAATGTGTTGGGGATGAGTCACCTTGACCTCCCAAAACACCTCAAACACCAGATTTAAGAAAATGAATGGACCAGAGAGGTCCAGTCTATTACATCAGATACCTCTCAAAACAATCTCATCTTCGAGAATACAAAAAAAACCCAAAAGGAATCTTAAAAGGGGTCCGAACAACCACTCCTCAAGATACCTCTCAAAAGAGAGCAATCCATAAGAAGCAAAAAAATAAATTGATATTATTAAAATGAAAGGTCTATAACCACAAAAGAGACACAGTTAAATGAAAAGAGTTTAAACATCAGATAACTATGGGTACTGAGCACGTTTCTATGACTCATGTTCCCAGGTACTCTCCCTCATGCCACCGTGTCACCACAAGACACGAACCAAGGGAATTGAATGCCCACACAACACCTACTCTTTGTTGTCTTGGATCTCCATAGGTCACTCCTCTAAGGTCACATCATCATCAACATCGATATCTCCCCAATCAATGACGTGAGAGTCATCATGAAGATAAATACAGATTTTTGACCCATGAAAAACATCATGTATCCGGTTCATCTATGGGGGAAGTGCTATCTTATACGCCACAAATCCAACATGGGCCAAAACCTCAAAAGGACCAACAAACCGGGGAGAAAGCTTACTCCCACGATGGTGATTCACCTTCAGAAACACATGATCCCCAACATCAAAATCCAAAGGTCTCCTCCTTTAATCAGCATATGATTTTTGAATATCCTATGCTGTCTTAATCCTCCACAAATCACCTGAACCATCTCTGTTGTATTCTGCACTAGTTCTGGTCCGAGAATTGCTGACACTCTGACCCTAGTCCAGCACAATGTAGAACGGAAAGGCCGGCCATACATGGATTCAAATGGCATCATACCGATGGCGGAGTGAAAACTATTATTATAAGCGAACTCCACCAATGGTATGTGCCTCATCCACGAACCTCAAAAATCAAAAACACAATAGAATAACATTTCTTCAAGAGTCTGGATGGTTTGATCTATCTGACCATCTGTTTGAGGATGTAAAGAAGTGCTAAGGCATAGCTGAGAACCAAAATCATGCTGGATACATGTCTATACACTAGAAGTAAAGAGAGGATCTTGATCAGAAATGATCGTCCTTGGGACTCCATAAAGTCTCACCACCTCCTCCAGATACTGCCTCGACAAAACATCCACTGAGCTCGATTCCTTGATCACTATAAAGTGGGACAATTTTGATAAATGATCCTCTACCACCCAAATAGAATCATGTCCTCCTGGAGCTTGAGGTAAACTAGTAACAAAGTCTATTAAGATCTACTCCCACTTCCACTGAGGAACATCTAACAGCTGGAGCAGACCACCGGGGACACGGTGCTCAGCCTTGACCTTCTGGCAGACTAAACATTGAGACACAAACTCTGCAATAGCATGCTTCAGGCCATGCCACCAAAACTGACTCCTCAGGGCTCAGTATATATTTTTCACCCTAAGATGCACTGCTAAAGGTGAACTATGGAACTCTCTGAGAACCGTCTCATGCATATCCAAAGGAACAAAAATCCTTCCATGATACAACACTCGATGCTTTTCATCCTCAGTCCAACCATCAGGGGCCTCACCACAAACAACCCGGTCTCTCCATACCTCCACCTCAAGATCCACCAATTGTGACACTTCCACCTACTGTAATAGAGATGATTGTACCGTTATCTGGAAAAGACAACCTCTGCCCCCAAATTCTCCCATATCAATATGTAATGATTACAGTTATTTTATTACTCTCTAGGAATCACCGAAATCACGCACACCATCACTATGTGACTTTCGACTCAGAGCATTAGCTACAACATTCGCCTTTCCAGGTGTATAGGATATTTCAAAGTCATATTCCTATAAAAATTCCATCCACCGATGATGTCATCAGTTCAAGTCATGCTGGGAGAAAACATACCTCAAACTATTGTAATCAGTGAAAACCAAAATGCGCTCTCTAATGAGGTTATGTCTCCACAACATCCGAGAAAACACCATGGATCACAACTCAAGATCAAGGGTGGCATAGTTACTTTCATGAGGACACAAATGTCGAGACCTATAAGAAACAAATGATCTTTGCTGAATCAGAACACATCCAAACCCTAGATGTGAAGTATCACAGAAAACATCAAACTGAACTCCCTCTACCGGGAGACAAAGAACTGGAGCACTTACTAACTTCTCCTTTAGATACTCGAAATCTTCATGACACTGATTAGTACATATTGTAACACCCCAAGCCTCCACGGTACTCTTACCTCTGAATAATACAGTAGTGTGTGTTGTATGCAACTTCAAGTTCTAACACACACTACAACCAATCAAACTAGCCATTATGAATATTAATACCAACTTTTTAAAATTTTATAAATTTTATCACTCAAAATGGACTTCATTTATGGATTCGGAATATTGAATTTATCGTAGGGTGAAATTTTGGTACTTTTCGGTTAACTTTTATATTTTTATGAATAGTGAAAATTACTAAATTTTAATTAAAAACAACTTTTTTAATAAAAATAATTAATTGTGATAAATTATGAATTTGAGTGGTTTTAAAGTATATTTAGATTATATTTTTACCATTTAATACAATGTTGGTCATTGGACATAATTTCACAATTAAACCAGACATAAACAAGTATCAATGTTTTGATAGTTATTATATCTTAAAAACACGCTTTTTGTTTTAATAGTGGGAATTAATTTTAAATTAATTTCTTCCACTTCTGTGTTTTGAATTTGGAAAAATGGATTCCATATTTGGAATTAGGATGTCCAAATTGTGTAAATAGGTACCTTTTTTTAAACATTTTGAATAATTATTTCGGTAAATATTTTATTTACCATGGTTAAAGGGTAAATCCGGTAAATAAGGGTAAAAAAATAATAATATAATAATAATAATAAATTACCCTAAAACATGTCCTAACCATATTGGTTGACAAATTTTCAACCATGGGCATCTTTGGGTCGATTTTGGGACCCCATGGAGCCACTTGTATGTGATAATGACACTTTATATTAATTAAGTTAAAATAAATACAAAAATGACATAAGCATATATCTTTTAGCAAAACAATTTTTAAATAGAGTTATATATCTTGTATTTTCGACTATAAATATTCATTAGAAATATAAAATGATTTTCTACATAATGGTATTTTATTTATAATTTTTAGATAATTAATAATTAATATTATTTATGACACAATAATGATGCAGTATTTTCCTAATTAATGAAAGAATCAAATAATTGGTATTACAAATGTTAAAATTAAAATAATTTGAATGTTTTGATGACATAAATGAATTTTATTGGTTAATATGACATTATAGGATTTATTAAATTAATTTGTTTCTAATTAATAAAGTTTTTAAGACTTTAACAAAAATCAATTATTGAATAGTGTCAAAATTGACATAAAAGTGTTTTTAAAACAACTATTATATTATTAATTGATATTAAATTCCTGAAAATATAAGGTTCGGCCAAGAGACTTATATCATGATAGGTGTATCATTAATGGACCACTTGGGGGTCTCTTGGATGTATATAGTAAGTTTCTTAACTATATAATTTAAAAATACAATGTGACATGGTAAATGTTAAACTAATTAACTAAGTGTTAAAGCTAACAGATAAGGTTAATATAGTGACCCAAAACTGTCTAAAACCTATTGGTTGATTGGTTTTCGACCTATCCCCACCTTAAAATTTAAATAATAATCTTTGGAGCCATTATAAACCAAATATGAATTTATTATAAAATAATATTTCTAGCTTTTCCAAAGGTTCCCCTCACCCCTCCTATAAAAGGGAACCCCCTTCTCATTAATTCACACCTTCAAAGCATTTTTGTTCGGCCAAACCCTGCCCAAATATTCTCTCAAATTCCCTCAATTCAACCTAGAGGCCTTAGTTTGATCATAAAGCCAACCTAAGGAGCCATTTTGATCAAATCAAAATGAAGAACCCGAAGAAGAGGTAATGTTTTCACCAACCTTTTTCAAGTTCATTTCTTCTTCCACTTCTTCTTTCTTTGTTATTACCATTCTAAAATAATAACTCCAGTATATTATATATACTTTGATGTTATTATAAACATGTTACAACCATATTCAGTATTCTATCCATCATGTGAATGACATGTCACCATATGTGCGTACGTACGGCCTACTGTCTCTACATCGTGGTGTAATTGTTATTCATAACATTATTATTTGAATGGGTATAATAATGATGTGTAATTCATGTAAATAATAAATATAAAATGATAATGATTCTTTATATATGATATAACATCAAATTATATATTATTTTAATATCAAAATAATGATATTGTCACTCGTGCGTACGTACGGACTATCGTCTCCACGAATGCGATGAGATTCATTCTCCATCGTACCCATTCAAGTATAATTCTCATTTGATGATTAAAAATAGTGTTTAAGGACTTGATATCATTCTGGATATGATAAAGATACAACCTATCCATAACAAACACGTCTTATGTAACAAAACATATAAAATAAAATGACTAAGCTAACACCAGAAACAACGATAATACTAAGATATTATTAACAAAGAAATGTTAAAAGATCATATATGATATCCTATTAATTTAAATGATTCTTGTATAATGTAATAACAATTATTTCACCATTATACATTAGTTTAACCTACCCCCAACCAAGTAAAGTAAAAGGTATGGGTTTATTTTTCAATCTCATCATTATCCGAGGTTGTTTATACATAATAATCTACTGAGACTTCTTTATCATCCACATCCATGTTTCAAAAAAATATATTTCAAAACATTTTTAATATTTACTAGAATATGGGTTAAAGTCATTTATACCCTTTCTTGACTTTTTATAATAGGTTTATAAAGGAATATTTCTTTTGTTTTCCAAACAAGGTCATTTTTAACTATTTCGACAGAATTAAGGTATGAATGCTTTTTTTAACTTATATGGAGGGTGCGGCTATTTTCTGTCATTATAAAATCTTAGAAGCTTAACTTACAGGATAATAAGAATATTTTCAAAGTAAAGGTTTTATTTTACAATTATGTGACTTTGAAATGTTTTAAAGATATATCTTTCTAAATACTTTTAATTAATGTCCATGTTTTGAAAATGATTTTAAGGATTTATTTATATGGACATGAATGTTTTGAAATGAAAATTCTTTTCAAAAGTTTCAAAGTGGTAGGGGAAAATTGGATTCAAAAATCTATTTTAAATTACTTCCTTTATAAATGTGTGACTTTTCAATGATTTCAACAAAGAGATATTTCTGTCAAATAGTTTTGATTTCATCTATGTCAATATCCTTTGAAGGATTTTAAACTTATTTGAAGTTGATTTATTATGATACAAAACTTCCATATTGTATTGAAGGTTTTGTGATATCTTTGACTGTGGATGTGTTTTTTATACCATTCATGGTTTATGTAGAAAGTATTGACATTTCTTATGCGAGTTTTAATATGAATGTTTATGTTATGTTTAAACCTATTCATATGAAGAATGCATTAGACTTAGTAAGTGATGGGTGGAGCCTGCTATAGCTCATCGATGCATCGATAGGTCTCGTGAGACAAAGTAATGTCTTGGCACGAGGCCATGACAAAATCTTATTTGTAGTCTTGGAACGAGACCTTGGCTATGTGGTTATGATAGTCTGACATTATTCATTCCATCATTATGAAAGTGGGTAGTGATATTGCATGTGATTATTCGACTAGTAGAATTTCCATGTGAATAAGTAAATGGAATTATTTCATTTTATTTTTTCCATAATATGCTGAAGTTCAATTTTAAAAGGATTTTGTTTTAGTTATACTTTGCCTTAAATGTTTATGCATATTTATGAATGTTTCCTCTATATTGTTATCTTACTGAGAATCTGAGCTCATCCCTTTCTATGTTTTTATTTTTCCAAGGATTCCAAGAAGTGTATTGTGATTGATATATACGGTTAAGACAAGGGAATAATGGAATTCATAAAGGATTATTTATGTTGTTTTGTATGTTATTAAGTGCAATGTAACATTCATGTATGTAATCTATTTTCTAAGACTGATAAACTGATCGGTCCTTCGGGACTTGATTCCTTATAATCATGACAATTTATTAAAATAAGGCACTGACTCTGGGTAACTGGGGTTGGGGTGTTACAGTTGGTATCAGAGGAAGTTTAGAAATAACATTGGAGACTAGATTTAGATAAACTCTGATTAGATCACATTACCCTAAGATAGACTTTGAGGATTTGTATATAAGATTTTCCTAGAGTTTTAGTAATGTAGAGATTTTGTGAGTTTTCCGAGCAATACATCCCTGCCTGGATACTAGCAGGTAGAGGAAGATCTGGCATAGATGTACCTAGGGGTAAAACCCAAAAACACCGGTTTGAGCTAGACTCAAACGGGAACTGGTGCACGACAATAGGTCTTGCTGCAATCTTGGTTACGACACTCCTGAGGGATATGATTAGGATAATTCTCATTTTCTATTCAAACCATTATGAAGTGTTTATGAGTATATACTTTTTCAAAGAAAAACATTTCATGATTATGGATTATATCCATAAACTATTCAATTTATGTTTAGTATTTTACAATTCGGGATTAGGTATTATGATTCATAAAACTAATCTAGTGTATACCATTGTTTAGAAATGGCGCCCAGTATAAGGAATGTGAACTCCAGCAATACGCCTGATCCAAAGAGTAAGAATGATCATATCTTTCATAATCTTAAGCTAGTATTTAGAAGGGAAGTAGTCTCCCATGTATTATCATCATATGAAGAAATAATATCATGTGTTAATAAGATACGTAAAGAATTATCTGAGTCCAATGGATTTGAAGGGAAGCAAGAGAAGAAAAGGATGGTTGAGAGAAATATGGATAAAGGGAAGATGGTAAAGAAGGATTTTCCCATATGTGATAAGTATGTAAAGAATCACCTTGGAAAATTCTTGAAGGGAATGAGAGTATGTTATAAGTGTTGAGAAAAAGGACACCAAGTACATGACTGAAAGTGTAAGAAAAATGTTTCAAATGTACAATGCTTCATCTGAAAGGAGTTTGGACACTATGAAAACCAATATCCCAATCATCATACAATGCCACAAATGATGCTATTAGATAATAATCATGTTATGATACTACCAAAAATGAATAGGAATTACTAGTGTTCTTATGTTGTTATTTTGGAATTATTTCATTTAATTGTTGTATCAATGATGTTCTATAAATAAATTAGGATTGTACTACAGTACCATTTCATTGGGGATTTGAGATTTTATGGTACTAAGAAAAGTGATTCTAAAGTGAGTTAAACCTTTTGTAAATTACATGGTTGAATGAAAGATAAACATTAATATAGTCCTAATATTGAGGAATTGATTTTGGAATAAGATATGGTTGATTTGGGTAAATTATATTGGATATTCTTGCATACCTTGAAACTAATTAAGGATTTTTCATCATTGGAGTTTACAATATTTTTGATAAAAGGAGTATATCCAGTATTCTATAAAGAATAAGGGAGAATGAATGTAATCAATAAGGTTTTATGGTAATTCAAGATGTTACCATGTTTTAAAATAATACATGGTTAAGGTGTTCACATGTTATTACATGGAAAAAAGGATCTTCATTGTGTTTAACTTCTTTATAAATTTTGGACTGTGGGTTTGGATAGTATTTGTAGAGACCCGAAGCCTGACGTACATAGACTTTACATTACTTTTGCAGAATACTTATTACATAACAAAAACAAACACACAAGGATCGTAAGAGTTTAGTGTCTTTGGAAACTTGGAATATAATCTTCTAATCCTGGTGAAAGATCTTCAACATCTCCCACAAAGATCTTCCTTTTTTTATACCTAAAACCTTTCTTTATATCTTGGGGAAAAGTAAACATAAAAGGGTGAGCTCAAATGCTCAGTATGGGTAAACAAAATAAATGTCATTCACATCATATACATAAGAACATAACTTTTGGAAATCTTAACCTGCAAAAGAAATCATAATTTCATAACATGGGATAAATCATAGTAGTGAAAGGTAAACCCCAATAATCATAACTTAAAACATGAAACTTTGTGGCATACACACATAATCATAAAGAATCATTTATTGTTAGTCAAGACTCATTTCCAAGACTATCTTAGTGGACAAAGTCCCTTTCTGAACCGAGTCACCCTCGTTTCAGTCCTGTTTCACTGAACCGGTATAACCTACCATTCCAGCCATGTCTATCTCATGAGATATAAAATCTTTACCCAATGCATTGGAGGGAGATATTGGTCCCACCCATCTCACAATGATACAATTCTTATGTGTGCCACAAAATCATAAACCATACATCATTGCATAACCCATGTAATAAAAATGAGAATCATAAACATCATGACATCATAAAACAATTCATATACGATAAAGGAATTCATAAAAATAATTACATCACAACATAATCAAATCAATGTAATAATAGGGATAAAAACAGAACCCTTTATTATCTTAGATGGAAAATAATTTTGATAAAACACTTGAACTCCATTCTTGAGGAAAATATCCTTTCTACTTCAAAAACATTTTCCTTTCTTAACATGTCTTACAATTTTAAACTAAAATAAGTTGATTAAAAATAAACTTGGAAAATTTTAAAGGAAGCTTCTTGGAAATAATGTTTTAAAAATCCATTCATGCCGTATAAAAAAACATTCTTCTCGTACTTTTGTCGGAAAAGTCAAAAAAGTACCTCGTACGAAAAACAACAAAAGATTCCTTTCATATCTTTTACTAAAAACTAACCGAAGGGTAAAATGGGATTTAAAAAATTTTAGGTGAACGGAAATAATATTACATATTGAGGAAACATGGATTTGGATGATAAAATACACCCCAGTAAATACTAAAGTATAAATAATCTCGGATAAAAATGAGATTGTGATATTTCCCTTACCTTAGGTCCGATATGCTTCGTAAGTGTCCGAACCTCCTGTATAATGATTTAAATAATGTCATTGACTTATTCCAGAATCATAATCATTGTTATGATATCATATATGGTTCACTTATGACTTTATATTACCCGTTTTTTTGTAAATTCTATGTTAAAGAGCATTTTGGGTAAAATTGTTTCATTTGTCATCAATGTTTTGACTTGTAATTATTCATATGATTTATTAGATCATAATTACTTAATTCCAGAATATAAAACATGATTTATATATAATATATATTCAGAATATACATATATATAATAAATTAGTAAATGGAATGAAATACACCGTTCATGGAGATGGTAGGCCGTACGTACGCATGAATGCTGTTTTCGTTTCCTTATTGAGTTGAATGGAATTAAGTAGATGACATACATATATACACACATAAATCCAGTAGCATTATAATTTCATATATTTCATTATTATTTCTTATATATACTTTATAATCATTCTTAAATGGTTAACATGGAAAATGAATCTCATCGCGTCATGGAGACGGTAGTCCGTACGTACGCACGAGCGATGATATCATTTCCATAATTATTGAATTGAATTGGAGTGGATGAAACAATATATCAGAATCATTATGATGTTATAATAACTATGTATAGTTATTCTTTACACCATAATACCCATCCATGTAAGGTGTTGGTGGAAAAACAGATTACACCACGGCGTGGAGATGGTATTCCGTACGTATGCACGCGCGGTGATTTCGTTTTCCGTAGGATGGATAGATGATGAAATAGAGTTGTTTCATACTTATAATAACATATCAGTATATGAGTGATACTGATGTTATTACTTCATAATGAAACAACCTAAGAAGAAGAAGTGGAAGAAGAAATAAAGATGAAAGAATCGGTAACAGACATTACCTCTTCTTTGAAGTGCTTCTTTGAGACATCCTTTTAGGGAACTAAAAGGGGTCTTTGAAGAAGACCAGAACCTCTAGGATGTTTATAGCGAAGTGGAGAGAAGAAATTTTCAGGGGTTGGCCGAGCTTGAAGGCTCAAAGTGGTGTGAGGAAGAGAGGGAGGAGGTGCCCTTTTATAAGGTAGGAGAGGGGCACCTTTGGAATAACTAAAAATATTATTTTATTATAAAGTCAAGTTCGGTTTTAATTAGCTCCAAATTGATATATTTTGAAGCAAAAGTGGTGATGGGTCGAAATCATCTCATCCAATTGAATTTAGACAAGTTTAGGTTCCTATTTTAACCTTATCATTTAGATTTAACATTAAGTTAAATAATTTTACTTTTACAATGTCTTCTTGTGTTCTTATACTATAAGGTTAATACACTTACTATAAGCAGCCAAACGAACCCCAAGTTGTTTATTATTAACATATATAACCTTATCTAAGTCATTTGGCCGAACCATAGATTTTTAGGAATAAAATAACAATTACCAATATAATATTTCTTTTAAAAACTATTTTATGTCAATTTTGACACTATTTAGTAATTGATTTTTGTGAAAATCATAACAGAATTATTAGTTCGAAACAAGTTAATTAAATCAATACTAACATGTCATATTAACCTATAAATTAGTGGTATTCATAAAAAGTCTCAAATTTTATTTATTTTGGTGTTTATAACATCAATTATGTCAATATTTCATTAATAAGATAATTACTGCATCATCATTGTGTCATACATAAATTAAATTATTTAATGTCTAAAAATTACAAATAAAATACCATTATGTAGGAAAGATTTTTATCTTTCTAATGAATATTTATAGTCGAATTTAGCTTATGTATAACCCCATATTAAAAATGTTTTAGTAAATAAACTTTGATTTTAACTCTTTTAACCCTTCGTTAAATAAATTAATAATAAATGTCCTAATCTAATCCAAGTGGGCCTAAATGGTCATATTGTATTCCTAAGATTGTTTTTTGTCGAATTACTCTTATCCAATATAATTTGGACATGTGTTAGGGTAATAATAATATCATTTTTACCCTTAATTACCCTATTTACTTTTAACCGTGGTAAAAAAAAGTAAAAAGTTACTATTCACCAAAAAATTATTTTCATCTCATTGAACCACATTTTACTTACTGACATCAACCGTGTCTCTCGGATTTTTGAAATTCCACTCACAGAAGCGGTAAAATTAAGTATTATGAACAATTCAGTTTTTTAACTACCACTTAGTGGTTTCACTATTCATCAATAATTGAAAGTTTTCAGAAAAATACCAAAAATTAGGCCTAAGCTATATTTGATATTATGAACTCAAAAATGATTTCTATTTTACCAAATTCAAAACATATCAGTTGCATTAATTAATTTAAAAATTAATTCCCGTCGTCAAAACAAAAGGCGTGTTTTTAAGAGATAATAACTATCAAAAGATTGACACTTGTTTATAACAGGTTTAAATGTGAAATTACATCCAATGAACAACACTGTATTAAATTGTAAAAATATATTCTAAATATACTTTAAAACCACTACAATTAATAATTTATCACTATTAATTATTTCGATTGAAAAAGTTGTTTTTAATTAAAATTTAGTAATTTCCACTATTCATCAAAATATGAAAGTTATCTGAAAATTACCAAAATTTCACCCTAAGCTAATTTCGATATTCCGAATCCAAAAATGAAGTCAATTTTGAAAAATAAAATTTACAAAATTTCAAAAAGTGGTTATTACTATTCATAACAGCTAGTTTTAATAATATTTTAATAGCATATCGTTGTTTAGTGAAACTCAGTATTGCGTACTACACACGCTATCAAGGAAGGTCGTGATTGCGTGTAATGAAAGGCAAGTCAAGGATGCGTGTTGTGCAAGCTCCTTTTGGTGTAGCGTAAAACACAAGACATTAATTAAATTAAAAAGAATATTTTTCATAAAATCTCGGGGTGTTACAGTATTATTTTGGATATGTCTAAAGGTTGGAATGGATTAAGTTTGAAAGGTTATTTTTGGACAACACAAAGACTGTGTGACATCCCGTCATGTCGGACAAAGCTACGGGAATCGAACCCGCAATCATAGTGTGATTGGGATTTATCACCTACCACTGGACTACGTGAAGTCCCTGGACTGTATAATGTAGTTTTTTAAGGGCTCTAGTATGTGAATAATACATTCATTATATTTATAACCCTATATATATAGGATAAATAGAGTATTTTGGAGTTGTATTATTTTTTGTAGTGAAAGATGAGTTTGTGGTAGAAATTTATTAATGGATAAAAATCTAATTATAAAGTAAGTATATCTCCTTATGATCTTATCCAATCTCATAAATAAATTCCTCAACATTAAGAAAAGGAACTTAGTACAAAAATGTTGTCCTAGATGGTACCTTGGATCATCACAAATTTATGACTTTGTGATTGTTGGCCTTTATATAGCCATGCTCTCTACCACTCTCCATCAGATATTAATGGTTAAATTTCTCTTCCATATCCATATTTTCCTACATGGAACCCTAGTATGTGTTATTTTCTGTAACCTTCATACTTACCACTCTTTATTTTAAATTGAGGCCTCATTTATCCATTTTTCGATGTGGGATTTCAACTAAGATCTTTTGAAATGTCAACCCCAGGTTTCTAATACCGAGCATAAATTGCGAGGATACCATTTATTGAAGGAGTGGATAATGTAACACCCCAATCTTCCAGGGTACGCTTACCTTTGAATAATATAGTAGCGTGTGTTGTACGCAACTTCAAGTTCTAACACACACCACAACCAATCAAACTAGCCGTTATGAATAGTAATACCCACTTTTTGAAATTTTATAAATTTTATCTCTCAAAATGGGATTCATTTCTGGATTTGGAATATAGAATTTAGCATAGGGTGAAATTTTGGTACTTTTCAGGTAACTTTTATATTTTGATGAATAGTGAAAATTACAAAATTTTAATTAAAATCAACTTTTTTAATCAAAAAAATTAATTGTGATAAATTATGAATTTGAGTGGTTTTAAAGTATATTTAGAATATATTTATACCATTTAATACAATATTGGTCATTGGACATAATTTCAAAATTAAACCGGACATAAACAAGTATCAATTTTTTGATAGAAATTATATCATAAAAACACTCTTTTTGTTTTGACAGCGGAAATTAATTTTACATTAATTTCTGCAACTTCTGTGTTTTGAATTTGGAAAAATGGATTCCATATTTGGAATCAGGATTTCCAAATTGTGTAAATAGTTAACTTTTATTTTTAGATATTTTGAATAATTACTTCGGTAAATATTTTGTTTACCATGGTTAGAGGGTAAATCCGGTAAATAAGGGTCAAACAAATAATATTATAATAATAATAAATTTCCCTAAAACGTGTCCTAACCTTATTGGTTGATACATGTCCGACCATGGACATCTTTGGGTCGATTTTGGGACCCCATGGAGCCACTTATAAGTGATAATGACACTTTATATTAATTAAGTTAAAATAAATACAAAAATGACATAAGCATATATCTTTTAGAAAAACATTTTTTACATAGGGTTATATATGTTGGAGTTTCGACTATAAATATTCATTAGAAAATAATAATATTTCCTAAATAATGGTATTTTATTTATAATTTTTAGACATTTAATAATTGATATTATTTGTGACACAATAATGATGTAGTATTTTCCTTATTAATGAAAGAATCAAATCATTGGTATTATAAATGTTAAAATTAATATAATTTTAAAGTTTTGATGACATACATGAATTTTATTGGTTAATATGACATTATAGGATTTATTAAATGAATTTTATTCTAATTAATAAAGTTTTAAGACTTTAACAAAAATCAATTATTGAATAGTGTCAAAATTGACATAAAATAGTTTTTTAAAAAATATTATATTATTAATTAATATTAAATTCCTAAAAATATAAGGTTAGTCCAAGAGACTTATATCAAAATAGTTGTATCATTAATGGACCACTTTTGGGTCTATTGGATGTATATATAATGTTTATTAACTATATAATATAAAAATACAAAGTGACATGGTAAATGTTAAACTAATTAACTAAGAGTTAAAGCTAAAAGATAAGGTTAATATATTGAACCGAACCTGTATAAAACCTATTGGTTGAGTTGTTTTTCACCTATCCCCACCTTAAAATTTAAATAATCTACTTTGGAGTCATTATAAATAGAATATGAATTTATTATAAAATAATATTTCTTGCTTTTCCAAAGGTGCCCATCACCACTCTTATAAAAGGGCACTCCCCCTTATCATTAATTCACACATTAAAAGCCTTTTGGATCGGCCAATACCTACCCAAATACTCTCTCAAATTCCCTAAATTAAAACTAGAGGCCTTAGTTTGATAATAAAGCCAACTTAAGGAGCCCTTTTGATCAAATCAAAAGGAAGAACCCGAAGAAAAGGTAATGTTTTCACCACCCTTTTTCAAGTTCATTTCTTCTTCCACTTCTTCTTTATTTGTTATTACCATTATAAAATAATAAATCCAGTATATTATATATACTTTTATGTTATTATAAACATGGTACAACCATATTCTGTATTCTATCCATCCTTTGAATGACATGTCAGCATACGTGCGTACGTACGGCCTACCGTCTCCACGTCGTGGTGTAATTGTTATTCAAAACATTATTATTTGTATGGGTATGATAATGATATGTAATTCATGTAAATAATAAATATAACATTATAATGATTCTGTATATATGATATACAATCCAAAAAATATTATTTTAATTTCAAAAGAATGATATCGTCGCTCGTGCGTACGTATGGACTACGTCTCCACGAACGCGATGAGATTCATTCTCCATCGTACCCATTCAAATATAATTCTCATTTGATGATTAAAAATAGTGTTTAAGGACTTGATATCATTATGTATATGAATAATATACAACAAATTCATAATAAACATGTCTTATGTAACAAAGCATATAAAAGAAAATGAGTAAGTTAACACCCGAAACAACGATAATACTAAGATATTATTAACAAAGAAATGTTAAAAGATCATATATGATATTATATTAATTTAAATGATTCTTGTATAACTTAATAACAATTATTTAACCATTATACAGTAGGTTAACCTACTCCCAATCAAGGAAAAGTACAAGGTAAGGGTTTATTTCTCAATCTCTTCATTATCCGAGGTTGTTTATACGTAATAATCTACTGAGACTTCTTTATCATCCACATCCATGTTTCTTAAAAATGTATTTCAAAACATTTTTAATATTTACTAGAATATGGGTTAAAGTCATTTATACCCTTTCTTGACTTTTTATAAGAGGTTTATAAAGGAATCTTTTCATCATTTTCCAAACAAGGTCCTTTTTAACCTTTTCAACAGAATTATGGTAAGAATGTTTTTTTAACTTATACGGTGGGTGTGGCCATTTTCGGCCGTTATAAAATCTTCAAATCTTACTTTACAAGCTAATAATGATATTTTCAAATCAAATGTTTTCTTTTACAATTATGTGACTTTTAAAGGTTTTAAAGATTTATCTTTCTAAATACTTTTAATTATTGTCCATGTTTTCAAAATGATTTTAAGGATTTATTTATATGGACATGAATGTTTTGTAATGACAATTCTTTTCAAAAGTTTCAAAGTGGTATGAGACACTTTGATTCAAAAATCCCTTTTAAATTACTTCCTTTATTAATGTGTGACTTTTCAATTATTTCAAAAAAGAGATATTTCTCTCAAATAGTTTTGATTTTATCTATGTCAACATCCTTTGATGGATTTTAAGCTTATTTGAAGTTTATTTCTTATGATACAAAACATCCATATTGTATTGAAGGTTTTGTGATATCTTTGACTGTGGATGTGTTATTTTTATACCATTCATGGTTTAAGGAAAAATATTGAAATTTCGTATGCTAGTTTTAATACGAATGTTTATGTTATGTTTAAACCTATTCATACGAGGAATGCATTGGACTTAGTAAGTGACGGGTGGATCCCGCTATGGCTCCTAGATGCATCGGTAGGTCTCATGAGACAAACTAGTGTCTTGGACTGATGCCTTGACAAAATCTTATTTGTAGTCTTGGCACGAGGCCTTGGCTACATTGTTATGATAGTATGGAATTATGCATTCCATCATTATGAAAGTGGTTAGTGATATGACATTTGATTATTCGACTAGTAGAATGTCCATGTGAATGAGTAAATGGAATTATTTCATTTCATTTTTTCCATATTATGCTGAAGGTCATGTTTAAAATGATTTTGTTTTAGTTATACATCGCCTTAAATGATTATGCTTATTTATGAAAGATTTCACTGTATTGTTATCCTTACTGATCATCTGAGCTCACCCCTTTATATGTTTTTATTTTTCCCAAGATTCTAATAAGTGTATTGTGATTGATATGAAGGGTTAAGGCAAGGGAATAATTGCATTCATAAATGATTATTTATGTTGTTTTGTATGTCATAAAGTGTAATGTAACATTCATGTATGTAATCTATTTTCCAAGACTGCTGAACTGATCGGTCCTTCAGGACTTGATTCGTTGTAATCATGCCAATGTTTTAAAATAATGCACCGACTCTGGGTAATTGGGGTTGGGGCGTTACACATACGAACGCCTGATCCTTCCTGGTCAATGCTGTCAGAGGAGTCGCAACTTGAGAGAAATCTGCCTACAAACCTCCTGTAGTAGCCTACGAGACTAAGAAAACTTTTCACCTCTAACATTGTCTTGGGGGATGCCCAAGACACAAATTATTCTATCTTCAATGGATCCACAGCTACCCCCATTGGGACCCATAATTCTCCATGAAACGGACTTCTCGAGCCCAAAACTCACAGTTCAACAACTTCCCAAACAGCTGATGTTGCCGAAGGACTCCCAAAAATGTGTGTAGATGCTCAGCATGCTCCTCATCATACATGAAGTACACCCAGATGTCGTCGATGAAAACCACCACAATCATGTCCAAGAACATACGGAACACAGTTTTCATCAATACCATGAAAACAACTGGAGCATTCATCACACCAAACGACATTTTAAAAAACTCATAATGCCCATGATGACAACAGAAAGAAGCCTTCAAGAAATCCTATTCCTTCACACGCATTTAATTATATCCTGACCACAAATCGATCTTTGAGAACCCACTTAAACCCTTCAGTTGATCAAATAAATCATCAATCCATGGAAGAGGATATTGATTCTTTGCTCCCACTTTTTCTAAGTGACGATAATCAACACACAACCGCAAGCTGCCGTCAGCTTTCTTCATGAACAAAATCGGTGCACCCCACGGTGACACAGTTGGCCGAACAAAACCACACTTTAACAGACCATCAAGATGTACACGTAACTATTGAAACTCATAAGGGGGCATCCTATATGGGGACATAGAGATAAAATATTCTTCTGATTGTAGCTCGATCCCAAACTCAATCTCTCATCGAGGGGGTAATGCTATAACCTCTTCGGGAAAGACATCAGGGTACTCTTCTATAACCCTAGAAAACGCTAATTGCTGAAAGTCTTACGAACTCAACATCAACTCAATCATCATGGATGATAAGTATGGAACACACTTATGACCCATTCGAGGGTCTCACTCTCCAATGAACACCACTAGCTCTCTATCCACATCGAAGAAAACAACCTGCCTCCTGAAGTAATCCACGATAGCCTGCACTGAATACAACCAATCCATGTTGAGGATGAAATCATATGGTTGTATTTTTAAACATAGGAAATATCCCCAAGAGAAGTACTGCCCCAAAAATAGCTCACAAATTTTATGTACTTCAAACTAGTGAGATCGACCTCCAACTGGCGTAGTCAATGCCAAGGGCACTAGAAGAATATCAACCTCAAGTCCTAATGCATTGACAGGGTTAGGTGATATGAAGGACTGTGTCACTACTGAATCAAAAAAGGCATACACCAATATGGAAAACAAGCAAAGGGTACCTCGAACGACGTCTGGCTCGCCTGGTGCTGGCAACGCTAAAGCCTAAATATAACCACGACCTCCTCCGTGTCCTCTCTAACCCTAATAAAGACCACCACCATAGCTAAACTATGCTCTCTGAGGATGGGGAGAGTCACGGGGTTGTCCTATTCTTGCCCCATCTACCCTATGATGATCTAAAGATGGTGCAACCAACTGCTACGGCCTCGGCTGGAACTGCCTCAATGGTGGAACCTGGAGTGGAAAAACTGGTTCATGATGATTGCTTTGAAAGGTCAGGCACTCTCGCTGATGATGACCTCGACTACCACTAGATAAAAAAGTTCCTAATCCCTTGGAATAGGCCTGAGAGATGTTGAACCTGTAGAAATGAGATGCTGAAGGTTGGGACCTACCCCCTGCCAAACGAATACTCTTCTGCCCTGAATATCAGGAACCTCAGACCACAGATCTACTTCGTGAGGAATCATGATGACTCCACTATCGTGGTGATCCGGTTCTGTCCAAAGTACTCTTTATGACCTCTACCCTTACTAGCACCTCAAGATATGTCTTCAGCATAAATGGGGGTGACCTGACGCTGGATCCCAGTATGCAAAGCCTCCTCAAAATTCCTCGCCCATGCCTCTTCATCTGGCAACAGGTCTGAAGCATATCACAAAAGGTTCCTGAAACAGATTCCAAACTCACACACAATAGAGCTCCCATGTCGAAGGGTAAGAAGCTCCTTTAGAATGGACACCTTCATGGTCAATGAAAGAAACCCGACTCTAAACTTGTCTTGGAACTCCTCCCATGAGATCGCTCACTCCTCGAGATCCCTAAGGAACAAGAACCACCACTGCCCTGCTGCTCCATGTAGCATCATCACAACCAAGGACACCCAGTTCTCCTTCCGAGCACGGATCGAACTGAACCCTATATCAACCTCCTATAACCAGTCTTTTGTGACTGCATCTAAAATAGATCCCTCTTACTTATGCAGACTCTGGCACTAAAACACTCAGAGTGTCCTCCTCCAAGTGTCATCATCGTCGACCTCCACCCGACGGTGATCTGCTGGCACAACCTGCTAGACATCTTCTATGTGATCCTAACAAGGACGTTGACCTGGAGCCATACCTGTAAAATAACAAATAGTTAGAGCTCCTAAACTTGGAATATGGGAGACACATAATTAATGAATTATTTAATGGTTTTTATTTATTCATTTTATGTTAACCTTTCCCAAGGTCTACCATTCAAACACATGAACAATGAATAATGATGCATGATACTTTCCTAGGTATTTACCCTGCAACTAGTATCACCTTGTTTAGTTGCCATTTTAAACTTAAAGGTCCTTATATCAGATCATAGGGGGCCCAAAATGCCTATGTCTCAGCCGGTCTCTAGTGTTTACATCACTTTATAAACATGAATGACACTGTTTCCCTACCAACCCATGCAACCTCACCTGTGCCTAACTCCAAACTCCATCCTATATCCAAACCAGACCTCTGATACCAGTCTGGCATGACCCCCTCCCCACAAAGTGTGCCCCTCCTTGACCGACATTGTGATAATGGAGATAATTACCCCCTCGTTCTTTCTCAAGTTGGCCCCGAGTAGGCGACCAGCACTAAGGGTACAACGAACACACAAATGAGAGGAATTACACTCTAAGAGAACACATGTGGAAGAGAGAGATAATATAGTAACCAAAAAACTCCATCTTCAACAATAAGATAAAATAAATCCCATGTACACATTTGAAATTTCATGCAAAACTACTACAACTGAAAGGGGAAAAACTGCAAGTACCCCAAAGAAAGTAAAACAACAGCAACTAGAAGCCCGAAAAACTCCTACAACTGCAAGCTAGTAGTAACCATCCTGATCTCCAACCTTCTGCAAGTTACATGAAAAGCATTTTATATATATATAAAGTGTGTATAATAGTAAACTCAGTAAGATCCTCCCTGAAGCCTCTCATGAAAAAGTAAATAAATCATGCTAAATTATAGTGACCAACAAGTGAAACAATCTCATCACCTAAATAGGTATACTATGTTCCTAGCCTCACCATGGATACACTCACCTTTTAACTCTTAAAAGAGTATATAATATAATAAATAACATCAAGGGTACCCTACTACTACATCCCCAGGGGTTTGCCGCTTTGCCCCAACATCGCACGTCCTAAGCATCTCTTTCAAAAACGGCTTTCCAGAAGACACATGTGCAAAGCACCACAACATGAACCTCATGAAAAAAAACCACCACATAAACATAAGAAAGTAACCAGGTAGTTTCTAGGACCCCCCATAGCTCACATAATGTGTATCATTCATCGGGTATTATACCACAAGCCATTACAACCCATACACCGAGTAAGGATCCTTAATCCATCACAACCTATACACGTTACACCTATAATAGTCCATAGAAAACTATATCCATAATATATGTGCATGAATAACCACAAGCCATTATAGCCCTCTACACACATATATGGGGAGAACTAACCAATGTGTCTTTCAGCACAAGTAACTACCAAGAGAAGAGAGCGGAGCCGAAGGGGGTAGTCAGCCATCCATCCTCCCACCAGAATGTTGGGGAAAACACCCCCTAGGGATTAGAATCCTTGGGGTGTCAGTTTCCCTTACTGATAGGGTGGATTATCATATATAAACATAAAGAGTACAGAATATACTATATCTCATGACCACACTATGGACATAACCTTGTATTAGACTCAAATGTAGCAAACATCACTCGGACTCTGGGCAGCTACTTCTAAGACTAGGTATCCTATAAGCACACAACCATTTAAAGAGATTTAATACATTACTTCATTACCTTATTATTAGTTTCAATCTACCTTAATTAATTCATTAAACATTAATGAACCAATAACAATTCCACATAAAATTTCATTATCATCACACCCAATGTATATTTTTCTTTCAAATCACAACCACATCATTGCGCCCAAGCAAGCTCCAAACCCCATGGGTTAACATCATTTATTCAATTATTTATTTATATCATTACTTTTACATATTCCTAGGCATTCTATAAAATCAATCTATGATTCTAAACTCATGGGGCTCAGCACGGTGAGTAGATGAACTACCCATCGAGTCTTTGTCGACTATAGTGGGAGCTTAGACCCATCCTCTCTTGAGAAGCTAAACATGAAAATCATGTGTCATACCACGCGCATCTTCACCCCTTTTAGAAGAAGGGTAAGAATGACCAGTTGCCTTGAGCAGTGGGGAAAGTAAAGGAGATAAAAAACCAAGAAGAATCAGTAGAAAACCAAACATTCACATCCAACCCATTTCATCATCCCTAGTGTCCTCTCTGACAGCCACATGCATAAACCGATGCATCTCGCCACTCTAGGCGTCAATTGCTACAACAACCAGTAGGAATCCATGCCCCCAAATATCACAACATCCACCAGGCTCACATCAGAACACAAGCATTAGGAAAACAACAATCATATCATTTAGGCTCTTCTCCATTTAACAAGAATGAGGGTAACTTAGAACACTTCAAGGAATTATCAAACAATCAGTTCTTTAATAGAACTTGAATTAACAAATTTATTATTCATAGGTTCCACATTCAGGAAATATAAATAGTAATCTATCAAAAAGAAATTAATAATACTTACTGCCCCAATTTGACTAACATAAAAAAATACAACAATAAGAACCAGATTCATTTACATGACTCTTTATCTTTAGCCAAACAATTTATCAATTAATTCTAGTTTACGTTCTTTACCAATTTCCATCAAGAACAAATAGCTAAACAATGAAATCATAGATATCACACTATCTAGTAAAAACAAGCGGAAATACCATACAATTGATATCAATTTATTTATCCAGTTTAGATTTTTATTATGTCAATTCCATTGTGATCCAGTTGCTCAAAATTCTAACTCTATAGTTGAATGTAAAAATAAAATAGAAGCAATGAATCCACTACCTTAAAAAGGTTCTTAAGGATCTTTATATGAGAATGATCCACACAATGGATCATGATCGCCTCCTTCCAGGACAACCGCATCCACCCGGGGATGTTGTGGCATGACCACACCAATCAAAACCCAAGAAACTCCATTAGAAGCATAGAGATCACATTCCATAATATGGAAATAAGAAACAAGAGAAGGTGAACCCAAAAGAACGATGATAAATCATACCTTATATCCAAGATTGATGGATACTTCTTGGTTGCACCAAAATAGAGGGTCCACTTGCAGCAATAAGAATGTCGAGGGAAACTAATCCACCAGGAAAAGTTTAATCTCACGATTCATACAGGAAGGAAGTAAAGTATCAAGAATATATCACCAAAGAAAAAGGATAAAGAACATGGGAGGAAGATATCTTATCCCTTTAGAAGATTTAATTGAGTAGCGGTTTAAGATATTGTGGATTTCCCAATAAAATTGGATCGCATTAAACCATATGGTTTGACCAGGTAAATGAATATTGGGACTTAGGAAAATTAATATAGAAGTTATGGGATTTGATTGAGCCTTGAATCCCTTAAAAAAGTCCATAAATTCGTTTTACATCAAAGAAGACGTTAAATTGGTGAAACTGGAAAAATATGGAAATTTGGAGAAGGAAATATGAAACAGCTCCAGAAACAATGTTAATGAGCTGTGACACAATGTCTGACTCAGTGTTTCTATCTCACCATTTCTATAATGCCATTTCGGACTCACCATTTCTATATCACCATTTTTATGACACAATTTCTGACTCACCGTTTCTATCTCACCATTTTTGTCTCACCGTTTCTATCTCACCATTTCTGATACACCGTTTTTGTCTCACTATTTTTGAATCACTATGACACTATTCATAAAATTGGAACCACTGTTCACATAACTGAAAATTTGGCAAAGTGTTGGGGATGAGTCACCTTGACCTCCCAAAACACCTCAAACACCATATTTCAGAAAAGGGATAGACCAGAGAGGTACGGTCCATTAAAGATGTATTTCTAAAAAACCACACTCATTTCTTCACTATAAATTAAAATATTCTCCTATACATAATATTATCTTATGGGTTCTCACTAACAATTCCTCATCCTAGTTCCAAAGGTTTAATTAAAACTTTCTCTAATACCAACTCTAAGGACCCAAAATTATCATACATAAATATTATATCTTAATAGATTAATATTCATTACATAAAATAATGGAACATTTTATAATTTTTTATTTTAGGTTCCTTTAGAAACTTGGAAACATAAAAAAATGGTCCATAAGTGATCTATGTTATCCCACTCTACGTTCTCCATAAGTAGAACCCTTCTTAAAAATATCATACATAATACATTGTTTTATAACCTGTGTAAAGGAAACATAATAATAGGTGAGATCAGATGCCTTGTAAGGGTAAACAAGGGAGATACATAAACATAACATGAACATAATGATATGAGAACATGATGATAAACTTTGAAATACCCTACATATCAATGATTATAATCCTAAAGACCCAATCTTTTAGCAATGTGATTTCTCCCATCTTGTAGTAATGTCATAACAAATCACATTACACAACACAATTCCACACCATTATTAAATGAACTACTATGTGACCTTTAGACCTAAAATTACCACTTCTATGTTTTGAATTTTCAAAATCTAACAAACAAGGTTGTGATCAGTAAGATGTTTGGAGTTTGATAGGAAAAACAAAATTTTTGGTGACTAATAACCTACCATTATGAATAGTAACCTACCCTTATGATTAGTAATACTACCCTTATGAATTTTGGGTCATCAAAAAATAATAGTAACCTCACCCATGAATGATTGAATAAAATTTAGGCATCTTTTATGGGATAATATTAACATAGTAAAAGTATTGGTATTTTATTAAGTCATAAATTAAAACATATAATTAATTAATTAATTTAAAAGAAAAATTATTTTCTTATAATGTGTTCATAAATTTAAAATTCTATGACTTCTGGTTTTAAGATAATTTTATAAGACCTTATGTAATTTTTGAAATCATTACAAAAAATGTTTTAATTTTAAAATCTATATTTTTCATTCAAAATATAATTTTAATTAAAAATTAAATTAGTCATATTTAGAAAATTATTTACATAAAATGGAGTTCATTTTTGTATTGTACATGTTGATAAATGGATAGGGTGAATTTTTTGGATTTTCTGAAATACTTGAGTTATTGATGAAGAGTGAAATACAATAAATTAAAAAATAAGCTAAATACATTAATTATAGAGTCATGGATGATGTTCTACTGATGTATGCCCAATTGGTTCGAACATACATGAAATTATTACTTTATGTAGTCATAAAATCATCACTATTTCGTATATTGTGGAGAAATAATAATTTAATGAATATAATATTGAGAGAACCCCTCTCCCATCCACTATAAATACCACGCCTCACACCCTCATTACTTCACACCTCTCAATATTCAATCCTTATCTAAATTCTGCCCGAATCTTTTCCCTATCCCCTCCCCCACATCCATCATCTCTTTTTCAAATAAAAGGACAAAAAATTCTTCCCAAAAGAGGCTATCAAATAAGATATATTCAAGATGTAATTTCTCCCTCTTTTCTTTCATTTTTCATTCAAATTTCATTTCTTTTATTCTCTTATCCTCAACATATCTTATCAAAATGTCATGATAAATCTAGTATGATTCATATAATGGTATTATATCAAGTTAATGGAAGATTATTGAACATAATCCTCCCCCTATATCTTTGTTTATAAAAATGAAATCGTTCCCAGGATGTATTAATTTACTTACATAATGGGTGATGCACTGACATTTTCAATAAACTCCTTCAAGTATATAAATTATTCAATTAAATGGTTGAAAATATGCATAGAAGTATCTTTGATAAACATAGGTATCCCATAATAGATTCTTCTAGTGTAAATTTCACAAATGAATAAGTTATTTATTCATGACTTGATTAATTTTGTTTTGTTCTAACCTTTTATATTTTAGAAAATGGTGGGAACTAGGAGAAACCAAGTCAACAACCCGTTCGGGAGCCAATGCAACAATTTCACAAAGGATATACCAAATGATTTGGGAGGTGGAGTCCCAAAATTCTTGGAAATTATTACTCAAATATCTCATGTTATCAATAATAACATGAATAATAATGAATGTTCTCCCTCACCAAAGACGGAGAAACTAGACATTGATTGTTTTAGGCGGTAATGACCACCGACGTTTAGAGGATCTTTTGATCCACTAGTAGAAGAACAGTCGGTCAAATCCATAGAGAAGATATCTTTTGTGCTTTATTGTTTTAAGATAGATAATGTCACACTAACTATTTATTATTATGATGGAGAGGTTGATCAATGGTGGGATTTGATTAACAACACCAAGGAAAGAGACTAAATTGAAGATATGGAATGAGAAGACTTTAAGATCACATTTCATAACAAGTATTTCTCATGAACTCTTTATAAAAATATAGAGAGGAAATTCATAGAGCTTAAGAAAAAGAAACGAGAATCTTTCACAACTTAAGAAGTTAATTTCAAAAGGCTTGAAAGGTACTGTTTGGGTTTTGTTATCAACAATGATAGAAAAATTGATAGATTCTTTAGTGGATTAAAACCACACCTCTAAAAAGATCTTAAAATTTAGGACTTTGGGAGTTACGAAGAAGTTTTTTTGTACCATAAATATAATGACCCATAATTTACATACATGGTTATTACTTCAAAGATTGAAGCATACTTATTACAACATATAACAAAACCATGAAAGGACCGTATAGGTATAGTGTCTTTAGAAACTGGGAAACATAAACAACTGGTTCATAAATCATCTACGTTGTCTCCCATTTATTTCATCATATCTAGAGTCCCTTTTGGAATATTCTACATAATACCCTTCATCCATACTTGGGGAAAAGAAAACACACAAAAGGGTGAGCTCAAATGCTCAGTGAGGGTAAAAAAAAGAAATATCAATCATATCAAATTCATAAGAACATAACATTCTGAATATCTTAACCTGCAAAAGAGATCATAATATCATAACATGGGATAAATCATAGTGGTGAAATGTAATCTCAAATAATCATAACATAAAATATGATACTTCATGGCATACACACATAATCATTGAATATCATTTCATATTAGTCAAGACTCATTTCCAAGACTATCATAGAAGACAAAGTCCATTACCGAACCGAGTTCACTCCTCGTTCCAGTCCTGTATCACTAAACCAGATTAACTTTCCGTTCCCGCCATATTTATCTCATGAGATATAAATCTTTACCCAATGCATTGGAGGGAGATATTGGTCCCACCCATCTCATAATGAAACCATTCTTATTTGTTCCACAAAATCATTAATCATAGCACAACCCATGTAATAAAAATTGGATTCTTAAACATCATGCCATCATAAAATAATCCATATAAGATAAAAGGACATCATAAAATTAATTCTATCATAACATAATAAAATCAATGTAAAAATAGGTTTAGAAAAAGAACCCTATATTATCATAGATGGAAAATAGTTTTGATAAAACACTTGAACTCCATTCTTGAGGGAAATATCCTTTCTACTTCAAAAACATTTTTCATTTCTTAACATGTCATACCATTTTAAACTAAAAGAAGTTGATTAAAAATAAAATTGAAAAAATGTAAAGGAAGCATCATGGATATAATGTTTTATGAAATCATAAAAATCCATTCATGCCGTATAAGTTAAAAAAACATTCTTCTCATACTTTGGCCGGAAAAGTAAAAAAGTACCTCGTACTAAAAACGACAAAAGATTCCTTTCAAATCTTTTACTAAAAACAAACCAATGAGTAAAATTGGATTTAAACAATTTTAGGAGGATAAAAATAAAATTACATATTGAGGGAACTTGAATGTGGATGATAAATATTCCCCAGTAAATTCTGAAGTATAAACAATCTCGGATAAAAATTAAGATTGTGAGATTTTCCCTTACCTTAGGTCCGATATGCTTTGCACATATTCAGACCTCCTGTATAATGATTTAAATAATGTCATTGACTTATTAAATAATAATATTCATTGTCATGATATCATATATTATCATATTATTATTTTTTTATTAGTAATATTTCATTGCTACTTGTTATTCGGGTGTTTATTGCTTTATGTTCTTATGCATGTTTTATCAAATAAATTCTTATTATTTTGTTTCGTTTATAGATAACTCATTTAAAGAATGGGATTAATGAAATATATATCATATTTTTTTTATTCAATTCTTTTATATAA
Organism: Viscum album; assembly: GCA_963277665.1. Classification (NCBI taxonomy): domain Eukaryota; kingdom Viridiplantae; phylum Streptophyta; class Magnoliopsida; order Santalales; family Viscaceae; genus Viscum; species Viscum album. The sequence goes on from OY728161.1 coordinate 1,558,286,229, forward strand.
TCATTATTCAATGAATATCATGTATAATGAGTCGCATCACATCGTGGAGACGGTAGGCCTTACGTACGCACGAGCGATGATATCGTTCCCATGATCATGGAATTGTATTGAAGTATATTTATACTATTTTAGAATCAATATCACTTTAAAATAATCATATATAGTTATTATTTACACCATTATACCCATCCAAGTAAGGTGGTGGTGGAAAACAGATTACACCACAGCGTGGAGACGGTATTCTGTACGTATGCACGCGCGGTGATTTCATTTTTTGTAGGATGGATAGAAGGTGAATTAGGGTTGTTTCATATTTATAATAACATATCATTATATTAGTGATACTGATGTTATTATTTCATAATGAAAAAACTAAAGAAGAAGAAGTAGAAGAAGAAATAAATTTGAAAGAATTGGTAATGGATATTACCTCTTCTTCGACACGCCTCTTTGAAACCTTCTCTTAGGGCACTAAGATTGGTCTTTGAAGAATTCCAGGACCTCTAAGAAGTGTCTAGGGTATTGGATAAGAGAAATGGGCAGGTTTTGGCTTAGTTTGAAGGCTCTAAATTGTGTAAATAGGAGAGGGAGGAGGTGCCCTTTATAAGGGAGGAGAGGGGCACCTTTGGAATTATAAGAAATATTAATTTATAATAAATTCCAACCCCACATAAAAACCTCCAAAATGACTCAAATCAGATTATTAGATGAGATAGGGTTTAAATATCATCAACCAATAAAATTTAGACAAGTTGGGAATTTATTTTAATCATTATCAACTAGATTTATCCTTATATAATCTATTTAATTTTATTTGTGGTAATAAAATTCTAAATTTTAAATCATTATAAATAATTAATTATATGTTGTGAATTGTCCATAATTGAATGATTTATTTCATTTTAGACAATATAAATTTTAATTTATAATTGTAAAATATTTTTGTGATTTTTAAACAATTTTATAATATGTAATTTTTATAAAATAACAATAGTGTCAATTTTGACACTATTTATTTAATTGAATTTAAATAAAATATATACAGAAGATATGTTCAAAATTAAAGATTTAATAGATTCATAACCTATCATTTTTATCTATAAAATTAGTAGAGAAAATTAAATAGTTCATATAATATTTATTTTAATAGTTTTAAAATCATTAATTTGATAATCCAATCAATAAAATAATTTCAACATCACTATTGTGTCATAATTAATGATAATTATTTAATCCTTAAAAATTATAAATAAACATATGATATAGATAATTTTATTAGTTCTCTGTAGACTATTCATGTTCGAAGTTTCATGAAGTTTATCACTAAATTAATATTATTATAATTATAAGATTCAAGAGAGTGACATGTTGTCAATTTCACTGGTTTTAATAATTATTATATTATTTCATGGTCAAAAGTCCTTAAAATGAATCTAGTCCGACCCTTATGTGATATGGTTCAACTTTTATTTATCCAATAAGATTTTGGCAAGTGTTAGGGTAATTTTATAATCTTATATTTACCCTTAATTACCCGATTTACCTTTAACTGTAGTAACTAAAAATTACCGTAGTAACTATTCATGATCTCAAAAAAAATAAAAGTAACCTAGTAGCATAATTTGGACCCACTGAATCCAAATATGGAATCCGTTCTTCAAAATTCAAAACATATAAGTTTCATTAATTGATTTAAAATTAATCTCGTTGTTAAGAAAACGAGTTTTAAAAGGTAAAACATTGCCAAAGATTGAAATGTTTTTACCTATGAATTCAATGTAAAATTATTGCTAATGAAATAAATTATATTAATTGGTAAAAATATATTCTATTTATACTTTAAAACAATTAAATATTATAATTAAACCATATAAATTATTACGATGAAAAAAACTGTTTTCAGTAAAAATATAGCGTGTTTTTACTATTCAGTAAAATATGAAAGTTATCAGAATAATATGAAAAATTTATCCAAAGTAAATTTTTATATCCTGATTATAAAGAAGAATTTTATTTTGTCAAATTTAACTTATAAACTTGTCAAAAACTATATTTAAACTTGTTGCGCCATCAAAAGGCATCAAAACTGCATTTTTTGAAAGAAACTTATCTTACCCAAAAAGTTTATTTTTTTTCTCATACCATGTTCTAGAAAATATGTAAGATGAATAATAATGTTATAAAATTCAAAATTCAGTTAATAATATTCATAACGGCTAGTTTATAATATTATAATAATATATCGTTGTTTAGTGAAACTCGGTATTGCGTACTTCACACGCTATCGGGGAAGGTCACAATTGCGTGTAACGCAAGCCAAGCTAGTGTTGTGTGCAGTGAAATATCACTTTGATGTTGCGTATAACAAAAGATATAAAAAATATACTTCTCATAAAATATTAGGGTGTTACATTCTACCCCCTTAAAATGAATTTCACCTTCGAAATTCATCACTTCGTAACAAATAGATGAGGATACCTCTCCCTCATAATATCCTCAAGCTCCCATGTAGCTTCTTCTAATTGGTGTTTCCTCCATAAAACATTCAACAAGTGAGTAGTCTTATTCCGTAAAATTTTTTCGCTACGATCCAAAATCTCTATCGGTTGTTCTTCGTATGAAAGATCTTGCTCCAGCGGTATAACTTATGAGCTTAGTACATGTGAAGGATCAGGTATGTACTTTCTCAGGAGAGATACATGGAACACATCGTGAACTTGAGAGAGATTCGGTGGAAGTTCCAATCGGTAATCTACCTTCCCAACACGATCTAGTATTTCTAAAGGACTGATATACCTAGGGCTCAGCTTTCCATTCTTTCCAAATCTCATTACTCTCTTCCAAGGAGATATTCATAAGAACGCTTTATCACCCACTTCAAACTCTAGGTCTTTTCTTCGGTTGTCGACATAACTTTTTTGTCGACTCTGAGCTGCTCTTATGTGTTGTTGAATATATCTAACCTTTTCTTCCATCTCATCAACAAGATCAGGTCCTAATAGCATTCTTTCCCCAACTTCATCCTCACAAGTTGGAGTTTAGTATTTCTTTCCATAGAGAGCTTCATAAGGAGCCATCTGAATGCTGTAGTGAAAGGTATTATTATAAGAAAATTCCACCAAAGGTAGGTGTTGATCCCAACCACCTTTGAAATCCATTGAGAAAGATCTCAACATGTCTTCTAGAGTTTGAATTGTTCTCTCAGACTGACCGTCTGTCTGAGGATGATAAGCATTGGTGAAACTCAACTCTGAATCTAGAGTATGCTGAAGACTTCGCTAGAACTTCAAGGTAAACCTCATATCCCGATCAGATATAATGGAAAGTGGTACTCCATGCAATCTTACCACTTCCTTTACATATATCCTGGAAATATGATCCATAGAGAAATCTTCTTTAATAGAAATAAAGTGTGTCGACTTCATAAGACGATCAACTATGACCCAGATAACATTATTACCTTGGGATGTTTTAGGAAGTCTAGTGAAAAAGTCCATAGTGATGTTTTCCCATTTCCATTCTGGTATGGGTAATGGTTGTAACAACCCATTAGAATTATATCTCTCAACTTTAACTTGCTGAAAAACCAAGCATCTAGAGACATATTCAACAACATCTCTTTTCATTCCATCCCACCAGAAGTACTCCTTCAGGTCCCTATACATCTTGGTGCTCCCATGATGAATAGATAATGAAGAACTATGAGCCTCATCCAATAGCTCCTTCTTTAATTCTGGGATGGGAGGAACACAAACCCGATTCCTGAACCTTATTATCCCATTACAATCAAGGTTGAATTCAGGAACATTTCTCACCCTCTTTTGTAACTCTACATCTTCTTTCTGTGCCTCTTTAATCCTCACATGAATAGATGGTTGAACATTTATTTGATAAAGATAATATTTTTCTCCTTCCATTATAATTCCAAGGTCCATCCTTTGTAAATCCATAAATATTGGATCTTTTCTGATCCTCATCATGGATAAGCTGGCATGGTCTTGTCAACTTAATGCATCTGTCACCTTGTTTGCTTTCCCAGGGTGATAATGAATTGAGTAGTCGTAGTCCATAATCAACTCTAACCATCTTATTTGGAGCATATTCATCTCATTTTGTGTGAAAATATGCTTTAAAATTTTATGATCAGTATAAATATTACACAGTTCACTATAAAGATAATGCTTCCAAATATTTAATGCAAAGATTACCGCAACTCACTCCAAATCTTGAGTTGGGTAATTTTGCTCATGGATTTTAAACTGTCGTGAGGCATAAGCTATCACCATATCGTTTTACATGATAACACACCCCAATCCCTTCTTGGATTCATCACTGTAGATCAAAAACCATTCTCTACTACAAGGTAGTGTGAGCAGAGGTGAACTGGATAACCTTCTTTTCAACTCCTTGAAATTCTCTTCACACTCCTCCGTCCACACATACTTAATTTATTTTCGAGTCAGCCTGGTGAGTGGATTGGATAATCGTGAAAAATATTTCACAAAACATTGATAATAGCCAGCCAAACCAAGAAAACATCAGATCTCAGTTACTGTTGTTGGTCTCGACCATCTTTCGATAACCTCTGTCATTGCTGGATCCACAGATATCCTTTCTTTTGAAATTATGTGACCCAAAAATGAAACTTTTTGAAGCCAAAATTTACACTTGGTAAATTTGGCATAAAGATTCTCCTTTATTAGCATCTTTAATACAATTATCAAGTGATCTTCATGTTCTTCCTTTCTCTTTGAATATACAATAATATCGTTGACGCACGCCTGTCGTAGGGCGTGGCAAAAGCAATTTAATTTTTCCTAGTGCAGCATAGCGGCTGAACATGGTCATCTCACTTGAGAAGCTTTCTCAATTGTTTAATTACATAATCTAATTGAACTAAACTAATTCTTTTTGGTTGTTTTTATTTATGAATGTAATGAAATTTAATAAAAGATAAAACTAAAATGCAATGACAAAATGCAATTAATTGAGAAAGAACTTGGCCATTAGGGGTTGGTTTGTGGGTTTTATCATTCTCCTTGTTGGTATTTAAATTAAGTTTGATAATTCAACTATGAGATCTCATTAATGAATTACTATTATTTTATTTATTGGTGTGAAATCTTGAATGCATTTAACAATCTTAACTTCACCTCCTCCTATAATCAAGTTTTATGGCACACCTCGATCGAGAGTGTGACATATTCCAAGACCTGGATCCATCGTATGCCATTTCAACCACTGAATGGCTCAACTCCATCATATGAAGAGCTTGTATCCAGTAGAAGGGAGGGAAAATATTTAATAAAAGAATAGAAATGAGTTTGAGATCAGTGTCATGGTGGACGATCGCCACACCCGTGCACATCACTCTTGCTCATCACAAACTTAATAAAACATCAGAATTGAAGCACAGAATAAATGAAATTTCCACATACCTCCCCCCGGCCAAGTCTCGGGTTAAGCCCTCATATTTTAGAGTAAGAAGTCACGGTGGATAATATGAGAAGAATAAAAGAAGAAAAGAAGGAGAAAAGAGGAAGAAGAAATCAGGGTGGATGGGTGGACATAAAAATAATGCATGAATTTTATTAGAAATCTAAATTACAACTGAAAACTAAAACAAAAATAAAGAAATGAAATGAAATGGGGGTGATTTGTGGCCGGCCTTCCTCGTTGTATATCTCCTCCTTGGTGCCTTGAAGGAATGGATGGATAATGGGATGCTTTGGGAAGGAGGTGAGGGCCTCCTTTTATAGGCAGAATTCGACCCCCGAAATTTTGCACGTTGTAGACCCCATAAATGACCTCTTCATGCATTCCACCCTTCATTAATGTTGTGAATAACTCTCTTTTCCGTTTCTCCTCAAAATTTCAGCTAAATTGGAAATCGGATGGAGACGTTATGAATTTTTCATTCTCGGTTTCTGTTTCTGGACGAAGCTTCCAGGAAGGTTCCTCCAAAAGTATGTCATTCAATGGCCTCCTTAATGACCTCCAAAATCCCCCAAATTTATTGTAGATCCGTAATTATATGTCTTAGTGGAATCCCATGTGGAAACACATCATTTAGATATGTTTAGGCCGAATTGATGTTCTGTTACGTTGGGTGGGTCCACGCTGTCCGCCAGGAAAAATGTCCAACTTCAATGAATTTTTAGACCCTTTATATGGCCGAATCAGCTCCTGGTCCAGCAGACCAAAATGAAAGAAATAAACTAAGGATTATTACAAAATTTGAATCAGAAAATTTGGAATTTTATTTTTCAAAAAATGACCAAAATACCCCTGACGTAAAAATCTGTCAAAAATCCAGAATTTGTCGTTTTTCACATTTGGGCTCAAAATAACACTAAAACCTAAAAACATGAAAATTACCCATACAATAACACTTTTTTGGGATTATAAAAAATGATTTACAGTATAAAATATATGAAAATGTGAGCTTCATCACTCCCCCACACTTAAACATTGCACTCTTGGGAAATCATCTTACATCCAAATCAAAATCCACACAACAATCAAAAATGAGAAAACATCAATGATTTTATCCAAACTAGAATTCCATCATGTCTCATTTATGAATAATAATTCTCTATTATTTTCATTTCAATCACTAAAATTTGTTCAACCTCATAAATCAATCCATGGCCCAATCACAACCTACATCACATTGATTTTTTTTCACTCTTTACTCAAGAGAAATTGAATCTAGAGTTATACTCATACTTGAAAATCGCATGTATGACCATAGGTTTGTGAAAATTCTCATTTCTCCACAGCGTGAAACATGAAAAATGAATTTAATCATGGGGGTTTTAATTAATGGTTCAAATTATTCTGTGGCTTAGGGTTGGTGGGAAAATTATTAAAAAAATGTTCCAGGCTAGAAAGAGGAGGTTGAGCTTTTAAGTACAATGCATGATTAAATCAAGTGAAAACACAGGAAATTCTTCACTCAATCCCACTTGAAAATGTAAAACAAAACACCACCCCCTTTTAATAA